>JAGSMX010000024.1:12217872-13445744 GCA_029286785.1 Meandrusa payeni | reverse complement strand
TGTGATTTGAACTATACGGCGTTAATGTATTAAATAGAAGAAGAGCGGTATTTGAAAACGAAATGAAGACTTAAAAAGCAAAAGCTCAACGAGCTTTTTAAGTGCTTACTTCATTTTTAACGGAATTTTTGTACCACAAATTTGCAATATTTTCTAGGTAACTAACTACGTGAAATACACTCGTGAGCAAAAATAAAGGGTCGGTTAAGAAAGTTTGAATATCTCGGATGATAAAGACGCTAGCTAACTGAAATAAATTGTGCATGATAGACAATTAAATATCCTTAAAATATTTTTATTTATTTATTTATATTTCATTAAAAACATGAACTTAAACGAAAAAGGATATCTTGCGTAAACTTGGATAATACAGTATTTTTCATTATTTTTTTTTAAATATTAGTACTTAGTGTTGCCTCCATGTGGCATTTAATTGTCTATCATGCAAAATTTTCCGAGATATTCAAACTTTCTAAACTGACACTTTATATTTGCTCACGGCTATATTTTAATCAAATTTCACTATGGTTTATATTATGGACTAGTGACTAAGCTTTTAACTTACCATGTAACTATAGCTGGTTAGAATCTTAGTCGGCTTGTACTTGTTGTATGAGTTTGTCAGTCTTGTTATGAACAAAATAAATCACTCGACAAATTATGTGCTCAGGCATATGACATACTATGTTTGTCTACCCTCTAAGGTTAAGGTCAAAATTGAATTCTAAAATGATCAGGGTATAAATGCTCGGTAAGAAAGCTGCGTGATTTAATTTACTTCAGAAACTCCGCGTCGAACATTATTCCATTTCAGGAAGCGGTGAAATTCCAGTTGTGCGGATTCCCGCAACTGAGGTGAACACAAACCAATTTGCTTCGTTACACCTCACATACGGCTAAAGCCTATGCTATACACCAAGAAAGCTCTATTCGTATAACGTTGCAAACATGAAATAATGAACTTTTGCGGCGGTATATTGAATATGTTACACTTGGAGTAAAGTCTATACATGACAAGGTAATCAAAAAACAAAAATATAATTATGTTTTTCGTGATTTTATAACTTATTTAGAACTATGTCTAATAATAATTTTAACAATAATAAAAAAATTCTTTAGTGCGGAGTAGTTCAACTAACGATCTGACGGTTTGTTAAATAAAAAAACACTTTTATTTAAAAAAAATATCTGTCTATGGCAAAGGGCTCCATGTCACATATTATAAGACAGTCGTGTAGAAAGACTACAGTCAGTTTGTCTTAAACATGAGGAACCGACGCTAGAGATAGAGATAAATGAAGTGCTTATATTAAAACCAGTCACCTCTCTAGTAAGCAGTAAAAGTCAGCTTCTCTGGTTAATCTGTGTAGTTCGTAATAACTTGTAGGTCTTGTGGAATGAAATAGACCAATAACAAATAAACTAATACCACTCGCGTTATTCAGACGGCGTAACGTTGTACAAGAAATTATTTTAACGAATATCGTCCAACGGCGTGTCCTTACAATCTTTATACAAAATTAATTAGAAGTCAGATAACAAACTAATAAAATTAAATTATTATTTACAATGCCAAGTTAATATGATGATCAACTAAATTATTAATTATGAATTAAAGATACAATAAGGTTCAGGTAAATCCCTATGATATAATTGGAAGTAAAAAAATAAATTCATCGGTTTGTGCCGTAAGTTTATTATTCCACGTGACAATACGATGATTTGTATATGGATTACGTGACCCGGATTTGATTAAGTGTGATTCTGTAATTAATTTTAATTGAATTCTGCATCCGAATCTGTCTAACTAATAACAGATATTAGATGTGAGCAGGAGTAATTCATTAATTAAATGTTTATAGAGGAACGTATAATAATTTATGTACGTTCATAGAACTGTCTGGTGGTAAATTAACATTTTAGAATTATACGAGTATATTTATAAAGACAATGAAATGTGTGGACTTATTAGTTAAGATATTGCTCTAAAGAGAATCTTTTATCTGGAAATTCACCTTAGAATAATATTTATGGCTTTGTCTGACATTTAAGATTTATCTGACTTTCTAGATTTGTCTATTGCGTTAATGCAGTCAGTCTTTGAGTGGATACCAGTAAGCACAATCCTCGACTACTTTAGTTCTAGCCTGCAACCTCGCGATAAAATAAACTATTCCAATGAAAGGTAAATATAAATAAATACATACAAAATTTTCTTCCATTTACTAACTGACACTTATTTAGAATTAAAAAAAATATTTTTAAATTTTTTTTAATTATTATATAATATATAAATATTATTAAAAAAAAACTTTGTTTGTTACATATTTTCTTAACAAAATGAAACCGAGTGTCCGTGAGAGTTTTTACTACAAAGAAAAGTATTTTTAGAATGGAAATGATGCATGAAAAGGTTCTTTTATAGCGCTGTTTTTCACTCGCCTAGATGAAATGGAAAGTGTTGTGGCTTTAATTAAACGTAACGTATTAATATAACGAGTGGAATAGAGTTAATTCATCTCGATTAGATTCCTTGTCAACCACAAACACACGTATAGTAGATAAAATCATTTCTTTAGTATCGTAATCATTATTGAAAGTATATTCACGAGTAAAAACAAAAACCGACCTCATACCCTTACTATTTGTACTTATACTACCTCTGGAATACATCCTTTCCCATAAAAAAATGAATGATCGAAATCTGCTGACGTGATATCGAGTTATTCGTCCATTTGTCGCATACATCCTCAAATTTAAGACTTACATGGTTTTCTTATGCATGGATACCATCGTCTACACTAGTCGTCACCATCATAAACCTGGTGCTTACAAATAAAAAAATCATCAAAATCGATCTGGCCAGTCGAAAGTTATGAGGTAATAAACAGAAAAAACACATACAGACGAATAGAGAACCTCCTACTTTATTGAAGTTGGTTGAAAAAGTCTTTATTATTCCTTTGCTGGAATAAGGCCTCTCCAAGTGAACGCCACACTGATTACAATTCTAGGACCACTTTCATCCACTTCTTGCCGACCGCTTTGAAAAGATTGTCACTCCACCTTCTGAGGACGTCTTTCATCAAACAACTATAATTACTAGGCAAACGGGCATGCTTAAGGTAAATTTGATATCAATTTCACTTATTAATTTTATAGTAACACCTTGTAGTACATAGGTACAAAGAAGAAAGAAAAAGAGAGAGAGCAAGAGAAAAACAATCTTTTCTTCTTTTGAATTGTATTAGTGCTAGTATTGCTCTTAAAAATTTGTAAATAAAGGGTCAGAGCGGTCGAATAAATACGACAATCTAATAGATTTTCTACTTAAAATAGAGTATGATACACTTGGATTCATTTTTTCGTAATCCTATAGACTTGAAGAGATTTGTCAATATCGAAATATCCTATTAATATATAATGTATATATATTACTGCATTAAATTATTTAAACAACTCACAGCGTTTTGTTTCCCAAACAGGTTGAGCCGACAAAGAATTTCAGAGAAAAATATACTGTTACAAAAAATATTTGCATAGACCCTAGACAAGTTGAATATATTATATTATGGACGTAATATACCAGACGGTGTAACAAACAGCGCCGTAAATACTGGCTCCTCTACAAATAGCCATACCCATTCGTCCCTTACCGCATCCGACAACAAAGAGGAGGGTCACAACAGATCCAAACGTCGAATAAATCAATGTTGTATCTTTGACTGGGGTCCATATCTAGAAATCAGAAATGTACTAACTCACGATATCTGATATATGTAAAAATATAACGTGGTTTATACACATATACATGACAAACAACATTATTTTTAAGGGAAAAAATCCATAAAAATAGTTTTAATCAACGTTAAGCGATCCCGTAAGTGCCAAAACTGGCAACCCCACTTCGAAAGGTACATTCGATCAATCATGCCAACGCCGAGGCACGTTCTTATTGAATCTGTACATTCGTACCATGGTCGGTATGAATACATACCACGGCATAGTAGGCCTTTCCAACTTTCTTCTCTAGTAATGACACAGAAGTTGTTGGTTTTTATTCATTCACTTCTTCTTCCGACGGTCTCTCTTCACACTACGAGAGTGCTGGGGAAGAATAAACCTCCAGGAACGTGTTGTTAAGTATAGTACAGAGGGGCGTTACATTGGAGACCCCGTAGCCTCTCACCATGTACCGACGAGATACCGGGGAGGTTTAAGTGATTAAAAACCTCGCATAACCACTCCTTCCCCCCAGAAGGCGGAGTATCTTGTTGGAGAATTCTCCCCCGTTAGCAAAAGAAAAATGTTAGTCATGACCAAACCTTCAAGAGCCTTCGAATTAAGAGCGGCAATCAATATTTAATAGAAGAAAGAAAGAAATCTTGCATTTCATAAACAGTTGGCAAATATCAGACTGGTTAAATGTCAGAGTTGACGCTAAGTAAATATGTTCTTAGCAAACTTACTGAGTAAATAGTGAACTGCTTAGTGTAATGTCTACGACAACAAAAATCGGAACATTGCTCCTGATTCTATACTCGGTGGGAGGTGTGACATCAACGTTTGGATAGCATAGCGTAATTCCATATGGTAAGTTAAAATTTCATTAAAATTACCACTGAAAAATAGATGAATAAATGGCGCATATTATATAATATAGACATAGACATTTATTTATTGGCTTCATAATACAAAACACATTATAGACAGAATATAACACATTAAAAAAGAAAAAAATAAATAAAACACAGTTAAAGTTATACTGACAAATAGTACATATAACATGTGATGCCAATATCGGACACCGTCTCAGCAAGATGCGACAGCGCTGATTTTCAGCGGTACCCGGGACTACCTAAAGACATGCGCGCGCAATACTACTTTGATATGGAATTTATACAGACAATAAGAATTTAATAAATATGATATATGTTTAAAACAGTTATGAGATTCATATATATTATATACTATAGAATAATAGATGAAAAAAATATCATAAATAAATATATTATTAAGTCAAAAATAAAAAAATATGATAATATACCGTTAATCGTGTTAAAACAACTGATAAAATGTTTATTATCCCCAAATTTATAACGGAAAGAACCTTTTAAAATCAAATACCTTAAACGATTCTTTATTGCTTTAGATTTAATCAGCTCTGAATGGCACTTCAATTAAGCTGGTGGATGCTACAAAAATTTTGTCTGCACTTAAAAAATAACTCTATTATAATTTTGAATTGTTCCAAACAAAACGTGCTACAGTTAAAAATAATAGGAGTTTTTGATAAAATAACTTGTAATAAAATAAATACATATGCGTGGAATTAGAAAAGAAATAATTTTTTTTCAGTAGAAATTTTTATTACATAATATATACGTATATTTATAAAATATAATGGCGTAGTTATGTAGTGACTATACGACGCGTAGTATGTATGTAGCGGTTCGACCACAAACAATGAAAAATAATAAAAAACTAAAATAACATTGCTGATAACTGGCAACATCTCGGTCTAGAGTAATTAATCACAGAGACTGACTTTGTCTGTAAAAAGAAGTATTCCTTTCTTTAAAAAAAATGCTATCTATGGCTGTGTCGACTAACATAACATATATATTTTAAATAATTTTTTGCAAATAAAGATTAAATAAATAAATAATATATGTATATATATGTATGCATATGTATAATATATGAAGCAATGATACACTAGTGGCGATCCGTCCCTCCATCCACGGGAGTCTCAATTCCAGAGTTCGCCAATCGATTTCTTAAGTAAATCACTAGCTAATTTATATGCTCGGTGTATCATCTCAGTATCATCTGAATGGACTCCAAAACTTGGATAGAAAATTGAAGAGTAATTGCCATTTCTGCCTACTTTGTTTAAGTTAAGAGGATCTGAAGGCTTATTTTGTATACGACCATTTTCAGTTAAGATTTAAATAATTTCTTATAGTGAAACAATTACAGATTTTCGCGTAAGAATGTTACGAAAAGGCGAAGTTCCGAGAAATCTGTATCACCGGCGTTCTGCGACATTTCAATCTGCAATGAAGTTGCCAATCGTTATTGGACAATGTTTTGGACTCAATCCAGTTATTGGTGTTTTCGATATTGATGCATCTAAAATGCGGTAACTATAAGCTTTGCAAGACGTGACGATATGAAGTATATACATTATGTATTTCATTGTTTGTTATAGTTTATATCTCCTAGCGACAATATATTATATTTAGGTCTCACTGTTGGAATACGTAGACACAGTGCGGATTGGCAGACTTCAGATATCTTGTCCCACTGATGGGCACAGAGTATTAGAGCATAGACTGTCACGCGGCGATAAGCATTAAAAAAATATATAAGCCGATGATAACCTTACGATATTTTTCCATCAATACTTAAAATTTCAATTAACATTTTCAATAGTGCTGTTAATTTTTAAGCAACTGCTTGACTAAGACCCCATCTGATGTTAAGTAGGAATGCAGTCCTGTGAGGTAAGGCGCACTAGCTTTGTAGATTCTTCACTCTACTCTTGAAAATACCCATACTGTTACCGGAGGGAAAGAAAGACGCAGGCAAACTATTTCCGTCCTTTGCTGCACGAATAGTGAAAGATGAATCAAAGCGCTTCGCTCGGATTTGAGGTATGTCAACAAAAAGATTGAATCCAGCAGTGTGCCTTGAAGTCCAATGGTGGAACGGGGGATTTAATGTTTATTTTACTGTTCATTAAATTATAAATACATATCATGGTAGATATACTTACCATAATTATATATTTCAGCAGTGAAATACTCTAGGCTAGGCCGTGAGAGCTTATTTTTTACTTAAACTATTAAATAATATCTCTTTTTTTTCTGAAAACATTACTAACATTCTTGTTAACCATTCCAAATAAAGCTTGTGCTAGGAGATGGTTCACGTCAATAGTCGAATGCTGGATTCAAACCTTTAACCTTACGATTCGCAGACCATAAACCATTAGGCTATTGACGCTTTATATCATTCTCATAGCTTTGTTTTTAATATTCAAACAGATTCCAGTTATGTTCGGCCCGGTGCCTGTATACAATTATTTCGATTATGGGACAAGCAGCTATGTTGTTCTTTTCTATACTAAAGTATTTAAAGGATATTGACACATCAATACCGTCAAACAGTAAGCCACTTACATATTATTACTAGCGTAGCCAGCCCGTTTCGCCGGGCTAGATTATGCTTTATTTTATTTAAACAATAAACTTACATCATTAAATTTATTAAATTATTAAATTCTCTGCGTATTCATTCTCTTCTATTCTCTTCTCGAGCGGGTGCTGATCATTACCTACACCCATGTACTTATCAGCAGCGTCAGTAAACAGATACATTCGTGGCGGATATACTCTCCAGGTCAATCTGAAGATTCCCTGAAAGTTTCATTGAAATCGGTTCAGCCGTTTCCGAGCATGGGTCATACCCACACACTTTCTCTTTTATATATATATATATATATATATAGATAAAGTTATATATTATACCATGGTAATTTGTACAACAAATACAAATATGCAGGAAACAAATACGAGTCGACTATACAAATAAATAAAATTGGAGTGTCTGTGAGTAGTATTAAAATAACTTTTTACTACATATATAGGAATTTATATACTTGTATGGTATAAACACCAAAACAACATTTTTTTACAATTTTTGTCTGTGTGTTTGTTACGGCTAATCTCTGGAACGGCTGGACCGATTTTGACGGGACTTTCACTGGCACATAGCCGATGTAAAAAGGAGTAACTTAGGCTACTTTTGGCCTAGCATTCACCATCTCACCCTGGCCGCAGACCCGTTCAGGCATGCTATAATTTGGAAGGGATAGCAGTTCTAAATTCTACTTCTTTCGCAATGGAAGTTGAAGTTCCTCTGTTGTTCATGTGCGATGGCGATTACTTAAGATCAGGTGAGCCTTCAGCTCGTTTGTCCTTTTTTTCCTTTAAAATAATATAATTTTTAAATCAAGTTACTCTTATTATCTAAAACTACGTGTCTAGTTAAACCTATCCAAGATAAAGGGTAAATAATTTTTTTTAATTTTTTATCTCTTACAGTAACTCTATTCTTCTATAGTTCCAATTTTATGACGACTGTATTATTCCTCCGTATGGCTACAAAATGGCCGCGTCTCAGCTTACAAATCGCAATGACTGAAGCATCGAGCCCGAATCTGGACGGTTCCTTGGTCAAGAAATGTAACGTGACTTGTATTCTTGTCCTAACAATGGCACTTGGTGAGACTCATATTTACTGATTGTCAAGTATTATTAATACCTATTTAAGTGGACAAGATGTAATTATTTGTTGGCAGTTGAACATGGTTTATCAGATCTATCAGGTCTTGCGGCTGTTATAGATTGCCAGCCTAAAAAAAATGTCTACGAGGCTTTTATCAAACACAGTTTTCCCTGGGTCTACGTGTTTGTACCTTATAATCATTTTATTGGTTTCTTATCACAAGTAAGTAAAAACTGTTCCATTATGGCTTATATTTTTTTTAAATATTCAAAAAATCTTATGAAAACAACCTGTCGGGATAGAAATTAATTCAGAGATGTGCTGATCCCCAACTATATGCTGAGAAGTAACGCTGTTTATGCCATATTTTGCGTCTTCAAAACGAAGCAGCAATTAATGAGGCCTTAGCCCTTAATAAATAGCTTCGTTTAGTTGTTTCCTTATTAAAATTATAAAATAAAATTTATTTTCGATGCGTAGTTATGGTCTCACCCCTTTCTCCTATTGCGACCATTTGAGCTGGTGGTAAAACAGACAGCGGTCAGCAGTCTACTGAATATACTTTAGAAATTATAAAGTTATTTAATGGCGAACGATATAATTCTGGAAACAAAAGAACATTTAACTATACTTTTAACTATTAACTATGGTCAGGGGCTCAAATCCCAGGCATGGGATCGCTTAATTGCGTTCCTTTCTAATTCCATTGCACTACAATATTACAAGGTATATTCTACGCAATACTGTTTGATTCCAGGTCTTCAACATACAGTCCACGTTCACATGGAGTTTTGCAGATTTATTTATCATCTGCGTTAGTTTTTATTTAATTTCAAGACTTGAACAAGTTAATATGAAAATTGTCGGAGCTCGTGGTAAAGTAAGTACAACATACACAACGTTTTATGACTACTACTTAAATACAATAGTAACATTTACTATCTCTAATTATAGCCGTGGTAGCTCAGAGCTCGATGCGATGGTTGTCACCAATTATTATTTTTGCTACAATTTTATGTGCTGACTTACTGCTCGGCGATGACAGAATACATTGTGAGGAATATTAGATATATTCGTCATTATTATATATTATATAGTTTCTTTTCTAAGACGTGTGAAGTCCGTCAATCAGACGCAGGCCGCGTGGCGGACTATATTAATATTATTAATATATATATATATATATATATATATATATTTTTAGAAATATTACTAACAATCTTGTTAACCATTCCAACTAAGCTTAAGCTTGTGCTAGGACATGGTTCACGGCAATAGTCGAATGGTGGATTCGAACCCACGACCTTACGATTCGCAGTCCGTACCCTAAACCATTAGGCTATTGACGCTTCGTATATTAATATTACCTTTTTTTGGTTTCCACCTAAATAACTAAAATATAACAATTTAAAACGAAAATAATCTTAAAAATAATGCGGCGGTTCATTTTGGAGGAACGGTAACACGAACTCAGTGTTATGTTGTGTTATAATTTGTAGGTCTCGTAGAATGAAATGAAACGAAATATTTATTTTACTTTTTTACACACACTTAAATTACATACATTTTAAATTACCGGCATGCACACAAAATATTGGAAAACATATTATCAAATGTAAAACACATACTATATAACAAACTATGCCCTTATACTTGGAGTCCTATCAAAGGTACGGCGGTACTTCACACCGGGACAGCTTTTGACTTTATATAAAGCACAGATCCGGCCATGTGTGGAGTACTGTTGTCATATCTGGGCAGGTGCAGCCAAATACCAACTCGCGCACAGGATTCCATGGAGAGGCGGGCCAAAATGTTGATAGGTGATCAAGATAGACCTATGTAGTCTTGAGCACCGGCGCAAGGTGGCCAGCCTTTCGGTGTTTTACAGATTACATTTTGGAGAGTGTACACAGGAATTACACGAGTTCATTCCCCAATCCCCAATCTACCTTCGGACGTTTAGACACTCGGCGGGTCTCCACCCTTTTATAGTCGATGTTCCGCGCGTCCGAACGAAGCGATTTGAGTCATCGTTCATCGTGCGTACAGCAAAGGAGTGGAATAAGTTGCCGGCGTCAGTCTTTCCGTCCAAGTACGACGTGGGAGCCTTCAAGAGTAGAGTGAATAGGCACTTACTAAACTAACGCGTACTATCTTTCGACTATATCACCACTTAACACCAGGTGGGATCATGGTCAAGCGCTAGTTTAAAGGCATAAAAAAAAAAAAATACTTTGTATACAGAGAAGGTATATGCCCAACGATGAGATATTAAAACTAAATTTATTTAAACCTTCCGGCAGCAACGTATTCCGTAACACCCTTGCTACAACAAAAAAAAAACATTTTATTTATTTATTTATTAGACAAAATTATATCATTATAGTCTGCAATACTGTAACTAAATAATACTTACATTAAAAATAAGAAAAAAAACAAAAAGAAAATATTTAAAAAATGCCTTCCACGCAGTTGTACGCAGCCTCTTCAAATTGCGGTTGCAAAAAGACATCTACTTGCTGCGATATAGTATTAATAAGCCCAACTGCGCGTGACAACGGAGAGTTCTTCGAGAAGTTAGCCCTGGAGGTAGAAACCAGGGTAACGGAGGACGACGGCGCATGTAGATGTATCATGGCTGAGAAAATCAATACGTGATATTTTATCATTTAGAATTGGAATTGACAGTATAATTGGTGCCTTCGCCAAGGACCTAACTATACTATGTAACATGACGGGAATTCCCGGACACAGAGCTGCACGCACACGGCTCCTAACATAAACTCTCCTTTTAAGAACATGCCGCAACATTTCTGGCGGAACGTTCGCGAGGATTATAGTCGAGCTGCTTCTCTCGTAAGGCGTGTGGATGAAGTGATTGGAGGAGTCATTTTTATTTCATTTGCAAACAACCTCTTCTTTATTTGTCTTCAGTTGTACAACACTTTAAAGTGAGTATAAAACAAATGAACATCGTTTTATTATTACACGTAAATCATAATTACGTTCTCAGATATGTAACAAGAATCATTATCTTAATGCGTTAAGCAAAACTTTGTGCCCCTTCTTACGAAAATTTCATGGACAGAGAAATATGAAGTGTCCTACACTTGTAGTTTATACAGAGTAATACAGAATGCTAATATTTTTGTTTGAAAATATGCATACAAAATACATTAAATCAATTAAAAACATTACACACACTACTATGATTTTGATACACATTGACGTGGATATTATACGATTACTTGGCAACGGTTAAGTAACTATGATAAATATTTAGTGACCGACTCACCGAATAAGCGAGCTGCGAACGTGGTTTCAAAGCTCCAATTCCTGGGTTGGAATCGAATTTCGACGATAGGTCGACTCCTAGTAGTACGTACAAATGTCCTCAAAACGTTCACTGCCTATGAAGAAAAAACAGGTGTAGTCGCATTTGATTGATTTAACACAAAAATTGTATACCTCTTTGTTTATAATAAAGTCACGTTGATTTTTCATCTGTTGTAATTTTTGTTATCATTAATTTTATGTTACAGGGATGGAATAAAAGCAGCGCCATTATGTCGGGCTGTGGACATCAGGTATATGTTTACCATTCTCAATTAAGTACTCGGTACAGTAAGTGAAAGTACTCATAAATATAATTGTTATATTTAATGTTCGTTCGAGTACTGACAAAATCAAATCAAACGCTATTTCAGACGCCTCATAGCGTAACCTCATACCGCAACCTCATACCGTATATCAAAGATGACAATCAACAAGCATTTTTGCAAATGATTGAGGAGTTGAGTTTGAAAAAGGAAAGAGAATTTCCTTTTTTTGAAGACGGTTAAAAAAATAATAAACTATATATTTATATTAGTTGTGCTCAGGAACTACATGATCTAATTCCCCCATCCCCTTTCCACCATCGGACTTCTAGACGCACTGCGGGATTCCATCCTTTTGTTGTGAACATCCCTCAAACCCGAACGAAGCGATTTGCTTCGTCTTTCATTCTTCGTACAGCAAAGGACTGGAATAGTTTGCCCGCGTCTGTCATTCCTTCCGATTACAATGTGGGTATTTTCAAGAGTAGAGTGAATAGGCATTTACTAAGCTAGTGCGCCTTACCAGGAGTGCATTTCCACTTAACATCAGGTGGGATCGTAGTCAAGCACTTGCTTAGAAATTAAAAAATATTAGTTATAGTAAATATTTTTTTTGTTAAAAAGGATTCTAACCAAAAAACCTACTAAACTATGCGAGATCTGGTAATCTATATCTGACAGCGCTTAATATTATAATGCAATTGTGTTCCAGACCTCTACACGGCTACGAGCAGGCGACGTATTTTATGTATTCCTTCATTTTCCTAGTAATGAGGTCGTTGGCAGTTTCTCTGATAGCCGCAGAAGTGTACGCATCCAGCCGTAAACCGGCTGTCACTTTATACGAAGTATCCTCCAACGCCTATTGCGTCGAGGTATTTAATCGAATCACAGTTATAACTATTAACCATAAACCATTCCCGCTTAGATAAATAATTAATAACAAAGATATTCAATATATAATCCTGGATCACTTAAACCGAAAGGTTATCTGAAAATTATCGTAGGTTCATCAAGAGAAAGTAACTTTCTTTTAACTAAAGTTTATTTAAACGAACAAAACAGCTAATGAGATAGCTTTAGTAGTTAATCAATCAAGTGTATAGCAAATCTAATGAAATCTCTATAACGAATATAAAATTAACTAGATTCAGAGATTCCTGGACCAAGTACACGGGGATACGGTCGCGTTAAGTGGACTTCAGTTTTTCAATATAAAGAAAGGGCTTGTACTATCAGTGAGTAATTTAATTTTTTTTACATATAGACTTATATTAATAATTCATCAAACAGTTTATTAATATGCTTGTGAAGTAAGTTTGATTGGAATACCAACAAACTAATCACTTGGTGAATGGGAATGAAAACTTAACTCAAAAGACCAGCAAAGCATCAACACCACCTCCGGTGGTCGCTTGGTAGCCAGCAATTAACATCAGATGAACCGTAGTATCTATCTTATTAAGTTAGACCTTAAACTATTTCAGATTTCCAGATAATGCTAAATTCTAAAAATCTCATCGTATTGTAATGCGAAGACGTAACTATCTAATCTGGTTTTTTGGATGCTCATGGGCGAAGCTCATCATCTCTTAAAATCAGATGAGCTGTAAATTTACCCATATGCCTTTAAAATATATCGGTGCATAATATTTACTTTAACTTCACCGAATATCGGAAATAGAAAAGAAGAGTGACGTCAGCAGCCGTTGAAGTGGAATTCAATAGTCTATGCCTGCCTCTTTCGGTCTGCGGTGTGATTGCTCTAAATATTTACTTATTGTAGTATAATGTTCTACACGCACGCTTGAGTTGGGGAGCAAGCTGGTGAATGCGTTACGAAATGTTTGATCGTGTGAGGCGAACGGAAGTTGTGAGGGAGATACAAGTTAGTGAAGATTGAAAGAGCGAGAGTTATGTTTCGTATATCTAAGACACAGGGTAGGCCTATTGTTTGTATCACATTGTAGAAGCAGAGCAGTACACGCATTTTCTTTCTTTCTTTGACTAACGTGTATATATTATTGCGTACATATATTCGTAACATTTATTTTCAATCGCTTTCCCATTGCGGCGATCAATGACAAGGGACAGTTGGTCTCCAGGCATTCCGGTCCATGCGCCTATGGAGGGCGTCGCTGGTAGATGACTCCAGTACTTTGGAGATCTGGTCTTAATGGAGCTAAAGAAATTTTACTTCAGTCGTATTCTCTAAAGCTCTCTCTCTCACACTCATTTTTATGTATTTCAGATTGCCGGAACAATTGTTACATATGAACTAGTCCTACTTCAATTCACCGGAGTGACTCCCACATCCAGCCCTCCAACTACCGACTAACTTAAAGCAATTTTTTGTAGAATTGGTTCGATTGAAATTAGCACGTCTCATTTTATATGCACGTGATACCTACGATGCATTTTCTCGCTTATCTACTTACCTATAAATCTTGCAAATATGATTCTCACTAAAACTTTTATTAAAAATAATATATTAAAGGACTGGAATAGTTTGCCCGCGTCTGTCTTTACGTCGATTACAATGTGGGTATTTTCAAGAGTAGAGTGAATAGGCATTTACTAAGCTAGCGCCTTACCATCAGGACTGCATTTCCACTTAACATCAAGTGGGATCGTAGTCAAGCACTTGCTTAGAAATAATATATAGATAACAGAAATTAAAATTGCCTTGTTGTTGCAGTCAAATTGGACTTTTCATTTAATCATTTTATTAAATGAATAATACTCACGTGAATAAGAGAAGTCAGTATATTTGTGTTTTTTTTTACAAAGTAATAAGTGGATGGCCGAGCTTTGCTCGATTTTTTTTGGTAAATCGTTTGTATGGCTCGTCTGACTCTTGATTTAATTCGCTCTTTGAACCCATTAGTGATTCCTAGCCTCAATCGAGTTCGAGAGATTCCATTGAATTTGTATTACACACATTTTGATTTAAAGCTAATGCTTTTGTGTGGTCCCATTTAATTCTGTCCAGTTCTGACCAATGAGAAAACCATATAAGTCCTAAATTTGCATTAAAGCATGTGGTGTACTTTGTATTACAAATGGACGAATAACTCAATATCACGCCAACGGATTTCGATGAGACGTTTTTATTGGAATGGATGTACGTAAAGTTAGTTTGATGAGTTTTTTTTAATATGAAAAGGGGCAAACAAGCATACGGCCCACCTGATCTTAAGTGATCACCGTCGCCCATGAACATCCACAGCACCAGAGGAGCTGTAGGTGCGTTGCCGACCTTTGAGATAGGAATAGGTTCGTTTCTTGAAGGTCCCTAAATCGTAAACGTTCGGAAACACCGCTGGCGACAGTTGATTCCACAAGTTGACAGTGCGTGGGAGAAAGTAACGACGATTTCGTAATAATATCGTATATATCGTAGTATATCTTTGCGATTAGAAGTCGTTTTTTTTACTCGTAAATATACTTGTTGATACCTTCGTCTCTATCAATTGGAATTAGGATCACGAGAACTTACGTACTCTTGTGACATATCTCGCTCCCCTATTGTTCTTTCTCCCCTTTGCTCTTTCCTGTACAGTTTCTTCTAGAAGACCGCAGATACATGTCCTATGTAACAACAATCATCGAGACCCTATGTACGAGTACGTATATTTAGTTAATTTAATCACATCGTGGTCAACAAAAGAATGTTTGGAAATGCCAATCAAACTCGATATCAAATTAAACATGGAATTGAAGCTTTTACATTTCACAATGGTGACAGGGGGGCCGCCATGAAGCCAGCGGTCCGACTTTCCCGAGTTAATTGGATTACGGCTCGGAATGCAATTATTGCTTCCGGATCGAGTGTAAAAGTTAACACTCGGCCGCGCTTGGAGTAAAAATCGATTAAATTGCCGATTCAGCTTATTTACGTTGCCCTTGCGAACTCAATGAAATACGACTCTTTAACCGGTCGCATGCTTTGACTACGATTTCCCGCTTCGAATTCTGTATTTGAAATAAATTTGTACGTGTGAATTTTGAAACTAAGTATAAAACAAAATAACGAAGGTTTGTGTAACCCTTTCATTTTGGCAAAACTATTTTATCGGATTTTATTGCGGATTAATGATTTTAAATTCTCGTTGCATTGAGTGGTTTAGGGTTTTTTAAACAAGTCAAATTTCGATTATCTAGTCATTTATGGATCAGAGTCGTTTAATGCTTGTTTTTTGCTCTATTCGTGTTATCGAAATTTCTAGTCGTTTTGGCTCCCCTGACTTTTGTATGTCGTGGCTGTTGACATTCTGCTTCTTTATCTCTCTAGTAGTTAAGGATTCTGTCTATAAAACGTAATGTCATGACGTATCCGCCATTCGACTATCAACGTGACGGTCTTTTTTTGTTGACGGGGAATTCTGCGTCAAGATACCTTGCTATTCTGGGGTAAAGGCGAGGTTGTGTGAGACTAAAACACCCTCGAGAACGCATCGGAGCTGCTCTGCTCTGTGTACTGAAGAGATACTCCCTCCCTCACACCCTAGCAGTGCTAAGGCGACTTAACTTTAATTAGAGTAATATTTGTGATTTTTTTTAATGTTCTGCTTGAAATTAATTATAATGTTTATTTAATAAACATTTTGTTCGGCATAAATAAATAGAAGCGCAGAAAGACACATATTCCTGACTTTTGAACTAGGTACCTGTATTTCCGTGAGTGAAATGAATCTCACTATGAAACTAAAACACTTTCCAAAGGTCGTGTTAAACATATAAGCATAGCTATTATAAAATATATGAATCACTCGTGCGGAAACTCTCACCGCGCTGTTTCGGACGGCTTTTAGTAAACGGTATTAATGAAAATAAACGGGCAAGTTGACCGCGTTGAGTTCATTTAAACTTTTAGAGTAAAGTGCAAATCTGAAAGTTTTAATTGCTTCTCATAATAGCAATATTATTTTGATAGCATGTTTTCCTATTAATACTATAAATACACTAGGATGTACCTCAATTCATCTATAGTTTAGATTTACACAAAATAGAAGTTTTTTTTTAAAAAAAAACAAGAAAGCTAGCAATTTATCTTTTTTTTTCATAAATATTACTAACATTCTTGTTAACCATACTAAAGTTAAGCTGTATTAGGAGATGGTTCACGACAATAGTCGAATGTTTAGGGTATGGCCTGCGAATCCTAAGGTCGTGGGTTCGAATCCACCATTCGACTATTGCCGTGAACCATGTCCTAGCACAAGCTTAAGCTTAGTTGGAATGGTTAACAAGATTGTTAGTAATATTTCTGAAAAAAAGAAATATTGTTAGCTTTTTAAAAAATGGTGGATTCGAACCCACGGCCTTACGATTCGAATACCGTACCCTAAGCCATTAGGCTATTAACGCTTCAATTATTCTTTATATTCGAATAGACTATGGTACCATACATTTAAATTAGTTTGTCATGAAGGAATACGAGTTGACGGGAAAAACGGCACTAATATTTTATGTTATAAAAGAAGACTTTAACATGTTTATATACCAACTGTTAGGTAAACAATATTATTCATCTTTTCAACATTAATTTAAATGGCAATACTGCTGCTATAGACTATAGCCTAAAAATACTATGGC
Source organism: Meandrusa payeni (assembly GCA_029286785.1). NCBI lineage: Eukaryota > Metazoa > Arthropoda > Insecta > Lepidoptera > Papilionidae > Meandrusa > Meandrusa payeni. Next base: position 13,428,249 of record JAGSMX010000024.1, on the reverse strand, counting down.
TTTGTTTATGGCCTAATCTATAGTCCGTATTTCTTACTATCAATTTGATACAATATTATTGCATACGCAATGGGCGATCTTATCTCTAATAATTGTACCTTTGCATGTACAGAAATTTGTGTAGAAAATTATGATTAACTTCTTCAGAAATTACGGCTTCGTTTTTAAGGCCTCCATTTCACAATTTTTTTCTTTGTATGAGGGTTTAGTGGTAATTTTTTTGTTTTTTTAATTTCTTTAATTTTTACATGATGCAAATTTGGAAATTTTGTGTACCCGCCGGTATGTGATTGATTTTGATTAATCGTTTAAACATAAAAATACTTTATTTTAAGTAAGTATAAGAAAGTTCGTGCAAGAATTATTCGTTCATTCTTAGAAGCAAGCTGGCTATTGTATAAAGTTGGCTCATTTAGCAAAATTAATGAGTAATTAGAGACGCAGCAGTCCTTTTTTTTACGACGCTATTAAACAGATATGACGGAATTTATTTCAGTTTCATACTTTGCAGCTTCATGAGTAGAGAGACAAGTACAAACGCTAAAAACAACGGCGACCATTACGAGCGCTACACCAGCTACCAGATTACCTTCATTAAAATGAAACCAATCACGATTTTTAAAGTTATTTTTAACCCTAACATTGGCACGAAAATTAAATGATTTACTTATGATTTAAAGGTTTCTATGTTTAGTTAGTTAAATGTTGTATTGGTGTGTTAGTTTGTGAGCGTATTTCCGGGTGCTATATGTATGCATTTGTACGATAATACACATTGTATTATGCTAAATTTAAATTTAGATTATTCAAATCTGTACTGTGTGTACTGTGCTTTTATAGTCGTGATTCAGAAGCCATACATGGATGACTTTTGTATATTTGAGTGGTTAAAAATAGTACTTTAAAATAATACAATAAAAACACTCACGCCCGCCAGCTGTAGGGTTGCTCATAAATATTCGTCGGCTAAGGGTACCCCTTATCTGCTGTAGTTTTTTTTAGTGTATAAGTAGGAATAGGTGCTAATATTCTTCTCCCCTCGTGTCGTATTCCTCATTGCTGAGGGTCGTGATTCCACGAATTATATTCACGATTGCTTTCTACCTGTTGCGATCTTGAGACGTGTTATGGCGGACTCGCACCGACTAAAACCCCACGGTGGTCGCCATCAGTGCTACCGACGGGTCGTGAAATCTCCGTAAGGAACGAAACCACAAGCCCTCTGCGCTTCGCTGGGCTACCCCGTCTCGGAGGCGTGCGTTTAAAGCCGCTAAGCCCCCAAAACCCTTGCGGACGTCCACGATTTCACGGTACCACTCCGTGTCTTCCTTCTCGAGGCCGTTATTAATAGAAGTTCGTAGTCCCTACTCCGAACGTCAGCGGCCCGAAGGGCCACGTTTACGATGGTGGAACACCGGAAGGAGATCCGAGGCGCTCGAGCGCCGCAGCGGCTCTGTTTGCGAAAAGGGTCCTCAAAGTCCCGGATGTGGCCTGTCCAGCGGTCAGGTCTCCTCCCTCTTGGTCGTTCCCTGTGACCAGGTTCGATTCCAGTTTATGTATACATCATTTTAATAGTAGACTATGTGTGTCTATACAAATTGACTTATCCAAACAGCGACATAATTTTTTGTGTTCTATTTGAATTGCAATTCAAAATTCGTTAAAAAGTAACTTAAAAATCGGCTAAGCTAATTATATTTAATTTCCCGCTTACTTTACAAGTTACAACAAACTTTGTTTTAATTACATTTTCGGCCGCCTTGTCGGTAATTTAAGCGATATTATTCGGAGCCTCCATTAAAATGTGTCTCAGGGTAATAATTATGTTTGCGGTATACCGAATTGTAATTCATATTTTATTTCGATCTCCATTGTTTTCTTATTTATTGTACACATTATTATTAATCTATTATAAGAAGTATTATGAGATAATACGCGAAGGTCAAGACAGGAAAGACCGCAGTGGACACCTTCTGCACTACAACAGTAAACCTATTTTAACGGAACATTCACTGGCAGATAGCCAATGTAATAAGGAGTAACTTAGGTTAAATTTTATTTTAGAAAAAATAGTTTTTAATCACAGATAACACCATGGGGCACAGCTAGTGGATAATAAATTCCTGTGTAATAGAACAATTTTAAGGGTCAAGGATACTTGGAACGTAAAAAGAAACCTATCTGTAATAAAGTTTTTCATTATCGGAAAACAGAGAAATCTTTTATCGTTCCAAATATTTGAACGTAACTTATATCACTTTTCGACGTTAAAGAAGCGAATATGTGATAGAATTTTTGTGTTCTATGTTTTTTTTTATTGTTTTTATATCGCAACCACGGACCTGTGTCCGTGCTCTTTTCCAATACACTTAAATTGTTCACTCTGCATTTATTAAAAGAGTGCCACTTCTACAGTTACGACGCCCTCCTTGCCGCTCCTCGCACGCCTCCCTACTTACGCCTGCATTGCTATTAGCTTCTCCACGACCGCTGTGTCCCTGCTTCTCTTGGCCATTTTTAGGTTGTAGTCCACTATCCTCTCCCTTGATGCGGCCATTGCCTTTGTCATCAGTCTTCCTATGGCGTCGCCACAGTCATCTGTATAATAGACACAGCTGACGGTGTGTCGGGATATCGCCACTACAGCATGTTGGACGCTGTCGTGCAGTTGCAGTTTTTTCGTCTCAGTTCTGATGACCACCACTGATCCGTACGTGAGGCCTTGGGCCTCGTGCACGGTAAGGATGCGCGAACCAGCCCCCGATCCGTATCTCTGGTTGGAAAGGGATTCTTTTGTGTTCTATGTTTAAACTTTCAAATAGTAGTGTTATATTTATGTTTTATTTATGTGTTTATCAAAATTTTTAATGCACTATACTCTATTTGTTTAACACTGAAAATATATATTTACATTTTCTAAATATAATAAATATATTATAAATATAAAACTATATTTAACGAACACATGTAGGGAAAATGAATAAAAAATATTACTAACATTCTTGTTAACCATTCCAGCTAAGCTTAAGCTTGTTAAGTTAGTAAGATGGTCCACGTCAATAGTCGAATGGTGAATTTGAACCTACAACCTGGCATTCGCAGACCGTAACCTAAACAACTTTTTTTTCTGGTTCGTTAACGGGGAGGAAATCTTCAAAAAGATACCCCGCCTTCTGGGGGGGAAGGCGCGGTTATGTGGGGTTTTAACTACTAAACCCCAGTGAAACGCACCGGAGCCTCTCTGCACTGTGCTCAAGGAGAGCTCCCTCCCACCCTGTGCCCTCGCATTGCTAGGCTACACGGGAAGAAGGCTACACGGGTCAGCCGATGTCGCCTTCTTCCCCGGTCCACATTAGCGGACGACAAAGGCCCCCACCACCCTTGTCGCCTAGTGAACTCCTCTTTTAGTCGCCTTCTCAGGCAGGGGATACCGAACCTAAATAACTTGTAGCAAGCTGTTGTATTCGATCTCGAGTCTAGAAATTTAAAGAAGAACTAAATAACAGTTTAACAGCATATTAATCATGTTGAGAACTAAATAAAGCAGGATATGAAAGACGACAATGGTTTTTATGATGTCGATTAAAAATAATCTTGATTTATTATTTAACGTTGACTCGTCTAGACAGATAAAGAGTAAACTACCTTACACGTGAAAGAAAATCATAAAATACTGGTAAAATCAAGGGTTATCTGAAACTAACATAGCATTTCATACATCGTAAAACTTTTATTGGTTTTAAACGTATAATACATAAAAGGTATTTCATAACTCCAATAAAGGAATGGTCGGTAAAGCACGTTTTTGTACTAGTTCGCTGCTGTGACGATATATGGCCGTGAAAATGTCGTTGTCGATCAGTTGTTGTGAGGCGCAAAGGTACGGCGGTATTTCACACCGGGACAGCTTTTGACTATGTATAAAGCACAGATCCGGCCCTGTGTTGAGTACTGTTATCATATCTGGGCACGTGCAGCCAATTACCAACTCGCGGCATTGGATTCAATGGAGAGGCGGGCCAAAAAGTTGATAGGTGACCAAGATCTACACCTAGATAGTCTTGAAGGTGGCCAGCCTTTCGGTGTTTTACAGATTACATTTTGGAGAGTGTGCACAGGAATTACACGAGTTAATTCCCCCATCCCCATTCTACCTTCGGACGTTTAGACACTCGACGGATCTCCCCTACCTTCTCATACGTCTATCCTTTCATACGATGTCTACACGACCGAACGAAGCGATTTGAGTCATCGTTCATCGTGCGTACAGCAAAGAAGTTGCCGGCGTTAGTCTTTCCGTCCAAGTATGACGTGGAGCCTTCAGTAGAGTGAATAGGCACTTGCTAAACTAGCGCGTACCATCTTTTGACTATATCACCACTTAGAACCAGGTGGGATCGTGGTCAAGCGCTAGTTTATACCCAAAAAAGTATTAGAGGATTTTGTAGGTGTTCAGTTACCAAAAGTTGTACTTAACATTCCCGCTATCCTAGACAAAAAAAAGCCCGAGTGTAAAATTAGATACCATCATTTCACACAAAAATCTGTAAAAATTAACTGCTCACCACAACAGTTTCTTTACGTTTGACAAACAAGACGAAACGTTTATTTCTTTATTTCATCTACGTGTCCAACATAAAGGCCGCAATGGAATTTTGTAGATGAAATGGAATTTATATTCGTATCGCGCCTCCCGGCACAATCTCCTTTATGTCTGCAAACAAGCGACAAGCTGATAGGCACGTGTTCAGTAAATACAATGCTACCATAATTACAACATCACTCCCACACTGGACGATATTCACAATGTTTTGTAAAGTAAATAATTTGTAAAGCGTTATGCGTGTTATAAAAGATTGAAGACAGTACCACAGACTGTCAGTACAGGTTGCAGCTGCAGTGAAAAAAGAGCTTATATACTTTTTAAAGTGCTCCAATATAATTGAGGTTAACTATCCTTATGTATTTTTTATTGATATAAATTAAAAATTACAAAATATTTATAAAAAATATAACTGTGCCAAGCCGTCATCACTTGGCAGCGTGCCCAGATGACTGGTAGCATTGTTGTATGGCAATGCTTATCCTTTGTCCTAAGTCAGCCCTCTGGTCACCAGATGTGTCGACCAACTTCTTAGCTATCACATTAAAAAGGTGGTGTGCCGAGGTTACTATATTTGCGACGCTTGAGGTTTTCTGCAGTTGCAGCGGCCGCTCCAGCCTCAACCGAAGATTGCTGTCATCCCATACTAAAGGCCGTCCCATCTTCCAGGGTATAAGAGTCATACCGTCTGGTCTCTTACCATCACTACGCAATAGTCTATTTGGCTCCAAAGTTGATGGAACATTAGCGGTGGCAAGAGCCCGATGAATGATGTCGTTGAGGTTGGAGTGCCGAGAAAAGCGTCCTGTACTACGCTGGCAAATATTACTATTTAATATTTCATTTATTTATATCTACTATTTCTCTTCATGTTTGAAGGTTGCCAAGCCTTATTAGCTTGTAAGTTGCAATTTTACTAGGATCCCCCTCCCACGTGGGACTGGTGCTCGTCCTGGACGAAGGCCTGCCCCCAACAGTGGGACATATATATTATATATATAAAGGCTGTAGCTTTAACTTTTAACTTTAAATATTTATAACATTTTTAATAAATATTGCATCTATGCTTAATATCGTAAAGATATTGCAATAAATATAATAATATAAGGGAACGACGTCACATGAAAAATGAAAAAAAACATCAATTTGGAAATAAATCGATTTGAATGGTTTTTAATTTGTTGAGTAAACTAATATTAAGATATAAACTTTGTCTACTGTAATAACATAATTTCTTTGATTATAAAAGCAAAGAAATTTAGACATAATTTATGATTTATCGCGAAAAAAGTATCTAGTACAAACATTTGTAAAAGTAATAACATATTAAGACTAGCTCTTAACAACGTCGTATTTCTTATTGATATTTAACGACCAATAACCATCTGCAAAATAATCCTAACAACATGTTATTTAACTAGTAATGTGTTTTTTTTTGTGTTAAGTAATGTAAATACTTTATACGAACATTAAAGCGATTACACAGGAGTTGAGATATGTTTGTGACTTGTAGCGGCATTTAATAAAAGAGAGAATTTTTACAAGTTTGTGTGTAATAAGCCACGACGGCGCTGGGAGAATAAACTACTGCGACATTTTTATAGGTAATAGAAGTATCACGGATAAAGATAAGTCTACCACTATGATTTCGTGGTTGAGAAATGTGGAACAAAACAAAGCATAGAAGGGACGCAGGAGGTCAATATAATTGCGAATAAATCTATTACCTATTATTTAATAATAATACCTTGAATGGACTCGAGGGATTTTTTAAATAATACATAAGTAAATCATTGTAATTCAATGTGCTATTTGAATTCAAAATCACTATCCAAACAAGATATGTAAACCGAGAGACACAACTTTGTACCAAAATGTCCGGTCGCCTCAATGTTCACTAATTAAGTAGAAAGGTATACCAAAGTTTAAAATTTACCAATGAAAAGTTTAATTAGCTTAAAAATACGTGATTCACTTTTCAAATCAGCAACCAGAGAATACTGCTACCAAATAAAAAATAATTTAGAATTGGAAAATGCAGGCAAAGACGGTTTGGGGACCTCGAACAATTAATAAATACCCCAAATTAGGACAGAAAAATAATATAACTGACATCTTAGTATAGCGTAATCAATAACTGACTTTATATGTGGCCTTGTCTATGGCCTAACTCATATCTATGCCCGTAACCCAAACAGACTTGACGGAAATCTTCAAGAAGATACCCCGTCGGGGAAGGGGGTTACGTGGGGTTCTTACCCACTAAAACCCCCCCGGTGGCCCTTCCTCGGTGTATGGTGAGAGGCCCCAGTATCTCCAGTAGAACACACCGGAGCCCCTCTGCATTCTGCTCTCGGAGAGCACGTCCCGAGTGGAGGTTAATCCCACCCCCTATGCCCTCGCAGTGCAAGCCGACACGGGCCAGCCGATGTCGTCTTCTTTCCGGGTCCACTTTGGCCGACAACAAAGGCCCCCATCCATGTCACCTTCTACGACAGGCAGGGGATACCGTAGTCTTATTCTACGAGCCCAGAACTACAGATCTGCAGATATCAGTCTATTCTGACATACCCTATATACCTCACATATCTATCGAGATATACGTGTCTATCGAGACATAAATATATTTTCGGGTAATAATACAAACTTTATTTTATTACAGAAAGATTATTCTTAGAAAGTACGCCATATTATTCACCTGCTTCCACAAATTAATTGTCCAAAGTAATCTGAAATATGTGCCTAATTTATTTTGACAGGAAGCTATGCCAGTAAAATGGAAATTCAACCGCTATTCTTACGAAAATCTCCTTAGTATCGACCTAAGCGCGTTAATCATTTTATTAAAATTCTTAATATGCCAAGATCAAGAAAAATGTTTTTTTATTTAATCGATTGACTGAAAAAAGGACAAGACAAACCTCATGAGTCCGTCATGTATAAACCAATTTCAAAAATGATATTTATTACGGATGCTTTCAAAGGCTAAAATTATGTTGTATTGGTCGTACTCTTGGCGAATGTTACTCGTAGATTGTTATTGTGTTGATATTAGATAAGGTCTCACGTCATCTTAACACTCGTAGGGACTTTGCAGTCCCCACCTTACTCTTGTCACCAACCTTATTAGGTCCCATGTCCATGGTTCCTACGTATATGGTATAACAATTTGAGAATTTTCACTTTGTGTTAAATGTCTTACACAATTGTCAACGTACACTAAAACACACATTTGTGGTGGTTATGCTGTAATAAAGGGGCCTATGTGGCACAATTTGAAACGTATAAAGGCCAAACGGTTCGAGATTTAAACATAAGCAGATCCCGCGTCTTTTTCTACCTAATAAAACAGCTTAATAAAACAGCCTGTATCACACGAAACTATTGCCCAATTAAAAAAAAATCGAAGTAATTATTTCATAAATCGTTTTTTTTTTCCCCGGATTAGATTTATGTCGCGCCATTTATCCGGTGTAAAGGCAAATGACTACAGTATATTACGTTTAAATGTTCTGCAAAACTGCCCGTGACTTCAATAAATCGTAAATATTCGACTACGGAATAAATCAAACATTTTCGATTCTAAATGAATACGTTTACTGCCTCACGAAAAAAACACAATAAAGCTGTGAGCAACGCAGAGCACGAATTTTATTGGGCTTTGGTTTGGAAGAGACAATATGAAGATATAAATAATATATGTCATGAATTTGTTTAAACCAGCCTTAATTATCAAAAATTTGAAACTATTCCGCCAAATGACGACTTAGTTTCAAGACGTTAGCGATGATATCTTCCCATTTATCTATCATGCATTCATATGTGCCGGTGAACTTAAAGTGTATTAGAACAATATTCGACCACTGTGGGCAATGGTGATTACTTAAGGCCAGGCCAGCTGTAAGATCGATTACCCCCTTTTCTACGAAAAATTACTACACGTACACGCCCTATTTTCAGTATCTAATGGGGTTAATATGACTACATCTACATGACATATATCGCAAATGTCATTTGTCACTATTTAATTTTTAAATGCCTGACTGAATCTTAAATACAAAAAACGAGCCTGGTGACTATATCAAAATGTTATAAATTTACTAACTGCGCCCGCGATGTTATCGGCGATTAAAAACTATTTGTTTTTTAAATAAAAGCTAAGTTACTCCTTATTACCTAAGTTATCTGATAGCGATAATCCTATCAAAATCGCTCCAGCCGTTCCAGAGATTAACCGGAACAAAAGACAGACAGACAAAAATTGTAATAAATTTTATTTTGGTATAATAAATTTAAATTTGCCTATTCCTATCTCAAAGGTCGGCAACGCACCTACAGCTCCTCTGGTGCTGTGGATGTTCATGGGCGTCGGTGATCACTTAAGATCAGGTGAGCCGTATGCTCGTTTGCCACTTTTCATATTAAAAAAAAACCATATATTACATTCATATGCATATAGTACAAGGCGGTTATTTTACACGAATTTCATTTATTTGTATAGATTAATACACTTGTTTTTTTTTAAATAATTTTTAGAACACAGCATTAATAAAAACTTTTTGATGTAAAACAGCTTTTATTTATTTATTAAATAGGCTGACTTAATGCTAGAAGGCATTCTCTGCAAGGCTACGTTGGGGTTGCGTAGAGACAAAATAACAGGTGCAAGCTATTTGAAAAAAATAAAATGAAAGAAAACTATATATCTAAGTATAGATGGATAATATTTTCGGGTAATTGAAAAAATTCTATTATAAAACACTAATTAAATTATCGAGTTATCGGATTTTCTTTCCGATAAGAGTTTTACTATAAAACCCGATTACAGAAGGCAATGCTAACATAGTTAGATCACACGCCCCTCGTAAATAATAAATTGATTATGGCGAATATAAAGCTCGAGGATAAAACCTCATCGTGAAAATAGGTTCATAAGAAAGTGGTCCTTACTGTGAATACGAAAGAGTGTTATCGATAAAATGGTGTTCTTCCCTTTAACAAAGGCTACTTTCCAGTGGTATTGTAACTATTATGTATGCAGAGAAAATATTCATTTAATATAATTGTATTAATAGTTTTTCTCATCGAAGCCATTAGATACGAGTAGAAAGTGACAGTCATCACTGATCACTTTCACTGTAAAAATATAATTAGAATCGACACAGTGCACAGATTGAAATCGGGACATTGTTTTGCACAGATGCGATTTAAACTGTGAAATTTGCCATGTGGTGGATGATGTGCACCACATAATAAGAAAGAAAGAAAGTCATTAATGGATAGCGTTAAACTGAGGGAGCAACATGTGGGTGCTTTTTAATGTTGCTGTCTGACCCGACCTCAGAAGGAGCGAGGAAGCTGGTGGCTATGGCCATGCAAGATTGATGACTTTCTTTCTCGCTTCATGCGACCGCTGTGTGTGTTACCAAGGTTAGGGTATGATGGGGCTAATATGCCCAAAAGCGCAAAAGTCACTAAATTAAGAAAAAAAAGGATCAACATGGTCATCAGGTGGAAATAAAATCTTTAAATGTCATTTCTCTTACTCTAGCAGTAACACACTGTTTTAATTTATTTACACATAGTAAAATAACCTTATAAAACGCGTATATTGACGAATTTGAAAACCTCCTCCTTTTTGCAGTCGGTTGAAAAACACATACTCGATGCAAATGTTTGCAATCAGAAATTCGTTGTTAAAATGTTTACTCACAAGCTCGGATGTACATTATATTTGGTAGCTGTTACAATAATGCGGTAAATATCCATTTCCTTTGTTTAGCTGTTGGAACACAGCCAGAAACCATTTTCGAAAGATACGTAAAGAATAAATAGGTGAAACAGTTTTTTTTTTAATTAATTCCAATTGAATGCTTTAGCTTTTACACTTTCGTCTAAAAAGGGTAGTTGAAAAAAAACCCTAGGTATCTATTTAACCTACTATACCTTATCAAATAAACTTTTTAGCGAGTTACTGGCACAAATAAGAAGCGTCATTAGCCTAATAGTTTAGAGTACAGTTTGCGAATCGTAAGGTTCAGATTGAGCATTCGACTATTGACGTGAATCATCTCCTCGCACAGGCAAAAGCTTAGTTGGAATGGTTAACAAGAATGTTAGAAATATTTCTAAAGAAAATATTGTTAGCTTACTTTTTAAAAAAAAAACTAATGAGAGTGATTAGAATAAATCCTGTATTCATCTCATTGAAATACGGAATACCCACTGTATTCCGTATTTAGATTAGATGAATTAACTTTTTCTTATGTTAAGTATATTGTATTACAAATATTACTAACGTGTTAACCATTCCAAATAAGCTTAGTTTTGTGTTAGGAGATGGATCACGTCAATAATCGAATGAGGATTCTAACCTACAACCTTGCGATTCGTAAGCGGTGCCCTAAACCATTACGCTATTAACAATTTGATTTATAAAGTAAGCCTGCGTCCTTTAAAAACTAGAAAGGGTAGACAAAGATAGCAACAGTCGTGGTTTTATACCGAGCTCATTTGGTTACACCGCTATGCCCAGACTAACTTTTATCAAGTCCACTTTTCGTTTCCTTACGCATTCTACAAAATGTATGGTAAACACCAAATGCTGTCTTAAGTACAGCCATCTTATTTATTTTATTAACTTCAAAATCTTCACTCACGGATATTATACATATGTTGTACTTTACATCAATTTGTACCGTACTCCCATCAAAGGGATACGATACTTAATAGTAAATATTAAAATGTGTGTGATCGTCAGTGATTTAATGACGTGAATGACTCAGTATTTAGTCTTATGTATGTAAAAAATAATATTATTTATTTTACTGTACGAAACCTCTATAGTCTATGGAGGTTTGTCGTGATATCAATGAAAAGGATCAGTGATGTCAAATACAAATGGAATAGATGTCATAATTTAATTTATTTAGTTTATCAAAAGCAGGAATAAGATTTTAATGTGGTTTCATGAATTACAAAGCAACACAGAGTTAATCTTGTTTTTTTATTCTTATTCCATATCCATCTTATATATATATTTATATATATATATATTATTTTTTAATTATAAAGAAAGCTAGCAATATTTCTTTTTTTTCCTAAATATATAGGTTGTCAAATATCTCCCTTCCGCCTTTTGTCTTTTGAATTTCGCGGCTATGTACAAAGCGCTACAGAGCTCGTATCTAGCAATACTATCCATAATTTGAAAGGTCTTGACATAACCTACAAAACGACGCTATGCATAATTAGTTTGGATATTGCGTTCAACAGTTATAGACGTGTAAACATGGAGTTCACTAACGCCGAAATTCGCGCTATTTTAAAGTTTTCCTTCGTTAAAGGCAAATCCGCTAGAGAAACGTTCCGTGAGATTAATGGTGTTTTGGGGATGGTACTCTATCACTTCGAACCACGGAGGAATGGTTTCGACGATTCAGAGCCGGTGAAAACGACACCATGGATAAGCCAGCCGGCGGAAGACCTGTGACGACAAATACCGATCAAATCATGGACTACATCGAGTTAGACCGGCATGTGGCATCTCGTGACATCGCCCAGGAGATGGGAGTTAGTCACCAAACCATTTTAAACCATCTGCAGAAGGCTGGATACAAAAAGCTTGATGTTTGGGTGCCGCATAACACAAAAGGCGGAACAACTAAGCATAAGCTTGTGCTAGGAGATGGTTCATGTCAATAGTCAAATGGTGGATTCGAACCCACGACCTTACGATTCGAAGTCCGTACCCTAAATCATTAGGCTATTGACGCTTCAAAATAATAAATGCTATGGGTGTGTTAAGTGCTTATGAGTATCTGTTTGTGTACTATGAAAACATCAACTGAAGCTGCAAATGAAAAGCAAAACGCGCCTATTTCCACTTAAACTACAAAGTAAAGTTCCAATCGGACGAACCGCGGAATAAGTATCCATTATACATATACACAAAATGAACGGCTAAATCGTTTGCCGTTATAATTCGCAAAACAAATCGCGCCCGGCTATTAACTGTACTACCATACCTCATTTACTTTGGGCACTGATAAAGTCATAACGATGTCAAATCATTTATTGGATGAACAAATAGATTTATGACCCTTTGCACTGCTGATAAAAAATTGCCTGTATCAATCAACTGTTTAACTTTTAATACCCGACCATGCGGCTTCATTTAACTGTATCACGTAATTTGTGGATGTAAATAAAATAAAAAAGTAAAAAAATAATAATACATTTATAGATGTAGATAAAGACAAATTTACTCGCGCATTTATCCTCTGGCTTCAGTGTCATGACGGCATCACTCACATCAGAAGAAGAACGTTTTAACTGCTTTAAGACACCTTCTGCTCCGCCAGAGAGCGCCATTTTTATCTCTGTGTCTATGTACGATCCCACTGCAAACTCGACTATAGATAAAGCCACAGACAGACGCATGACTTAGAGAGACAAAGCACCAGTATTGCCAATAAACCTAATGTTGCCCCACGAATAATATTGTTACTTAACAATAGTTATTAACAGTTTGTGAATGAAGATCATCACGGACAGAAAATAAGGCGAAATTATTTTATTTCTTACAAAGATTATTGAACACATTACAAGTATTATATATTAACTATAACGTATACATGTGTTATATCTTTGCTTAACTAGGATGAGTATTTAACAGACAGCTGAAATGTAGCTACCAAGATTATAAGATACTGTATTGTGGTACTGTAGGTGCATATAGAATATTATATATTGGTGAGCACGTGACAGGTGGTGGTATGCCGAGCACAAACTTCTTTAGACGCGTTGAGCACTTTTAGCTACGGAAAAATCTTATGGGTTCGCGTCACCGACTTGCTTTACAAATACCCGTAATATATTTAAATAATAATAAATACATCATATAAACATGTACATAATTGTTGCTCAGAGTATCAACAGCATATTTACAAAGGATTTCTGAATCATCTAGGGTTTGCTCTGCTACATGGTCATTAGATAAAAATAAAGAAACAACGGGAACAGTGATGGAAATTGACAGGTAAGTCCTGTATGATTCTCTTACCATCGATAGAGATAACAGATAAGAAATATTCGATCGGCAGTTCGATGTGATCACTTCATTCACAGTACGACGGAATTTGCTATGAAAATGTTACAATTTTAATAGGGAAAGTTTAAATTAACTTGAAAATTTAGTTGAGAATTTATAATTAAGTTATCTGACCTTCCTAAATGCCTAGGAATGTGGTCGAAATAGTTTTCTATATAATTGTGATTGAGATCTAGATTTCCAACCAATTTAGATTGAGTTTATAGTTCAAACTAATAATATGTCTCCCAGGGGAAGTCCTTAAAAGCTATTCCGTTTTTCCCATTATCTCTTTTCTTTAGAATAAGACGGCGATCATACCAAGTTTCCACTATTTAACTGACTTCAAAAAGGAGGAGGGAGGAGGTTCTCAATTTGTCTGTATATTTTTTTTCATTTTTGTTACCTACGTACAACGTGGAGAAATAACAAAAATTTGTATGTTATTTTAGGTGAACCGATTTTAATGATTTTTTTTTATTTGAAAGCTGGTGCTTCCCGTGTGGTGGTCCCATAATGTTCCAATTCAAACAAATTCAATATTCCAATTTGGTCCATTTCTGACTTTGGCATCCATGAGAAAATAAGTCTTTAATTTGTATTTTGTATGTGCCCGACAAATGGACAAATAACTTAATATGACGCCAACGGATTTCGATAATTCGTCTTTTATTGGAAAGGATGTACTATAAAGGTAGTTTGATAAGAGTTTGTATAGGTGCTGATTAATTATATTTCGTAATATTCCTATTCTATTTGAAGTCGGTTTTTGAATTTATTCGTACATCTTGGTGACCGCTCTCGTTCCAACAGAAGAGACTCCGAGTCTTCTAACGGTACCCATCTGTGTCCCTCTGTATTGAGTCAGGCAGTTCCATCCCAACTACCTTTTTTTTTGTTGACGGGGAGGAAATCTTCAGAAAGATACCCCGCCTTCTGGGGGGAAGGCAGCGGTTATGTGGGGTTCTTACCCACTAAAACCTCCCCGGTGGCCCTTTCGTCGGTGCATGACGAGGGGCTCCGGGATCTCCACTCCCTCCCCCACTGTGCCCTCGCAGCGCAAGGCGACACGGGCCAGCCGATGTCGCCTTCTTCCCGGGTCCACTTTGGTGGACGACTCAGGCCCCACCCTTGTCGCCCAGTGAACCCGGGGCCCCTCTTAGTCGCCTTGTACGACAGGCAGGGGATACCGTAGTCTTATTCTTGAGAGCCCAGAACTACGGGGCTGCCATCCCGACTACCTAGAGTAACATGAGTTCTTGCTATCTTCCTTCAAAGTTCACATTAGGAAGCTAAGTGCTCCCACTTTTATCGCCCGTCAACACGGCGATCCTTTTTTAAGGTAATTATCGTGAGTTTTTTTTTAATAAATCAATTTTAAATTTGATTGTGTTTTTTTTTATAAATTTCAGTGCTGTGGTATTTAGATTAACTCTCGATAAGCAGTTATTGATTGGAATACCAATTTTGTGACACGCGAAAGTGCATTTAAAAATAAATTATTTTTAAACAGTCATACGTGCAAATACCTTGAATTACTTGTATTGTATTAACACATTTTGTTAAATAGTGTGTACATAAGATTACTCGCGTATATTTTGGAAAATATACTACTAATTGTTAAGATAGCGAAAATGTTTTAGATTTCCTGTTGGTATTACTTAACTAACCACTGCTAATATATCTTCTGATAACCAGAAAATATGCAGATTATTTATTTAAAAACAAATAAATAAAATTGGAGTGTCTGTTTATAATATAAATATAACCCTCTTTTTATAACATGCATATGACTGTTACAATTTACGGTTTATGTCACAATTTTTGTCTGTCGGTCCTGTTTATTCCGGCTAATCTGTAGACAAATTTTGACTGGGGTTTCACTAGTAGATATCTGATGTAATAAAGGGTAATTTAGACTACTTATATTTAAAAAAAATAGTTTTTAATATGCCAAAAGTAAATCTAATGCATTTTAGGGATCGTTGGCTGAATAATGAAATCAGAATAGACATAGAAATTTTATTTATTGGCATCACACTAAACAAACACATTAAATATGAAGAAAATTAAAAAAAAGAAAGAAAAATAAACACAATACAGTTAAAGGACGGAACAGATAAATAGGAATTGATGCCAATGTTGGACACCGTCTCGGTTTATGCTGTCGCAAGAATGCGACGGCGCTGATTTTCAGCGGTGCCCAGGACTACCCAAAGTCGTGCGAGCACAATACTACCTTTACTTGGCATTTATACAAAGTACAGAGAATACTTCAATGTTTATTCGATTTTCAAACATTTAACATTACACAAACAAAGCTTAGCTTAACAAATGTTTTCACTAATCATAACATAGACATAGCAAATAACTTATTACTTATTTGTAGAATCATAATTCAAATATTATTTAATTTTTTATTCACACGAATACATATAATTTATAACGTCTCTGAACTCTTGAGGCCTTTGTGGTACGGTCAGAACGAGACGTAACCGCGTGACATAATTCCTGCGGGCTACAGTCAGAAAGGCAGTTAAAACAAAGCAATGGATACATCTGCCCTTGGTTGGCGATGTATAAGCTCTCATGTACTTTTAACTATCGGGGGTATACAGAGGTAAAAAAAGTGTAATGGTGATAAAAACACAGATATAAGACTTAATAAGCTCAATAAAGAACGAATAGTAATTGCGATCACAAGTGTAAGAAGAGATGTAATTTTTGATCAATTTTGTTTTTATTGTAAGTATGGAAGTATGTAACATCCGTGGTAGCTCAGTGTCCTGGCGGTTGGCTCAAGTTGTATAGTACGCTAACAACCCGAGTTCGATCCCCGGTGCCGGCACCAATAAATTTTTTGTAGCTTTTTTATGTGCTGATTTACCACGCGCTCGGCGGTGAAGGAAAACGTCATGAGGAAATCTACATGTCTTTGTAATTTTTTCTTATGCATGTGAAGTCTGCCAATCCGCATTAGGGCAGCATGACGGACTATGCCCTTATACTCTCTTTACAGAGACGGCCTGCGCCCAACAGTGGGATAACTTTAACTTTGTTTTTAATAATATAACTTGCTTTCTTTAAATACTAATAAAGCAGAATAGTTGTCAATTTAAGAGCTTAATCAAATGAAATTTTTGTGTCGTGTTGTACGATTCAGTAACCCAATAATTTGTTCAATACGTAGTCGCGTTTGTCGAGTTACGATCCGTGTCATCAAATTGAATAAGCACCAGCTCGTACGTAACGACTGCACCAGCCATCTGAAATAATTCGTCGTTCGCAATTAGTTGAACGGATTCATTACCGACGGATGGAATAAACGGACCGCGTAAATGACACTTGGACGGATAATCGAAACTGATTTTCTTCTATATTACACAAAACATGCACACATGCATTGCAATTCAATTGATTTTAACATAAGATAATTAAATATTCAATATTAAATATATATATATATATTTAAAAGAAAAAGTGTGTGGGTATGTTCCATATAGGTTTCGAAACGGTTGGACCGATTTCAATGAAACTTTCAGGGAATCTTCAGATTGAATTGGCGAGTAATCCTATAAAGTTTGTTGACGATCGGAGCACTCCTCTTTTTGAACTGTCAAACAAGCCATACGTCGTACTTTTATTTGTGACATTAACTTGAGCCCGATATGTTTTTGTTCATATGATAAGAATGATATTGTATTTACTGATTTGTACATAGGTGTAGGTGATGATCTGCACCCGCTCGAGAAGAGAATAGACTAGAATGAATACGGAGAGAAATGAATAATTTAATATATTGTGAGTGTTAAATTAAATATTTAATGATGTAAGTTTATTGTTTAAGTAAAATAAAGCAATATCTAGCCGCTGGCTGGATAAGCTACTATTATATAAAAATTAAGAATCGTTTTGTTGACAGTCTGTACAGTACAAGTTGACAGTTTATACCACATAAAGCATTTAATATACCTTATGTGGTGTGGATTGTGTGAAATCAAACAAAAAAAATCATACACATGAAACACTCCTTCTTTGAAGTTGGTTGAAAATAGACGATTACCTGTAACAGTAGCGATTTGGTTAGAAAGAAGAATCCCATTCCACTTAAGGCAACAAAGTCCTTACTTAACTGGTACTCAAGTCTCTCTATCTGAAACCATGATTATATTTTAATTTATGAACACACACAAAATAAATGTTAGTTTGAATGTGTTTGTGAAATTTAATGTAAGGAAGCAGTTTATTTAATGAGTCTTTTCATGTGTCGTGAATAATCACATATTAAAATAACCTCTCACGACATTTTAACCCTAAGGGGTAGACTCAAACGTCCTTCGCTGTCCGCTTTTCATCAAGCTTACGTCCGTTATTGTCCGTTCGTTGTTTAAAGGGCTAAAAACCGACAATAGAGTAGACTCAAAAAAAATATTTATAAAAAATTTAAAAAATCTTTGAACACCCATTTAAGAGTAATCAGGCGGTATAATAAATACCAAATAAAATTTAATCTATAATACTGTATTATCCAAGTTTACGTAAGATATCCTTTTTCGTTTATGTTTACGTTTTTTAATGAAATATAAATAAATTAATAAAAATATTTTATTTTATTTCAAGGATATTTATTTGTCTATCATGTCCAATTTATTTCAGTTAGCTAGCTTCTTTATCTTCCGAGATATTCAAACTTTCTTAATCGACCTTTATTTTTGCTCACGAGTATATTTATAAGTAGCATTTGGCACGTGTTTCACGTATCAAAGTAATAGTTATTGTACATAATTATCAGATTTTTTAGATGAGATTTATTTAATAAAAAAGGTTTAATAATAATACCTCTAAATTATATGCCTGTGTTCGATAATCAAACAGATAAGGTAATGCACCCTTGGAACATATATTTACGTCCGCAGCAGAGAGAACTACCAGAGTTGTCCTGATGCACAACCAAATAAACGATAGTAAATAATATATTTGTTTCAGAACAGTATCTGACATTCCCTGGCTGAAAACAAACAAAAAAACAACTCATATATTACGTAGTAGATAGTCGATGTGCATTTATGTTTAACAAAAAAGTTAAAAATTAAAATTGGGATTGACCATCAGTGACGGAAGCGGTACTATGGACATGCTCTCTTTTATTCCCGAACTATGACAGTTATGAAAGCCCAATACCCGAGAAAAAAAATTAAAATGTTCTGATAAATGTCGCAGTCACACGCAAATAAATATAAAAAAATATGAAATATATTTTAAAGTGTCAATAGGCTTAGGGTGGGAATTGGTTCAATTTCAGCTCTGTAGTTCTGTGCTCGTAGAATAAGACTACGGTACTCTGCCTGTCGTAGAAGGCGACTAAAAGGGGCCTCGGGTTCACTGGGCGACAAGTGGACCCGGGAAGATGGCCACATCGATGGTGAGAGCAAAGGGTGGTCACCACCCCACGGCCCACGTCCCGGTGGGAGGGATTAACCTCCCACCGGGACGTACTTTCCGAAGAGCACAGTGCAGAGGGGCTCCGGTGCGTTCCTCGGGAGATCCCGGAGCCCCTCACCATGCCCCGAGGAAGGGCACCCGGGGGAGTTTTAGTGGGTAAGAACCCCACATAACCCCGCCTTCCACCCTAGAAGGTGGGATATCTTGTAGAAGATTTCCCCCCGTCAAAAAAAAGGGTTTGATTCAACCATTGACGTAAACCGTCTCGTAGCACAAGTCTAAGCTTATTTTTAATGGTGAACAAGAATGTTTGTTAAAAAAATATTATTAGCATTTTTAAAATACACAACTGAATTGAAAACCTCCTTTAATGGAGTCGGTTGACAAGAGTAAAGGACTTACGTGATACCCAAAAACAACTGTAAGCATGTGAAATAAAAATTGCAGGAATTCGACAGCAATATGAGAGAGCCCACGGCCTCGTTTACTTTTCTAACCAGCGCTGCTTGTTTAACGTAAGCCTCTCTTATTTTACGCCATTTAAATAACTCCATGGTTTCGGAATTCTGTAAAGGTAGTTTTAAAAGTAATAATGGTCTACGGCCGAGCGGTCCGCTGAGCATTGATTATTATCTTCAAATGAGCAATTCCTGTATATTTATCTATATTCAAAAATCTGAATCTCGGAAACGGTAACAATGATTTTCATGAAATTTAGAATGCAGGCGGTTTCGGAGTCGATAAATCATCTAGTCAGTAATAATCAAGTCATTGTATTTATATAATTTTAACGGTAATCAATTTAAAAATAAACGATGACTATTCCTGACGTAAATTAGCAAATAACTAGCTTTTAACGATACAGCAAAACACACAACGCTACTTAGGTAGATAGCGTTGTTAAGTAATGCTAAGCCAATGATTGTTTGGTTTCTAGTTAGACTAAGAAAAGCAAATGTTTACTGATTTAATTGATAGAAAAATATGTATGTTGTCGATAAGATCCCAAAATATTATTCATATATTTTCATTATGTAATTCGTATCTAAATATAATTACCAATAAAAAACAAGATTTATCTTTACGTACTTTCTTATTTTATACATATATATATTACTTTCGGGGCATGGAGCTCTGTTTGTCGATAACTTAAAAGCATTTTTTTAATTTTAAAATCTACTTTTCTACATACTTATTCATCTGAGCGGGAATTTACTATCGCAATTTTAGGTGCCGTATACCACGCGCTCGGTGGTGAAAAAAAATGTCGTGACGAAAATTGTCTAAGACATGTGAAGTCTGCCACACTAGGGCCGTGCGACTATGCTCTTGTAGTTCCTTGCGCCCAACAGTGGAACATTATAGGATGTAACGATAATGTTCTAAACGATAGCACAATTGTTTTTAGATACAAAAATCAAACATGTTTCCATAAAGCAATTACAAATGTACAATACCTTAGAATCCACATCCATTTTATTCTTAGCACAATATGTGGCAACGAATAAGTTTATCCTGCGATATCTCGAAGCTAAGCCCATTGTAATTAAGATTAGAAGCAAATCTTGAAAATTCCAGAGAATAGTTGCCACGACACTTAGAATAATCAGTGGAATGCCAATGGAAACAGAATAATCACCTGAAATCGATTGCGTAATACGGAAAAGAGGCTAAGTTCAGTTGGAATCTGCTCATCACCTTATGTTTCGCAGCCGTGTCGCCGTCGGCTAAAGTAAAATACATATATTAGTACATTTACATCCGTAGCAGAGAGAACTACTGACTATACTATAAACAAAAGCTTTAGCCGACGGCGGCACGAGTTGCAAAACATAAGGTGGGGGCAGATTCAGTCTAAGGGTAGTTTGAGGGATTAAGGGTAGTTTAAATTTTTGTGGCATTTTGCTACTAATGCGAATTAAATATACATATGTAAGTGGTTGACATCTCAGTTTGTTTGTACCGATGAATTGTAGTTTTATTTTTTGTAGGTGATTATTATTGGTATCGCGATGAGCTCACCTCCTGTCATAAACAAGTTTAGTGAAAAATTGAACACCAAAAGTTTGTTTCCGTCTATAGCTAGAGTTAAGGGCGTGAAGCTTATTTTTTATGTAATTAACTCTTACTTGGCTGAAGTAAAAACCCATGGGACATCAATGTATACTTCTTTAACCAGAGTGAAGGTGGGCAGTCAAGTCCGATCGCTGACAGAATACTCATCATGTGTTCACCTGGAATAGGCATAGATAATAAAAACATTAATAAAGTGGCAATACGCAGCGTTGAAATTGAGCTGAGGGCTGTATGGGGTGATCAGACATCAAACACCACCTGATTTTTGATGTCCGACAAACGTTTAGCAAGTGATTTTTGTACTTTACAAGTAAAATATTAGTATACAAGTAAAAACAAAAACCGACATCTAATCGAATTAAACTACAAGCGCTATTACCGACGCCCTTGTATTTCCAAATTATATATGTAGTATAGTAATATAGGACCTAACCAAACTCTTAACAAACTACCCTTTTATATAATTAAATAAGTTTGTTTTTAATTGAAAAAATTGTGAAAGTGTTATTTTAAATAACGTGAGACCGCTTGTTTAGGGACTTCTAAAGTAAATTAAAGTTCCTTTTGTGTCTCAGACGAGTCTACTTCCACTAATTTGTCCTCGTAAATTTTGGCCTTCCGCTGGGATCTTTGTCTTTTACGTCAAAATCACCGTTTTAAACTTTTGAATGTACTCAAGGCATCCTCATTATATGCTCCTACGAGCAATCGATGCATCTCAGCTGGAGATTAATTTAAATTAATGAAATAAAAGTTCCCAAATATATGATACTAATACGAACTTAATAATATGATAGGGTCATGTTATTTTGGATTGAAGAATTTCATTTTCGAGTCGGTTACCATCTGCGAATTCTAACGTAAACCTCGTGCCACGCCATCTTTATCAAAACGGCGGAAGCTAATTTTTAAACCTAATATTGTTTTTGAAGTCACATGAACATGCATGTCTTTGTTAATGTCTTTGTTTTACCCATTAAAACCTCCCCGGTGGCCCTTCCTCGGTGCATGGTGAGGGGCTCCGGGATTTCCAGTGGATCGCACCGGAGCCCCTCTGCACTGTGCTCAAGAAGAGCACTTCCCGGTGTTACTCCCTCCCCCCCTATGCCCTCGCAATGAAAGCCGACACGGGCTAGCCCATGTCGCCTTCTTCCCGGGTCCACCTTAGCGGACGACAAAGGCCCCCACCCTTGTCGCCCAGTGAACCCGAAGCCCCTTTTAGTTGCGTTCTACGATAGGCAGGGGATACCGTAGTCTTATTCATGAGAGCCCAAAACTACAGAGCTAATGCATGTCTTACCTAAACCGCAGACTATAAACATAATTATAACTGCAGTCATTTTCATGTCTAAATGATTATCGTTGGGAATTTTGCTGGCCGTCATTGCGTGTTCTATCATAATCCAAAAATCTCTTATTTTCCTCCATGAATTCGATAATCTCCAACTCAATATTATAGACAGTACAGCGTTCGCGTATAGTGTAGCTCCGGCTAATCTGGCTGTGACGCTTCCTTTAATGAAAAAATCAAATAAAAAAGTAAGTTAAAGTTATTATATATTACAGTCTATATACAAATATGTATTTACATATATTAAATATGTTTATTATATAATATATATTAAGTACACAAAATGCATTTCTCCGATCTCCATAGGTCTCCACTCTAGTGTAGTAATAAATATTTTTTTAAAAGAAACAAAACTTAATTTCTTATCAATTTTATATATTTTTTTATTTACTTCTAATTAACGAATACTATATAAAACTATTTACAACCTCCTCCTTTTGAAATCGGTTAATAAATTTAATTAAAATAAAAGCTACTCACTGTGTCCGGTCGTATTCACCGCCCATCCGGCTAGTGCCTTCACAACTTTCCATATAGCACCAATTTCAACAACAGTCAAGAGGATTAAAAGCGAAACACCCCAAAGCTTCCAATAATACTTACTGGAGCCAGCAATACCCAGCCATCTTGCCCAGCGAAAAATTTGCTGCATTATCTTCAAAAATTGCTAAGAGCATTCAATAATTAATTATACACTCGAGAGAAAAAATAAAGGGTTGGTAAAGAAAGTTTGAATATCTCGGAAGATAAAAACGCTAGCTAACTGAAATAAATTGTGCATGATAGACAATTAAATATCCTTAAAATTTATTTATATTTCATTAAAAAACATTAACTTAAACTAAAAAGAATATCTAACGTAATATTGATAATACAGTATTTTTCATAAAATTATTTGGTACTTAGTGCTGCCTCCATGTGGCGAGATATTCAAACTGTCTTATCTGACCATTTATTTTTGCTCACGGCTATATAATACACTTTCTAAGGAAGTGCTTAACCACCATCCAACCTTATATTAATTGGAAATACAGTCCTGGATTGTAACACGCACTAGCTTTGTAAATGGTTATTCACTCCTTTTGTATGTAACACATTGTAATCAGAGGGAAAAACAGAAACGGGAAACTAGTCCAACTCATTTGCTGTATCAACAATGTAAGACGAAGCAAAGCGCTTCGTACGGTCTTGAGGTATGCATCACAACAAAAGCATGAATTCTGCAGAATATCGAGAGACTCTTACATACTACGCGTTACACAATATTAACATTGATTCTCAGAATTAGCCTACGCATTTTGACCTCAATTTTATATGATCCTAGTACATCTCTTGCCTTACTTTCATACCTATACCTCCAGGAAGAACCTGACGACCACATGATATATATGGAAGAAAAGATTCACCTAAATGTCATCATCATCATTTCTGACGTAAAACATCCACTGCTGGATATAGGCCTCCTCCAACGATTTCCAAAAGGACCGGTTGTAAGTGGCTTGCATCCAGCTGCGTCCTGCGTCCTTTATGAAGTCGTCAGACCAACTTGCGGGTGGACGTCCTGCGCTGCACTTGCCGGTCCGTGGTCTCCAGTCGAGAACTTTACCTAAATGTCTAAATGCCTTAATTCACTTTTATGACAACAATAAGAGCTACTAAAAATGCGATATCACTACATGTAATAAATACAAAGCAATCACGAAAAACAGCTTAAATAGTTCAATCGCGCGCGACAAATGAAAAGCACACGCTTTTCACGAATAAAACAGTGAATCACGTTTGATTTTAGTGAAAACGTTCCGTTAATTTTCTTTTTCTTTTTTTCAGCCTTGTAGTAATGGGTTCGTAGAATCAGGCTACGGTATCCCCTGCCTGTCATAGAAAACGATTAAAAGGGGCCTCGGGTTCACGGGCGACAAGGGTGAGGGCCCTTGTAATCCGCTACAGTGGACCCGGGAAGAAAGCGACATTGACTGGCCCGTGTCGCCTTGCACTGCAAGACTGTATTATACCCCATTGTGCCTATTTTATAGCAATGGGCACACCACCTGGATAAATCTGTCTACAGCGCTATGGAATGGACACGAGGACCTTATTTTTTATCTAAATGAAATAATGGATAAATAAAAAATACATACGTCTCGAGGCGTTTGTTGCATATGCAATACATTACTCTTAAATCTTACATTTTTTGTAAATTTAGACATTTTTTAAAAAATTGTAAGTAAATTACTAAATTCTAGGCTACTGTTTTTACAAAAGCTATTTTAAACAATTCACTCGTTAACGCTATAGTCCAGACTATTCAATTTACAGCATTAAAGTTATCGTTATTGCTTATCGTTTACAACGAATACGAAATTGATAATTATACACTGAAACATAGCATTGACCTCCAATCGTCCAGTTTATATAGACCTGTCTTTATTTTATTGAACACTATTTCCATTCAATAATATTATGATTGAACATTTTAAATAATTACACTTAGTAATTCCTAGGAAGAAACAAATTTCGTAAACAGACATAAAATAATATTCGTAATTGTCACCCACCACTTGCGGTGCCTGTATAAAAAACATTAGTAATACAAACGAGTAAACTCTCAGAGACCCTTTTCAGCGTCGGCAATTTTCATCAAAATCATTAGTTTCTATAGGTATAGTACGGTATGTCTCTTATAATATTTATAAATAAATAAAAAAAGAAGCTTCTCAATGACAGGGAGTAATTCCATCACTGTATGCCAGGCATGAATGAGGCAGGGTGATCATCTAGTGCCCTGTTGCTCACAGATCCACGGCACTCCACTTAAAGACTGATGGCATTCGCGGAAGGTTTAGCGGGTAGGTGTCGCTCAGACTGAGACCCACACATCCCTCCGGGCCCACTCAGGGCACGGGAGGGCGGTCTGTAAAAGGATTCCCCCTCGTAAACAAAAAAAAGATGATCATCTAACCACGTGACGTATGAATCTACTCGTATTACACGTTATGACAGTAAGGAATTAGCTTGGAGGTCAGACTCGCCACTGCGGTACGATAGAATACCTATTTTTCATTTTAATTTATGTAGGTAAATACATATACTACTGAACACAGGCCTTCTCAAAAGAGGGGCCCCTTAGGACTTTGTCCTAACGCTCTTTATTCCAGTAGGGATTGGCTTATTTCACATGCCTTAGAATTTTTCTTCAGGTTTCTACTGTGTACTCCTTCAACGTGAATTCACTAATCTCACGGTTAATCAGTATTGAAATTACAGTTAAGAATTTCATTGGTACTGTGTAATTCTAGAGAGCTCCCCGCCACTGAGCCATTACTGATTAAAGCGCAGAGCTATTCATGTGTCAATTTATACTAGTTATTTGTTAGTCACACAAAGCACGCAAAGCAAACATTTTCACACAGTATTCGATTAGCTTAAAATGCATTTTATTACTAACATCTGTACGTAGATCTATTCAAAATGGGCTATGTTAACGTTTAATTTGTTGCCTAATGAAATATAATTGTTTCAAAATCAACATCACAAAATTATGTAGTTTGCACCAAAAATATTGCGAGAGAAATGAACCGCTGGAGTGATTTGTACAAGCAATTTAAACAAGAGGACCAAAACGTAGAACTATTGATGTCTCATCGTCCGTACGTATTACTATTTCTTGAAAATTGATTATTATAACGACTATATTGTATTGTGTTGTGTATTATCGTATTGCAGTCTTTTATGGGGTTACTAGCACTTGCCCACCTGATGTTAAATGGTGATATAGTCGAAAAATGGTACGCTCTAGTTTAGTAAGCGCCTATTCACTCTACTCTTAAAAAAAGTTTAGTCAATATTATTAGGGTGTTTACCTAATGGGTGCAGTACAGTATAATGCAGCAGTAAGTAGGTACAATGCAGTTGAAAGAGTAATCCGGGCAGCAACTAACCGAGCTTCTTTAGCGTTCTTAGGCGCCCCGAAATTGCAATCGTTTCGAAGGAAGAGCAAAGGTCCAAGCCCATTCCTTCTCACTTTTGCTGAGTTACCGCGATGTTGTTTCAGGCTGAAGTACCCTAAGATATTGACCGCCTCTTTAAAACGTGGAGAAACACAAAAAAGAGTGATATATTCATTATCCTTTGTACTTATAATATACTTGTTAGGTATTACATTCCTTTATATATAACACCATGTTATAATTATGATCAGTATATTTATGCATTTTGCACCATGCGAGTACAGTGTAAACGCACCCTAATCCAGTTCTTACAAATTGATCACGGCGCGTTGGCTTCATTCAATTTATTTTGACAATAAGTTACGCTGTTAAAATGTAAATTGAACCGCTATCCTACGTAATCCTTCTAAGAAACTGGCGTCGTTAATCATTTTATGAAAATATCTCAGATTTTAGATTCGTCAAATTGATTTGTACCTTTACTGTTATATCTTTAATTACAGGTGCGTTGTCACACTTATTACAGAGTTCGGCTGAACGGGCGACTAGCAGATGTATGTACTTTTCATAGATATTCTGTGGGGTAGTGTTACTTTCTGGATCGTGTAAGTCTACTGTTTTTTTGGACTACAAGTTTTTAATTCACAGCAATAAGGGTTGTTTGTATTAACTTTGCATGTTCACGTCTTTAGTCGATTTTTTCGCAGGAAGTGTTTAATTTCTTCTATTGAATTAATGTAGTTATCTATATATATAAATGAGAAAGTCTGTGGGTTTGTTCCTTATAGGCTCCGAAACGCTTAGACCGATTTCAATAAAACTTTCAGGGAATCTTCAGACCTGGCGAGTAATCCTGTTTTTGGTGACGATCGGAGCACTCCTCTTTTTGAACTGTCATATACAGCTTTTATTTACTTCGATACTACTATTACGGGTACGAGGTCGGTACGGGGACGTAATAATCTTCACCCACTCTAGAAGAGAATGAATAATTTAATATGTTGGGTTAAATTAAATATTAAATGATGCGAATTTATTGTTTAAATAAAATAAAGCAAAATCTAGCCCGACAAAGCGGGCTAGCTACGCTAGTACGGTTAAATAGTTTTATTAAAATAAAAGAAGTTAATATAGATCAATCTTTTAGAGTGCTTCAAGAGAAGTAAGAGCGATTACTTCACTATTCCTTGGAGTTTTCAATATTTGCGATGAAACAATACGAAGGAGTCGCCTTTGATACATCGTGAAACTTATATTTTTGAATTTTCCCCCTTGTGTTCTTGTGTTTTATATGTATGTGATACTAGCGTGATTTTTTATAATACTGCAGCGTTTAATGTTTTATATTACAAATAAGTCTTCAGTGCCTTGTAAGGGTAAGATAATTTCTATATTTACAAGTATATTTACCGTTAAAAATAAAATCCGACATCGTGCACATATTTCATGCAAATTTAAGACTGACGTGGTTTTCTCATGGATGCCGTTGTCAGATTCTCACCGGCTTTCAAATAAAAAATGAATCATAAAAATCGGTTCACTTAGTCGAAAAAAAAACATATAGAAATAGACGTATTGAGAACATTCTTCTTTATTGAAGTCAGTTGAAAACGCATAGCTTATTCTGATTTTAGTTTGTGCATTCTTGCAAGTTTTTAGTGGCAAGGTCTGGCTTACTAACGGTATTTCCAGACTTGTCCGATTTGGAGACCTTCAAAAAACGAGCCTACTCATTTCTCAAAGTAACCTACTTGCAGTTATGGATGTGAGTGCTTATAGTGTAGCCACTTAAGACCAGGTCAAGCAGCCGGTCTTTTACCCCTATTTCTATAAAAAAAAGGTGGCTCTCGAGAATGTATCGAATGTGTCTGTCAACGTCCTACCTTGGTGTAAAATTCGATCCCAAAATTCCACGTTAATTGCTAAGTAGACATTGTTATTTCTATTTATTCCGATAGTGCTTATTAAGCCTAGACTCCTACCCCATTCTTTACTTAGTCGGTAACTTAAATTCGCGGAGCATTCCTATCCCAGGGCGCCCGAGTTGTCCGAACTACGACTTAGGGGGAATTTCTAGGCCTAAGTAGCTTATGTTTAAATAATTTCCCAGAAATATTTCGAGATATTGTTTTCCAACTCAATGTAAAAAGTTATGTTTTTAGCAAAAATATATTTTAATAATAATAATATAATTTTGGTAACAACAGGTGCACTTCTCAACTGCATGCTTAATTAACTTTTGGGATGAAAAGAGGAAAAAAGCCACTCGCTTTTTTCCTCTTTTTGTGTTTATGTCCGTCCATTTATCAGGTTCTATGTTCAAAATATGTTTAAAATTCATTCAAATTCCAATTCCGATTGGAATTCAAAACTCCCGTCAATTACCATCGTGCAACGGTAAAAGAGAATTTCTTTATAAATTTTGCCCAAAGTATAATTCCAATTTGTAATTACCAAGGTAAGAAGAGTTTCGCAAGCAAAACGAGTTTGCTGAAATCTATAAAAGTTTTGGTAACCCGTTTCATTTCGGTTGGAACCGTTAAAAATTTTAAATTAATTGAAACGGAGATAACATTTGAATTAAATTTAGAACGAAATTTTAAAAAAGTTTCATTACCTATGATGAAATTATATCACGAGACAGAATAAGAAACCAAGTAGCAGGGAAGGATTACTATGAAACATAGCGACAGCCTAATTGGTGAGTGTTCGTCCTAATCTAGAAGTCGGTGGTTCGAAACCGAGCCGATTTCCTGTTCAGTTAGATTTTCCCCTTTTTCTTTTATTATTCTATGTAATTCCTATTTCTTCAGAAGAACTTCGAAGTGATTCAATGCTTGAAGACAACTGACACAACTCAGAAAATTTGAGATCTTTGTGTCGTTGTACAAACTTTTTTTTTTGTTAATGGGGAGGAAATCTTCAAAAAGATACCCCGCCTTCTGGGGGGAAGGCAGCGGTTATGTGGGGTTTTTACCCACTAAAACCTCCCCGGTGGCCCTTTCCTCGGTGCATGACGAGGGGCTCCGGGATCTCCAGTGGAACGCACCGGAGCCCTTCTGCACTGTGCTCAAGGAGAGCACGTCCCGGGGGGGAGGTTACTCCCTTCCCCCCAGTGCCCTCATAGTGCAAGGCTACACGGGCCAGCCGATGTCGCCTTCTTTCCGGGTCCACCTTAGCGGACGACAAAGGCCTCCACCCTTGTCGCCCAGTGAACCCGAGGCCCCTTTTAGTCGCCTTATACGACAGGCAGGGGATACCGTAGTCTTATTCTTGAGAGCCCAGAACAACAGGGCTGGTCGTTGTACAAACTAACTTAACCTATTCCGCTAAGAGTACCATTGCGCATTCGCTGTTGCACGACCGTAGACAAAGCACCAGTATTCCCGTATTGTTGACTCATGAATAATGTCGTTTACATAACAAAATTAAGAATACTTGTGATCTTTGCATGGTTTTACAATATTCACGTAAGTTTTTATTGTGATTTCATCGTGTATAGCTTCTAACTAAAAGCTTTCATCTAATGGTATGTCTAGACATTTAAGTTGTTAAGAAGTTGAATTGATCATGGCTTAAAAAATTCAAGCCATATTTCAAATTATAAAGTTTGAAAAACACAATAATAGATTTTATTTAGTTCAGTTTTTAGTTGATATTTAAAATTGTTATGAAATAATTATAAGCTCAAAATATTATGGTTATAAACTTTCACGAATCGAGCTCGAGAGATAGCCGTGAGCAAAAATAAAGGGTCGGTAAAGAAAATTTGAATATCTCGGAAGATGAACACGCTAGCTGACTGAAATAAATTTTATTTAGACAATTAAATATCCTTAAAATAAAATAAAATATTTGTATTAATTTATTTATATTTCATTAAAAAATATAAACTTAAATGAAAAAGGATATATAGGATTAGGAACAAGACTACGAGTATATATAAAAAATAACAACAATAAGATACTAAACCACTACTTAAATGTAAACTTGGATAATACAGTATTTTTCATTAAAATTTTAATATACAAACAAATTCATCCTTTTACTTAAATAAGGCGATATACTTACGTAACCATCTCCTAAAGCTTTTGAATTATATGATAGGTATAATTTAAATGACGGATACGAGAATTATGCGACACTGTCATAAAAAATAGCTAATTCCCAAGCATCTTACAACATCTGTTTTATACATTAACCGGGACAGCCGAGAGGTTGGTTGGTTTGTGAAAAAAAAATTGTTAGCAACCTATAAAAAATATGTTTTTGTAATTTATAATGTCGCATGTTAATTAAGTCTTAATTAGGATTTTTGATTCACAGAAAAGTACTAAATCATTTTTTGCTCGGTGCATGGCGATAGGCAAACCAACTGTAGAAAGCAGTCTCTGTCTACCCCGCTAAAGGACGAAAGATCACCTACTACTGTTTCTATATACTATGTATTTTTTTTTATTTTATTCTTTGTTTTTTTCTTTCTATAAATTTTTTGTCTCTTAGTATTCTATGTAATGTATTTTTTTTCTCTTCAAAAGATAAGGATGGTAATAAATGAGCTTTATTATTATTATTATTATTTAATCACAATCAAACACGTAATTATACGTCGCGTATTATCGCAGCAATCATAAATGTAAATCATTTCAACGGTACGACGTGCTCTAGACAATTTAGTCAGCATTTAATTTATGCAAATTACGAACATATTATGATGATTAGAAATTTGGATTATTATAAGGCGTACATATATCAGAACGTAGACGGTATTCGAACCTCAATTTATCTATAAATACCGCAAAGTAGGGTATAGAAATAATACAAGTGACATCTTAGTATGGAGTATTTATTTACATTGACTTTATCTATGGCAGTGGCTATGGATTGGTCTATGGCTTCAGTTGTGTCTGTACGTAACCTAATCTATGTCGATTCGAAAGTAGGACTTTCACGCTTGAGTTAAAAATATTGAGAACAAATACGCATTTTACTCTTGAATGAATAATCTGAGAGACTGGTGACCGTGGTGTTTGGACGAATTAATGTGTATGTGTGTCTAACGATTATCGTGCAGTTGAACACGTCGAATCTCTGGTGGTTTGGTTGCTGGAGCCGTAATGCTGAACTACAAGAGAGGTATGTGAATTATTAATTCGCTGTGTTATTTTATTAATTGTGTTCAAAAAGTCTTAACGTACCCTACCATACGCAGTCACCCCTTCGTAAGTATTGCACTGCCCGTCCTAAGCCCGGATGGAAACGGAATTTTATAATTGCAATGTATCTATTTTGAATAATAACCACCGGTTGTAAATATCGATGTACCTACATTCTAGTCACAATGCATTGCAAACCACACTAACCTACTTATATAAATTGCTTAGGCGCAAACAGATTCATCTTTAGTTAATTTTCAACCGACTTCAAAGAGGAGGTTTTCAATTTGTCGCATTTTTTATGTTTGTTACCTCATAACTTTCGATCGGATGAACCGATATTGAAGATTCCTTTTTCATTTGAAAGCAGATGCTTCCCGTGTCCCATTTCGGTTTTGTTCAATTCTGACAATGAATGACATGAGAAATAAAATTTAATAATACAAACGGACGAGTAGTAACTAATAACGATTTCGATAATAAATTTTTACCGAAAAGGATGTAGTTCAAGGGAAGTTTGGTTAAGTTCTATTTCGTAATATTCTTACGACAGTTCGGAAATACAAAGATGGCGTTCGCGCGTAGTAACGTTTCTTCGATTCGTATTCGATTTGAAGTCGGTTTTTGTTTTTATTCATAAATATACATGTATTCTCTAGTCTCCAACAAATATATTCAAAGTGGAGAAGAAACCATAAACACACTTGTCAACGTATTAATTATTCGTTCAGCGACGTTAGTCTCTAAGATAACGCTCCGAGCGTGGTTTGTAACTAGACCTTTCGGAGAGCCATAAATTATTAGGCGTTTTCAATGTTACTTCAACAAATTTACTCCGTGGTTAGAATGAATTAATTTGTTTGAATTACTGACGCCGATGCTGTATAATTTTGTGCGATTTATAGACGTCTTATAATCGTCGTCTCTGAAATATATTTATATCGCGTTAGATTCGAGATGAATAATGTCAGAAATTAATTATTTGAATTCGAATTCGCGAAGTCCATGAATTTACCACTGCTCATTTGCTCATTCGAAATTTTTCAACCGACTTCAATAGGAGGAGATTATAAATTCGTCTGTATTTTTTTTATGTTTGTTACTGTATATCTTTTCACTGGGTGAACCGATTTTGATGATTTTTTTTTATTTGAAAGTCTGCTGAAAATCTGGTGCTTCCCGTGTGGTCCAATACTGACAATGGGATCCATTAAAGTCTTAAATTTGCGTCAAGTATGAGCGTCACAAATGAACATGGTTAAGAAGAATATTAATAAATTTTTATTAATTAATTTAGAAAAATGGTTATTAGGTCCCATTTGTGACATGTTCACCACATGCCATGGTTAACCCATCGCCATATACTGGGCACACACTTTTAGTAAGTTATCTTTTTGTACTTATCCGGCAATTCATTGGTACAAGCTGACTAAGATCAAACGACCATAAGATCGTAAGCCGCATGCCAGTCAGAGCTCCAGTTGGATTACTAGAATTACTAGAACTGGATTGTACCAAACTATTGTTGAGTTGAGCAACTTATTCTCTATGAGAAAGTAGATATGTTCACCCACCGCAGTAATAGAAGTTAATTTAAATTCTTTTTACACAAAAATATTATCTTGAATACAATATATGATATGCGGTTGATCCAATTACAAAGTTATGATCATACTACACTTGCGCGAAATCCTTTTGAAAAGTTGAATTACTTTCCCATAACCCAATCCTACTTGTTGAAATACTTTTTATCGCATCAACTAAATCGATTTATGAAATTTATGACATATAGAAAACAATAGTCAAGTAGTGCCTACTAAGTGTCGTAGACGTAGACGTAGGTTCAAACCGACCAATCGGCTGTGGACGCTCTCTTTTATTTATAGTAAAACAGTACCCAACAAACCAATGAAAAACAGTATAAAATGTTACGAACTTCTGGCGCCTACACTGTCTTTCCTATTCAACATTTGTGCTAGTTATCTTGGTACATTTTTATACATTAAAATGCTTGACCACGATTCCACCAGACGGTGATAAGTGAAAAAGAAGTCCTAGAGAACTATTCCAGGCCTTTGCCGTACAAAGGAAAACGCTACCACCAATGCGTCTTGAAATCAGATGGTGATCATGGTTGACGGTGATGGATTCAGATCTTTTAATTCCTGAGCACACTCTCCAAAACGGACATGCAAATACCGAAAGGCTGGCCATATAATGCCTTACTCTTTATCTTCTCATTGACGTAATAATGAAATCATAAAATACAACCTACTTGATTCGAATTTCCAATCGATTAAAAATAGGTGGTAGACGAAATTACGTTAGTGATGCTCAAATTCCTTTTGTATTGGCACGTCAAGAATTTTATCATTAAACTATGTAGTCAGGATTAATTAAGAAGTGCAGCAAATCATCTTGTCACTTCAGTCGTGCATATATCCTGGCGTTAGACCGTGACGTACTCATGTTTCAAGTGTTCGTGTCATAGCTTTAATTGTCCATAGAAATAGTTGTAATAATACCATCACTTGATAAATTAAGGCTATTTAATATTATATTGGTTAATAGATCCTCTAGGAGGTGATAGGGGGTGACTATTTGCGATAACTTTGTAATTGTGATAAATTTGATTTTTCTTCTTTTGACCTTTATCACCTCCTAACGCATACATGTGAAACCGAAACGATTAATGAATAAAAAAATTGTAGCAGTCGTGATCAACGTTAGCTTATTTCCCCTTATAGTAGAAAAATATAGATGAAAAATATGATTTAGTAGACAACTAACAAAGCTGAACTTTTAATTACTGGTTCTAAGTTTAGTTTACTTCCTGTCTCTGTGTGTTGTATGTGGCACGTAACGTAAAACCACATCCGAGTAAAGCTAATTGAGTACTTCAGATTTCTTTTTTCAAGAGGTGGTGTGAATATGCACATAGCCTTCGTGTCTGCTTTATATTGCTGACTATATAGCCAGCAATATAAGACAAATAGTGAACACGCAAGTAGGCTAAAGTAACGCAAACTGATTAAAAAGACACGCTAACTGGAATTATTCATATAACCTTTGTAATAAATCTACAACAATCAATCAATCTCAAACAATCTATTAAGTTACCGCCTATATAATATATATATGCCGATTCGTGGTCTCCAACATCATCATCCTGGTTTGACGACCTCATAAAAGCCGCAGAACACAGCTATATACAAGGTTACCTCCGGTTCTTTTGGAAATTGTTAGGGGAGGCCTACGTACAGCCAGCCCTGTCGCTCTAAAGAATAAGACTACGGTATCCCCTGCCTGTGGTAGAAGGCGACTAAAAGGGGCCTCGTGTTCACTGGGCGACAAGAGTGGGGGCCTTTGTCGTCCGCTAAGGTGGACCTGGGAAGAAGACATCGGCTAGCCTGTGTCGCCTTCTTCCCAGGAGGTTTTAGTTGGTAAAAACCCCACATAACCGCCGCTTTCGACCATTATGAGTGATCATGAACGTTTATTATTCATAAAAAGTAAATAAATGTAATCTTCTTTTATATCATAGTCTTCCATATGCCAAGGGAAAATGTATAATATATCTAAAACTTAATTTTCAATAAGACATCGTATATGAAGGACACAAAACAATGCGCAATAAATTTTATTTTGACCCGACTCTTTAAGTTTCGTGTCCCGAACATTAACGGATTTATCAAGCCATCTAAATCCTTGTAATGTTGGCACTTACAAAGGACAGGCTCATCAAATATCAATGTAACTACGGTTCTTATTACATTTCTATGTTCCTTTGTGATTCTTAATTGAAACACATTTCATTGTCGTCCAAGAGGCACAAGAAAGATTAGTTTTATGATAACCTTTTGTAAATTTATACATTGGAAAATAAGATCCATGAAAGTTTCGAACAATGTGCCATTAGGACGAAATTTATACAACAAATGTAGACGACACAAATATTATTCTTCCGCTGGATTCAAACCAACGAACTATAGCGTAGTATTCGAATATTCTAAGCACTAGGTCATGATGGTGTTTGTAAAGTAGCCGAAAGAAATGTTTACAATAAACTCAAGAAGCGATACCAAATCTCATATCTTATTTCAATATTTATTCAACCCTTCGCAAAACTTGAATAAAGGATAAAAAAGGTCAAAGCATGCTTCAGCACAAGTGACTGTTATGCATACCATGGTTAACCCTGTAATCTATTTGCAGTAAATATTTGAAATAGAATTTTTATAGTATAATTGTGAGATTAACGTGTTAAGTTTCACCTGTTTTGTACCAATGATGATGTGATTGAAATTACTCGCTAAAATTTGTGCTCGACATATGACGATAGGCTTGCCTTCTTCCTTTCCCCTTTTTTCTTCAATTCTAAAGGTCGTGTCTAGAAGAAAGTGACCCAACGACGTGACGTCCAACGTGTCCAAAATATTGGACTATGCGTTGGGACCATATAGTTGACAACGTTGTCATTACTCCAAGGGCTCATGGAATACAAAACATCATCTTTCAACACCACATTCCAAAAGCGTCGATAGGCTCAACATCAGTCACATACTATGTAACTTAATAAGCAAAGTAAGAAGCGAATAGCTATTCA
Organism: Meandrusa payeni; assembly: GCA_029286785.1. Taxonomy (NCBI): domain Eukaryota; kingdom Metazoa; phylum Arthropoda; class Insecta; order Lepidoptera; family Papilionidae; genus Meandrusa; species Meandrusa payeni. The sequence continues at coordinate 13,391,977 of JAGSMX010000024.1, read as the reverse complement.
TAATTTTTGATTACCCTGTTAAGGTTTACGTATTTTAAATACAGGATATTATCCTAAAAATATTTTATAGTTTTTGTGCCAATCTCGAAGGGTTGTTCTATAGATCAAGTATTGTAAAAGTTTTTTTTTAAGTGGTGATATAGTCGAATGATGCTACACGCTAGTTTAGTAAGTGCTTATTCACTCTACTCTTGATGGCTTCCACGTCGTACTTGGACGGAAAGACGGACGCCAACAACTTGTTCCACTCTTTTGCTGTACGCACGATGAACAATGATTGAAATCGCTTCGTTTGGACGCATGGAACATCGACTATAAAAGGGTGGAGACCGCCGAATGTCTAAACGTCCGAAAGTAGAATAGGGATGGGGAATTAGCTCGTGTAATTCCTCTGCACATTCTCCAAAATGTAGTCTGTAAAATGACGAAAGGCATACATTGCATACGTTGCAATTGACCATACGGCCATGCCTAATCGGCACTTTACCACTGTATATTACCTTTGCATTTATCTCTTTTCATATACTAACACTGCCTTACAAAATAGAACAAACTGTTACAATTCCAGTCCCATTCCTATTCAGGTTAAGTACAAGGAAGTTGAAGAGTCTGATTTATAGCGCTAGAAGCGGAAAGCCTTTGTAATTTTCTGCATTGTAAGAATGATGTCGGATGAAACCGAGTATTCAAGCTTTAAGTGCTACGCGTCAAAATTGTTGTTAAGAATGGAATTTGAATTTAAGCTCGCATCTGTAAATGAAAGCTTGAGCACTATTATTGTACTTGTTTCCTTATTTATGTGTGTGTAAGTGGTGCCATTTATTTTATTTCGAATTAACTTTAAGAACACACAAGAAGTAAATCAAACAAGAATTTCACCTAGATTTTTTTAAATTGACATTTTTTTCAATTTCTAAAAGTTCAAAGTAGTCACAGAGGCATTATTGTATTCACCGTTGAGTGAATTTTATAAAACGTGTTATTTGTCGGTTAAACTGGGGCGGAAATTGCAAATTTAATATCAGAAGTTACGATCTTCAAAGTTACGAAATGCCTCGTCCCAAATTTGTTAGGATACGCTTCACTGCACTATTCTATAATAAGAAATAAATATATATTATATAATAATAATAAAAAATATTATATAAGAAAGATCAGTGTTTAGTTATAATGTAAAAGGATAACGTAAAACAACTTTATTCGTTACCACTAGATGTACAGTGTGCACACATACAACATTGTATTAAATTTAAAATAAAATCAATGTTTAAAGTAAAGAAATCGCTGTTAAAAATTTCCCACTGTTAGGCACAGGCTTATTGTTTTAAGACCTAATTCACATGTCTTAAAATTATCCGATCAAACAATTGATACAATAATATTTTAGGTCAAACCTATATGTTTTCCTCTCGATGTTTTCCATTGTCGTGATTAATTTGAACTTCAAAATGTAATAAACAATTACAGTGCCTCCATCGGGAATTGAACTCGGAAGACTCCGAACGAAACTACTTTCCAAGTTTAGCCAGCGCTCGTTTACATATACACATATGTACATTGATTTTAAAACACAACTAAGTCACTGCCTTGCGAGGTTAGTAGAAATTTTAATCAAATCGTACTTTCCCATATGTATATATATTCTATGGATAATAAGCTCCCCAGACGAGACTGCGTGCTACGGATTAACAAATATCGTTTCATGAGTCGTAGCAGTTTGCTACGCAAAATAATACCTAAGTTTGTTATATTATGAATAAAATTTATGATCACCCCTATAATCCACCAGGGATAAAATTCATCTGAAGAAAATAAATGGGGACACTGAAACTGGAAGGATCTCTTATATATAAATTTACTGTATATTTAATGTGTACATAAATAATTGCTACGAACATTTAAAATAAACTTGTATATTCATTGACTTAGCGGGATAGAATAACATAGCAATCTATATCAGGTTTTCGCCGAGATTATGTAGTTCCATATCTAAGAAGATAAATGTACCTTAATTAAGCTATTCTAGGGAACTCGGGTCTCGGTGAAAAGGCGGGCTAAGAGGCTATTTGGTGACGCAGCTGAAACCAATCTGAGCAGTCTTGAGCACAGGCGTAAGGTAGCTAGCCTTTCGGTTTTCTACAGATTACATTTTAGAAAGCGTGCTCAGGAACTACATGATTCCCAACCCCGTTCCACCATCGGACTTCAAGACGCACTGCAGGATTTCATCCTTTTGTTGTGAACATCTCTCAATCCCGAACGAAGCACTTTGCTTCGTCTATCATTATTCGTACAGCAAATGACTGAAATGGTTAGCCCGCGTCTGGCTTTCCCTCCGATTACAATGTGGGTATTTTCAAGAGCAGAGTGAATAGGCATTTACTAATCTAGTGCGCCTTACCATCCTGGACTGCTTTTCCACTTAACATGAGGTGGGATCGTAGTCAAGCCCTTGCTTAGAAACTACAAAAAAAAAACCTCGATACTGAGAGGTCTCGACTTCACCTTCATCATCATTAATCACAAAGTTTTCGTTTCGTTTTTAATAATTCGTGTAAAATCCAAGTCTATAAGCGGTGTCGTAGAGCAAACATTGACTTGTGACATACAAATGTAAGCTTGCGTGAGCTTAGTTCAAGCACACCCTCAGTGCATTTTAATTAAACCGTCGTCTTGAGAAACAAGAACGTGAGCTCTACTTGGAGATATTCTACGTGAGCGTGTGTTATATTGACTGCGTTGGAATAAGTTTTAAACGAAGTCCACTTAAAAAAAAACATAAAAGCTAACATCTACTATACGTGATTTAATAGATCAGTCAATTCAGTGGCACTTTGGTCCTAGAGCAATAAGTTGAACTCATTTATAGGGCTGATTCTGAAAGCTTTTTAAATTCGCCGGACGAGAGTTATTTGAAGTCTTAGAGAGCTAAGCCTTAACTTCCAATATAAGTAAAAGAGTCCAAGGGTCGGAAGGTTCACTATTCAGCCAAATGATTCAGTTAGCTTAACAGAAACTCTAAAAATCCTTCTACTATTACTGCAGTATACGTTGACAATAGAAATAAATTGAGGAAGAAACTCCGGCTACGCTTCTATCATTAATAAGGATAATCTGCCTGTAACGTGGTGAAAACGTTAATGAGATTACCACCCCGACCCCTAGAGGGAGTAGGACGCTTATATTTTTCAAATAAGGTACGGCCGTATATGTACGTCATGCTTCTTAGTCCGGATCGTCGAATACATGCCTGAGTCTCGTTTTACGGAATTCAAATGAGGCTCTACGACTTTAAAACAATGTACTACCAGTGAATTGCTAGATAACAATCGTAATAACGTCCATAGGTTAAAGAAAAGATTTTGAGATATTTTTATAAGTCATTTTAAGTCAAAACGAATAATTTACTAGTAATATTCAATGATAAAACTCGTCCAGGAGCGACGTAGTGTAAGATAGAATACTGCGTAAGGTTTATCGTAAATTTATTTCATATTATGTAAAATCCCTTAAGCATTTCACCGTCGAAAAATTCCTAGTATATTTGAACAGCTTCGTAATCAGTAATCTTAGATTTAGAAATGAGATAGGTGTCCCTTTAGGTAGAAAAACTGCGATATCAAATTAAGGAGTGCTTTTGGAATTTATTCTTTTAAATAAATATCTAAAGCCTTTGAAACAAAACTAAGGAAACAAATTCTCATATCATCTCATCTTGACTAAGAGGGGTAAACAGAGATTACAGATTCCCATTTTGCACATTCTTACTGTTACCTCTTTCGTTTCTTCCATATCCATCTACGCACCTTTTCTTTATTAACAGTTTTAATCACCCATAGTCAAGATAGACTCGGGATCTGCTTAAAGCACATCTGATACTCATCTCTACTTTTTACCTAACGCTTTCCTATCTCTCTGGATATTAGAAAGGAAAAAATTAATACTAAATATATTAACAAAAGCTTCTTTGATTTGCCGCCCACAAAAGAATTATCAATAATCATCAACACCACTTGAATGTCAAAGATTACTTCTAATATCTATACTTTACCACTAGGTAGGATTTTAAGGATTTTGGAACTAGTATACCTATATCTTACATTTAAAAAAAATATCACTATTGAATACAGACAGTATTCCAAGCATATTTTTTCTGTCCTATAATTCACTTGAAATAAATAATGCACGTAGTTAATGCAATGGAGACGTTAAGTTGCAGAAAGATACAAATTGCTCGGTTGCTTTAATTAGCCACCGCTATAAATTTTCGGTACGTAACGGTCACATGTGGTTGTAAATAAACGCTATAACGTCGTCTGCTACATTCTCACTAAAGGTTATTCGGTATGGAGACCAAATTTATCGTCATATCATAATTATTGTTAACAATACTTACAATTGCAAGGCTTTAAGCTTTACTATGGGTTATCAGAATGGGTCGAAAACCCCACTGATATTATTTAGTACTATAAAACTTGTTTTAAAACTTAAAGCGTTTTCAGCACATTACAGTTGCTCACGGGTTGACTTGGGAATATAATGGCTCAATGTCGTGGTCGGTTACAAACTTCTAAACACTATCAGTAATAAAAAAAGTATGTCAGTGCAAAATAGTTCAAAAACACCTGTCTCAAGACAAATTGATAAAAAATTAAAAATTTATAAAAAGAACAATGGATGTCACTAAACAGACTTTGGTGGTGAGTAATGATATTAAAATATCTGTTTGTGTTTATGTGTATAGAGTAGAAATACATAGTTATAGATATATAAAGTTTTTTTTAAATCAATTGCTACATGGTTAATAAGTGAATGTGGGAGTCAGGAGCTCTAAGTCAACATGTCTTACAAGTCTTCTGGCTTCTGAATTAAGGGTGGGGATCCCTTTAGACATAACAAAATTTTAGACATTTTTTTTTATTTTGGAGGAATTTTCGTTATAATCAAGTTCCAAAACCCATTTAAATGCATATGTATGGGATACTGTTACGAAGTTACTAATAGCACGTAGACTTGTAGTACGTACACGGCTCCGAGTTCTTTAGAAATCAAGTATTTTTTTAGCCCTTCTTCACACAATACAGTACTATATTATACTTTGCATTTTTATAATAATTGTGGTTATTAATTATTGAAACGATCATTTTTTAAAAAATAAAATTTATTCTACATATTTATTATTCTTCATAAATACAATAATTACACATTTTAGTAAGTTTAACTTAATAATATATAATACACATGCAAATTGCTTACGTTATACAAATACAGTACAAGTCAGACAATCAGTTACATACAAGAGTGGTAGAAAACTATTCTAATACAGAAATCTTAATTTGACAAGTTGACATTTAGCTACTTAATCACTAATATCTACACAACAATTAAGAAGAAAGTTCCTTGAACTTAGATAACTTAAGTGGCAAAATTACAATCTGAAGTTTATTGGATAAATAAAAAAGCTCTCGGAATGGTAAATAACAATTGAAGTCACTCCTTGTTCCGTGTACCATTTAGTCTATTACCTTCATCCAAAAGGAATCAATAGGAAGAAAAGAATAGATACTCGCAAATTTCAAGGCTGACCGTATAGTAGAAACTCGATAAACAAAAACCTGTCGCCATTTTATCCAAGTAAAGATTAATTTTATTTGTAGGCGTTTGTAGGGCATCGTAGCAGATCCAGCTACAATTGTCTACGAAGCTACGCGGTAGTCTTAATTATTAAAATAATTCGGATTCAAAATGCATTTATTAACAATACAAAATTCAATTATTATTTCATCAAAATACATAATATGATTTTACTATTTGAGCAAGATTATTTTAAAGTAATATAATACATAAAGTTCGAAATTTGGCACATCTCACAGTTTCATTATAGTTTTCAACCCTAACATTATAAATTTATTATAATTAGATTTTCTGTTCCTTTAAAAAAAACGCAGTGTCTTAGAAATGGCTGAGCATGAAATTAATTACGTCTACTAATACACTTGTTCTTTGAAAACACATAAATCAATTTACAGTGTGTAATCAATTTAGAATAACACATTTTTTTTTGTTTTGATAATGTTCCCAATCTTTGTTATAAGTAAATAAATCAACATAAATTCAATAGCGCATATTAAATCCTGATAAAGGAGTCTCAATGAGCACTGACTCCGTAGTCTCTTGCGGCGCTGATGCTGATGACGGCATTACAGATGGTCTGAGAGATATTGCCAAGGGTAAAGCGGAACGCGCGCAAAGTTGCGAAGCTCCACGAGTAGAACCACTCGACATATAACGAGTACAATGACCCCGTCTGTAAAAAAAACAGTTTAAAAAATAAACCTATTATTAAAAAACTCAGTTTTTTTAAAAAATTATTGATATTTTAAATTAATTATTTTTTTTTTTTTTATTTAAAACTTGGCAAATTAATGTTACAATAAAATAGTATTAGATTTGTCCTTATTTAAGCTAAAATTCGTGCCAGATGTATATCAGTAGGTTTATTACCTATCAAATATGTATATACTATAATAAATTCGCTACATTAATTATTAAAATTTAAAAATACCTGCTACAGTGACATTTTAGAAGTCTTAAAACGCCGCTCGAAATGTTCTGTTGAATACCGTGTAAATGATGGGATTTATAGTCGAAGACATGTAGCCCAGCCATAGACAAACATTAACTATATGATCTGCAAAAAGTATACACAGTTAGGAATTTCTTTATTTTAAATAATTACATTTATTTATAGACATTTATATGAATGCGTGCCAAATGGTTGTCGGGGGTATGAATCCCAGCAAGTTTTCCAAAAAAAATCCAATATTTTTGTTAATGAGATGGTTGTTTTTGAAACAAGTTATAATAATACATACCTGGGACTATACAGCCAGGACATGACGCAAACAAAATGTTAAGCAGGAAAAACGGCGCCCAACACAGGACAAAAGTGAAAAAGACCAAGCCAAGAACCTTTGTGGCTTTCTGCTCATTAGCCACTGCGTTAGCTGATAGCGATCTTCCCTTCTTTCGATTTGTAAGAAATCTGACAAAAAAAGACAAATCAAAGTGAATTAATTATATAATTATGTATTTAAACAATCAATGTATACTAAATATTTTATTTTGATTTCTTTTATTGCATTTTTTTTGGTCCTACATTCTTTTTACCGTAGCCGGATAGATAGAGATTGCTTTCTTGGTCTGCTTTTCTCCAAGCTGATTATATTTCATATATATTTCTGATATAAAGCGCCTACGAATAATAGACATGAAACGCAAACACGGAACACAAATATTTTGTACGTCATTTTAAATTATAAGTACCGACTGACAGGCAAGAAGACTAAAAAAAATATACAGAAAGCATTATTAATATCACCTCTTTATTTATTTACTCCAAACTTATTCAAGTTTGTTCTTCTTTGAGTGTTTAAAGACAGTCTGTCTGCTTTGGAACACGTAACGGTCGTTTGAAAGAAGCCCCCTACCTATAGTACCAGTAAAATATATTTCTCGATATATATATAGCTATATATCTTTCTGTAGACCCCAGCATATTTCTTCTTCTAAAACGTACCTTAAATTTAAAGCATTCGGCGAAACAAGGGTTAGTTTCAATGGTCTTAAACGTGCTCTTCTGGTCTCCGCTGCTATACTTAGGGGCGTCTGCGTGGCAACATCTCGTCCCCTTCTAGAACTGCCTGAACTGGCTCCATTACCACAACCATTCATATAACTCAACTGTGGGTTAGACACACTCATGCCTATTTTATTTCTTTGCCCTCTGCCAATAAAAGAATAAAATGAATTTATAAGACTCTACCAATGGAAAAGGAACCACCAAACCGATGGAAGAACCAAATCATTTAAATTATGGTGACAAATATGTTTTTACCTTGTAGTTGATGTTATTCTCCAAGTCATATGTCTTGACATATTGCCACTGGGAGACAAATCTGGGGAACTTTTAGCCCCTATACGTCTTGGACCTTGTGAAGGACCGTTGTCAAACCCGCCACATTGTCTAAAATGAATTCATTTATTTATATTTTTATCACACAGTACATGGGGATCCGAAAAATGAACAAAAGCCGATGGTAAGTTTAGAAATCTACTTATATTCTAGGAATTACCTCCTTTGAGTTCCTCCAGGAACAGGTGTAGCTGCCAACAACGCTTGCCTTTTCAGTAGTTGAACTGTGAGTGCAAAGGAAACCACCATCATCAGCATTGGAATGTAAAAAGCCACCAATGATCCAAACACCCAGAACAGTCGATTGTTTATGACGCACAGGTCCGGTGTTGGCATTATATTTGTATGATTAATAATACCTGTGAAATACAATGTGATGTTTTACAATATCATTTTTGTAGTCTCTATTAGAAAAACCAGTAAAAACTGCCTACGGCTGTCTACATAACGTGCTATGTTCTTTCTGACAGTACTTAGAGGAATAATAGCTGTCTAAGAGTTTGTAGCCCATGCTACATAATAGATTTAAAAGCCATCTTATTCCGTTATTACGTACTATACCCAATCAGATAAAAAACATAATATTATTTCAAAAAATAAAAATGTCACCTTATAACCCTTATTACACAAATTTGTGTACAAAATCACGCACTTAATAAATACAACATATATTTAATACAAGAAATCAATTGTAGCCTGAGTGGTCATTATACCACCTCATTCATATATTTATTTGCAGCCCTAAAATTTTAAACTTTTAGTTTCTTAATAATGGAAAAATATAAGCCCGTCTTTACACTGTAGACTTACGTAGGCGAAGATGTCGGATGTCCGTTTTTCACGAAACTGACGTTGTTTCCGAAAACTTTTAACATTGAACTTTTTAAAAATGTCACCTATCTGGTCGATTGATATTCCTATCTCGGATAAACTTGTTCACAATATAAGCAGAGATTACTTAGAGGGATAAGTCGACACAAGTACTTAAACAACCGCCTTTAGTATATATGGCCATATAACATATTTTGTCATATTTAGAGATCTATTAAGCTCGGTAAAAAGCTAGCTGCTAAAACATCATAACTAGAAGTTGGAACCATTTTTTATAGATTTTGTTTATAGATTTGGCACATCGGCATCAAAAAAAAACTCTTAAAACAAAACTCTTAGGAATTGAACGTTCTCCATGAAACTTACCTAAAACTGTAATTGAACTGGATACAAACATGCTCAGAAGCCAAACGAGGGCAATTTTAATTACAACTACTTTCTTTGTAGAATGGTGCCGGCTTTTAAGTGGATTCCGTATACCAAGGTACCTGGAAAATCAAATTTCATCGAATTTATGAAATAAAATATTTACATACTGATGGATTTTGTGCCATCATCAGGAAAAAAGCCTCCTTGCTCTGCAGAATGAGGGACAGTTCCAACGTCATCATGAAAACTGTTGCTTAGCGGTATGCCTCGCGGCTCATAAAGCATCTTATTGGCTTGTCCCTGACGGACAGCGCATTAGTTAATAAGTTTTAGTTTTAATTTAAATTGTATGTACTAAGATAGTTATTAAGTTATTTTGTTACTAACAAATTCTATGGATTAAGTTATCTGAAAATAAATATTTTATTATTATTATATATTTAATAAGTTTTGGAAACCGTAAATAGCAGAAATTTAAAAGTGAAGTTTCTGCTTGAACTATTAAAATAACCGTACCTTTTTACTACATGCATCGGATGTTTCTACAGTACTTATATCAATATAACATTTTTTACAATTTTCTGGTCCGGTTAATCTCTGGAACTAACAGCTGGACCGATTTTGACGGGATTTTCACTGCCAGATTGTTTTATTTTTTAAAAATTTAAATAAATCGTTTTAATCCGACTAACGGGTAACACCGGGGAGCGCAGCATATAAATAACAATTAGAAGTAGTGATAACCAAGTGGGTAAGCGGTTCTACTTACGATGTGATAGTCGCAAGTGCAAATCCAAGTTAATACAATGAGAATGTGTATTGTGAAATAAACCTTCCGTCACAAATGGGACCTAATAGATATGGTGAAAAGCAGACGGTGAATGTTAACTCTTATCTACTACACCATATATACTCATGAGCAAAAATAAGCGGTCGGTTAAGAAAGTTTGAATAACTCGGAAGATACGGACGCATTCTGAAGTCGCCACATGGAGGCAACACTAAGTACTAAAATTGAAATTAAAATAAAATTTTACGTAAGATATCCTTTTTCGTTTAAGTTTATGTTTTTTTAATGATATATAAAAAAAATAATAAAAAGATTCAATTTTATTTTAAGGATATTTAATTGTCTATCATGCACAATTTATTTCAGTTAGGTAGCGTCTTTATCTTCCGAGATATTCAAACTTTCTTTACCGACCCATTATTTTTGCTCACGGCTATATATCCTATCTATAACATATACAATACTATATATAAAAAGGAAGTGATAGCTTATAAATAACAATAACTAACTTACAGTCACACATACCTGCCTATACTTATAAAACACATGTGCATGATGCTGGCTGAACAAGCAAGTACGTCGCATGTCACATACACGTTGCACCACACTACGCCCAAAGGCCAGTATCCTATGAAGAAATGCATTAATAAAATGTATCTATAATGTTTACAGGATGATCAAATTCCCATTTTAATCGTCTAAATAAAAATCTGCTTATCACATCAAGTGTCAATAACACTCCGAGCAACAAATATGTATTTATTTGCTTTTCTTCCATCACAAACAATTAATTTACAACATTAGCATGTCGGTGACGCGAATATATAAAATTATAATTTATTACTATTTATAGACTGATTGATCCCAAATATATTTATGGTATATTATAGCGTTCTTCCTTTATCTTTAGATATTTATGGGTGTAAAAATCATAATTACCAATAAAATATATTATCATTAGAATGGAACTGGCGTGTAAATTTCATCTTTCCTCGATGAGGGCCCGACATACGCGATTAGGTACGTTCCCCACAAGTAAAACAAAAAAAAGGTAAAAGCTTATAAAAGCACATTTTCTATATCAACTATGTACTAGAAAACTACTTCCTGCATAAGATGTTCACGTCGCAGTGTGATTTGAATAACAAAGGTTAAAGATAAAAGAATATTCAAGGCCAATGCCGAGTTGACTACTGAAGATCTACCCTGTAGAAAAGTATATTGCTTTATCGCAAATATTCGAATTCGAAGAAATGAAAGCGTGTATGATCCCCAATAACCTTTTTGTAAGCAAAAATAACGGCCGAAGTTTGGTCAAACGATATCGGTATAAAAACATTTTTGAATACATCTTTGCATATAAATAATTTTTCTTTTCTTTCAATTGATTTTCCTGGTTCTCACTAGATTTGTGTTAGTTTTTCAAGCTAAAACAATATATCATATTATTTTAGCATATTATATTTATATTATAGTATTTTATAGAGAAAAGCATCAGTAGCCTAATGAGTTAGAGTCCGGTCTGCGAATCGTAAGGTCGTGGGTTCGAATCCACCATTCGACTATTAACGTGAACCATCTACTATCACAAGCTTAAGCTTAGTTAGAATGGTTAACAAGAACGTTAGAAATATTTCTGAAAAAAAATATTGTTAGCTTTCTTTTTTAAAAAAATTCTAGTGAATTACTGTGAGTTAAAATCCAGTAATCTCATCTAAATACGGAATACAGCGGGTATTGGGGTATATGAATTCAATTTTATTTTCTCTGAACTCAGCTTGCTAGCGTACTACACAACTTGAGGCGTCCGCCCGCACACTGAGCTACCATGGCTCGGATGATAAATGACAGATAGCATTGTTATATCGATGCCCGTTAAATAAATAAGCATTAAAGAGTCTATATAGTTTTATTTATTAGATTTCTTTATTTTATTAATAATAACTAAGCCATTATTTTCGATAGATATACCATAAAACTTCAATGGGACTTAACGCCAACTTCATGGCCACATCTCGTTTTGCTCAAGGTCGTACTTATTACGCATTGCTTAGGTACTATAAAGTGGAAAATGTTTTGAAAATTTACTCACCTAAAAATCCAGGAATGGCACCCATGGGCATTACAAACAAACTAACGAGCAAGTCCGCTATCGCCAGCGACAGTAGAAAGTAGTTTGTGACATTTTGAAGTCTCTTATCTAGGCACACGGCTAAGCACACCAGAATATTCCCGACACCGCCCGCAATTATGAACAATATTACAAACAAAAAGCTCCATTCGTAACCCACACTTTCGGGCAAATTTCTCGTGTAATTTTTAACGTTCCATTTACATTGCACAGTTTCTATTTCACTGCGACTAAAATCACTATCATTAACGTCTATGTACACCGTCCGATCGAAAACGTCGTTGTAGCAAAACAACGTGTCCCAATCGCAAATATCCAAGTCCGGTAATTTCAACCACAAACTTTTCATTGCGCTTTCGAAAACATTAGAGAGCATGTTGAGTTTGAATATATTATTGCATATAGTATAGTTGACATTATAATCCACAGTGTTATTAAAACATTTAAAACAATTGTATGAAGTTTCATTTTGTGAGTATATATTGAATTCGCAAAGATAATCGACAGTGTTATACGAAGGTGTGCAGTGGAGACCTGAATTAGTATTGCCGCATCCATTGCCTGATGCCAAGCTACATTTTAAATCTTCAAAGATGAAACCCAAGTAGGTGTTATTCATTATAGACACGACATCGACATGCTAAGTCACTTTTTCTCGATACATATCTCGTGTGTGTTACAGCTGGCGTTTCGCATTTTAGAGAGTACCTGAAACAACGAATGGTATAAATTACTTCCGTTATGAGAATCATATAATCAATAGCCCCCTTATCCTGGAACTGCTTGTTAATATCGTTACTATTAATTTGCTTTCGAATGGACTTCAGCACGTAATTAGTACGAAACATAACGTTATTAAGCATAGAGATTTCTTGTAGTCTATCCCGCCAGGGTTAGAAGGACATAAGTTATATATTTATTTTTAATATATTGTGACGTAAACGAGCATCGTTTCCATCAAGTTAATTCTATAAACACGTAGTAAATGAGAATATAAATTGACTCAAACTTCCCAATGTAGTGAAGGCAGGGACTTAGGTTTGCATATTAATGCCAAGGCCATGTGAAGATATCAGGGTCTAGTACAGATTACGTCATCATTGCCATCACACTGTGGATTACTCAACTTGGGGGAATGTATGGTATTTATTTCTTGTTTTTCCATGTTATCATGTATTTTTTTTATATTGGTTTTTCTTTAAGCATAGCTTTCAAGTTTGTACCCGTTATTTTTTTTTAGCCTATGGGGAACGTACCTAGCCGCGTACGCTTCCCCAGGTGAGGGACGAATTATGTCGGGCCCTTACCGACTAAACCCCAGAGGGTGTTCCTCCACGGTCGCGTATGGTGGCAGGGCCACGGGAACAGAGAGACCTCCTCGGCCCCACCCGCGACTTGACGCCTTTCGGCGTCTCCTCCACTGCCCTTTAGGCAACGAACACCTAAGGCGCGCATCCCTCCGTAGGCCTCCGCAAGTGGGTGACAAACCCAGTCTATACGCAACCCTAAGGTAGATATTTTTTATTGATCGTTCTTTCTAAGGTGTTCAACTTTTTAACTGTGGTCTCATATTTTGTTTTATCATATTATATTTATTTATTTCTTATGATTTATTTGTATTATTTTCCTTTAGTGTTATTATATTATTTTTATGTCTTATTTTTATCTTTTACTGTACTTATTTGCAAAATATTATAAACCTGAAAACACTTTCCTTTAAAGTTAAAGTTATAGCCTTTAAATATGTCCCACTGATGGGCACAGGCTTCTTTGTAAAGAGAACATAAGGGCATAGTCCACCACGCTGCCCTGCGGATTTGCAGACTTCACATGTCTTGGAAAAATTTTCTAAGACGTGTAGGTTTCCTCACGATGTTTTCCTTCACCGCCGAGTGCGTGGTAAATCAGCAAATAAAATTGCAACAACAAATTTTATTGGTGCCGGTACCGGGGATGGATCTTGGGTCGCTAGCGTATTATGCAACTTGAGGCTACCGCCCGGACACTGAGCTACCAGGACACACCTCCTTCATTGCTAATTAAATATTTAATCTTTCCTGATTTTCACTAAGGTAGATTAGCAGATAATACCCTTTAGCATTAACTTCGTCCTTTTGTACTGTGACGTTATATATCCAAATAGGGACCGAGATAGATTGGGATATCCAAATTTCAAAGAGAAGGGACACAAAATTAATCTGTCGACGTGTACTAAACAAAAAATATCAAAATTAGATCCTACTACCCACTGCTAATTGTTCTGGTAAGCAAACTTCGGAACATTTCTTCATTACCAGCTACTTTGTTTGTGGATCCAACGAAACACAGCTGTAGATTTTACTATTCTATAGATTTTACTAGTCGTGGAAAAATTTTGCATTGTTGTCTTTCGTATGGTGTTTCACCAAATAAACCGGTGACCTATTTCGTTGTAACGAATAACTCATTCTCAGGGGTGATAATGGATCTGTTTTATCTTGATGAGCCTTCAAGCACTTTTAAACCTTATACCTTATATACAAGATTCAATATTCAACACTGTCGTATTTCATTGCCAATGCAATTTTTTTGAACGCCTACTAAAGCTACATGAATGGACTCATCAGTAACGCTCGGCAAGACACTACTTTTGAAAATTAAAAAAAGGTTGGCAACGCAGAACTTTCAAAGCTTGTCGACCTATTATCAATTTTAAATAATTGTAACCAATATATAAGTAATAACAACGATAAATACCTTGTATATAATAATATCTTGTGTATATAATAAATATATGCTCAAGTTTTTTTTATACTTTCTAAACAAGTACGTGACTTCGATCCCATCTGAAGTTAAGTGGAAAAGCAGTCCTGGATGGTAAGGCACACTAGCTTAGTAAATGCTTATTCACTCTACTATTCAATACCCATATAGTAATCGGAATCAAACACAGACGCGGGCAAGCTATATCAATCCTTTGCTGTACGAATAAAAAAAGATGAAGCAAATCGTTTCTTTCGACTTTGAGGGATGTCAACAACATGGAAACTTGAAGTGCGATGGTGAAATGGGGATGGGGGAATTATAGCATGTAATTCTTGAGCATACTCTGTAAAATGTTAGTTAATTAGCTACATACTTAGTAAATGATAGATAGATAAATACTTTATTGAACCTAACTACATGTACTAAGGCGAATTTACTATTTCAGCTAACCTATGGTGGTTAAGAGTAGGTTAAGGGTAGTGCCGCTGAATATAGCGTTTTACGTATCTTATTTAATATAATAATGAAATAAAATATTTATTTTTACCCACACACATTTTACACACATATATGTACATACATGTATTTATTGCATAAATATTAATTTTTACATATAAGGTACAGATCTCCCTGCTAGACTAATCAATAGCCTGTATTAGGGAGATTGTACGTAACTCCGAATTTATTTTAGGAACTAATCATTAATAATTTTGTGATAAATGATAGTGTTTATTTATGCCATAATAAGCTCTTAGATCAAATGCGTCCTTGCTCCAACTGAATAAACAAATTATCTAGATAAGACTATCCGGCTACAAAGTTCTAGTTAATTCTTTATACAAATTTTGCACAAATAATCTATAATAAAAATTCCTACCAAAATAATACCTTAACGTTACGATAGTAAACACAAAGTACGTGATTATGTAGTACACATGTAAGTGACAAACTAACAATGAAGACGTGAAAGCAAATATTGAAGGACTAGAGTCATCCGTGCAGAACGGATGTCGGCAAATCGATGTGGAAATAATACTGAGAAACATAACTCGGAAATGAAACGTGTGATGTTATTTCTCTATTTACATACATATAATGTATTTATATGATAATATATGGACATACATACTCATACTCACATACACACACGCACACACATACGTACACAATAATTTATTTATTTCTTTTGTCTTCTTATAATATCTACATAATAATAAGTTTTATTTGTTCTTTATGTTTGTGTCTCGAGGTGGGCGTAACTATTTTGTTGGTAACACAGTTACCAACTACTGCAGCAGTTTACGAACGTTCAGTATTGTTATATTTCTTTTTCTTTTGTCTAAATAAATTTAATATTTATTTATTATTATTATAATGATTTATAAGCTAGTGTTGATAAATTATTTAAATAGTTTTTAGTTGACAGAATCACATGTAACAAATTTAAGACCGGTGGAGAAATTTTCTTTTGATGTGCACATTTTCCACAGTGCACATTTCTATCTGTATAATGACATTTATTATCCAAACGGCTTTGTCTAATTAAAAGTTGGCGAAGCTCTTAAATTCTCAGAGCTAATTAAATTTATATTCTACTTAAATTTTCCAGCGCTTTACCACAATCCAACGGATGGTTGGTGTAAAATAGTGCATATTAGTGAATTATTTTTCATTATTTTCTTAAAAATAAATTGTATTCCGAGGGTAAGATTGATGCAAGAAAGAAATACTCAGCCCCGTAATCCTGGGCTCATAGAATAAGGCTACGGTTTGTCGTAGAAGGCGATTAAAATGGGCCGCGGGTTCACGGGCGACAAGGGTGGTGGACTTAGTCCTTGGTCTTGGTCCGCTATACTGACTGACACTAGTAGTCCGGTGTCTTCTTGAAAGTTAAACTTACACCCATGACATTTATACAGACATACATAAAATCCTATTTTTTAATACTTTAGTTTTAATTATTATACTAGACTTAATTTATATATGTGCGTAATATATTCAGTGATTTAAATTTTTGTTCACCGTAACTTGTAGCATAGTTAACGGAGCGTCAAAGTCGTAGGCGTTTCGATATTTAAGAAATATGTGGATCTCAATGGGGTCGTATGCTTTCAGATAAACTACTTATGTCCACCATAAGTTACATACAACGGACATAAGGTAAGAGATTTTTGTACTAAATCGAATCGGAAATCAGGAATCCCATTGGTACAAGCTGGAATACCAATCCCTGCCTGTCGTACAAGGCGACTAAAAGAGGCCTCGGGTTCACTGGGCGACAAGGGTGGGGCCTGAGTCGTCCACCAAAGTGGACCCGGGAAGAAGGCGACATCGGCTGGCCCGTGTCGTCTTGCGCTGCGATGGCACAGGGGAGGGAGTAACCTCCCCGGGACGTGCACAGTGCAGAGGGGCTCCGGTGCGTCCCACTGGAGATTCCGGAGCCCCTCGTCATGCACCGAGAAAAGGGCCACCGGGGTGATTTTTAATAGATTTTTAATAACCGCCGCCTTCTCCCCAGAAGGCCGGGTATCTTTCTGAGTTAATCGTAGCAACCAAGCTAAGCTAAGTAGGGGACTTAACCTTTTACTCTGAAGTAATATTATCTAATGTACCCAACTAAGTATTCTCAGCGGTTTAACAGATGAAGTTGTTAGAGGTTTTAATTACCAACGTTACCATAACTTTACTAGCTAATTAAGCTTGGAGTGATTTATCTTGAAGTGTGATTCCGAAAGTGGTTTTAATGTTATTAGCCATCGTTACTTAATTCTATGGAAGGGAAGTTACGTGATCTACTTTTGTCGCCCTAAAGTATACCTAAGGTGAAGTTTATGTCTTTTTATTAAGTAGACAAATTGAAAACATTGTAAACATAGTAATAAAGAGGAAGTGTATATCTATCTTTTTATATTGAGAAATACTAAATAACTATATTTATCACAAGAATCATATGTCCACGTGTTATATAAAAATAAATAAACACACCGGTGCCAGTTCTCGAAAATGGTCATGCAACTCTCTATTGGGATGGATCTGTCATCACAGATACTATTTTTGCCAATAAGCCTGATATTGTGCTGACAGATCGGTCAACGCGACAGGCGGTGCTCGTCGACATTACCATCCCACATGACGAGAACCTTGTGAAGGCCGAAAGGGAAAAAATCACTAAGTACCTCGACTTGGCTCACGTGGTGACCGCCATGTGGGATGTGGGATGTCGATCATTGTCGCGATAGTCGTTTCTGCAAACGGTCTCAAAGCGAAAAGTCTCGAACAACATCTTAATAGACTTTCGCTAGATGGCTGGGTCAAGGATCAGATAGAGAAGGCAGTACTCCTGGACACAGCACGCATCGTCAGGAGGTTTCTCTCTATGTCGCCTTAACCACCGGTTGCTTGGGCTCTGCTTCTTTGCCGGTGGCACACACTGGGTTAGGTTTTTTGTAATTTTTTTGTATTTTGTATGATATTTTTGTGTTTTTTACTTTTTATATAAATATTATAAAAACTTAACCTAAATATTCAAAATAAATAATAAAGTAATAATAATTGACTTTATTTCGCACAAATACAAAAATATACATAAAAAAATCCCTGTCTCCCGAGCTTGGTACTAATAGACCTGTCATTCTCCCATACACATTGCACAAACGTTTCAAAAAGATTTACTTTGAATTACAAATCGGTAGGTCTTAGTGTTTATGTTGTGTGTGCGTGTTTGTGTGTTGTGTGTTGTTTGTGTTGCGTTTAGTTGA
This sequence comes from Meandrusa payeni, assembly GCA_029286785.1. NCBI lineage: Eukaryota > Metazoa > Arthropoda > Insecta > Lepidoptera > Papilionidae > Meandrusa > Meandrusa payeni. The sequence continues at coordinate 13,373,378 of JAGSMX010000024.1, read as the reverse complement.
GTGAGTGAATGCGCATGAGTATAGCACTTATTTACACGAAATCTTTAACAAAAATTAGTTTTAAAACAAATTTAAAACGTCTAATGTCTTCTTTAAGATATTTTGAAATTGTTTTAAAAACCTATTTATATATTATATATAAAAATGAAATAGATTAAATAAACAAGCTATGTTAAAAAAACTGCTACATAAACAAACATGTCCTTGCAACTTAAGATGGGAATAAGCTAAGAGCAAAGGTCGTGTTCAAAACCTGATCCGAGCGACTTCATGCACCGATGCGTTATGGTGCACAATCCGTACTCTGATGCGACCGTGTAGTTATGTTATGCGGTATTGGAGAGTGCATTAATGGAGCAATCGTATTGCAATTATGTATGCTCTACTGAATACATAAATCGAACAATAGTGCGTAGGGAGAGAGACGAGGACATATTAAATGCACCGAAAGGATTTATTTTACTATTTCACCCTATTCCTATAAAAGAATGACTGGAAAACATGTCACGTGATGCCATGAGTTTTATTAGCTTAAAAAAGGAAAAGCTCTTTTTTCAAGATTACATCGATTCGGATATGCCACGGATTTCACAAAACAATTGTAGGTAGTATGAATTTAAGGCGAAATATTAGTAAATTAATATATACGTTGTTACACAACAATCTGCATGTACATCACAGTATTAATAATTATTGCATTGATATAATACGATATAATTGCATGTACAATAGGCGAGCGTACCGTTAAGAGCGATCTCTTCCAGACAACCTTTCAAGTGGACAGAAATTTGTATCAAAAGTTCTAAATAAATCTGTGATTATATCCAATTTTAATAGAAATAAAAATATAATGAAACATAATTACAGTAAATATATGTATACATTATTATTTTCAATAATACATCAAATATCATATGCCATGAATACAACAAATACGAGTATATATGTACAGGGATAAAACTTTCAAATCCATCGTCGGAGATGAAATATTTACTTTATGCCGGTATTCTGAGAGATTGTAGCTTTCTCAGGCTTTCTTATTGCAAACTACTGTAGCTATACGTTATGTTGTTTATCAATGCTTAAAAAATCATAAGTTTGATTTATTATTATTTTAATAATGATTGGTTCGGCCTATGTTTCATAGATCATACCGTTAGCCATTCTGCTACTGACGCCTTTAACAAAGTACAATTTATACAATAAATACAAAAAAAATTAATAAAGACCGAGAATAATGGAAATAATTATTATTTGTAGCTCTATAATTTATTTATGACCCAATGAGATAGATAAAGAGATCATTAATTAATATATTATCTACTTAGAAAATACTTGAAAGGCATTCTTAAATATTGCAATTCTAAGTACAGAAAATTATTTTCCCTTTTGAATTTACCAATAAATATTTTCAGAGCCCCAGCTGAAAAATTAAGTGACTCATAGTGGAAATTTAACTCTGATTTCGTTAAAACTTTTTGAGTGCCTTCGATTTTTTTTCAAACACAAAATGGCTTACTTTATAAATTTTTAATGTTCAATTCAAATAAAACTGAAAAATAATAACAATAAATGGCGCAGAATTCAAATGAAATCAGATTTTGTATTTCCGTATTTTTTCAACGTGAACAGGCAAACAAAGTTGTGCCTCACTTGACTATAAGCGACCATGAAGATTCAAAACATGTGGGAGGATCGTCTAAAGAAACGCTGGAAGAATTTAGTTATCTTAAAGTGTATATAAGCTTTATGCTAATGTTGCTTCTTTTACAATTATAATACATAAATTAAAGAGACTTAACAAACGTTCCAAGTGGTTCGCACACGGGCAAACGGCTGGAACAAAAAAGGTACAAGTGTTACCACAGAATATTTGTTCTGCTTTCTTACTCGTTTGTTTAAAACAAAATAAACTTATAGAGTAGAATTCAGTAAAACTGGAAAGAACAGAAAAAGGATTCGCGTAGAAAAATGTGTCGAATTATATATCTTTTTTTATAGGTAAGTAGTAGAGCCTTATTAAATGTTCACTACCAGACTTCTATGAGAGGGAAAGCAGGTGCGTTATCAATCCCCTCATAAGGAATCATTTTGTCGGTACCTCACTCATCGTGCGAAAAGCAAATGTTTAATATACCATTCCTTCCACCTTCCCACACCTTTCAGTTAGCCACAAGACAACTCCCCAAGTTAAAATATACCATTTGTTTTAATATTTTTTTAAATTTTCTCACGTACCAGAGAGTCTTTATTTCGAAACATTTGTATTCTTATTGGTTTCAACGTTATTTTATTGCTCAATTTACAACCATCGCTGTATAATGCAATTTCCAAATCCACTTCTAAGATTCACCACAAAAGTATACTACTGCACTACGTGCTTATGTAGGGAGCACTGTTTTTAGTTGCTTCTTCCTATTGTAAACCGATTTTGATTTTTGTGCTTCCAATTTAGTGTTAGGGTATTTTTTAATGCAACCTTTTCATCCTTTGTTCGTCTTGGACTCATCGTGTAGCACCAGGACTACGAGATTACCATGCTTAAATATACACTTAAAATATGCGACAAAATTTTATGCCGTTTTAAACGTAAATGTTTCTCCTGTGAACAACAATGTGTATGCACATTAAAAGCTTCATTGCCCTCATTCGGTCTACACTGTTGTTACATTGTAACGCCAAAGACTTCACACAACAATAATACCCGTGTACAAAATATCTTGAGGGGTAAAGTAAAAAAAAAAAAAATTATTACTTTTTTAGTTGCGGAATAAATCTACATCTTAACTTTAAACATTCTTATTAATTAGGGTCATTAAAATAGCTCTTCTTCATGTTAGTATTTCATAGAAGGAGTGCTTAAGTGAATGCGATATATAGCCGTGAGCAAAAATAATAAGTAAGAAATTTTTGAATATCTTGGAAGATAAAGACGCTAGCTAACTGAAATAAATTGTGCATTATAGACAATTTAATATGCTTAAAATAAAATAAAATATTTATATTAATTTATTTATATTTCCTTAAAAAACGTAAACTTAAATGGGAACCATAAAATGTTAAATTTGCATCAAGTATGTGCGCCACAAATGGACGAATAATGATTAAAATTATAACTCAATATCACGCCAGCCGATATCGATGATTCATTTTTTATTAGACAGGATGTACTTTTACAGTAATTTGATGAATGATGTTTGGTTAGATACTGATTAAATTTATTTCGTAATATTCTTACGATAATTGTGAAATACAAAGAAGGCGTCCGCGCGTAACATGGTTTAACGATTCGATTTGAAGTCGGTATTGATTTTGCTCATAAATAAACTTCTTTCATAATCTACATCTGGCATAGTTCATTAAACATTCCGTATCAGCTCAACACAATCCGCGCGAGGAGCTATCAAGACGGGATGTGCACAAGATTCATGCAGCGCTCAGGAAATTTTACCGTTTAATTTTAAATCAAACAGTCAGTTATTACTCTTCGTAACACTTTCGGTAAACGTTATATAGAAAAATACACTTTTGATTTTCTGCAGAATACCATTAATAAACTTACAATGTATCTATTTAGAACTTATAATCTCATAATCATTTTTTTTTTTATAAATCGTTCATTAGTCGTACAGCAAAGCAGTGGAACAATTTGCCCGTGTCTGTCTTTCCCTCCGATTACTATGTGGGTATTTTCAAGAGCAGACTGAATATGTACTAAGCTAATGTGCCTAACCATCCAAGACTGAATTTAAACTTAACATTAGACGGGATCTTGGTCAAGCTCTAGCTTAGAAAGTATAAATAAAAATTCTTTATACCAGGCATCAGGCAGACTTCGTTTAAGCGTAAAGAGTAAAGAAAGAGCGTTGTTATCTAGCGACTTATGACATTTTAGGAGAAAAACACAAATAGAACGGAAGACTTCACTAGTCGTGTAGCCATAACTTTTCATATATAGTCAACTAGCGTACCCAGCTCGCTTCACCGGGCTAGATTTCGCGTTACTTTATTTAGAAAGAAATTTCTATCATTAAAAATGTAATATAACACACAATGTTTTAAATTATTCATTTCTCTCCGTATTCATTCTCGAGTGGAGTAAATACAATATCATTCTTATCATTTATACAAAAACATATCGGACTCAAGTTAATGTCAAGTTAAAAAGAGGTGTGCTCCGATCGTCACCAAACTTTACAGAATTACTCGCCAGGTGAATCTGAAGATTCCTTAAAAGTTTCATTGAAATCGGTATAGCCGTTTTGCAACCTATAGGGAACAAACCCACACACTTTCTCTTTTATATGAAAAATGATACTGAACTGAACTGATATAAAACAGTCAACGAATCTGTGTCTTGTCTTTTATACTATAAAAGTGTGATAATATCTTACTGAGGTAACTCAATTTGTTCCACAAGAGATTACATTTTTATTAAAAACCTAATTTTATAACAAAAATCCTTTTGAAAGGAAAGGGACGAAATTGCGAATGTAATCCCCGAACACGCACAGCGAATTTGAAACAACATGGGACCTCTCTTGTGGTTTTTCCTTCATTCGTCACTGTTTTAAAAGAGGAAAGCGCCTACCGAAGCTTTTTTTAAATGGGGCACTTTCCAAAAGCTTTGTTTGAGAACTCAATTAACAGTTTTAATGTAAAACAAATATTGGATTAACAATATTTTTGTAAATACATTTAAAACTTTTGAATAAACGCTCAAAGGGATTATATAAATTTCGACATTCAAAGAGTTTAGAGGTCGTTAAATTTCAACACACAATGAAAAACTTCATTAGGCTTTTAACTTCTTACTTTTTCTTCTTTTTTAGTTTTACAGCCCTTTGTGGGTCTCGGACTAGTCAAGCATTTTCCTCCACCTCGGTCTATCCGTAGCTACAGTCCATTTAAATAAGCCAATTTCTTTGGCGTCCCCATTAACATCGACCAACGGAGCTTAAGCTTCTTCCACGTAGACAAAAAATTTAAGCATAAAGCACTTACACCCGTCACCGAAAGCAGTTTTCACCTAAGCTAGGATATGAACCCGATCTTTCACGTAAAATTAATTTGAAATAACATTCCATCCACTGTGACTTGGGGAGTGAGTTTCGTATGCGTTACGAACAGCCCTGTAGTTCTGGGCTCGTAGAATAAGACCGCGGTATCCCCTGCCTGTCTTTAATATAGTGTTTCCATGTTCAAAAACCATGGTTGAAGAGAGAAATAATTACAAAGACTTAATTTGAAGAAGCCCAATTTATATTCTAAACACATGTGCACTTAATGTCGCGTTTAATTATGACTAAAACTTTTTTTTAACGAGGAGGAAATCTTCAAAAAAGAATCGATTTTGTAACCATAAGAACAAGAACACAGTTATGTTGTGTTAGCGACAGTTGGTGCTATTGAATACCAATTTAGTTTTAAATATTATTTTTAGCGACAGTTGGTCCTATTAAATGTCGATTTAGTTTTAAATATTATTTTTAGCGACAGTTGGTCCTATTAAATGTCGATTTAGTTTTAGATATTATAATCTATAAAGTTGATGGACTGACTAATATAAAAGTACTTTAGTCGACTAAAGTACTTTTATCGGTTGTCGGCAACCAAGGCCGTTTCCGCTTCCGTCTTTGAAAGAGATGCATATACTAGAAATTTAAGATAAAAAGGAGAGGACTCTCTCTGTAGACAATTAGTGTACAGTTTAGAACAAGTGAGTTATGCTGGAGGAAAAGCCGTTTAAAAGTGAATCTCTGAAACAAAGTCAGTAAATCTTTAATAAATTACCTCTAAGGCTCTTGATGTATTGCTGTTAATAATATGATAAAATATGTTATGTGCGATGTTGAGCAAAGTAGCTCACAGTTGCATCACGCGACCCCAACCTTCGTCACGTGTTCAACAGAATTAACATTACAAACAGATTAAAATTTATTTTATTACAAAACCCACTTGAGTTGCCAGCTTTTAATCACAAATCGCATTACCTACACACGTGTATACATAAATAAACGCCAATATCTAGCTGCGTTCAGACATTTAACAATATTTAGACAGCGGTGGTACAGTAAACATCAGTTGTAACGGATGCTGTTTGTCAATGGCATAGCATCAACAAAACTATTAATACTGTACACTTGTTGAGATCATCCGTGAAGATTACGCCAACGTATATTTACACGTACAAATTTAAAATGCATTTTTGAATTTAATAGAACATATACATACTACAGATTTATTAATGAAACAAAATGTTGTTGTAACTAAAACTAGAAAATATAACTTAAATATACATATATAACAATATTTAATACAAACTAAAAAAAGAGATATATATTAATAGGACGGGGAGAAGTCTGAATAAATAAACAACAGACAAATAGTGTTTTGAAAATACTTCTTTTATTTTCACAATTAATTATAACATTTCCTTTGTCCACGTCGTAACACGTAATCGTAATGTGCATCTTTCTTTGTTTCTCTCTTTCATTCCCAATCATTCGCCATTCGTTCACTCATCTTCATTCTCACATTCGGATACATCTTTTATACTTTAATCGATCGGATACAACTTAAAGTTTTTTTTGTTTTTTTTTTGCTACATAAATGTATTTTTTTTTTATTATTAACAAAGGCGTATCACTTTGTCTTTTTATACTTTACGCGCAGACCTAATACCGTTTGATTCAATTTGAAGTCGGTTTTTTTCTTGCTCATTAATATACTTGTCTTTGTCGAAAACATCGTTTGTCAACTCAGTTGTAAAATAACGAAGGTGATCAAAAATTGTTAACAAAAAGTCATAGTAATAACATCTTTGTATTTCTGAGTTATCGTAGGAATATTACTAAACAGAATTTATCAGAACATAACAAAACTCTCAGCAAACTACTCTTTAAGTGCATCCTAAAAAATGAATCGTCGAAATCACTTGGCGATATAATAAGACTTTTATGGTTTTCTCATGGATGACATCAGAGTCGGATCAATTGGAATAAGACAATACTGGAAGTACAATTAAATCAAATCAAAACTTTGTAGACGAACGAAGGTAACCGACATAGCTCGCCGGATAAGCAAGTTGAAGTGGCAATGGGCAGGGCACATAGCGCGTAGAACAGATGGCCGATGGGGCCGAAAAGTTCTCGATTGGAGACCACGGACCAGCAAGCGCAGTGTGGGACGTCCACCCGCAAGGTGGTCTGACGACCTCATAAAGGTCGTCGGACGCAGCTGGATGCGGGCCGCTTACAACCGGTCCCTTTGGAAATCGTTGGGGGAGGCCTATGTCCAGCAGTGGATGTTTTACGGCTGAAACGATGAAAGCTTTGTATTAAAACAAGAATAATCAAAACCGAAGTTTATCCAGTCGAAAGTTTTAAGGTAAATAGGGATGAATTGAGAGCCTCCTTCTCCTTTTAAATCGGTTAAAAAAAAGGTTACACATGAAACATCAATATTATATTATATACTAAAACATCACTCCAAAACACGTTAAATTTTAAAGACAACTATCGTATCTGTTCCTTTTGCAATCTGTATTAATGTGGAATAGACATTAACATTTAACCTTGGTAATCAACGAGCCAAATATGTAATCAAACCTGAGGATTATAACGCTTTGTTACCCCACTTCGTTATCCTTACACGATATAGCAACGTTAAACCTCATAGCTATTCCAGTTTCCGGAAAATGGATTGACGTAGCTTGACATAATAATAATAAATTAATTGAATTTTATGTACACCGCTGACAATACGTATAAACTCTGCCGTCAGTATCTCAACCTACGATGTTAGGTACAATGGAATTAGCAAATTATTTTCGAATGCATAAATAATTGTATGGATATCACGACCTGAGATGAAGAAGAAAACGTCTCATCTTATTATTAGGAAAATTATTATAACAGTAATATCGTGTTGACAGATCGATCAGAGCAAGAGATGCTCGTTGATGATAGTCCCATCCCATCCCACATGACCAAAAAAGGGCATTTTAAAATGTGGGGTTTGGCTGACGACGTAATCACCGAAGAACATTTCAAGTGACTATCGCTACATGGCTGGCTCAATGACATTCTTTTAGACACGGCACGCATCGTAAGGAGTGTTCTCTCTAAGTCTCTCTAAGTCGCCCTTTTTTTTTGTTCACGCGGGGAATCTTTTTATAGACCATCCTCCGGTACCCTGGGTGGGCCCGGAGGGATGTGTGGGACTCGGCCTGGGCAGCCCCTACTCACTAAACCTTCCGCGAATACCATCGGCCGTTATGAGCGGGGTGCCCCGGATCTGTCGGACGACCGGCCGGTCCCGGCAAAGAACAGGCTTCCACCTCAAAAGGGGACTTCTCCGGCACTCAGAGAAGTCCCGACGATGCCGAAGCATACTGGGGCCAGGTTGGGTACCTGGGCCCGCATGACCGTCTCACAGAAGGAGGCGATCTCTAAGTCGCCCTGACCAACGGTTGCCAGCCGCATACCAAGCTACGTTTTTATGTGTTTATATTTTGTATAATCATTTAATCTATCTGACACTGTATTGTATAATTCATGTAAACAATTAGTATAGGAAATATAACTTAAAAATACATATAGAACATACATAGTACTAAATAATAAAAGAAATATTTACAGTATCATAGGTATTTTAAAGAAAAAACTGTGCCAAACCGTCGTCGCTTGGCTGCGTGCCCAGAAGGCTGAGAATCTATTTTACTTATTGTAATAACATGGACACAATCAATGATTTAAAAAATATACAAATCAATCACAATTATATCTTTTTTACTCGGTATCAATTAAGGGGAAGAATACCATGTTCCTGATGCTAAGTGATATAAAATTCAGTGCTATAAAAAATATTTCGTAGCACAAAGTGTTCTAGTTTTTACGAGACAATTATCGCCGTCATCATCCAGTTAATGACCTCGTCATTTTACTTACTGCATCGCCCTTTAAGCCGGGTGACAGTAATCTATGAATACGCTTGTTAAATCAGACTATTCGATGCCAAGTATGCAAACAAATCGGCCATACATCGCTCAAATTTATTACATAAAAGTTGTACTTAAAACAATATTTCTACTAACTTAGGAGATTTGTCTTCAACTTAGACTAACTGTCGAAAGATAAGCCCCGTATTTCAATTGCTCCAAGTGTTCTGCTAACACGTTTTCTCTTTCACTTCTGACACAGTTTTACGCAACGTGTCGAAATTTCTCCAAACATAGCTGAAGTTATGGAAATATTTGTTCCTTAGACAAAAATATTTTCATAACTATTTTCTATTCTGACTTGAATGTCTTTGAGAATAGTGTATAAGAAGAGGCATACAGATACTCGTATTTGAATCATTTAAAGTATATGTACGCAGGTATATTTACGACCAACCCTGTAGTTCTGGGCTGTCAAGAATAAGACTACGGTATCCCCTGCCTGTCGTAGAAGGCGACTAAAAGGGCCCCTCGGGTTCATTGGGCGACAAGGGTGGAGGCCTTTGTCGTCCGCCAAGGTGGACCCGGGAAGAAGGCGACATCGGCTAGCCCGTGTCGCCTTGCACTGCGAGGGCACAGGGGGGGAGGGAGTAATCTCCCACGGGAAGTGCTCTCTATGAGCACAGTGCAGAGGGGCTCCGGTGCGTTCCACTGGAGATCCCGGAGCCTCTCACCATGCACCGAGGAAGGGCTACCGGGGAGGTTTTAGTGGCCCACATAGCCGCCGCCTCCCCCCAGAAGGCGGGGTATCTTTCTCAAGATTTCCTCCTCGTTAACAAAAAAAAAAAGGTATATTTACGATTAAAAACAAAAACCGACTTCAAATCGAATCAACCGATATAACGCGTGGATATCCTCTGTGTATTTCTGAATTATCGTAGGAATATAACGATATAGAATTTATCAATACATAACTAAACTCTCATTAAGCAACTATTGAAGAACATCCTTAAAAAAAATCGAAATCGGTTGACGTGATATTGAGTTATTCGTACATTTGTTGCGCACACACTTAATGCAAATTTAAGACTTATTTGGTTTTCACATGGATTCCATTGTCAGAATATCTGATATAGGACCACGCTGAAAGCACTAGTATTCAAATAAATAAGAATCATCAAAATCGGTTCACTCAGTCGAAAGTTAAAAAGAAAAAAGATAAAGAAAAAATACATGCAGACAAATTAAGAGAACCTTCTCCTTTTTTTAAGTAAGTTGAAAAGTGTACGTCATGCCTTTTACTTTTGAATTAATGGTAGACAGTCCTATATTCTAAAACGTACGTTCTTGTACATAAGCTCTCGCGTTCTGTCCACCCCATTAGGACGAGTAGAGTAAGTAATGTATATCCGCCTCTAATTTATCTTATTAGGACTTATACATGACTCAAAATAGAATTGGGCTGGACGCCCAAAGAGGTTTATCACTTCTCAAACCGATGACAACGATAAAAGCCATCGAACGAACAGCATTTAATAGAACAAATTAAGTTCCTTAGGAATTCATAAAAAAAATGTACTAACTAGAAGTACGAGTGAATAAGAAAACCCATCAAAACTCAACAATATTTATGTATACGCTAAATGAATTAGTTGTTGGTTGAAGCGTTAGTTAAAATGTTAATAGGAATAATTATAAAACATTACCGAATTATCCACATCATTACAAAGATGTAAATTAAACCACCAACGCTATTTATTTCTCTTTTAAGCTACAAATTGACCCATTTCCCTCATTTAAATTTTGATAGTATGAATGTATAAATAACAAGTCCACTCGTGCCCATGACCTAAATATTAATGCAAAAATAACTGGTATTCTACGTTAATTTACAAGACACAAAATTATATTATACTTACTTAAATCATGTAACGTGTTTTCCAAAATTCATCATCGTGTTGAACGTCGACCTCCCCAAAAATTTCCAAAAGGAACAGTTGTAATCGGCCAGCTGCGTCCTGCGGTCTTTATGAGGTCATCAGACAACCTTACGTCAGACAACTGGACTACGCTGCACTACAATACAGACCTTTTCGTCCTAGTCGGTCATCTGTTCTACACGGTATGACCCCTACCCATTCCAAAATAATGCTGTTGTAATTAACAATCAATTAACAGAGTTATAATTAGAGACTCGTGGCAACTCAGTGCTCAGACGGTCGCCTCATGTTTTTCTTTAACCTGGGAGAAAATGGATTTAGCTAGGCGCACCCACCAGGGATAGCGGGTGCGTTATATCAGGCTCGGCCTACAAGAGGCCGCTACCGACTAGAACTTCTCACGGTTAAGTTGCATAGTACACTAGTAATGCAATTTCGACCCCCGGTGCCGGCAGCGGTGAATTTGTTTGTTGCAATTTTAATTTTTTTTTTAAATTTATTTCAAATAAAATTTTACAGTAAAAGAATATACATATAACTTAACGCTATATAAACCGCAATGGTTTGTCACTAGCGACAAAGCGTCCGTCTTGCGTTCGTAAATAACTTTTTAATATACTATTAATGTTTTTGTTAGTTATACAATTCCTTATATCTGAGGGTAGTTCATTAATTAATCTAGGCACGACGTATCTTGCCGTGCGCTCGCCGTACACATTTTTTGCGCCTATCGTATTAAACTGGTTTGACGATATCGACCGTGTGCATATAGGATGTTCCATTTTGGTTAACATTTTTTCATTAAAGAAATATTCTTTTAACATGATGTATTTTATTTTTGTATAAATAGGTAAGATATTACAGTGTTTAAAAAGTTTTTTTTCGTCGTTATCAAATTGTTCTTTAATTTTAGGTGGTATAATTTTTTTCAGTATTTTAACTTGTAGTAGCAAATGAAACCACCTGTATGTTTTAGAAAATTTTTAATAATATGTGAAATCTGTCAAGCCGCACTATGACTTCGTGGCCGTGTTGGAGCTGGCCCGTACCTGCACAGCAGGGAAGCACACTTTTTTCGCATTGTCATCATAAATAGTCCTGGAGCGATTATTTTCAAAGATTCATAAACGTAAACCAATTTGTAAGTGATACAGACAGCGAAAATTTCACCTCCGAGTTTCCAATTTAAATGCGAAGCACACCATGAATATTGTCCGTTGATTACGTCTGATTCGTGCTCCAATTAATATTAATAAAGGTGACGCATTGCTTCTGACTGTAAAATTAATTTAGCATCATCTCGACTCCCAGGTAATTGAAACTTGACAGTTTACTTAGTGTCATTTAATTATGATATTAATGATAAGAGAAAGTTATTTATTTATTTCTATTAGAATAAGACATTAAGAGCCGTAAAAATCCGAAGGGCCGGAAACTAATACGTACCATCCGTATGGGTCTCTTAACTTGGTACATCACCTCTTATAAGGTCCAGCATATTTTTTTAAATTACATAGTTTCCCAAATGCTTAATACGAAAAGTTCATTGAGATATCAAGAGCCGAAACGAAACATAATGCTAGCATCATTTTATTTTATAACTCGGGAAATTGAATCTTCGAAAACCGAATATCAAAGGAAAGCGGCCAAGTATAGTCACTTATGTGTTAGAAGAATCCTATTTGGATTTTCTCTTTTAGCGTTATAGTGCAGATTTGCTCTTTTCAGAAATAATAAACAGTTGGTATGTAAATTATCATAAAAAGATGCTCAAATCTGGTTTAAGTTTATAGATAATATTATAATCTATAGATTATCCGTAAAACAGCAACTCTTGGGCGCCCGCGGATCGGAATGCTTACGTATAACATAGTAACTGTCCAAGCCGAGGTTACCCCTCACCTGGGGGACCCTTGTGTCGAGTTACTAGCGAAAGAGGTTCAGGCTAAGCGACCTCAGAGCTATGCCACCTCTCAATCCGGTGAAGCAATCAAGGCCAGCTTCTCTGGCCAACCTGTGTAGTTGGTCAAAAAAAACTGGTTATCTAAATCTTCTTTTGTCGTACCCAAAATTATTAATACGGACCGATTTATGATTGTTGTGATTTAATCCCTCACCGCATCCCTCCTGTACTAGGCCCAGTATCAGGTGATCAGATCAGGTACTTTATCTCAAAAACAAGGATACTGAAGCCCGGACAAAGTGAAGTAGACTAAACTATGAAAGCGGACCCTGTTAGTAGGCCGGGATATCGCTTGGCAGAAGAATCAACAATCCCTTTTATGTCTTATAAAAGAACGGCGATTTAACTCCTTCCTTTCTTTAACGTAACAAGTAATAGATATCACATATACAGATAAATAAATATAAGCGCAAAGGCGAATTTAATGCTATATATTAGGTCGGTGGAAAAGATTCTTCGCATTTTTAAAAAAAATTCAAAACATATTTTAATATAGTTTATTAATATTTAACTGATGTATGTAGATACTATTTGGTTGAAAAATCTTGTAGGTAAAGACATGATCCTATTTCTATAGAAATTTTGGGACCTATGATCAAAATATCGCGACAAATGGTTTTGGCAATCCTTTCGGGATGTTTATACCGCCTAAAGAATTCTGAAGAGACCAAAACAGGTAGAAATCTGAAGGTGCAAGGTTATACGAAATATGTACATTTGTAATGTCACATCAGTTAATTATAATATTTAAAGGAAATATTTACCGTCGACTACTTTAGTGAGTAGAATTTTCACGTATAAGCCGCAATGCGCCTTTCAAAACATTAATTTAAAGCCAAAAACTTATATAAAATCATATCAAAACATGTTTCAACTTAATATAGAGAATATACCCACGACCTTTTGCAATTGAATTTACTTAATATATTTATCAAAAAGACCGCGTTGCTTTTGCTGTATTGAAATATGAAATACACAAAGCCATGTAACAGCTGGCGTTCTTCGAGAACTCGCAGCAGATAACGCCTGCGGGTGTATTTTGTTAGTGCTGAAACGCTGCAATAAATTTTCAACCAGCCACATTTGTTCACGTATCAATGATATTTGTGAATCATATTTTACCCGCAAATACAACAAAAGCGCTCTAGCGCTTTACTCTCATGGGATGGACAGATATTCCCACTTTTCAAAATATTGCGAAACGCATTTTCTTCTTCTCCATCATGTGCCTCTCTAGCTGAAGGTCAGTCTTCTAAACTTCTTATTAATGGCTTGTCAAAATAGTTCTCCGAATATTTTTATTCCGATAACTATGGAATACTACGGATTAGTCAGAATGGTCTAAAGATAATCTTTTTATTTTTTTTAACACATAAAAAAGAAGATCCAAAACGCCACTAACCCTAAGTTCTATAACCCTAGATCACACTTTAAGTTTATGCTTTAAAATACCTTAAGATACCCTCAGCCATAAAACGATCCTATTATCGCAAACAAGGTACAGACAGAATGCATTTCAACTGTATGCCAGTACTTCAAAAGCATGTCGGTCGTGTGAGGTCGGTGTATTCTTCGCTAACAGTAGCGCCATGCGATGTTAAGTCGTATTAAATTTCTGTAACCATTTGCGTTATGTGTCTGATACATCTTTGCATTACATGTAAGCAACAATAGCTATGCATTTCTTGGTAAATGAGATGATAACTCGAAATAATTTCTTACACGGTTCGTGGTTTAGGAACTTCATTGGAGCTATAGTCTAATGACAGAAGCGTCAATATCCTAATGGTTTAGGGTACGGACTGCGAATCGGAAGGTCGTTCGAATCCACCATTTGACTATTGACGTGAACGATCTCCTAGCACAAGCTTAAGCTTAGTTGGAATGGTTAACAAGAATGTTAGTAATATTTATGAAAAAAAAAAAATATTGATAGGTTTCTTTAAAAAAAACAGAACAGTGTATTTACAAATTTTTTTATTTTTCAAATTCTGAATTTTGTTTACGTTTGTATTACATAAACAATTATACCTTACCATCTAAGATTTTAAGTCAACACCAAATGAGATTATAATCAAGCACTTGCTGCTTACTGTGCAATAAAAAATACCGTTACTATACCGTAGAGTGAACCAATCTATTAAGCTTCAATAGCCTTTTGCTTTAGGATACAGTCAGCGAAACGTCGTAGGTTCAAATTCAATATTCTATTATTGACATGATCCATCTCCTAGCACAAGCTTAACCTTAGATGGAATGGTTAACTAGAATATTTGAATGTTATTATTAATTAAAAAAAAAATTGATACAATTCTGTTAAAAAAATCTACTTAGAGCACAATCATATTGTGACAAAACTTTGTACGTTCTACAGAATGCATTTTGAAGAGTTCGCTCAGGAATTACATGATTTAAAAATATACAATCTAAATATAGTGAATATACATTTACTAATCTAGTGCGCCTTACCATACAGGACTGCCTATCCATTTAAAATCTGGTGGGTTTGTGATCAATCACTTGCTTAGAAAGTATAAAAAAAATACTTAATTGAGATTTTCTATTACAATACTTTTCTGGAATTTGATGTCAATTAATGGAATTTTTAGAATAATAAAAGTTAAAGTAACAGCTTTTATTTATGTCCCACTGCTGGGCACAGACCCAATAAAGGCTAAAGATAGTATAAGGGCATAGTCAACAACGCGGCCCTATTGCGGATTGGCAGACTTCACATGTCTTAGAAAAAAATTCTAGGACGTGTAGGTTTCCTCACGATATTGTCCTTCCCCGCCGAGCGCGTGGCAAATCAGCACATAAAATTCCAACAACAAATTGACTGGTGCCGGCACCGGGGATCGAACTCGGGTTGCTAGCATACTTGAGGCGACCGCCCGGACACTGGCGGCTTAATCTCTTGGAATAATTATAATATATCAATATAGATAAAATGTGAAAACATCAGTCTCTGAAATCTATCATTCTACTAATACAGTTAATAAGAAGGAAATTATTCTAGAAAATTGTTAAATAAATATATATTCTCAAGGCTTTTTCTCACGGTACAGTTTAATTCGGTGCTATATTACATCCGAACGATAAAGCCGTGAACCTGTTACATTTCTCGTGTCACATAACTCGCGCAGGCATTAGACCCCGAATAGAATTCGAGCATTATGTTTCGAATAAAATTGGGGGCAAGGTTTACACCTCAGAGCTGTTAGCAATCTGTGAAAAGACTGGAACGGCCGCCATCTTGTGTTATACAGGCCCGTTTCGACGGACGCTTACGTGACAGGAGTGCGTATAGGTGAATAACAAAAATAAATTTTAGCACGATTTTACTACCCTGTTTTTTAAAACATGATAATTGCATTTACCTTGATATGTAATGAATATATATGTATTTATACCTATATACGAGGCTAAAATAAAAGAAACACCTACAAACTATTCAAAATTCTGAATAGAATGTCGAAAAATTTCACTCCTAATTGTATGCTTTTAGTGTCTTAATAAAATGGATGGTACTCGAGTAGTGATGTGTGTAGAACGCTTTTTTTTACCGGCAAATCGTAAGAAAGTCTTTCCCCGGTGTGAAGTTATCGTTACCTTTTGGAACAACCTGTAAATATTACTAGTACGAGATTCTACGACAGCTAAACATTTTAAATTAAATTTAACATATCGCTGTCGCAGAATTTGTTCGTTATCTTATAATTAAACTCCGGAATATTGTACTTCAGTATTAGTAAATGAATTATACATACAATACAATTATTAAACTTTAAAAAAAAAACAACAACATTCTAAAAACCACCAATGCATATCACAATACATATTAGGTTGTCAAATATCTCCCTTCCGCCTTTTGTGTCATGCGGCACCCAAACATCAAGCTTTTTGTATCCAGCCTTCTGCAGATGGTGTAAAATGGTTTGGTGACTAACTCCCATCTCCTGGGCGATGTCACGAGATGCCACATGCCGGTCTAACTCGATGTAGTCCATGATTTGATCGGTATTTGTCGTCACAGGTCTTCCGCCAGCTGGCTTATCCATGGTGTCGTTTTCACCGGCTCTGAATCGTCGGAACCATTCCTCCGTGGTTCGAAGTGATAGAGTACCATCCCCAAAACACCATTAATCTCACGGAACGTTTCTCTAGCGGATTTGCCTTTAACGAAGGAAAACTTTAAAATAGCGCGAATTTCGGCGTTAGTGAACTCCATGTTTACACGTCTATAACTGTTGAACGCAATATCCAAACTAATTATGCATAGCGTCGTTTTGTAGGTTATGTCAAGACCTTTCAAATTATGTATAGTATTGCTAGATACGAGCTCTGTAGCGCTTTGTACATAGCCGCGAAATTCAAAAGACAAAAGGCGGAAGGGAGATATTTGACAACCTATTATTCGCGATTTGCGTTTATATAATACATAAATACATATATAATTATGATAGATATGTCAGCTATGATAAAGTAATAAATCCAATTTTAGAAAAAAAACATTTTAATAAAAAAAAAAAAAAACCTTGCTTATAATATATTTATAATTAATATTTTTTACAAATTCTACAAATATAATAAACGCTGTTAATAGCTTAATAGCTTAGTGACAAAAGTTGTCACAATGTGTAGAATCCATTAGAAATTCGAATAGCAACGAGCTTGTATAAATAAGTTCTCATTTTTTTAGTGCCTTAAGTACACATAACACTGTACACCAGTGCAATGTACTTTAAAATCACTGACTGCATTTTTAAACCACTGGCTTTTTAAAAAATTGAACTTTATTGTCGTGAAAAGCCTTAAGGTAAATATTAAACGAATAATTTGAAAATTAAGAGAAGTGTCATTAGCACCAAGAAATAAAATGGGTCGGAGTACAGAAGCCCTGTTGAAACAGTCAACAGCGACCCGTGAGAACGCTCCACGTTAATAACCTCATTGCAGAGGGAATTTAATTGAAGCAATTTAACATTAAAAATAAAGTTTTTAAAAATTTTATTTGTAATCTAACGACACGTAAGATAAATGCATTACGGCTTGACGACATAACTAAACATAAATAATGGAATAGAATAGAAAAAAACAATTATTCGACACAAGAACGCAGAAACATAAGTATAAAAATGCAAGACAAAAAAGAATATTGTTCATATGTTATATAGGGTTTTTTTAATTTTTAAAAAATACAAAAAAGATCATATGCCGAAATGGGGTTGACTCAGCATGTGCTGTGCTTCAAACATGTAGAACAGCGCTGATTTTCAGCCCAAAAACCTTAAACTAGCTTTAAAATGATTACTTTTAAGTGTTGTAACATATAATTTGCACATTCACTTACACACGCACAGTTGTGTAAGTGTACATAGGCACACAGAGAAATTACTCCCAAATTTGCTTAAGTTAAATAAATAGTCGTCGGAGGAAGGACTGCCATCTATCGTACAGGACTGGCGCCTAATGTAGGTGGCAGCGAAACATATTTGCTTATATTACACAGCAGTTGTATTGGTTGTTTAATTAAGAATTTTCTTTATTTCTTTTATAAATGTTAGATTTTTACAATCGTCTCCTTCTTTTCTATATATATAAAAAAGAATGTTTGTCTTTATGTACGCGCGTAACTTCTGAACTACTGTCACCAAATTAAATTATTCTTACTTTTTTGTATTTGTTATGTTGATGACAAGGTTTGTATATATGTAACGAGTTAAAAATACTGTAATTATTTAAATAAACCGCATTTAATGTTTATCCTGCTTTTCTAAAATATACAAATTAAAATTATTTCTTTTATGCGATGAGCGTATCTCCCACGTGACGTTAGTACACTCCGAAATTTGAGTTTATTAATATCAAATTATATTAACATATTAATATACATTAATTTCTAAATAAGTCAATAATAAGTCACTTTCAGAAATTCAGAGATTAATATAAAATAATATGTTAATATAATTTAATATTAATAAACTCAAATTTCGGAGTGTACTAACGTAACGTGGGAGATACGCTCATCGCATAAAAGAAATAATTTTAATTTGTATATTTTAGAAAAGCAGGATAAACATTAAATGCGGTTTATTTAAATAATTACAGTATTTTTAACTCGTTACATATATACAAACCTTGTCATCAACATAACAAATACAAAAAATAAGAATAATTTAATTTGGTGACAGTAGTTCAGAAGTTACGCGCCCTCGGCTTAGCGTGATTTTGAATATTCTCAGGTAAGTGATTCGGATCGTTACACCCAAGATCATACAAGATCCAATCGTTAATCTTAATTAAATTCTGAATATACTTTGGTGTGATTAATAACGGATCGACATAAAGTGAACATGTTTATTAATTATTAACGCAATCAACACATTTTCAAGAGAAATGGTATTTGCTATAAACAACGGAACTTGCTTTGACGAAATGTTGGTTTTATATTACTTAGATCGTCGTATCGATCGTTGATCATCAAATAAAAATTAAATACAACTTTACAAAAGGAGAAGACATATTTGACAGTAAAAGAATTATTCCACATCGAGCAATGTTGATGATTTTAATTCATGGTAGAAGTCAACGATTTGAATAAAAATGACTTCTTTTAAACATTGTCATTCTCTGGAATCAATAACCTAGAGTAGGTAAATACAATTATATATTCGAGAGAAGTAATTGACAATCGAGTATAATTAAAACACAAAAAAACTTAATGAATAGGTAAAACAATTGATCAAAATATTTCATAGTCAATTGTCAACAAGATTTCTGCAAAATCTGTTGCAGAAATCTATATATAACTTTCAGGGAAATTTAGATTGACCTGGCGTGTAATGCTGTTCGGTGACGATCGAGCACTCCTCTTTTCGAACTGTCAAATACAGCTTTTATTTACTACGATATTACTACTACAGATATGATATTGTATTTACTGATATGTACATGGGTGCAGGTAATGATCGTCACCCGCTCGAGAATAGATGAGAATGAATACGGAGAGAAATTAATAATTTAATAAATTGTTAGAGTTAAATTAAATATTTAATGATGTAAGATTATTGTTATAAAATAAAGCAAGATCTAGCCCGGCAAAGCGGGCTGGGTACGCTAGTGTGATATGAAAGTACGAAATAGAAAAAAACCATAGTTTCTGCCTTTTTCCTTTTGGTTATGGTATCGATTGTAAATGTAAAGGATTAAGGCATTAATATCTTCGTGATGTCACATGTGTTCAATTGTTTTATGAAAAATACTTTTTGGGACGCGATTAAGCGACTATCCCGTGTCTCGGTTAATGAATCCGATCCTTCTTCCAATCGTATTGCTTATGTAGCACGGTTCGGGAACGACTCTGTCCTAACTCGAGCGAAATTTCCATAAAATTCATTACGTCTTAAGAGAAAAGGTAGGATCCTTCATTTTGTTTTTGCTAAAATAAAAGCTCAATGGCTCAAATTGAAATATACATGTATAAAAACTCCATGGTATAATGATAATGATACACATAATGATTATAAATATTTACTCATAAATATTAAAATTAAAAAAATCCGATCTAAAATATGACGTCAGGATGTTTGGATGTTTTGCAGTCTTGCGGTTCTTACGAACAAAAAATTACATGATTAAAACTTTCTGCGATAAAGCTACTTACTGTTCGAGTTGCAGTTTGGTCCTCTCCAGAACTCTCAAACTAAAATGCTATCGCGCTAGTAACCGGCCGGACATGCTAATGTTAATTGTATATCTATACCTATTAAAGACGTTTACATTGCAGGCTACTAGACTGTGAAATGTCCTTCTAAATTCCATTCGGCTTCCTAAGTCCCTACCTGCTTTTAAGAATTTGCTAGCGTAGCATTATCAATCCATTTCGTCGGAGCTATGAAATATGTATATTTTATGTATTATTATATTTAATGATAAATAATTTCTGTATATTTAGATTTTATTTGTATATTTAGTGTAAGTTATTGATTATATGTATATAATTGTAATCATATTTGTATTTGAACGCCATCGTCCTGTTTTGTCATATGTTTCCTGGTCATACACAGGTTGCCTGGAAGAGATTACTCTTAGCGATAAGGTCGCCCATTGTACAACGAACTATAAAATATACCTTAGTTATGTAATGCCTTTGTTTGATTTTGGTGTACAATAAAGTTAAATCTATGTATTTATTAGTACATTTTTATCTATAGCCGCGTTGAGCACTTTTGTTGAGGTAAAATGTTATTTATTCATGTCACCAATCTATATAAATAATAGAGAAAGTGTGTGAGTTTGTTCCCTATAAGCTCCGAAACGGCTTTACCGATTTCAATGAAACTTTCAGGGAATCTTCAGATTGAACTGGCGAGTAATCCTGTAAAGTTTGATGACGATCGGAGCACTCTCTTTTGAACTGTCAAACAAGCCATACGTCGTACTTTTATTTCTGACTTTAACTTGAGTCCGATATGTTTTGTATAGATGATAAGAATGATATTGTTTTTACTGATATGTACATGGGTGTAGGGAACGATTTTCATCCGCTCGAGAAGAGAAAAATGAATACGGAGAGAAATTAATAATTTAATATATTATATTGTGAGAGTTAAATTAAATATTTAACGATATTAGTTTATTGTTTATATTCAAGAAAGCAAAATCATCAATTCCGGCGAAGCGGTCTGGGTACTCTAGTTTATAATAAATATTTATTTTAATATTGCTATGCTTCACTAAAGCTACAGTGTTGGGATGTCTATTGTCTCACAACGACCTTCAATATTTTCTCCAAACTAGGTCGACCACGAATGTTCTGACAAACGAGTTGTTAATCGGTACCTTTGTCTTTTATAAATATAGTTTTTATTATTCGGGAAAACTTTTGAGAAGTAAATAGTTACTCAACATATCATAAGCACGACTGTAATCAAGAGGTGTAGGTACAGACTTAATCAATATGATCCTAACACATCACTGCATGTACATCCATACATCTGACCATGTACAGTAGTAACTTTTATAAGTATACAATGAAGTCGTACAATTTGAGTTGTACTGAAATGGCTCATAATTTCGACCTATATTTAAACAACTTTGAGTAGTGGAAGTTAGTAACTTAAAGAGGTTTGGTTTGGAGAAGTTTACTGAGTAATTGTGTGTTTTATCTACACCTTACCTGATATGGACGTCCTGTACCGACCCAACTCCTTATATTACATTGGTAACGCACATGCTATCCCTTTGTTAGGCGTTTGAGGGCGATGGTATTATTTAAGATTAGTCTTACTCGTGGTTGAAACGCTTCTAACATTTTTCATTTTACACCCAACACGCGACTTTGAAGTTCCACTTGAAAAATCCCAGATGTCTGGGCGCAAGGCGCTTGGATGTTCAATTTGTGACAATGAATCCACAAAAATAAAATGAATATACAATTTATTCTTGTTTTGATTTATTATCTATTATTATAACTAACATTATTTCGCACGACTGAGTAGAGTTTGTCGCAGTTTTTTTTTCTTATTTATAAATTATTTATCTTACTGTCATTTTCCGGTCATTTTATTTCTCCGCGCCTTCACTGCCTTACTATCAGCGCTACCACCTCTCTCATGCCGCACTCTCGCTTAGACACATTCAGATACGCAATACATATATTATATTATAAAAGTTTTGTCGCCTGCATTTCATTCAAGGAAACACAAAATATACCTTTATCTCGCCCTCGGCTTAGCGTGATTTTGAATATTCTCAGGTAAGTGATTCGGATCGTTACACCCAAGATCATACAAGATCCAATCGTTAATCTTAATTAAATTCTGAATATACTTTGGTGTGATTAATAACGGATCGACATAAAGTGAACATGTTTATTAATTATTAACGCAATCAACACATTTTCAAGAGAAATGGTATTTGCTATAAACAACGGAACTTGCTTTGACGAAATGTTGGTTTTATATTACTTAGATCGTCGTATCGATCGTTGATCATCAAATAAAAATTAAATACAACTTTACAAAAGGAGAAGACATATTTGACAGTAAAAGTATTATTCCACATCGAGCAATGTTGATGATTTTAATTCATTTTAGAAGTCAGCGATTTGAATAAAAAAATGACTTCTTTTTAAACATTGTCATTCTCTGGAATCAATAACCTAGAGTAGGTTAATACAATTATATATTCGAGAGAAGTAATTGACAATCGAGTATAATTAAAACACAAAAAAACTTAATGAATAGGTAAAACAATTGATCAAAATATTTCATAGTCAATTGTCAACAAGATTTCTGCAAAATCTGTTGCAGAAATCTATATATAACTTTCAGGGAAATTTAGATTGACCTGGCGTGTAATGCTGTTCGGTGACGATCGGAGCACTCCTCTTTTCGAACTGTCAAATACAGCTTTTATTTACTACGATATTACTACTACAGATATGATATTGTATTTACTGATATGTACATGGGTGCAGGTAATGATCGTCACCCGCTCGAGAATAGATCAGAATGAATACGGAGAGAAATTAATAATTTAATAAATTGTTAGAGTTAAATTAAATATTTAATGATGTAAGATTATTGTTATAAAATAAAGCAAGATCTAGCCCGGTGAAGCGGGCTGTGTACGCTAGTGTGATATGAAAGTACGAAATAGAAAAAACCATAGTTTCTGCCTTTCTCCTTTTG
This sequence comes from Meandrusa payeni, assembly GCA_029286785.1. Classification (NCBI taxonomy): domain Eukaryota; kingdom Metazoa; phylum Arthropoda; class Insecta; order Lepidoptera; family Papilionidae; genus Meandrusa; species Meandrusa payeni. The sequence goes on along the minus strand of JAGSMX010000024.1, from coordinate 13,349,837 downwards.
GTTATGGTATCGATTGTTAATGTAAAGCATTAAGGCATTAATATCTTCGTGATGTCACATGTGTTCAATTGTTTTCTAAAAAAATACTTTTTGGGACGCGATTAAGCGACTATCCCGTGTCTCGGTTAATGAATCCGATCCTTCTTCCAATCGTATTGCTTATGTAGCACGGTTCGGGAACGACTCTGTCCTAACTCGAGCGAAATTTCCATAAAATTCATTACGTCTTAAGAGAAAAGGTAGGATCCTTCATTTTGTTTTTGCTAAAATAAAAGCTCAATGGCTCAAATTGAAATATACATGTATAAAAACTCCATGGTATAATGATAATGATACACATAATGATTATAAATATTTACTCATAAATATTAAAATTAAAAAAATCCGATCTAAAATATGACGTCAGGATGTTTGGATGTTTTGCAGTCTTGTGGTTCTTACGAACAAAAAATCACATGAATAAAACTTTCTGTGATAAAGCTACTGTTCGAGTTGTAGTTCGGTCCTCTCCAGAACTCTCAAACTAAAATGCTAACGCGCTAGTAACCGGCCGGACATTGCTAATATTAATTGTATATCAATACCTATTAAAGACGTTCACATTGCAGGCTACTAGACTGTGAAATGTCCTTCCAAATTCCATTCGGCTTGCTAAGTCCCTACCTGCTTTTAAGAATTTGCTAGCGTAGCATTATCAATCCATTTCGTCGGAACTATGAAATATGTATATTTTATGTATTAGTATATTTAATAATAAATAATTTCTGTATATTTAGATTTTATTTGTATATTTAGTGTAAGTTATTGATTATATGTATATAATTGTTATCATATTTGTATTTAAACGCTATCGTCCTGTTTTGTTCATATGTTTTCTAGCCATACACAGGTTGCCTGGAAGAGATTGCTCTTAGCGATAAGGTCGCCAATTGTACAACGAACTATAAAATGTACCTTAGTTATGTAATGCCTTTTGTTTGATTTTGGTGTACAATAAAGTTGTATCTATGTATCTATCTATTAGTACATATATATCTATAGCCGCGTTGAGCACTTTTTGTTGAGGTAAAATGTTATTTATTCATGTCACCAATCTATATAAATAAAAGAGAAAGTGTGTGAGTTTGTTCCCTATAAGCTCCGAAACGGCTTTACCGATTTCAATGAAACTTTCAGGGAATCATCAGATTGAACTGGCGAGTAATCCTGTAAAGTTTGATGACGATCGAAGCACTCTCTTTTTGAACTGTCAAACAAGGCATATGTCGTACTTTTATTTCTGACATTATCTTGAGTCCGATATGTTTTTGTATAGATGATAAGAATGATATTGTTTTTACTGATATGTACATGGGTGTAGGTAACGATTTTGTGACAATGAATCCACAAAAATAAAATGAATATACAATTTATTCTTTTTTTTTATTTATTATCTATTATTATAAATAACATTATTTCGCACGACTGAGTAAAGTTTTTCGCATTTTTTTTTCTTATTTATGAATTATTTATCTTACTGTTATTCTACGGTCATTTTATTTCTCCACGCCTTCACTTCCTTACTATCAGCGCTACCACCTCTCTCATGCCGTACTCTCGCTTACACACATTCAGACACGCAATACATATATTATATTATAAAAAGTTTTGTCGCCTCCATTTCATTCAGGGAAACACAAAATTTACCATTATCTCCCGACTGTATTCTACGATGTAGTACGTCCCCGTTTTATTTATATATCAGTATAATTCGCTATAATGTTGGAAATATTCCTGTTACTGTAGTCACTTTGCTCCAACCATAGCCAGAGACAAAAGCGCTGCGTACGGATTATCGAAACTGCAAAAGTATGGAACTGTATAGTACGGTTTAATGTGACGATGTGAGGAGAACGGTGGACTTAAATAATGCAATTCCTACGCATATTCTCCACAATATAATCTGTAATCCGTGAACATATGAGTGATATACAAGGTATCAATCGAAATATACCGCTCTACGGTCGTAGAACGGTCTACACTCAAACAAATAACGCATGTAATGTCCGTCAGTCTGACCAATATCTGAACTCAATGACTTAATGTTAGTCGTTTCACAGCTATAATGTGAATTGGCAAATATGTTAGATATATTAACTGTAAAATAAAGTTCCCTGTTGAAGCAGTAACAATGTAGTTACAATAACGATTAACGGTCGAAGATTCGGATCCCAGCCGACTTGTGACTAATCTTACTACATTTTCGAACACCCAAACGTGACTGGTTTTTTGGTTCGGGTTCGTACGCGTATATCCAGGATCCGTTACTTGATATGATGTTGTATACAGCATTTGAGGATCCTGCGTGGAATCTTTCGAGAGTTCTGACGCACCAAGTAACGCGAGCCACTTTTTGCTCTTCACAGAGCGAATGCGGTATCCATTGGAAAAATAACTTTTTTACACCTAGTTGTTCATGCAAGATCATTTGTATTTGACTCATGCCAATGTCTAAAGTTGCCTGAATTTTGCGGTATGTCACATGTCGATCTACCTCAATCAGCTTACGCACAGCATCAACGTTTTCTTGTGTGACTGCAGTTTTTGGACGACCTTGACGGGGATCATCACTGAGCTTGATACATCCATGTTGAAATTCAGCAAACCAGCGATAAATTGTGGTTTTGTGATGGAGCTTCATCACCAAATGCAGAAATCATCCGGTGAACACACTGTTTTTGTGTTAAACCACTTCGAAAGTCATAATAAATTATCGCTCTTGAATTTTCTCGAGTCAATTCCATTTTCTTAACAACTAAAAAGTTTGACAAGACCGATAATCTTTTTTTAAATAAATAAATGGTATTCGATTTTCAAAACCAAGGTATTTGCAAATAAAAAGATTTTAATATGACAGGAATAGTGGAAATATTCCATTCCCGATACTTTTAGTGCAGTCTATGTATATCCTCTAAATACAAGTTTTCCGTGTTGAGTTAAAATGAGTTTTAGATTTATAGAATTCTAAGACAGCGTTAAAAGTTCTAATGTCTATTAAACCAACTTAGCCCCTTAAAATAATCCAAATAAAGCTAAACAGTAGCCTCAATCTCGGCGCTAAAGTCTGTTGTGAAACTACCGCACATTTTGCTCCACTGAGACTTGACTACCGACACACTAGTTTCAATAACAATTCATTTCCGGTGAGCAATTTTCGTAGCAAAATACTCGCGATACGAAATTTCCATCCAAACTTTGCACTTTATATATATGATTCATGTTAAACAGAATATAAACTCTAACCTAACTGTGTATATTGGTACGTCAATCTGATCGATCTATATTTAAGCTTCTGCGTCATTTAATCCCTGGGGTAGACAGGGACAACAATTGCTATCCAATTTGCAAGAATAAAAAACCAATTTAATCCAGTTACACTATTGCCCTTCCTTTAATGTAATTTTAATTATTAATTTAATGAAATTTGCCGTCTTTAATATAATAAATTGTATACTCTACAGACCATTCAATTTTAAATCAACAAAATTGCTACGAAGTAATTTTATATAAAGTCGTAAGCAAAAATAAAGTGTCAGCTAAGAATGTTGGAATATCTCGGAAGATAAAGACGCTAGCTAACTGAAATAAATAGTGCCTGATAGACAATTAAATATCCTTAAAATAAAATAAAACGTTTTTACTGTTATTTATATTTCATTAAAAAAACACTTCAATGAAAAATGAAAACTTAAGTAACCTTGGACAATACATAATTTTTCATTAAGTTTTATATTTATTTTAATTTTGTTGCCTCCATTTGGCGAAATCAAGTAATATTTTATTTTAAGGATATTTAATTGTCTATCATGCACAATTTATTTCAGTTAGCTAGCTTCTTTATCTTCCGAGATATTTAAACATTCTTAGCTGACACTTTATTTTTGCTCACGGCTATGTCTAATATGTATTGTAGAATAGACAAATAAAGGAGACAAAGAAAATGTATACTCCCAAATTGTTGTAGCCGATAAACGTATATCGGGAGAATTGGCCATTTACTTTAGATCAGTCACGTAAAGAGGTCTCGTAACCGTTGAATTTATGCATATATTTACGAATGAAAGAAGCGCGGTAGGTTTGACAAATATATGTGTCAAATTATATCACTTGAGCAATTTTTACTGATCCCTTTGGGTGACTTGCAAATACTAATCTATGTTTATGTGTTCTATTGTAATAACAAAGCTTACATACCTCTTTAAAATATAGAAAACTTCTAAAGAATTTTACAGACGGTAAAGACGAGCTATTAACATATTAATTTAATTTTTATGTTTTATATCACATGAAAGCAAGCCCCAAGCTGCTTAGTGCCTACCATCGGACTAAGATCCCCGTTGCCATCACCAACAAAACGATTTGATAATATTTTAAAACGCTGTAGCTAAAGTGTCTGACCATGAAAGAAAACATCGTGAAGAGAATTGCATATAACAGAAAATTCTAAGACATGCAGGAGTATGCCCATATGCCCACTTAATAGAAAATGCCTGTGCCCAGTGAAACATACGAGTATGAGTAATATAGGCTGTTACTACCAATATTTCCTTTTTTTTCTGGGGGGGAAGGCGGGGTTCTCCTTGGTGCATGGTGAGGGGCTCCGGGATCTCCAGTGGAACGCACAGGAGCCCCTCTGCACTGTGCCCTCGCAGTGCAAAGCGACACAAGCCAGCCGATGTCGCATTCTTCCCGGATCCACTTTAAAACGACAGCGGCAAGAGAGCCTCTGAGCCCCTCTAGACTAACCCGTCTCTAGGGTATGCGTTAAAATCGATATTCCCTAAGCCTTCCAACTATACGGTGTTTTTTTTGGCTATACTCCAAGTCGTCGTCCTTAACGGAGCCACCATGACTGGTATCTCTCTCTCTCTCTAGTGTCGGTCCCTCATGTCTGAGGATCGCGCTCACCATCAGGGTTGCATCTAGAGCGGATGATTTGCCTCCACCATGATTTGCTTCTGTCCACGGCGTCTCTTACAGTAGTGTAAAATTTGAAGGACGACAAGTCTTTTACCTGATTAGATATAATTGGTATAATAGTGGACATTTCAATTTAACCCAAAATTAAACCCTCTGACGTTCATGCATACTTCTAAGCGAGTGCAAGACGCCGACTTAAAAGGGTCTTTTCATGCTCCGTTTACACTCTAAAGACGCAACACTTATTTGAAGCGAAATGCTCTCTCGTACGTAATATGAGCCGCTGCAGGCAATGGGGTCTCGTCTCACTCCTGTATACTTATTACATTTTCAGTGTGACCTAAAATGTTTGGAGTGACAATCTCATCACTCTACTTATCTACCTTCTCGCTTGTTAATACACAGCTGCACAATTAACTTAATAATCTGTACTTTTTAATCTAAATTGCATTGTTATTCTTGAACAACTTATATTTACTTAAATATTTAGACATTGATAATATTTAAATTGATCTAAATAGTAACATAGAAATGGTCGTTCTCTTCTATCGTATCATAACAATTCGAATATAATATTTAATCTATTTGTGTTTGAACCTTTTATTCTTTCGAATGACTTGGAATTTAATCATTCTAGGATGATACAGTCGTCAATTATTTGCTAGTTTTGAATTTTCAACCGACTTCAAAAAAGAGGTACCAGCTTTCAAGAAAGTTCATCCAGTCAATAGTTATGTGGTAACAAACATAAACAAAATTCAGACGAATTAAAAACCTCCTCCTTTTGAAGTCGGTTGAAAATATTTGAAATCGATGAGCAGGCTTTAATTTGGTGTGAGAAAAGCATTCGCTTACCCTGACCCCGTTTGACATCCGAGTGCGCCCTTGGTCAAAACTATCGCTCTTGTCTCTAAGTATTTGCGGGTCCCATAAAGAACTATTTGCATTAACGAGACATCAAAAAGGTTTCATTGTGATAATTTATCACCAAATAACGTAGCGGATATCAGAACAGAGTTTACCCTTGGCCCTATTATGTGGGGTAAATTGTGCAATTCATAAGCTTGGCACGAAACAGGCCCAAGTTTCAAGGTAATGAATGGCTGAAGCACATGTTATGAGCTACATGCAACACGCGTTAAGCCTCCGACACTGCGACAGAGGGCAGAACACATAAACTCGTTAAGTGTTGCTGTTTTTTTAACCGACTTCAAAAAAGGAGGAGGTTTTTTATATTTGTTGCTTCAGAACTTTCGACTGGGTGAACCGATTGTAATGTGGTCCCATTCAAATTTGATCCAGCTCTGACAATGGCATCCATGAGAAAGCCATATAAGTCTTTTCTTTCTAATTTGCATTAATTCGCGACAAAAAGACGAATAACTCAATGTCACGCTGACCGATTTCGATGATTCCTTTCTATTGGAAAGGTGTACTTATAAAGCTAGTTTTTTAGATTGTTATTAATTCTATGTCGTAATATTCCTACGATAATACGGAAATACAAAGAGGGCGACCATGCGTTATGGCGTTTAACGTTTGATTCGATTTGAATTAGGTTTTTGTTTTTACTCGTAAAGATTTTCCTGTTTTTAATCTTATTTATCACGTTACTGGTTTTCATGAATAATATTCTCGTAAATCATGGGCTCACCATTTATAACCTATGGGACCTAATAAATTTGATGATAATTGGACAATGAAAGCTGTCTCTGTCTACCCCACTAGGGTTAAACGGACGCGTGAGCTTAAATATGAGAAGTCAGTATAACAAATGTAAACTCATAATTAATACCAATGAATCAAATTGCTATAGAAAAAATCAATGAAATCTTGATACTGACAGTCTTTTGGAATTGATAAGGGATTTAATAAAGTGACAACGATATTGATAATATCTGTTAAAATGAGTGACCAATACGTCCAGGCCGACTGAACATCAATCAATAGGGATTAACTCCAAGCGGTAGCGTTCGCTGTTGTGACACGCGGCATGTTACGTGCTTTTTTATTACCTCAGGGTATGTGTCAGTTATAGCCTAATTGGGTTTCGACTGATTTACGCTCTGAAGTGTTGTCGAATTTGAATGAAATTTATTACCTAATGGTTAACCTGGTCTGGTCAGAATCTACGGTTAATCAGTCATTATATGTATGGCTTTTTTTTATAAATTTTGCAATGTTGCATTTTTCCGAAATTTAGCACTTTGGCAAACTAACAATCGACTTGGGATTTATTAAGCTTAGTGAAAGACTGTAAAGCTGTCCTATCTACTCCGCTAAAAAAACAGTCATAGGATACCGTTTAAAAAAAAACACGCTAAAATGTGTAGTGTGTACGTATTTCAGAAAAAAAATTGTGCATTATAATAGGTACAGTAATCATTCGGTCTCGTTTGTATCGAGAAAAAATTTTTAAAGATATTGTCAGTTGTCAATGCCTTCCATCTTTTTCCATCCATTACATTATATAAATATAGTAAAAAAATTATGTATTTGTATAATGTATATTGAGTGTAATAAAAGCATCAATTGATACAATATGTATAGAACTTCCGGAATATAGCACAAGATTCAAGCCATTTAGAAAAATAACTATATCACCTTTTAAATTGCCTCCAATAAAACAGTATTTTTTTGACTACACCGATTGGCCAAAGAAGCTGGCTTTGACTGCTTCACCGGATTGAGAGGTGGCATAGCTCTTAGTTCGCTTAGCCTGAACCTCTATCTCTAGTAACTCGATACCCCCCCTCGGTGAGGGATAACCTTGGCTTGGACGGTTACTATGTTACGCGTAAGCATTCCGATCCGAGGGCGCCCTAGAGGGCCGAACCATGGCTCGGTCGGTTGCTATTTCACGGATAATCTAAGGGATATTCAAAAGCTAAACTAACTTTGAGTGCCACTTCGGGAAGCGTGGAACCGTATTAACCACATTGTAAACTGTATTTTTATTTATATTTATGTATTTGTCTCTTGTTATATTATACTGCGCTATTATCAACAGCAAAAGTTGCCACTTGGAGCTCTAGTAATTTTATATAAGTAAACAAAAGACTAACGCAAATAACCTTTTTTAATTGATAAATTGCATGATTTTTAACTGCACTGCGTCATTCAAATTTTAAACTTAACATTAAGTGTATGAACGTATTTAAATATAGATTTTATATTTAATAATTAATTAATTATTATTATAATGTATTGTTTATTTTGTGATAAAATATTTTGAAATTAAAATCAAAAGTTTTTTTCTATTCATGATATATATATATATATATATATATATAAAACCAAATTTTTATACGTCTCTTAGTAGTCGACGAAATGTTCAATTACAATACTCACCGAACACAAAACGGCAAACGTAAATTTTCTTAAATATTATAAATTATTTACACTTTAATAAAACTCGGTGCAACGTCATTCGATTTAAATTATCCCTAATAATAATAATTCACGCACAAACATCCATGTAATATCACTTTCTGAAATTATTTTTCGCCATCAGCTAATAATCACTTTAAAAGCATAAGCAAGTGACAAATATCTGCACGGAAAGATTCTCTCTCCCGTTTATCTCGAGTTCCACGCGTCTACATCATCTGCAGTCCGTTGGGAAACTGGCGGGAAATCGCCGGTTGGCGGGAAAATTCACAATCGCGGGAACAAGGTGCTGGGAACGGGAAAAAAGGCGCACTTTCTCTTACACTGAAAACCGGCAATATTTATCTGAAAATTCTCATTTAACATTAGTATACGTTCGCGTGTCTTTGCCTTATGGTAATCATTAATTACTAGTAAAAACAAAAACCGACTTCAAATCGAATCAGTCGTTAAACGTTATTACGTGCGGACGATCTCTTTGAATGTTCGAATTACCGTAAGGATATAACGAAATAGAACCCTTGATGTACATAATTTCCAAAACAAAATGAATCAACGAAATCTATTGGCTCGATATTGAGTTATTCTTACATTTGTCGCACATATACCTAATGCAAATATGAGACTTATTTGGTTTTCTCAAGGGTGCCCGTTGTTCTCAAGATAATTTTTATTTTTTTAAATATTACTAACAATCTTGTTAACCATTCCAACTAAGCTTAAGCTTGTGCTAGGACATGGTTCACGACAATAGTCCAATGGTGGATTCGAACCCACGGCCTTACGATTCGCAGGCCGTACCCTAAACCATTAGGCTATTGATGCTTCAAGATTACGTTGATATGCAACAACATGAAAGACACCAGCTTTTAAATAAAAAAAGAATCATCAAAATCGGTTAATCCAGTCGAAAGTTAAGAAGTAACAACATAGAAGAAAATAACACAGAGGCTCAATTCGTCTGTGTGATTTATTTTTGTTTCTCTTCTTCCTTTTTGAAGTCGATTGAAAAATTTCTTATTAATGGAACTTTCAGGGTGTTTCAATCTTAGCCGTGTTTGTTCTGTTTGTGAGGTTTTGTTTTTCGTGCTGAACTGAATTGTTATCTTTTATAGTTGATGTATAGCAGTGGGCTCACCACTTGTCACCTGTCAACCTAATTTGCTTAGAAAAGAGAGTAGTTGTCTCTACACCACAATTAATTATCATAAGGATTAAAAGATGTGAGAGTCTATGTACAAGCGTAAACATATAGATGTATACTATGTACACCCTACTTAATCTAACCAGCGAAAACAAATCTATACAGTCGATGGCGAGGATTTATTGGTCGAACAATTGATTTAACTTAATCCATTAATTGTATAGTTACGGAAAGTTTAATGTTCTTAAAGTTATATTATCCAACGCCTACATTAATGATTTAGCGTCTTCTCTCGTCTTTATAAAACTTCTATACCGCTCTGATCTTAAGTGAAGCGAAAATATGACGAGTATTTTGTTAAATTCAATTTAATTACTAAAAAGGTAAGGATTTTTTTTTATGACGAACTACACAGATTGGCCAGAAAGGCTGGCCTTGACTGCTTCACCGGATTGAGAGGTGGCACAGCTCTTAGGTCGCTTAGCCTGAACCTCTATTGCTAGTAACTCGACACAAGGGTCCCCCCGGTGAGGGGTAACCTCGGCTTGGACGGTTACTATGTTACGCGTAAGCATGCCGATCCGAGGGCGCCCGAGAGGGCCGAACCACGACTCGGTCGGTTGCTATTTCACGGATAATCTAAGAGACATTCAAAAGCTAAACTAACTTTGAGTGCCACTTCGGGAAGCGTTGGCGCTGGGAGAAGAAGTGGCCGAAGAAACTCCAGCAACGCTCCTAACATCTAAGGGATGGGTAAGGATTCGAGTCCGATTTCGAGAGCGATCGGTTTGTTGTCAATGAGTTACCGTTTTCCAGTCTCAATAAAATCTATTGTTATTGTCCGTTCTCATCTGTCTAGCCAACACTGGATCTAATCTTTATCGTAGTACTCTTCTTCCGCCAATTTTACTGCGGCTGTGGATGGCAGAATCCCTTTTTTTCATACTTCCTAAACAAGTGCTTGACCACATTCTCAACTGAAGTTAAGTGGAAATGCTGTCCTGGATGGTAGGGCGCAGTAACTTAGCAAATGCAACTCTACTCTTGAAAATACCCACATTCATTTGGAGGGAAAGATAGTCGCAGGAAAACGATTCCAGTCCTGTAGGAATAATGAAATACGAAGCAAAGCACTTTGAAGGATGTTCACAACGAAAGGATAGTATCCAGCAGTGCGTCTTGAAGGTGGTCATGTGACGGTGTCCGACGGTGGCACGGGAATCAGAGCCTGGTAATATGCATTACTGTCAGATTCACAGAACTCAACTGAAAGAGATGCTAACAGCCGGCAGTGCACAAACAAGACATACGGCTCTTGGTTTACCAAATAATGGCCGTGAAATGTACTTTTGTCTTAGTGAAAAGTACAACCACAGGATTTCGATTCGTAACTACTCATAGTTATAAAGTATAAACTTTATAAAAAGCATACGGTGTACATCAGCCATATTTACCAACAGGTGAACGCCCGTCTTGTCGCTTTAAATTAGATTTCATGAAAGTCTCCGTATAAATTGTGAGTGAAGGTGCTACGCGTCGTAGAGATCACGTGGACAGTCTACAACTTTTATTATTTTAATGAAAATATCTTATTAACCAAAAAATCTTAGCTTAATACAAATTATTAAATGGAGCTTTCATTTAAAAGTTCATCCCTTGCTACGTGGACGGGATCACAAGTAGTGGCGTAGACAGTCGCTCTACGTCAGTGCTAAAAACAAAGTCCACGGAAAGCTTTCATAATCTCCTTTAGACTTTTATCCTTACCAGTTTTATAAAATGCAGTCAGACTCCGATGCACTAAAGTACCACAAAGCCAGAGCGCTCGAAACTTTTTAATTCAACATGATGGGAACTTTTTTCGAACCGGCCATGCATACCGGAGTTTGTTGCACTCGAATATTTACGAATGTTCAACGTTTCCATTTAGTTCGATGAAGCTACAGCGGTTAAAAGTAAGTAATCTACTTGCAATAACTCCGCGTCTCGATTTTATAAGACGCAAGTAATAACTAATTCTATCGCGTCTGTATATATTTATCTTGGGATCGTCTTATTTTTATGTTTCTAATAAAGCGACAAAAGTAAGAAGGTAGTAAAAGTTTAAGGACAACTTAAGCTGTCGCTACCAACTCTAATAAATATTGTATTCAAACGGAATAATTGGTCATTAAAATGTATTTCTTTATTATATTGATCGTAATAAGAATCCTATCAAGGAAACAGATGTAATAAGTTGTAGGTCTTGTGGAATGAAATAGTCCAAATAACTAATACAATCGCTTTATTCAGACGACGTATCATTGTAAACAAAAAATTATACAAAATTAATTAAAAGTCAGATTACAAACTAATAAAGTGAAATTATTGTTTACAATGCCAAGTAAATATATATGTTGATCAACTAAATTATTAATTATGAATTAAAGATACAATAAGGTTAGGTTAATCACTTAGATATTATTGGAAGTAGTTAGTTATAACAATCGCCGGGTGCTATCTGTTGGTAGCTAACACAACGTTACGAGAGTTACCAAGAATTACTGACATTTATTATTTGTTAGATGTCTATTATTTAAATCACTAAAAATTGTTACCGGTTTTTGGAGATGGGGTCACCACTTGTTACATATGGAATCTAAGTTTTGTGAAAAACGGACAACGAAAGGCGCGTTGTACTGGACTTAAGAGCTTATTATTTTATTTGAATATTCATGTTAATATTCGAAAGTGAGTTTTTCTTTCCTTATCTTTAAAAGTTTGGTATGATCATTATATGTGCACGTACGAGGTTACTGAGGAAATTATTTTTTAATCTAAGTGATAGGGTTCATAGGGTAAAACAGCATCAAAACGCTCCAGAGCCATTCTCTTATATAATAGGATAAAGAAAATCCTAAAATCCAACCTCTATCGAGTCATAAATGCAAATAGCAAAATATATATAAAAATAGTCTCTAAAAAGTGGTCACTTGAGTTAAATAATAATCAGACTGAAACACTTTTAATCTAATATTAATTTAATGACTGAATAAAGTAAATGATTAATCTACATATACATCCCATACATACATAATATTTATTATACATACATATATCTGAGAGAAATATACAAAGACACATTTATATACAAACATTTACACTATCGTTAATACTTTTATTATTGTGTTTTTAAAATGAGTGAAGACACTGACTGTTGAAACACAAGTCCAATACCTAGCTTCGGAGTCAGGGACTTCACAGTTCTTTCTTGAATTATTTTTTTGGTGACCAATAAAGATTTATCATTATTATAATAGGTTGATTCAGATCTGTGTCACCAAACACTGTTCCTATCGTATACATGACAATTTATAAGTTTCACAAGTGCCTCGTAAAACGAAACACGAAAGTTTTGAAGTCGTGACCTGGGTGCCAGACAATTAATTTGCAAAATCGTTATGTTGTTATATATTGTTCAGCCCTGTAGTTCTGGGCTCTCAAGAATAAGACTACGGTATCCCCTGCCTGTCGTAGAAGGCGACTAAAAGAGGCCTCGGGTTCACTGGGCGACAAGGGTGGGGCCTTTGTCGTCCGCCAAGGTGGACCCGGGAAGAAGGCGACATCGGCTGGCCCGTGTCGCCTTGCACTGCGAGGGCACAGGGGGAGGGAGTAACCTCCCCCCCGGGAAGTGCTCTCCTTGAGCACAGTGCAGAGGGGCTCCGGTGCGTTCCACTGGAGATCCCGGAGCCGGAGCCGGAGCGGAGGAGTGGGTAAAAACCCCACATAACCGCCGCCTTCCCCCCAGAAGGCGGGGTATCTTTTTGAAGATTTCCTCCTCGTTAACAAAAAAAAAAAAAAGATAAAATTCTTGACAATAATGGCTAGGTAGAATTATAGTGGGTAATCTTTTTTTTATTATTATTTCTCAGCAAGTGCTTGACTACGATCCCACCTGATATTAAGTGGAAATGCAGTCCTGGTTGGTACGGCGCACTAGCTTAGTAAATGCCTATTCACTCTACTCTTGAAAATACCCACATTGTAATCGGAAGGAAAGACAGACACGGGCAAACTATTCCAGTCCTTTGCTGTAAAGAAAGACGAAGCAAGTCGCTTCGTTCGATTGATTAATAATCTTATGTAGATTATCAATTTTTACAATGAGTACATTATTAATTTAACCTTTTTAAATACTTTGTGATGAATGATGAACAAATGTATTATTAATTCGAGTATCAGTGAAAACTGGCACAACTGGCTGAACTAGCGAACAAGTATGTATAATTACGAGCAAAAACAAGAACCGACTTCAAAAAAATTGCGTTAAACACTATTACGAGCGGAGCCCCGGTTAGTATTTCCGAATTGTCGTGGAAATATTACGAATGGAATGAATCTGAACCTAACCAAAGTCTCATCAAACTTACTACTACCTTTGAAATACATAATGTCTAATCTTCTTCTGGTCGCTTCACTCTTGTCAGAGTGGTCGTGGTCATCATGATCCGGTGGGTTGGGCAGCAGACAGCACCCGCCGCACGACGTCCCGCCACCTCCGCCTGCTGGTCGTCAATCGGGCACATTCGTGGAGGGAGCACCCACCATACTCCGCACCTGATCCAACCATCGCATTGGCGATCTACCTCGTGGTCTATTTCCCTCTACTTTGCCCTGCACGACAAGACGCTCTAAACAATCGTTTCCACGACGGCTTACGTGCCCAAAGAACTTGAGTATTCGCCGACGTACTTGAGTAGATAATGTCTAATATACAAATAAAAATCGAAGTTTGCGTGTTATTGAGTTATTCGTCCATTATATAAGTGCGTGACAACGCACATACTTAATACAAATTTAAGACTTATATGATTTTTTCACGGAGGCCATTGTCAGAATAGGACGAGATGAGAAGTACCAGCTTTGAGATAAAAAAGGAATCGTCGAAAACGGTTCACCCAGTCCAAAGTTATAATGTATAAAAATACAGACGAGTTAAAAACGGTCCTCCTTTTTTGAAGTCGGTTGAAAAAAGAAGTAATTTTAATGAAAGAGAATCTAATGCTAAACTGGATATTTCGTTTAACCGCAACTATTAAAATAAATTCTGTCGTCTAATAAAATTACATTTTAATTTGCTTTATCCTTACTAGCACTTAATTTTGGCGCCAGGCCAGAACAGAGCAGTGGCTTATTAAGCAAGGATGTTGGTGTAACGGCTGGCTACGGTAACTGTCTAATGGCCGATTATCCGCCATTATTTTTATAGACAACGACGTCACAACTTATGGGGAGAAGGCTCGTAATTTTCCATTATGTTAAGGTCAATGATGTATTATGATTTCGATTCTTACTAGGCTACGAGTACTACAGTTTCTCAGCTTTTCAGTATTTTTCATTTACTTTTTAGAAAATTCTTTTCTATAGTGATATATTATCTCTATACAATTCTACTCTATATTCACCCATTACACAATAATGTTTATTGTTAACCGAAATCTTACACACATTGGATACACCTTTATACAGGCTCGCGTCATGATTATTACAATTCAGACCAGGCTTATTCGAACATTAATTCGCTGATTTCTGTTCGGCCATAGGGAATATTCAAATTGAAACATTTCATGTGTTCGTAATTTCACTTAACTGGCTACGTAATACGTATGTCATAACATTGTATTTTTTGGATAGCTATAGTACAGTATTTGCATAAGACACATAAATAAGTGTACAATTCCTAGGTACGATATTGGTTTCCTTACTGTAATTTCCTTAATAGCTGTCAACATGGTAAATTAGCATTTAAACATTTCAATTGATGGTTAAATAATTATATCGTTACTGGCACCGGGATCGAACTACAGCTACTACTGTACCTGAGGCTACCAGCCAATCCTTGAATATATCGTTATTTAATCAAGAAAATAACAGAACAAATCATAAATAAGCGATAGATAATCATTTTCACAGTTGAATACATTTCAAAAGGAAAATTTGAAAGATGGAGGCCTTTCATTGCAGAATTCTTTTGTCGTAGAAATAAAGGAATCACTAACATGCCGATGACATTCCCACAACAACTCGTGTGAAAAGGAAAAAAGCTGTGGAAAATATATTCAAAATTTATCATAAAGCTCTCTTTGTTTTAACATCCCTGAAATCACGGTTCATTTGCTTCGCAAGTAGTTTAATAAATCCATCTAAGATGCTGCTTCTTTAGAGACAGCTTAAGTTTAAGTTTCCTAATAAGCTATTAAGTTTTGTCTTAAAAGCTTTGTCTAAAAGTTATCTACCGTATCAAGTGTTATTAGCGATATTGACATTATAGTCATAAGTGCCAATAACACATTGACATGGTATACACTCCGTGAAACGTCATACCGAAGGTTCGATTATTGTTAACCATAAATACAATAATTGTTTTGTAATTGTCAACAATAATGATACTTATTTGAACTTAACGCTTACTCGATTTTTATAAAAACGAGATGCGCCCGGCAGTGTTACCCGCGATAAAAACCAACTTTTTTTTTCTAAGATAAAGTCAACGTTACTCCTTATAACATCGATTATATATTAGTGAAATTCCTATCAAAATCGATCTAGCCATTTCAGACATTAGCCGGAACAAACACACAGACAGACATTTTATTTTGGTATATATACCGTATATATATTCTTATGGATGTAGTAAAAAGCAGTTATTTTTGAAGAGATTAATTAAATACCTACCTCTAACTTATTTAGTAAAATAAAGGTAGAAAAAAATTTGAGCACTTAATTTTTTTTTAATAGCAAGGCCATTGCCAATGTGATAACATACTTATACACGTTCTTATAATTCTTAGTATATCGATAATACAACCAGTTACAATACAACCCATACATAAATAGCCCAGTAACAAGTAAGGTCTCAAGTACGAATCCAACATTCGACTATTCACGTGAACTATCTCCTAGCACAAGCTTAAGGTTAATTGGAATAGTTAACGAGAATGTTAATAACATAAAATAAAATAAAAAAAAAATAAAAAAAAAGTTTTTTTTTTACTTAACAACCTATAATACAGAATAGCTGACACACGCGCTATGCTTATGCTTGTAATAATTTTAAAAGTATTTCTCCACTTTATGATTGGCATGTATTGTAATTCCTATTACATCATAAGGACGTCGAATTAAAAACAAATCTCTTAATCAAACTGGAAATAGCGATACGTAAAACAGTGTATTACCCTCTGATATCCCAAGCGATATTAAGCGAACCAATTCACAATATATTGTTACTAACGAAATCCTTCACCAATTTATATTGCCCGTGACATTTTAGCAGACGATATAGTTGGATAAAATTCTTGATAATAATGGCTAGGTAGACTTATAGTGGGTAATCTTTTTTTTATTATTATTTCTAAGCAAGTGCTTGACTACGATCCCACCTGATATTAAGTGGAAATGCAGTCCTGGTTGGTACGGCGCACTAGCTTAGTAAATGCCTATTCACTCTACTCTTGAAAATACCCACATTGTAATCGGAAGGAAAGACAGACGCGGGCAAACTATTCCAGTCCTTTGCTGTACGAAGAATGAAAGACGAAGCAAGTCGCTTCGTTCGAGTGATTAATAATCTTAAGTAGATTATTAATTTTTACAATGAGTATACATTATTAATTTAACCTTTTTAAATACTTTGTGATGAATGATGAACAAATGTATTATTAATTCGAGTATCAGTGAAAACTCGCACAACTGGCTGATCTAGCGAACAAGTGTGTATAATTACGAGCAAAAACAAGAACCGACTTCAAAAAAATTGCGTTAAACACTATTACGGGCGGAGCCCCGGTTAGTATTTCCGAATTGTCGTGGAAATATTATGAATGGAATGAATCTGAACCTAACCAAAGTCTCATCAAACTTACTACTACCTTTGAAATACATAATGTCTAATATACAAATAAATAATCGAAGTTTGCGTGTTATTGAGTTATTCGTCCATTTGTCACGCACATACTTAATACAAATTTAAGACTTATATGATTTTTTCATGGAGCCCATTGTCAGCATAGGACGAGATGGGAAGTACCAGCTTTGAAATAAAAAAGGAATCGTCGAAAACGGTTCACCCAGTCCAAAGTTATAATGTATAAAAATACAGACGAATTAAAACGTCCTCTTTTTTGAAGTCGGTTGAAAAGAAGTAATTAAACTGGATATTTCATTTAACTGCAACTATTAAAATAAATTCTGTCGTCTAATAAAATTACGTTTTAATTTGCTTTATCCCTACGAGCACTTAATTTTGGCGCCAGGCCAGAACAGAGCAGTGGCTTATTAAGCAAGGATGTTGGTGTAACGGCTGGCTACGGTAACTGTCTAATGGCCGATTATCCGCCATTATTTTTATAGACAACGACGTCACAACTTATGGGGAGAAGGCTCGTAATTTTCCATTATGTTAAGGTCAATGATGTATTATGATTTTGATTCTTTCTATGCTGTATGTATTTACATGTATTTTTCATATACTTTTTAGAAAATTCTTTTCTATAGTGATATATTATCTCTATACAATTCTACTCTATATTCACCCATTACACAATAATGTTTATTGTTAACCGAAATCTTAAACAAATTATTTTTTAATAGAAATTCCTTTAAATTTCGTCTTCTTCATTTCCGCGCCACTCGGGAGTGAGCGACTCATTCTTTTGTTCCGTTTATTGCGGGTAATTTGATAATTAACATGTTGATAATGTATACGTAGGTAATAGAATATTTCGGCCAATTGCCATGCAAATATCATATATTATTCCTAATCTAATTACATTACTCTTTTTTTATAAAATAGTAATATTTCCAATATTAAAAAAACAATGCCTTATGTTTCCAACAGAATTTCGCCGTTAAATATATACTTTTGTTATTGATTATTCATTGTGCACTTCACAGTTCAAAGGTCAAATTCGTGTAAGCGTATTCTGAAATGTTACATGACCGGAGAACGCTTACGTATAATTATTGATTACGAAACTTATAGGCGATACAAATTCTATGTACTATGATACAATAACGAAATTTTGATTTGATTATCTGTTATCTCTTGCAGACAGATAGTAAAATTATCAAGTATCAACGACACCTCATCGCACGTCACACTAATCTAGCAACGTAATTAAAACTATGTCTGGGCACGCTATTGTCAAATGAATTCCGAATAATATGTCTACGTTATACTAGAAAAGTACTGCATTACAGTATTGTATGCGCGCTTACTCATAAATCAATGTCTCAATCCACAAGCATTATTGCCTGTATATTTCTCGTTCCCTGCTATTTCTTGGTGTAAAATGGGCCCTGATAGAAACCAATAAAAAAAGAACCCATAAGATTTTCCTCTACCTAAAAGTTTTCAACGTGGCTAAAGAATGTATCACTTCAAAAAAAAAATGAAACACGTGACCACCTTCTTTGTTTACCGTATTTTATAAAATGAAATCTAAAACTAAACACACCATGCAATACTTGGAAACACTGTAAGCTTGTATTATGATAGAACGATAATAAATTGTTACGTGTACACTTGATTATATAGAGAAAGCAACGCATACAAAGGTCACGTTGGTCTTGAATGGTTCAGCTAATAATCGCCTCGCCGTCATACGAGCGTGTACACAGTTTGTTGTAACTGGAGACGAGATTAAATTACATCAGTATGACTCAAATGTTACCCCAACAATATTGTTCAGATTATGATATGACACGCTTGACTTCCTATAAATAGAATAGATTTATTTCCTAAAACCTTACAGCTAACACAATTTATATTTTTAATTTTTTCAATCTATTTTAAAAAGAGGAGGTTCTCAATTCGTGTGTATTTTTTTATGTTTGATACTAAAACTTTAAACTGCGTGACCAATGCGACTGCGATGCTTTCTTATATTCAAGCTAGGGCATTTGTGATCTCATTTATATTTGGTCCAATTCTGACAATTCTTCTTCTTCTATAAGCTCTACAGCCCTTTGTGAGCCTTGGCTTGGTCAAGCAACATCCTCCACCTCGGTCTATCCATGGCCGCAGTCCTCCAGGTTCCTATGCCAATTTCTTTTGCGTCTCGATTTACACCGTCTATCCAGCGGAGCTTTGGTCTTCCCCGAACTCTTCGACCTTCGGGGTCCCTCGTCATTTCTGTCATAACTGCCTTGGGTATCCTGGCTTCATCCATTCTCTGCACATGACCAGCCCATCTAAGCCTGTTTAATTCAATGTGCCCAGCCACGTGCAGTTCCTGGTAGAGGTCATAAAGCTCCTGATTAGAACTCCGCCATTGGTTGTTCTCGCACACAGCGTCAAAGAAACGCCTCAGGATTCGTCTCTCAAATACTAACAGCGCGTTCTCATCCCCTCTACTAAGAGTCCAGGTCTCAGAACCATAAGTTAGAATAGGCCTTATAAGGGTTTTGTAGAGTAGCAGTTTCATTTTACGGGTTAGAAGTTTCGATCGCAGATATTTCTGACAATGGGATTCATGAAAAAATCATATGTCTTAAATGTGTGCCACAAAGAGGTGATTAACCTAATGTCACGCCAACGGATTTCAATGATTATTTATTTTTGGAAAGGATGTACTTTAAGAGTAGCTTAATGAAAGTTGGGTTAAGTTTTGATTAAGTTCTGATTAAGTCCGCACGTAACAGCGTTTAACGTTTGATTCGATTTGAAGTCGGTTTTTGTTTTTACTTGTACATATACTTGTTATTATATTACACTAGTGAGCAAAAATAAAGGGTCGGAATAAAGGGTCGGTTAAGAAAGTTTGAATATCTCGGAAGATGAAGACGCTAGATAACTGAAATAAAATACTTTTTTATATTTCATTTAAAACATAAACTTAAACGAAAAAGGATATCTTACGTAAACTTTGATTATACAGTATTTATTAAATATTAAATTTCATTCAGATTTTAGTACTTAGTGTTGCCTCCATGTGGTGATAAAATAAAATCCAATTTAGTTAGCTAGCGTCTTTATCTTCCGAGATATTCAAACTTTCATAACCGACCCTTTATTCCGACCCTTTATTTTTGCTCACGAGTGTATTTCTTTATCACTGTTTCATATAAGTTAAAACTTGAGCTACTAGTAGGATGGCCTGCATGAATTTTAACCTATTATATTTCGCGGATTGCACACTATACCGGAATCGCTCAACTTCGAAATCATATCAACGTTGGCATCCCGTTCTAAATATGTTACATATTTCCCGGCGTCTGTCATCTTTAATAATGTCTAATCCACGATATGATTACATTACATAGAACCATGGCGTAGGAAAGATATTCTTGGTAAAAGGGTTTCCTTAATTTACGATAAACATTCTTGTAGGTATTTATTTGAAAATCATTAAACAATTAGTGAGCAAAACAAACAAAATTGTTTGTACAAATATTTGAAAGATGAGCGACATTTTAATAATTTCCATTAAACTTCCAAAGCTTATTGTACAAATAATAACTGGAAGATCTAAAATTTCGCAGAAAATAAATTGCGTGCTCCGCATTACCCCTGAAGTTTTAGAGATGTAGGGGGAGCGCTAAAATGTCATTATATTACCTTGGAGGTTTTATTTTGTTTAGCTTGGTCATTCACGTAGTATGTTATTTAAGATAGGCCAATCGTTAGAGGTATCGAAAGCAACCAGCTGATACGAAGGGTATGCCTTTTATTTTTATCTCTTATTGCTTTTTGTCCTCTCAAGATTTTTTTTAGTGTATTATTGTATAGAACAAGTCTTTTTTTGGCATCATATTTAAGTATGAAATAAAATTTATTATAAATCTCACGTCCTCCTATTTCTTTATAAAGGTGAACAGCGACCGCTTTTCACCAAGCCTTTTATAGTATATGTGACAACCACCTGTCACTCGTCATCCACATGCACTTGTTACATACTGTCATCCCATTGTCATAGACCAGGCACAAATGTTAACTAGGATTTATTTTAGTACATAAGAAACCGAAGAATGGAATTTCATTGCAACAAGGCTGAGAACTGGTTTCGAAGACCCCAGCATCGATCGTGAAGTCGAACATTTAGTCTATTAACTCAAAAAAAAAATAAAAAAAAAATTGTACGAGCACTAATTTTACGAATAGGTTAGCAATGCGCATACCTGTATATAATAGTATCGTGTAGTTATTATAACATTATTTGATTATCCGTGAAATAGCAACCGACCGAGTCGTGGTTCGGCCTCTCAGGCGCCCTCGGATCGGCATGCTTACGCGTAACATAGTAACCGTCAAGCCGAGGTTACCCCTCACCGGGGGGACCCTTGTGTCGAGTTACTAGCAATAGAGGTTCAGGCTAAGCGACCTAAGAGCTATGCCACCTCTCAATCCGGTGAAGCAGTCAAGGCCAGCTTCTCTGGCCAAACTGTGTAGTTCGTCATAAAAAAAAAAAGTTATAATATGTATTGTGTAGTTTTATAAAGTAATTGAGTGTGTTACGTCGCCATAAAATTAATAATTAATCTAATTACGACATATTTAATGTCGCCAAACTACAACGTAAAATTGTTAAAGTAAATAAAAATAAAAAACATAGGCTATACTCTTTGTTCAGGATCCAATAAAATTAATATTTTGTAATTACAAATCCTAAATTGTTGTCGCTCGCGCAAAGCGACAGTTTAGGCATCCGTGAAGGTAATGATTCTCTCCCTCTCTTTCTTTCTATCTCTCTCTCAGTAGTTTCAGAGCTGCAGCTCAGATCACAGTGAGATCAGATTTGTAAATTTTGATTGGAATTGAACAATCAGACTCGGGTTAAGGAACATAACTGACTTGAAACATTTAGTTTTCGTTTACAAGTTTCGTTGTTGATTTATAAAATTTCAACTAAAACCTTTTCCTATATCAATTTAAAGTGGCTGTCATATTCTTTTAACCTTTTTGTAAACTGAAAAAACAGTAATATTGATAATAAATTTCTTCAATTCTTTCTTTACTTGATAAAATTTGTGCTTGGCGTATGGAGGATGTAGGATGGGATTAGCACCTTTTAGTCCATCAATCTAAACGCTTTTTTATAATATTATATATAATACACATTAATTGTATGTGTACACAAAAACTTACACTATAGAAAATCGTGAAGCGTTCAATTTTTTATATAATACAATATTTCAATGTGACCAGACGAAATTCGTAGAAGCTGCGTATATATAATTTAAAAATAAATTGTACTAGATATATTGACGGGTTATAGTCAAGTATATAATTATTGTAATCATTATTAAAATTGTATTGTTGTTGTATAAATTATAGCATCGGTTTGGATAAGCTGTAATAGTGCTGTAATGTGGTCAATCTAATTAATAAAAAAATAAATTAAAAAAAAAATGGGTCTTGGAAATGGATTACGAGGAAACAGAAAAATTCCCACATTTACAATGATAGATATGTAAACTGATAATGCCTGATTGTCCAAGGGGGGAGGCCAAGAGGGGAGCTACTGGAGACTCATATCATTCACCTAGCAACCATGTCTCATGTTGTCAAAACTGTACTATGTAATGTGGGTGGAAGACAAATAAATATTTTATTATTATTATAAACTTCATTCTTTGTATTATAATGAATTTAATACTTAAAATATTTGTAACGCAAATGATTTGGGAAGTGTTCATCGTTTTATGAACCATCAATTGAGTGTTTTATTTTAATTTGCCTATTTCAACAGCCTTTTGGCGTAACTCCAAAGCGTCTAACTCGTGTACTTAGCAAGTATGTTACTCTTATGACAACTTAAAAAGTTAGTAATAGCCACTAACTTTCAAAGTTTTATGTACTTAACTGTATTACTTATTAAGACAAGGATTATTTCGACAAACTCTTTTACTCTGTGAAAATTGTATACTAAACTCGTAGCGTAATTCCGTACTAGCGTAAATTGTGTGGCAATGAGTTATGTTGAACAATTAGGGCGGCTTTACACTTAATCCCAATACTAGACACCTTGGTTCTACTGCGGCTTATATGCTTCCTAAGCCCTTAACCATAGGCTCGCTTCACACGTATAAGTACTGTTGTTATAAAGGACTTAAATTGTTAAACACTTAGTAGCTAAGACAAAACAAGTGAGTGACAGGTTCAATAAGGATCATCCACACTGTACAGAGGCAAGCATTATGTAACAAGGATAACCTCTGAGATAATGATAGATTAAAAATACATCTTTTGAGGCTGACTTAGAGGACGAACAATATATAGCCGTGAGCAAAAATAAAGGATCGGTTAAGAAAGTTTGAATATCTCGGAAGATAAAAACGCTAGCTAACTGAAATAAATTGTGCATGGCAGACAATTAAATATCCTTAAAATAAATTAAAATATTTTTATTAATTTATTTATATTTCATTTAAAACATAAACTTAAACGAAAAAGGATATCTTACGTAAACTTGGATAATACAGTTTTTTTCATTACATTTAATTTTTTTAACTTTTTAACTTGGTGTTGCCTCCATGTGGCGATTTATTTTTGCTCACGAGTGTTGTATTACAATTGAATTTATGACATGAGTATTTTATAATATCACTTCAATATGTGTTTATTTTGCTATGCAATGCTTGATACAAAAGCAATCTATTATTTCTGATGACATTTTTCGTTCTGCCTTTATCTTACGAAGGGGACAAAGTCTTCATCCATCCGAATGCCTTTCAGATTCGAATTGCGAACAAAAGGCAAAGAACTCATCCCGTTACAATACTGGGGCGTTTGAATGGCATCCGTCATATCTCAGTAACTTTTCTGCCATTACTTTGCGACACGATGTTCCCTTTGATCAGATAATGGACCAAAGTTTCGACTAAGGCCAGTATACGCGTCCCTTGTAAGTTTCAAATCTCGAAAACATGAAAATATGTCGCCAGAACCTTTGTCTAGTGAAAAGTAACATAAAATTTTGTTACGTCATCCATAGAAGTCTGAGTAGTTCCTGGATTCGATTCCTAACCATCAAAGCTCCACAATTTACGGGCGAAGTACGCATTATTTTATTATTTGATTATTGTTATTTATGTATTTATGTGTTATTTATTATAAACGTGAAAATGGAAATCCGTTATAAATACTTGTAGTCCGTTAGAAATAATATACATGGGCAAAAAATACGTTAAGGGGAAGAACGTCTTGGCTTAAAAATCTACGCCAATGGTTCAATAAGAGCACACGTTCTTTATTACGGGCTGCTGTGAGTACAAATCGCCATAATGGTCGCCAACCTTTGATAGAAGATGGCACCAAGAGAAGAAGAAGAAAAGATTAAAAGAAACGATGCAAAATCTATAACATAATTCTTTTAGAGGGTATAAGGAGACAGCTATTGCTGTTCGCTTTCCACCTCTCTTTTCGCCAAGGTCACATACGTGACAGGTGGTGAACCCAATGCTATACGTTGGACACAAAGTTTAGCGGTTATTATCCGACTTCAAAAGAAGTAGGAGGCTATCAATTCGTCTGTATGTTTGATACCTCATAACTTTGGACTAGGTAAATCGATTTTGATGATTCTTTTTTATTTGATAGATGGTGCTACCCGTGTGGTCCTATTCCAACTTGGCCCAGTTCTGACAAAATTTGCAATATTTATGTGCGCTATAAATAGATGAATTACTCAGTATCACGCCAACCGATTTCGAGATTCATTTTTTAGTGGATTTGAGAGTTAGGTTCTGCTTAATTCGGTTTTTGTTTTTACACGTAAATATGCTTGTAGTATTACAAACAGACATTCCAATTTTATTTATTTGTATAGATTAAATAAATTACCTCACTTTGTTTTTATCGATATATCATTAGGAAACGATATTTCCTGGTAGCCATTTCATTTTCCTGCTTCCAGCTCTTGGCACATTAATAACTGTCAGCTTTTATGCTATTCTCTTTTCGCTCCAACTGTTAAGTTTTTGTTTGTTATTACCCTTAAAGATTTCATTCGATAAAAAAATAGTTAATGGGAGATTTTAATATAGATTATGATTCGTTTTCCTAACTTGCTTTGTAAATCAATTTATCCGGTTTATGACGTCATAGAGTTTTAAAACTTCACAGAACATAATAAAAGTAGCTAGGTCCATGAATGTTTTTTTTTACAAATACGTCAATAACCAAATGGTGAGTTTGAATCCGCCACCCTGTTTCACAGGCCATATCGTACGCTATTGATGCTGGAAAGCTAACTTGTGAATTTATGTTTATATAAAAAAATATAAAGTAGTTTTTATATAAATTTAATAGAAATAGATAAATAACAAGCTGGTGTCCGGTGTATAACAACAAAAATAATCATAAAATCTCAATTTTACATCATGTAAATCTCGCCGTCTTGTAAATCTTTGAGGTTCCAAATAGTATTTAAATAAAATATATTTACCAATATTTAAACGCAACGCAAATCATGTATTTTTGAAGTTATTATATATAAAAAAACCTATTTTAAGATATCTTTACAAATATAACCGGAAACGAAGCTTCAAGCAGGTTAACGAAAATCATTTCCGTCATATATATTATCTGTAGAGGTGTTTATTATATTATTAACTTTATAGCGACTGCAACAATTTCTTCAACTTTAAGACTCAATTTATGACGCCTTTCCTTGCAAGGATTTATTTTTATTGGTCGTTCGCGCAAGGTGTAAATAAAACACGTGTAGCATCAAAGTATGATGAGACCGCAGTGCTATAAGAACTGATCTGAAGATAAAATTGGACCTATTTAAAATTTCAACATACTCAGTAAATGCCTTTTGATGTGAGATGTCTAATGGGGCGTAAAAAGTTTTGATTGTACGACGCGACCTGTCATTCGGCCTTCTTCGGGTCTTGTCGGCTCTTCCCGTCTGATTTGTTACTTATCGATAATAATACCATATACACTCTCACATGCACCCACGCACACTATTCTTTGCAAAACACACGGAGTTAGGTACAATATATCCCTAATACAGGCTATGTATTAGTCTAGCAGGGAGATGTGTACCGAAGGACCGAAGTAAGAAAATGTTTATGGAATGTGATATATAAAATGTATGATAATACATGATTATATGTATCTAATATTTTTGTGTATGTGCATGTCGGTATATAAAATGTGTGTGTGTGTAAAAAGTAAATAAATAAATATTTCATTTCATTTCATAATCAAAGGAGAGTCAAAGTGGTAGAAATACAAACAATAACAGTTAACATTATTGTATTTACATTAAAAAACGAAGAGGAAGTCTGGCCCCTAATTATGTAGCAGGAAATTAAAAAACTCACATACGCACGTAAGAAGTTAAACTTCTTTGACGTAATTAAAACAATTTATTTTTGCATTTTAACAAACAATAACTGAGCAAATAACAGTTTGAATAAAAAGACATCGAGTTAATTTGATTTTTTTTCAACCGACTTCAAAAAAGAACTTTCGACTGTTCCTGTGAACTGATGTTGTTTTTTTTTCATTTCAAAGCTGGTGTTTCCACTACTACTACTGTGTGAAATTGGGGCAAATTCTGACAATGGCATCCTTGAGAAAACTATGTCTTAAAATTGCATGAAGTGTGGCGCAACCACAAATGGATGGATAAGTCGAAATCACGCCAACCAATAACGATGATTCATTTTTAATTGGAATGGATGTACTTCAAGGGTAGTTTGATGAGAGTTTGGTTACGTTCCGATTAATAATGTTTCGTAATATTCCTAATATAAATTCCAAAATACAAAGAGGGCGTCTACACGTTTAATGATTATTAATTTGAAATCGGTTTTTGTTTTTACTCGTAAATATACATGTTTTTAATAGATTTATTACGATTACAACACCTGTTCTTTACTCTATTCTTTTGAACGAATATCTAAATAACAGATGACACAATATTTGCTTAAAAAAGAAAGATCTGGAAAAGGATCATCAAAATTACTCAAAATAATTACATATAGCTCAAAGTTGTTAGTGATTATCTGTTATATCGGCGCGTGAAACATTGTCACATGCCAAAAATACACTGATTTGTTTTCCCAAACGCGCTAAAAAAATTATAAGTCGAACAAATAATACACAACTTCACTACAGATGTATATATTTTATTAAGTGTATACAGTTCTTACGTAAAACCTTATTAAATATCGTACAAAAAGAATTTCATTCGATTCCATGTAGAAATATCAAAGAATAATTTGATCATATAATCTTTTGTCAGAGAAAATCTTTAGATTAGATTATTTGTAGATATTAATAATATTCTTTGGGACGTTTTGGACGCTATAATCAGCCCTATTGTATGGAAACCATATATCAACGAGTGACTGGCCTTGTTTATAACGACTTCATCTATTGAAAATGTCATATATTTTAAACCAACTTCATATACGAAAAAGGTTCTCATTTATGAACCGATTTTTATTCTTTTTCGGTTCAAAAACGTTCTATATTGTGTTGAAAGATATTTAAATTTGTTTATTGTTCACATCAAAAAGCCATTTGTAACTAGTACTAGGGATTGAATGCATTGTAAAAATATGCATAAATGTATTTTATTCGACGAATATAATGCCGGCGCAAACACGATATTCGAATCTCGAACAATTATTAAATTCCGCAACGTAGAGTACTAATGTAATATAAGAGACATACCAGTATAGAGTCAACAATAATTGACTTTGTCTGTGGCTTTGTCTATGGCTTCACTTGTGTCTCGACATAGATTATGTCGGAACGGGTACAGTCGATCGCAGTAGGGATATCAAGCTCGAGAATAACGTAGCCCAACATAACTGTTGATAAACTGACAAGAACTCAACGATGTCTCGAACCTCTACTCGAGTTACTTGTTGGAGCCATAATGCTGAACTAGAGCCGAGCCACGAAGTTAATTATTATTGTCACTCTATATTTTGTTGTGTTGACTTAGCGTAACATTTTTTTTTTTTGTTGACGGGGAGGAAATCTTCAGAAAGATACCCCGCCTTCTGGGGGGAAGGCGGCGGTTATGTGGGGTTCTTACCCACTAAAACCTCCCCGGTGGCCCTTTCCTCGGTGCATGAAGAGGGGCTCCGGGATCTCCAGTGGAACGCACCGGAGCCCCTCTGCACTGTGCTCAAGGAGAGCACGTCCCGGGGGGGGGAGGTTACTCCCTCCCCCCCTGTGCCCTCGCAGCGCAAGGCGACACGGGCCAGCCGATGTCGCCTTCTTCCCGGGTCCACTTTAGTGGACGACTCAGGCCCCCACCCTTGTCGCCCAGTGAACCCGAGGCCCCTTTTAGTCGCCTTGTACGACAGGCAGGGGATACCGTAGTCTTATTCTTGAGAGCCCAGAACTATAGGGCTGGACATATGCTAACGTCACCAACTCTGCCAAAGCAATAGGGAAACCTACTGCGCTGCCAGATTCAAGTCAGAACCAAGAATTCAGTAATTTACCATTAGATGTAAATATCGATATTGGGTATATTAAACATTCAAGATGCGGCATTGTTACTATCAATCTAGAGTAGACATTGACTGGTCAGATTTATCTGTCTATTCAGATATGAATATATGTCATATAGATAGGGTAAATAAAACAATATAAAATATTAAATCATTGTAATTCTCCACAATTGCTTATTATAACCTTAGCGGATACTGTTCCACTTTTGCTTCCGTACCTCTCCATTTTCTTTAGTACATCCAGCCCCGATATCACATGGCCGAACACCACATGCTTGTTGTCTAACCAATCTGTTCTGTAATTAAAAAAAAGAATAAACTTTCTTTCTAAAAATATGAACTAGAATATAAGCAATATGTAATAAGTAGAGTAAAAATGTATAAATAAATAAAAGGAGATGAGTGAAAGGAAGGAAACTGAATGGCCCTGACATCCAAGCGAGGGCAGCTAGAATAGTATAGGGGTAATTTTCCTAAAACGAAATAGAGCAAACTAGACATGCATTAAGGACCCTGCATTAATATAGAGCAAAGGTAAAATTGCCTATTACATAAACATTTTAAAAAAAAAACCTGGATTACCAGAATGCTCAGATGCTACATTTAGTACACAATAGGGGTGGGGTCAGGGGTAATTTTTTTTATTGTTGACAAAGAGAGTATGACGGTAAATAAATTATATCACCTTCTATTGTATCAAATGATGTTAATGTAAACGTTTGTCTATGGCATAGATTAAAATCTACATACAGACACTCTCTTTTTCCGAAATAACATAGACAAATTATTACACCTATATTCTACCATTTTCGTTAGTGCTGTGGTTAAGGTGTACATACCTAGTTTTGGATTGTCATAAACCTACCTATATCTCTATGGTACAGTGAAGGTAATATACAATGGTACAGTGTCCCCTAATAACAACAACTGTAAAACATTGTTATACTCACTTAGAGGTGCAAAGGAAGAATTGTGACCCATTGCTGTTAGGACCAGAATTTGCCATACTCAATATACCAGATCCTGTATGTTTTAGTGTAAAGTTCTCATCGTCAAACTTGCGACCGTATATTGATTTCCCACCAGTTCCATTATGATTGGTAAAATCTCCTCCTTGACACATCTAAATCTCATTAAGGAAACTAGAGAACTAAAGTTATAAAAAAGTACAAATCAAGGATTAAACAAATAATTCAATATACTATTTTATTCTTATATTTATGAATGTTCACTTTGATGAAAACTATTCATATTTCATTCCTTCAATCTGGAACACAAGCAGAAATGCTACAATGGTCACACCCTAGTAGAAAAGGGGTATGGGATGGAATCTGTGGCTTTTGAGCCACGTGTGAGTCTTTGACATCCTATGTATGGCTTTTTCCGACTTTACGACTATTTAGATCTATATTGGCTCTTTAACTAAGTTCTTGTTAACTATCAATAAAATATTAAAATTTAAAGCGTCAATAGCCTAATGGTTTAGGGTACGGCCTGCGAATCGTAAGATCGTTGGTTCGAATCCACCATTCGACTATTGCCATGTCCTAGCACAAGCTTAAGCTTAGTTGGAATGGTTAACAAGATTGTTAGTAATATTTCTGAAAAAAAATAAAAGAAATATTGCTAGCTTTCTTTTTAAAAGAAAAAAAAATTAAAATTTCATAAAAAAAATTCAATCCTTAACCTAGACAACCATATGCAAGAACATCCCAGGAAAAATGATGGAAACTGATTCACTTTAAATATTAAATATTTCTGATTTTACTAATCGAAATTGTAAGTTGCATAGTGCCACTCATTGTTACACTACAGGGCTAATTAATTATTCAATTTATTTTTATAAATTTAACAAAACAAAATTATACATCTTTTTATAGTGTTTAAACTATGTGTGTGTATTTATAGTTGGTAGCAGTTTCACAGTACAAAAATTTTACATTATAATTTAATAAAAAAGGATACAAAATCAGGTATAATCCTATGGAAGCTACTACCTTGGTAGCCAAAACCTTTCTCATGAGTGCACAATGCTCTGAAATTTTCTGCAGTTCTCGGCACTATATCCGCTCTCAGCATCATTATTATTCGTCCCAACTCCTGCTTTCCAATGCACACATCGAAGTACACTTGAGGGTTGCGTTTCTCTGTAGGTTTTGCCGGAATAGTCTGAAAAATTTAGTAAAAATTACATATAGGTTTAGGAGAACATTTAAACATGCTTCCGCCATAGTAGTAATTATGATGTCACATATTTAAAACAAGATTTTTTTATAGTGGAATAAAATTTTTCTCTACCTACCTGCTATTTTTTAAAAAAAACAAAAGAAAGTAAGAACATTTCTTTTTTCTTCAGAAATATTACTAACATTCTTGTTAACCATATCAACTAAGCTTAAGCTTGTGCTGTGAAATGGTTGAAGTCGATAGTCAAATGGTGGATTTGAACCTATGACCTTACGATTTGTAGACCGTACCCTAAACTATTAGGCTGTAGAACCTAAGAAACTTACTTCAGCTACTCCAGTCTTTTCTTTTGTGGTATCTTCTTCATCTTCTCCCTTGTTAATAGACAATGTTTCACCCGCATGTTTCTGAAGCCAACTGTCTTCTGACCATACTGGTCTTGTGGAGCCTTCCTTTATTCTCTGTGGTGCTGCAACATTCACTCTTATTGTTCTCCCAAACAATTCCGAATCATTCTGGAAAGTAATTATTGTGAATTTTATATAAAGATAAAACAAACAGCGAACAGCATGAATGTGTGTTATGTGAAAACAGATCCTGAGTAACATAAGCTTTTTCTATTGTTTAAAAATTTATTCAAATGTTTAAATAAGTAGTGCTGAACAGAATATACAACATATTACTAATTTTGTAATTGTTAAGTCAGTTTTAAATTTCGTGCTTATTATTTGGATTACCAAACAATGAAGATGGACTTCTGAACTATTCCTTACACTGTAGCATAATTTGTAAATTTATTTCTAAAAAAATTATAACTAACAGTAAAAAGATACCAATTTGACATCACTATTACATTACAATTTTTTTAATCCATACTAACGTAACCTGTCCGGCAATATTATATTTTTTCCGTCTTTATAAAAGCGCCAAAATATTTATAATTATTCATACCATATTATCAATTGCAGCTGCAGCATCTTCAGCGTTTTCAAATTCAATGAAAGCAAAGCCTCTGTGCTTCTCAGTCTCGTAATCTAAGGGTATTTGAACATCAACTAAATCGCCAAAAGGAACGAATGCCGCATTTAAAACTTTTTCGTCAACCTCTTCTGCCAAGCCACCAACGTATATTGTTCGCTTAGAGCTAGGTTTACTTGACATTTTGCGAATAGTTCTTATAATTAGTACATAAAGACCACTGCGAACCTAATTTCTGTTTTTTAAAAGCTCACCACAAATCTTGTTTTCGTATAACCTAGCTTTTTTGCTATAAACAATAACATAAAACTGACATTGAAGTTTAATGATAATGTTGCTACACCGGAATTACCGTGTTTATGAAGAATTTTATTTTGCATTTTAAATAAAAAAATACATTTTACAATCGAACATGATAAATATTTGTCTATAATAAAATCGAAACATGCGATTATTATAAATAATCAATCGGTCCAAATATTTTTCCTAGTCAAATTAAACATGTTTCATTGTAAAATGTAACACATAGACCAAATAATTTCGATTTAATTTTGCATATTAACAACATAATAATACAGCCAAGACATAAATCTAATATAGATGTAAGTTTGACGTCTGAAATACAAAATGAGGCCCTGTTTGAGTTTTCGTATTTTACACTTGCCAATTAAATATCGATGTCATTGTGCTTATTTTATAGATTTGATTCAAATATCTATAAATACGATTCGTATATGTAGTGTGACGGGCACAGAAACAGAAATTGCTTTTTCTCAGTAAGATAATTTACAAATATATAAATAGTAAACCGTGTAGTCAAGTAGTTTACATATTTGGATGTAATGCTAGGAAACTTGACCGCGTCAGAACGTTAATCTCTAAGTTACCCATCGAGCCACTCCAATTACGGATCGGAGAGAACATACTTGTTTACTTAATTTTTTTCAATTAATGGCAATCTTACCATATTTAAATTACAGTTACAAAAACCTTTTAATAGATTGTAATTCATAAACAATCATTCACGTATTGTTAACCCTTTATTAAAGTAAAACTATTGTATGTAATTTTTGTCGCAATCACATACAGAACATATCACTGTAAAATCGAATATAAAATAATTGTTATCGCTTAATAACGATAAAAATGTTACACTGACACACGAGACTGTTTAATACATTCAATAAATTCCTTTTAATTTCGTAACTTTAATGAAAATGAATCGATGTTATAATCCTAAAATACAGGTTAAATATAGGCATAGTTATTTGTAGTATTTTGTAAGTATTCAATTAACATTTGCATCTTTAATTTGGCTTTTTAAGTGGACATTAAGCTATAACACTCTTGGTCACTGTCTTTAGTAATCTGTGAATTAACTGTACTTAATAATCCATTAAAATTTTATTAAACTACATGTAGTATTAACCGACAGGACTACTTTTGTAACAGTTGTTCATTGCATTTAAAATTCAATTAAAATAGAAAAGTAAATAAAATAATGCCAAAGATTTCTCTTTATTTAAGTCATAGTTTTCAAGTGGTATGAGATGCACAGAGCAATAGGATCGTATAATTTCAAAAGAACACGATGAAACACAAATTTTTATGCAGTTCTGATAGAAATCTGGATACGACAATGATAAAAATCTCATACCATTGGAATGGTTAGAAATATAACACATCTAATCATTCTTTTTTAACTTTTTACTTTTTAGTTTTCATGCTTTTAATTATAACAACCTACACTAATGCGTTAATACTAAATATCGAAATAAGTTGGCAACCCCTTAAGGAAATACATTTACTCTAAGTCGTGTCTATGTCGTTCAGTTACAAACATCGATAATAAATATTATAAAGACGTCAACACTGTCATAGCATGTCGCAGAATGTAACTGTACTGCGTAGAGCGCGCTAACTGCTTTAGACGTTCTGCGCGCGCAAGCTGCAGTTATTTATGCCCAAGATAATATGGACCTTTAATCAAATTAATAGTCTATGATCGAATTTAGACAAATAATAATTGAAATTGGTAGAAGACAAATACAGGCCGTTATATATAATGGATAGTATAATAATAAAAAGATAACGCAACTCTATGCTCTATGTATGTACTATTCAACTCGCAGTAAGTAATGGCCGTGGTAGCTCAGTGTCCGAGCGGTTGCCTCGAGTTGCATAGTACGCTAGCAACCAGAGTCTGATCCCCGGTGCTGGCACCAATAAATTTGTTGTTGCATTTTTATGTGCTTACATACCACGCGCTCGGCGGTGAAGGAAAACATCGTGAGGAAACCTACATGTATTAGAAAATTTTTCTAAGATATGTGAAGTCTGCCAATCGACACTAGGGCCGCGTGGCTGACTATGCCCTTATACTGTCTTTACAGAGAAGGCCTGTGCCCAGCAGTGGGACATATACATATTGGCCAGTGTCCCATACGTGACAGAGTGAGCTCATCGCCGTTCTCGAGTCTAGTCAAGGCGAAAGTCAATTTTTGTAGATAATTCATCTAAAAACACAAAACTCTTGCTCAAACTGGCTGGGATACGATAGAAGATCGTAAAATGGAACGCATAGCCAGTAGGCTATCACTGTTTCTTACGAACGGGTTGTTACCGTTTCCCAAGATGGCTACCATATAATTCTATCGCTTGGATGTTCATATCGGAACTCGATATTTAAGTATGTAGTCGTCACAACTAGAAAACAACTGGTTCCTAAGGATATAATCGAGTAATACGTTTTATTGAGTAAAAATTAGACGGCTTAGCCATGCAGAAGTCTGTTTAACTATTAAGCGGATAAGCGATTTAAATTACTTAATTTGTTCAAGTTGATGAAAGCTGCACTATTAGATTATAGAGTGACATAACATCCATTACATAAATTCACGTTTCTCACTAAGTGGTAACTTATTGACCGGGGGGTCTCTAAGCGATCTAAGAGCTATGCCACCTCTCAAATCCGGTGAAGCAGTAAAGGCCAGCTTCTCTGTGCCAACTGTATTAGTTCGTCCAAAAAAAAACCGGGCGGTCGCCTCAAGTTGCACAGTACCCAGATACCAATGAATTTGTTTGTTGCATTTTTAAGTGCTAACTTAACACGCGCTCAGCATTGAAAAACATCGGGAATAAACATATTACAGACGAAACCCCAAACTGTTGAATATTTATAGGCTGTCTTAAAAAAACTGGAAAACAACAGTCATACAGACATCCGTAAAGTCGAATACATAGCCAATAATCGTTTAATATGTTGACAAATTTTAATAAGTATTATTAATATTTTTAACCAAGCCAGAACAAAGTCAGTTCATAGGCATCAATAGCCTCATAGTTGAGGACGAAACGTGAGGTCGTAGGTTCAAATCCACCATTTGACTATTGACGTGAACCATCTCCTAGCCCAAGCTTAAGCTTTGTTGGAATGATTCAGCCCTGTAGTTCTGGTCACGTAGAATAAGACTACGGTATCCCTTGCATGTAGTAGAAGGCGACTAAACGAGGTCTCGGGTTCACTGTGCAACAAGGGTGTGACGCCTTGCTCTGCGAGGGCGCAGGGGGGGAGGGATTAAGATTCCGTATCCGGTTGAAGATTTCTCCCCCGTCAACAAAAAAGTAGTTCGAATGGTTAATAAGAAAGTTATACATCTTGGTTAGTATTCTTCTCAAAAAAAAACTAGGTTGTTTCACGTTACTATCATATACATCATCCATTAGACTGTCAACTTATACTATACTATTAAGAAAAAATTCGTCATAGGATCATATCATGTCCATTGTTTCCAACACGTGGGTGTCGTCTTCCGTCTATTATTATATTGTAAATGACATCTTACCTTCGGTATTATGACTGTGTTGTTAATTATTTTATTGTTCAATACTAGTATTTGTAGCGTCATAATATGTGTTCAGAAATTTTGTGCACCGAGACGACTAAGTAGAACTGCTGAAGATGGAACTAACAGGTAGTCGGTGGTCATTCTTCATGCAAGAAACACAATATCCATTGTGCAATATATTGTGCTAGAACATTTTGACTATCAAAGAAACAAAGTTCGGTTAATACGCTTGTGTTGAAGGTAAGTGATTATTTATTTCTCCTGTATTGCCATTTTTATTGAACATCATTATGGTCACCGGTCTAGATTTTGCTTTATTTTATTTTAAAAATAAACTTACATCATTAAATATTAAATTTAACTCTCACAATATATTAAATTATTCATTTCTCTCCGTACTCATTCTCTTCTCTAGTGGGTGACGATCAATACATACATCCATGTATATATCAGGCTCAAGTTAATGTCAGAAATAAAAGTACGACGTATGGCTTGGGCGTGGTAAATGTGAATTATCTGTGAAGTAAGCGCATTAATAAACACTTGAGAAGCAATATGTAGGATATATAGATTGAAAATTTCTTTTGATTATTTTAAAATGTAACAAGTATATTTACGAGAAAAAACAAAAACCGACTACAATTCGAATCATTACATTGTATTTCCGTGTTGTCGTAGGAAAATTAAGAAATAGAATTAATCCGTACGTAACCAAACTCTGATCAAACTTCGCTGGATGTACATCCTTTCCAATTAAAACTTAGTCATCAATTATTACATCATTAATCGTTGGTGTAAAATAAAGTTATTAATCCATTTGTCGCGCACTTACTAATGCAAATTTAAGATTAATATGGTCATTGTCACAATTGGACAAATTTGAATGGCACCAGATTGCATGGCACCAATAAATCGATTCTCTCAGTCGACAGTTATGAGGTTATAAAATAATAATCATAAAAAAAAGAAACATGAACAAAAGAAGAACTTCCTCTTTTTTGAAGTCGGTTGAAAAATATTGTTAGAATTCTTCTTAAAAAAATTATGTTATGTTATTATAACAGTTTATTAAAAAGTAACGTTTATTTATTTCTCTATGGGTATCATTACATTTACTATTCGCTATTATGGATGGGAAACTTTTACAACTTTTCCCACACCAGTTAAATACCGCCATTGTTCATCTTTGCATACACGATGCTGACCCTTCGATGAACTCTGCCATTTTATATGACGGAGGTCAAAGTTATACGTCAGGAGTAGCGCACGCTCGTTTGATTCCCTACCTCTTAAAAATCAGAACTACCCTTTTCCTTGTTCACTTAATTTTTAACCATATTTTTAGTCTTCCTGACAGTAAGTCATTCTTTAAAAGCCCGTATCTTGTTTTTGTTTGTTTTTTGACGGGGAGGAAATCTTCACTAAGATACCCCGCCTTCTGGGGGGAAGGCGGCGGTTATGTGGGGATCTTACCCACTAAAACCTTCCCGGTAGCCCTTTCCTCGGTGCATGACTAGGGACTCCGGGATCTCACCACGTAGAACGCACTGGAGCCCCTCTGCACTGTGCTCAAGGAGAGCACGTCCCGGAGGGAGGTTACTCCCTCCCCCCCTGTGCCCTCGCAGCGCAAGACGACACTGGCCAGCCGATGTCGCCTTCTTCCCGGGTCCACTTTGGTGGACGACGCAGGCCCCCACCCTTGTCGCCCAGTGAACCCGAGGCCCCTTTTAGTCGCCTTGTACGACAGGCAGGGGATACCGTAGTCTTATTCTTGAGAGCCCAGAACTACAGGGCTGGAAAGCCCGTATCTGCCCTATGTTGTTTCATTAGTCAAGTACTTGGGGCATAGAATTCATAAACTTAGTTAATTTGACAGTAGGCAGGAATGCGTAATAATCTTGACAATTATTACGCATTCCTGTATCTATTTACATATAAATGTATAGTAATACAATTATCCTGTCAGCGTATTCATCAACATAAAATTAACGAGCATAATCCTCATGTAATTGTCTCACCTGCGGGAGTGTAATTTAACATGCAAATATAAGAAACTTTGGTAATACACATTAAAATATATTACTTATCATAAATTGTTAAATATAAATATGGACCATTGTTTTTTTTTATTGTTTTATAATAGACTACTAGTGCTAGAGTTCGATCCCTGGTGCCAGCACCAATGAATTTGGTTGTTCAATTTTAAGTACTGACTTACAACTCGATCGGCGGTGAAGAAGAAATTTGTTAGAAAAGCTATTTGTTTTAGAAAATTTTCTAAGACATGTGAAGTTTGCCAATCCGCACTACTCTTTGCAGAGAAGTCGTGTAGTGCGTGAAGGCTGTAACCTTAACGACAGGCAATATCATATCCTATCATATCCTAATTCTGTAAGCCGGACTACAGAAATGAAATAAAATCAAGTCTTAAACCAAGCACAACAATTAAAGATTTTATACTATTATATATTTTGTGGTTTAGCGTAGGTTGGAAAAACAATCAATAAAAATATAATGAATATAAATACTCGATTACTTACATTTAAAGTATATTATGAATATTATTATAATAATTATAATAATAATAATAAACCATTTATTCGAACCAGCACACAGAAATAGACAAAAATGAAACAAGAAGAACTTATCTACTAACAATAAAAAAAATCGTATTAATTACAAAACATTTTCTTAAATACTAATTAAAATAGGTAAAAAATAAATAAAAGATAAAATAAAAAAAGAAACCAAGTAAATACGAAAACTTGATCTCTTGATGCTGGATCGAATAGGTACCAGCTCAGCATTGTGTTGGCTGTGAAGCCGACGCTGGTATTCTGCCGGTACCTATGCCTACTACATCAATAATATAAAATTATGATTATCATCATAATTATAACTAAGAAACTCTACCGGAAGACCTCTCTCTCTCAGCATCGGAAATATTATTTATAATGATTTATATTATGCCAGGTTACAAAATGAATAAAAAATATTTTTTTATTTCTAAGTTTAGTGGATTTTACCGCATAATAATTTTAATTTTAATTGAAATATCTGAAATAATTACAATAAAAATCCGCTATAGATAGATATATTTTTTTAAAGAATGCTAACGATATTTCAGATCGTGCCCTAAACTATTACAGTCTTGACGCTTCAATTCAACCAGTAGTATCGAAATTAAAATATGATGGGGCTTTGAACCCAGGAACTATCGACGGCCACTAATAAATGCTCAGTCATTATAACGGTGACAGTGGAATTAAATATTGACCTAGTTTTTTCGTTGAAATCTTAAAAACAAGTTTTACTTACGCACCGTATGCAGGATTTTGATTTGTTGATGAATATTTGATGGCTTGGTAACAAGACCTTTAATTAATAATAATAATAATTATTCATTTATTCAAAGTAACTAAGACTCATCATTACTTCATACAACTACCAAATAACAACCTTAGACTAAATTATAAGATAAAAATATAAAATTATTATTATAACTTTTGATTATAATATAAATAAAGAAATATAATATTATACTAAAAGCCAAGTCTTTTTTTAAAACACACACTTATTTCTTACGTCTAAGATGAAAATGGTAAAATGTAAGTAAGATGATCCCCCCCATGAGTCCCCGCGCCATTTTTTTTTTTTTTTCCGTATGCAGGATGGATCGTTTACTTCAGGGGTCACCAAGCCTCAACTAGGCCACACTGAATACATAAATTTGGACCATTGACACTATAAATAAATAAATACATGTCTTTTACCTTGAACGCTTGGGAGAGATAACTGAATCAGATGTCAAGGTCATTTTGCGCAATCCTAGCACACTTCTCTCGATTCTATCAAATCCATACATCTTACATACCCATGTCCAAGAAGTTATTAGTTTATTACGAAGAAATTTTACATAACCACTGCCTTCCTTCAGAAGGCGCTGTTGCTTACAGGATCTAGTAGTGGGGTTACCATCATTCAACACCACTTTCTATAGTGATAATAAGAAACTAATTACGTTCAAAGTAGCGAAGCATAATCTAAGGATAGGCGTATAATAGAGAGACATTAATTTATCGCCCTCAAAACCCTTTGCATATTAAATTTCACGAAAATCTTTGGAACTATTTCTAGATATTTAAGAGAATATAATAATTTCTTGTTTAAAGGTATTATTAGATTTTGTATTTTCCTTTTATTTTAGTGACTTTTTAAACCCGTCTTTTAGATCGGTTTTAATAAATACCCTGTCTCGTTAATTACGCAAAAAGAAGATGATTAAGTCCACTGTAAATTTGCTACGTAAATGTAAATTTATGTAAAAAATTGTATTTTGTATAATTATATAATTATGATAACAACATGAGCCGTTATGGCTTTTCCCTCCATCATTACACATTGTGGCCGCTTTGGTAGTTACGGAATCTTGGCCGCGGGCCATAGCTTCTCGAGCCCTGGTACACCTGTTCGTCGACTAAAGTAATTTTAACATTAAGTCTTGATTCCACTGTACAATGGGAGACATATCCCGATTATCAATAACAATTATAAATTGTTCAATGCGTTTATATTTTTGTAAAGTACCTCAAACTCCAATGAATGAACAACGCATATACGCATTATAAATGTATAACACTTTTACTGAGGTAAAACAAAAACCGATTTTGACTTTAAAAGGTTCTCAATTCGTCTGTCCTTTTTTTTATATATATAATAGAATTAATTACAACCTAATCAAATTCGTATCAAACTAATCCCATTCATTCGTGAATGATCCCATATGACAATGGCATCTATGAGAAAACTATATAAGAATTAAATTTGCATCAAGTATGTGCCCCACCAATGGACGAATAACTCAGTATCACGCCAACCTATTTCGATGATTCATTTTTTATTGCAAAGGATTTGGACTTCAAGACTAGTTTGATGAGAGTTTGGTTAGGTACTGATTAATTCTATTACCTATTCCTACGGTAATTCGTAAATATAAAGAGGTCGTCCACGCAATAGCGTTTGACGTTTCGATTTGATGTGGGTTTTTGTTTTTGCTTGTAAATATAATTGTTATACGAATAGATGATTCATAGATCTATAGCTTACTTTTCCTGCAATAGCGAAACAGCATTTTTCTATCTTAGACATCCTGAGGATGCGGGCAATTAATAAAATAAATATATCCTCTGAGATCAAGAGACATTTTATCGTATTGCAATACAAAAACTGGTAACACAGCTGTTAGCGGGAGACGCGATTTCCTTTACAGTTCACTTCGAAAAATAGAGGATATTAATTCGGTCGTATTTAATATATTTCGTATTTCTTACAATCTCTTCATAGTTTCATTATTAATAAAGCCATTTTGAAAATTATTTTATTATTGGATTCAATTTAGTTTTAATTTTATTGGCATACGTCCGAATTGATGTCCTCTATTTTTCGAAGTGAACTGAAAAGGAAATCGCGTCTCCCGCGTAATAGCTGTTCTGTCAGTATTGGCATACGGTCTCGGGTTCCGGTATACTTTTTTTTTTATATGAAAAGTGGCAAACGAGCATACGGCTCACCTGATCTTAAGTGATCA
Organism: Meandrusa payeni; assembly: GCA_029286785.1. Taxonomy (NCBI): domain Eukaryota; kingdom Metazoa; phylum Arthropoda; class Insecta; order Lepidoptera; family Papilionidae; genus Meandrusa; species Meandrusa payeni. Next base: position 13,308,274 of record JAGSMX010000024.1, on the reverse strand, counting down.
CCGTCGCCCATGAACATCCACAGCACCAGAGGAGCTGCAGAAGCGTTGCCGACCTTTGAGATAGGAATAGGCTCGTTTCTTGAAGGTCCCTAAATCGTAAATGTTCGGAAACACCGCTGGCGACAGTTTATTCCACAAGTTGGCAGTGCGTGGGAGAAAGTTACGCGAAAACGTACAGTCGTTGAACGCCAACCATCAAGATGGTGGCGGTGGAATTTGGAATTCTGCCGAGATGTGCGGTAATGGAAATCGGTAGCTGGGATGATTCCGAACAATTCCTCAGAACACTCCCCATGGTAAATGCGATACAGGATGCAAAGAGAACCGACATCTCTTCGCAGACTCAGAGGGTCGAGTTGATCGGAAAGACCCTGATCGTCGACTATTCGGGCAGCTCTACGTTGTACACGGTCAAACGGAAGAAGTTGGTATTGGGGAGCCCCGGCCCAGAGATGCGAACAGTATTCCATGTGAGGCCGCACCTGTGCCTTATACAGTTTAAGGCGGTGAGCCGGCTTGAAATACTGTTTGGCCCTGTTGAGTACTCCGAGTTTTTTGGAGGCCATTTTAGCCTTGCTCTCCAAATGACCGTCAAACTGGACAACACTCGAAATATCGACGCCCAGAATGCCAATGTTTGGCTTGGCACAAAGGTGAGTGTTTCCGAAGAGTGGTGATGCGACAAAGGGGCTTTTTGGCGGTGAACGCGCAAACTTGAGTCTTAGAAGGGTTAAACTGTACTAGATTTAGTCCCCCAATCGGAAATCTTCACAAGGGATGATTCGAGACTTCTTAATATCGGAACCCGAGACCCAATGCCAATGACCCTAAGGAACTCTTAAAAATCGAACAGAAATATGTTTGGTAATTAATATATTAGAAGACCAGCGCCCGTTGTTAAAACTATTTATATAATTTTTCTTTAAAGTAGCCTAAGTTATTTCTTTTCACTATTTTGGCGATAATGGCTTACACATAAAAATAAAATATATGCTGTCGCGGGCTGTTTTGTAGGACTATTTGATATAAACATTTCCATATTATATCCGTGTAACTCTTACGGTTTCTTGCGGCGCTCGCCAGAATAACCCGCAGATGGCAGTTTTTTTTTCATACTTATCGTTATGTTTTGGACAATTCACACTGAATCTTTATATCTCTTTATAAATTATAGCTTATGTGTTACTCTGATGTGTACACTATAAATTCATTCATCAAAATTCATTCAGTTGTTTTGAAAGAGTAACATTTCACATGCATTCTTACAAACATTTGCGTTTATTATATTAATAGAATTTGTAGTATGGGACCTATTTGGAACAAAAAAAATATATTCAAGATATAAATGACGACTTTTACAGCATTTTTTGTAGACACTTAGGATCCCCTTGTAACGTGGAACGGCTTGTCTGTCGACAAAGGCCTTCTTTAAATATTTCCGTACGTACTTCTATCTTTTGCTAACCAGCTCCATACACAAAAATTTGGATTCATACATAGAAATAATTTAATGCACCAGTTATTTCAATATCTTTATTATCCTTTCTTGTAGGCCTCAGGCCAGGATCAGGACGACAGACAAGCCGTTCCACGACCACTTGCCGATGATTAAAGTAATAATTATCAAATTAATTTAATTTATAGGTGTAAGTAGGCAAACAATTTTTATTTATTGTAAAGAAACTTTCAGGGCAATAAAGGCTATTTTATTTTTATTTTATGTACGAATCTCAAGATTAATATAACATAATATAATTTAGAACTTCCAACGCGAAGTTATACTAATTTACGTAGGCACATAAGAACAGAAATTACCACATAACTGAGGTGCTATAACAAAATAACCAGTTAAGTGAGATACACGCTGCTTGCTTGTTTTTTTCATATTTCACTAGTTGTCTCAATATGAAGAGGCTCAATTTTAACTGGATGGTCAACGACTTTAACACATGGCCAATAATGCTCACGAACCCGTATGTTGTGAATTATTGAACAAGAGAATAAAGAGTATGCAGTAACAGAATATTCATATATTTTAACTAAATATGAATAATCTTTAACCGACTTCAAAAAAGGAGTTACTTAAAACGTCTGTATTTTTTTAACGTTTGTCGTCATTTATGGACTCATATTGCTGGTTTTTTTTTTAATGGATTTACATGCAATTAGGTTCCAGATTTTTGTTGACACGAGGTTCCAGATATATCATAGAACTCCTAAAATCGTAAACAAGAATGCTGTTTGATTTTGATGTTAGTAGGTTTATGAGATGTCAAGTACGTACAACGACAACGAGAACAAATGTCTTAGAAGTAATGGGCTATGGGCGCCAGAAAGTCCTAATTTAACAATGACACTTCGGAAATAAGAGGCCACCCACGCGTAATAGTGTGTAACGTGTGATTCGATTTGAAGTCAGGTTTTTTTTTTCAACCGGCTTCAAAAAAACGTAGAGGTTCTCAACACGTCTGTATGTTTGTTAATGTTTGTTACCTAATAACTTTCGACTGGGGGAACCGATTTTAATTATTTTTATTTGAAAACTGGCTTCCAGTGTGGTCCCATTGGGCCCCACAATTTGGTCCAATTCTGACAAAACCATTTAAGTCTTAATTTAATTTTAAATAGGTGCGCGACGAATTAACGAATAACTCAATATCACGCCTTTTCATTGGAAAGGATTTACTTCAAAGGTGATGAGCGTTTGGTTAGATTCTGTCTATATTAAGTAATATTTCTATGATAATTCGATAATATCGATACTACGTTTCGGGCCAAAATTAGAGGGAACAGTGCGGAGCCACGGACGATTGCAGAACATACTGAAAAACGAATGAATGAATATAACGTTATTACATTCTTAGTGTTGGGATGACCAATTTCCCAACAATACTTAATAATCCTTATGTATTCCAGTTATTTTCTTGGTGCACAAATAATGTAAATAAGTAAATAAAACATTTTAATGGATCGTTCTCCAACCGTGGGGGCCGTGTGGTCACGAAGGTAGCCGGTATAAAACGAGTACGGACGGGTGTTCCGAGTGTACTCGCGCGCTCGCTCCCACAAGGTCAAGTTCGAGCCTCGGAGTCATTGCTCCTCCAGCGCTGCAAAGCTGCGCCCGTGAGCTGAGAACTGTGCTGGTCAGTGACGGTGAGTTTGTACTCCTTATAAAACACATCTCCAGGTCTTACGAAAGAGTTCAACGCGTTTCATATCAATACTAATTAATATAACATTAAAAACTACAGAGAGTATAGAAATTATACTTATGTCATGTGATACAGTGTATTTCAAATAAGAATTAAGTTTATAAAAAATTGCTGCCTACACGTCTGAAGCCTATATTTTTTGTTTTAAATTTTTTACCCCATTCCAATGACATGTAATAGAAATTGTTTATTATTTTATTTGACACTTGGAACTTTTTACTACAAGAAATATTGTTAAATAATTAATATTTATAACTAATTAAAAGCAATGATAAATCTTCTGTACTACTCTTCTGTACTAAATAGGGAGACATTTTTTGTAAACTACAGAAAAAATAGACATGATACCTATACCATTAGAGAAAGAGTATTTCAGAGAGGATTTTATATAATATATTTGATTCATTTGGACCGTATTTCCAACTTAAAAAAATGCACTTATAATCATCTAGATATCGGATAACATATTATAAAGCCGTGAGCAAAATTAAGGGTCGGTTAAAAAGTTTAAATATCTCAGAAGACAAAGACGCTAGTTATCTGAAATAAATTGTGCATGATAGACAATAAATATCTTTAGAATAAAATAAAATACTTTTATTAATTTATGTATATTTCATTAAAAAACATAAATTTAAACGAAAAAGGATATCTTACGTAAACTTGGATATTACAATTAAGTAAACTTAGTGTTAAGTTGTTGTTAGTAACTAAGTACTAAACATAGTGTTGCCTTCATGTGGCTGGCTAATTTAAATAAAAATAAAATTTAATGAAAAATACTGTATTTTGGCTCACGATAAATACTATAGATAAGGTCGTAGATTCAAACCATCGTTAGTTACATGTTTCACTTTCACTCCTAGCATAAGCTTCAGCTTTTTTGAAACTATTAACAATCATCAACTTATTTATTTATACTCTTTAATGTTGACAAACAAAATGCAAAAACAACATACAAACATAAATAGTAATTTGTGAAACAATGGGCGGGAAGCTTTTACAGCTCTTATCGCTAAGAACGGTAAAAGCTTCCAAGCTATACACACATACACATACCATAAACATACACATACATGCCTTTGGATGCAGAATTAAGAAGAACAAGGAAGAATTAAAAAGAAGAGACTGCAGTTTTTAATAAATCAACATATACTTAAATACTAATAATAATGATATTTACAATAATCATAAATACATATAAACACATGTATTTGTAAAAAAATTAACACACAGTATCCATTTACAACGTCTTTAGTAACATATATTGTAAAAATTGCAAGCAATATATAAATCGGGAACAAATGTATTTTTGGAGAAAAATATAAACATCATTGATAAATGTTCTTTAAAGTTTACTGTCACTTAACTTTGATTACACTTAAGCGTAAGTGACAGTAAACTTAGAGAAACCTTACAAAAAATACACTAAACTGAGCAGGCAAGTTCTATGAAAAGATGGTCGATTTCATCGATATTCAGAAATTAAATCACATGTGCATCTTCTGTATTAAAATAATATTTTATTTCGTTTTATTGCGATGACCTATCACCATTGTGTCGTCCAAATAAAGGTATAAGAAACAATTAAAGTTGTTTCAGTAAATTATGTTTTAGTGACGCTTTTATCGTTAGAAAGAAATAGTAGTGGATTTTTCGTTCTCAAACCACATCTTTCGCAAAATATTGACCAGAATTTGCAAAGTTGACAAACTGTAGTACCGCATAATATAATACGGACAGAATTATCACCCCAATATCAATTCAAAATAAATTTATGGACCGGTATTTTAAGCGGTAAAGTCTTAGAACCAATAGAACTACCTGAAAAGCTGAATGGCGTAAACTATTTGGGATTTCACCAAAATGAGGTTTGAAATAACTTGTAGGTTTTGTGGAATGATTCAATAGTCCAATAACTAGTACACTCGCTTTATTGAGATAACGTTGTACAAGGAATTATTTTAACGAATGCTGTGACAACTGCGCGTCCTCGCCGCATCTTCTTTTTACAAAAAATAATTAGAAGTCATATTACAAACTAATAAAGTTAAGTAATTGTTTACAATGCCAAGTTAATGTGATGAACAACTCAAGTATTAATTATGAATTAGAAATACAATACGGTACAGGTAAATCACTAAGATATCATTGTAAGTAGTTATTATGCATAATAATCGCTGGGTGCCATGTGTTGCCAGCTAACAGGTACAAACATTTTAGAAGATATACGAGTACTAATCAATATTTCAAAAACGGAAAGGAAAATGTCAACTTATTGGTACAAGCCAAGTCCAACTCCGGAATAATTTATTTTGTTATGTCTATTATATTTTGTTTATTTTTTAATTTATAATCGTAAAATTCAATGCTTTCCCATTAGTCTCTGTGTTCATTTCTAGGATTTTAAAAGTAACAGCTTCATAAAACATAAAATGTTTAAGAATGTCTCATTTATGTTTTGTTATACTTTTACTGTATCTCGAAGTATCTCTACGGTCGCACACGACAATTGGAAGTGTAAAGATTTAAACATTATTGAGTCATCTCGTCACCTCACGATTTGCTTCAAAACAGTTTTTGTGTTCTATAGAAAAAAAAGAACGGTACGTATATTTACACAAGCAATTTTTCATTTGTAACGGCTTTTCATGTTCTCTTTTTGTTAAAAAAAACACAAGTAATTTTCTCCTGAATTCTGTAGGCAGTGCCCAAGTTTGTGTTCACTCGATTTGCCCGTAATAATAGATTTTTTTTTCAACCTACCGTCGAACACCGTACGTGATGCTAACAAATCAATGATAAAGTGAAATGTGCGTCGCCGAAACTAGCGATGAAGAAATTACATTTTTTTTAACACTCCACGGCCACTATATACGTCCAGTGTGATTACTATAATAGTGTGTCAATTTCTATGGTATCTGTGGCATGAAACTGTAAATAAATTTGAACAAATAATGGTGCATGCGATTAATCTAGATATGACTCGTTTATTTATTATGTACACAGCACTGAAAGAAATATATAAATATAAATGAATGAATAATATAATTTATACATTTTTGTACAACAGTTAAAACGTACATCACAGTAATAATACATTTTACAAATATATCATATTATAATATAATTGTACGTGCAATGAGCGATCTCTTCCAGACAACCTGTGGATAAACAGAAATTTGTTGCTAGAAATATTTGAGTCTGTGGTTATATCTAATTTTAGTTAAAAACAGTTAAACATTTTGCTGAATATACAGGTTTACTATATAGGAACATATAAAAAGCTTGGTAAAAAGCGGATAGCGGAAGCTGTGTCCGTCTCTCCGTCATCCTATCTCCGCTAGGGTTAAAAGGATGCGAGAATTTTTTTTTATTAGTTAAATTGGACAAGCAATAGAAATACATGTCAAACGAACGGAATGGTAGTAGAAAATTGTAATTTTTCAAACATTATTCAGTGATCGTAAACTAAGCATAAAGTTTGTTTTCCTCCTTTCAACCGACTTCAAAAAAAGGAGGAGGTTCTCAATTATAATACTACCGGGGTAGTCAGAGACTGCTTTCTCTATCCTTTTCACTAAGCTTTTTAGATTTATATAAAATGACAAGCGGCCCTAGATATCTGAATGCAAGCATAAATATTTAACAGCTAATAAACAGTAATCAATAATATCAAACGTTATTCATTACTGACATTATTCTAGCTAGCTAGGTAGCTTTCGGTTTTCTACAGATTGCATTTTGGAGAGTGTGCTCAGGAACTACATGATCTAATTCCGCCATCCCCTTTCCACCATCGGACTTCTAGACGCACTACAGGATTTCATCCTTTTGTTTTGAACATCCCTCATAGCCGAACGAAGCACTTTGCTACGTTTTTCATTATTCGTACAGCAAAGGACTGGAATAGTTTGCCCGCGACTGTCTTTCTCTTCGATTACAGTGTGGGTATTTTCAAGAGTAGAGTGAATAGGCATTTACTAAGCTAGTGCGCCTTACCATCCAGGACTGCATTTCCACTTAACAACAGGTGGGATCGTAGTTAAGCACTTACTTAGAAAGTATAAAAAGAAATCTATTTTTTAAATCGAAAATATGCCATTATCCAAATATTCTGGATATATATGGTCGATTTGAAACCCTCACTTAAATACGTTCTTTAATTTGCGGTGAGAGTTAACCGTATCAACTATCAATAATTAGTGACAGTTTCGAAACTCATGAAAAAGAAAAATAATTTTCAAAACGGAAAATTATTTTATTAGATATAAACTATGACATATCATGTCATTTCTAGCAGTGGATTTATACGGGCTTATGTCGACGAATACGACGACGAAATAAAGAAAATAACCTTTTTTTTTTGTTTACGAGGAGGAAATCTTCAGAAAGATACCCCGCCTTCTAGGGGGAAGGCGGCGGTTATGTGGGGTTTTACCGAATAAAACCTCCCCAGTGGTGCGTGGACTTCCACTGGAGGAAGGGAACGCACCGGAGCCCCTCTGCACTGTGCTCAAGGAGATCACTTTCCGGGGGGGAGGTTACTCCCTCCCCCCTGTGCCCTCGCAGTGCATGGTGACACGGGCCAGCCGATGTCGCCTTCTTCCCGGGTCCACCTTGGCGGACGACAAAGGCACCCACCCTTGTCGCCCAGTGAACCCGAGGCCCCTTTTAGTCGCCTTCTACGACAGGCAGGGGATACCGTAGTCTTATTTTTGAGAGCCCAGAATTACAGGGCTGAAAAAAAAAGAAAATAACGTACAGTTAAATGAGAGTGGAGGTTTTAGAAAGTTACATAAAGCGTCCGAGATACTGGACAATGTATTACTAATGTATTTTATTTGTTATCATATTTACGTTATTTAAATAATTTTCAAAATCATAATAAATAAATTATACAGTACATTGTCCAGTATCTCGGCAGTTTGTGTTATAATTTTATAAATATTAAACATGTCGGACGTTGTACTCGAATTTAATAACTCTATATTATTCAAGTAAATTACGTATAAAATTAACTAACGTTTATCTTAAGAAATACTCATGAAATGTGTCAGAGTGTGGAGTGATTTAATTTAACAAGGCAATGAGAACCTTAACCCATAAGATATAAAGGTTACAACGCATTAACTGCATTAGATTTAAGTATTGTGTGTTAAACTGCAATAATCGTTACTTTTAAGTTCAACGTATTACGTTACGATGCTTAGGCATTGGATATTTACTAGTCGGATCTAACAAGGGGTATTAGTAGAATACAATCTTGAAGTTATTCAGACAAATCGCCGTGACGTTTTGTATAAATAATGCTTATTGACGACCAGTAAGATTTGTGATAAATGTATTTCGTGAATATCAATGCTGGAAGAGTCGGGATATATTGACATTTTTAACATTGATCTATTTCAAAGCGTCCATTCGCGACCGTCGGAGGTTGCGAAAAATCCTTGCGCTATACAAGTATTTTATGGGACCCACCCCTTGATAAGATTAGGAGCGTTGCTGGAGTTTCTTCGGTTTTCTCCCAGCGCTAACGCTTCCCGAAGTGGCATATAAGTTAGTTTAGCTTAGATTGTCCCATTCGGCCGTCTCGGGCGCCCTCGGATTGGCCTGCTAACACGTAATAATGGTAGCCGTCGAAGCCGAGGTTACCCTTGTGTCGAGTTACCACCTAATAGAGATTCAGGCTAAGCGACCTAAAAGCTATGCCGCGTCTCAATCCGGTGAAGCAGTAAAGGGCAGCTTCTCTGGCCAACTGTGTTAGTTCGTCCTAAAAAAAATTGATGTATTAAGAGATAAATCTCGGCTTTCATTGAGTTGGATTAATTACATTATATATTAATAAAAATTAAAAATGAGTACAATCAATAAATAAATTACAAGTTATCATTAAATAAATCTAAATTATTTTAATTTTTACATATATCTTTTTTATTTACACTCCTTGATGCTCGTTATTACTTATTACAACAATAACCGTTTGAAGCTTTAGTTAAAAAAATTGTTCTTCTATACTTATCAAGAGCTCTATATAATTGAAGTTAACTATCCGTATGTTATTACGATAGCCCTGTAGTTCTGGGCTCTCAAGAATAAGACTACGGTATCCCCTGCCTGTCGTAGAAGGCGACTAAAAGGGGCCTCGGGTTCACTGGGCGACAAGGGTGGGGGCTTTTGTCGTCCGCCAAGGTGGACCCGGGAAGAAGGCGACATCGGCTGGCCCGTGTCGCCTTGCACTGCGAGGGCACAGGGGAGAGGGAGTAACCTCCCCCCCCCCGGAAAGTGCTCTCCTTGAGCACAGTGCAGAGGGGCTCCGGTGCATTCCCTCCCTCCAGTGGAAGTCCATGCAGCGAGGAAGGGCCACTGGGGAGGTTTTAGTGGGTAAAAATCCCACATAACCGCCGCCTTCCCCCAGAAGGCGGGGTATCTTTCTGAAGATTTCCTCCTCGTTAACAAAAAAAAATGTTATTACGTACGGCGATACGTTCATTTGATATAAATTAAAATATTATTATTTAATATAATATTTATTTATTTAATCTTTCAAATTTAAATTTTAATGATAGTGTTGAATGTCCTTTTATAGTAATTAATTATTTGCATGCAATTAAAAACTTAACTTCTCACGCCCGTATATTTAAGCATATATATAAGAACACGTGCCCATTTTTATTCACTTTTACTACGTAAGCTCGTCAAGGCAAAACCCACTGATCCACTTATAAATGGTGAAAGGAACCATCAACTAACTCTATCTCCTTTTAATCAAAGTTTAGTAGGACACTATGTGTAAATGTTAGCAAGAGAAAACTAACTTATTGGCTTGCCCGCCGCACTTTTTTAAATGCAAGTTTACTGGTACTGAAAACGACAAGTGAAGCTGCAAATCTTTATTATATCATTACACTTTTCGCAACGTTCACCAGCTACTTCGCGAGTCAAGCTGGTGTGAAGAAGTTTTACTTTAAAAAAGCCCTCACTTGATTTTACCCCTAGCATAGCAGACAAAGCTCCCGCTGTCCGTCATATAAGAAGAGAGTTCAATGACTCCAAGGTAACCGTCAAGCGTGAACATCCAGTTATGTACATATGTATAATTTATCACAGTTGCGTACTCGAGGAAATTGTGAATTGTTACTAATTTTTTTATTTAATAAAGAATATTATATTATTACTACGTCATTGTAGCCGAAAATTGTAGCCATGGTAGCTCAGTAGGTGGTAGGCTCAAGTTGCATAATACGCTAGCAACCCGAGTTTGATCCCCGGTGCCGGCACCAATAAAGTTGTTGTTGCAATTTTATGTGCTGATTTACCACGCGCTCAGCGGTAAAAGAAAAAATCTAGAGGAAACCTATATGTCTTAGAATTTTTCTCTAAAATTTCTTTTTTCTGCCAATCCGCACTAGGGCCGCGTGGTGCACTATGCCCTTATACTCTCTTCATAGAGAAGGCCTGTGCCCAACAATAGGTCATATATATACGTAATCGGTATTCAATGATGAGGCAAAAAAGGAATAAGATAAACTTTGTGATTGAGAAGACGATTTCTTTTTCATGAAACAGTTATTGAAATGCAGCCATTGAGGAATATATACGAGATTATACAGAATATATACAGTAGATTGCACCGGAACCCGGCTACACTACTTCCGCACGTCCCGGGAGGTTAATCCATCCCCCAGCACCCTCTTAGTACAAAGCGACACGGCATTGGCCATGTTCCGACCCCGCTCGGAGGTCTCCTTCTGGGCCTGGATCTGGCGTGCGTGTTGTGCATGGGTATTTCATATTTTTGTTCTTAACATCTATACCTCAAAACTTAGTTCGCTTGTAAGCTTATAACTAACATCATTTACTATGAGAAAACCTCTGACCACGTCGCTATTATTATTATAACTATTAAAATTCAATAAGGGCGAAATGATTTTTTTTACAGAAATATTGTAATAACAACTCACTCGAATAACTACATCAGGTACAGAAGAAAAAAACTTGCTGGAAACTGGTCTCAGAGTCGCCGGAAGAGCAACTCTGCAATTATCATACGAGTGTTTTTGCCTAACGTCTAATTAAACCGATACAAATCCGACTACGTTTGACGGGTTACCGTTATTTCAACGACCACGTGATTTAGCAAAACCGTAACGTATACCATAGAGTATGCATAATATAAAAGATTTTATTATTTTACTTTACTAAATTTACTGGCCGCTTGTAAGGAAACGAAAAAAAAGTATACACATCACGTTATATCGAGTAATTGTTTTTACGATTTATTATTTAATAATTATTTAGCACTACGCTTAATTCTAGTGTCCATTATATATTTAACTAGCGTTCCAACCCAGCCCGCTTCGCCGGGTTAGATTTTGCTTTATTTTATTCAAACAATAAACTTACATTATTAAATATTTAATTTAACTCATAATATTATTATTCATTTATCATCTCATAAAATTAAATTATTCATTTCTCTATGTACTCATTCTCTTCTATTATTCTCTCAATCGGGTGAAGATCATTACCTACACCCATGTACTGCATGCATTCTTAACATTTATACAAAACATATGGGGCTCAAGTTAATGTCAGAAATAAAAGTACGACGTATGGGTTATTTGACAGTTCAAAAGAGGATTGCTCCGATCGTCACCAACCTTTACTGTATTAATCGCCAGGTCAATCTGAAGATTCCTGAAAGTCTCATTGATCGACTCATCGGTCTAGCCGTTTCGGAGCCTATATGGAACACACCCACACATTTTCTCTTTTATATATATATATATATTTAAATATGAATTTTTCAATAGTCAAATATTTTAACCGACTTCGAAAAAGGGGAAGTGTTCAATTTGACTGTATTTTTTATCTATTACCTCAGAATTTTCGAATGAGTAAATTGATTTTGATGATTCTTTATTTGAAAGATGGTTCTTCCCGTGTAGTCTCAATTTGGTCCAGTTCTGACATTTTTTTTCCTTATACATTGTTTGATTTGAAGTCGGTTTTTGTTTTTACTCGTTAATGTTTAGTCTTCCCTATTTATAAATAACACCAACGTCACAAACAAAATCACATCGTCAGAAACACCATCGTTAAGCATTGCATGCATCTCTTCCCAATTCAATTCACGTATGTCTTCCATTAGACGTAAAAGGGTTAGTAAATCCAAGCGTCTGGGTTTATATGGATATAACGATTCAATACTTATATGGCAATATTAAACTAACGAGAAGCTTTTCGTGTGACTTCAAATGCAATTATAAAATAATCTTTATCTATATCTATATTTAGTGCTTTATCTTTTAACTAATTTTCATAAAATTATACGATCGAACTAGCTAGGTTTCATTTTAAGCCCTGTAGTTCTGGGTTCTGAAGAATAAGACTACAGTATCCCCTGCCTGTCGGAGAAGGCGACAAAAAGGGGCCTCGGGTTCACGGGCGACAAGGGTGGGGGCCTTTGTCGTTCGCCAAGGTGGACCCGGGAAGAAGGCGACATCGGCTGGCCTGTGTCGCCTTGCACTGCGAGGGCATAGTGGGGGAGGGACCTCGGTAACCTCCCCCCCGGGAAGAGCTCTCCTTAAGCACAGTGCACATGGGCTCCGGTGCGTTCCACTGGAGATCCCGGTGCCCCTCACCATGCACCGAGGAAGGGCCACCGGGGAGGTTTTTGGTTTCATTTTTAAGAAATGTCGTTTTATTCAAGTATAGGGTACCGAAAATATACTTTAATAGATGGCATTGCTAAGCAACAAACAATAAGCCAATGGGTTTGACGTTAGGCCAAGAAAATCAATAATTTATAAAATACTTACTTATATATATATAAAATTACTTACGTATATATATTATTACTTACGTATTTTATAAATTATTAGTCATGGTTTCTTAGTGATATCTCATTTTTAACTTTGTGCTTAATTTATTTGTGTTGTAATCTGTCTAACCGATTAAATGGCTCATTATTATTATTATTAACAAAAAAATACCGAGCAAGGTCGATTATCGAGGTTCTAAATATAATCTGTAAAGTATTTTTAATGAGTACGAAGCTCTAAGTTATACGTAACTCACTCTACCATTACAATTTAATATTTTCTTTCTCTATCGATATCTACAGAATGCATAGAAGGAATTGTCAAAAATAGAGTTGCTTAAATTTTTCTTTGATATGTAATGTCTATCTGAAGGCCGTCGTTTTAATCCTATTTTTAGCAGGATAGACAGATAGCAATCACTGTCCGCTGTTCACTAAAATTGTTAGGCGAAGCATTGCTAGCCTAGTGGCTAGGAAGCCATCTTACGATTGCGGGTTTGATTTTTTTTTAAAAATCACGAACTACACAGATTGGCCAGAGAAGCTGGCCTTGACTGCTTCACAGGATTGAGAAGTGGCATAGCTCTTGGGTCGCTTATCCTGAACCACTATTGCTACTGTTACTGCTAGTAACGCGACACAAGGGTTCCCCTGATGAGGGGTAACCTCGGCTTGGACGGTTACTATGTTACACGTAAGCATTCCGTCACGAGGGCTCCCGAGAGGGCCGAACCACGGCTCAATCGGTTGATATTTCACGGATAATCTAATAAACATTCAAAAGCTAAACTAACTTTGTGTGCCACTAAGGGGTGCGTTGGTGCTGGGAGAAGAAGTGGCCGAAGAAACTCCAGCATCGCTCCTAACATCGAGGGGGTCGGGCCTGCCCATAAAATAGCAGTAACGCAAGAGGAAAATTCGCAACCACCTACGGTCGCAAATGGACTCTTTGTGGATTTGTAACGCGGGTTCGAAGCCCAGTCGCTTTGTACCAATGGATTGCCGTGTATTCGGTTTTTAAGTACAAAAAATCAATTGCTAAAAGTTTGTTCCCCTGTACTGTCACATAAGGGAGCTAATAAGCTTGTTAAAAAGCTATTTCACTCTACCTTATGTGTTCGTGACAGTTGGTAAGTATAATTTATAAATGTACAAATATACTGCTGGTCTATCCGTAAACAACGTTACGAACCGACACAATTATTAATTTCACAGCTGGAGTTATGTAAATCGCCAGCCGAAGTCGGGACGCCATAAAAGTTCCGTTTTTCTCGCGAAACATACGACATGAAGTGGCATATCAATTTAAGCCAACACTTTAAAACTAGTTACGATGTAACAATGTAACGGTTTGTGTAATCTTAAAGGCACGCTCTTCTCACGTGTAATACGTTGGTAGGGATAGTATTCTTGCTTACGACACCTAAGGGGTAGGCAGAGATGTTGCACCCACAATATTTTAAAGAGGTTACAAAACCGATTGATAATTATTTTTAACCGACTTCAAAAAAGGAGGACGGAGGTTCTCAAATAAATAAATTCGAATGTTTGTTATTCCAGAGCTTGCGATTGGGTTATCCAATTTTGATGATTCTTTTTTTATTTGAAAGCTGCTGCTTCCCGTGTGGTCTTATTTAAATTTAGTCCAACTCTAACAATGGGATCCATGAGAGAACCATAAAAGTCTTAAATTTGCATTAAGTATGTGCGTGACAAATGTACGAATAACTCGGTATCACGGTAACCGCTTTCGATGATATTTTTTTTATTGGAAAGGATGTACTTCCAGGGAAGTTTGATAAGAGTTTGGTTAGGTTCTGATTTATTCAATTTCGTAATATACCTACGATATTTCGGAAATATAAAGAGGGCTGCTGCTCGTAATAACATTTAACGTTGATTCGATTTGAAGTCAGTTTATGTTTTTCTCATATATATACATTTCAAATATCAAGGTGATTATGTCTGACAAAAAACGTAAAATTTACTAGGAACATATAACAAAAAGTTCATTCTAAATGATGAGTCACAGCAAAAAAGTTCAAAAACTTACATCTGAAGTGATTGCTCAAAGCCTGTACACGTAAACCCAGTCAGGTGTGACATCAAATTTTAATTTCTGAACGCAAACACAGTATGAAAACAATTTTTTTTGTGATCCAAATAAGTTACAAAAACTTCACAAGCGGCATGCGGTTGGACATCACGTGAAATTATGTTCTCACCTCTAACAAGTCTGGCCATAAACATTGTTGCCACTTATTTTTTTTAATTCAAATTAGGAATGCGTTTGTAATGACAAAAACTTCAATCAATTTCCAAATAATTTAAATTTTAAATCGATTCAAACTTCAAAATGCAATTTGGAAGTGAATAAAGAAAAACTTTTTATAAAGAAATAACAATATTTCTTTTTTTTCTGAAATATTATATTACTAACATTCTTGTTAACCATTCTAACTAAGCTTAAGCTTGTGCTAGGAGATCGTTCACGTCAATCGATGAATGGGGGATTCGAACCTACGACGTTACGATTCGCAGATCGTACCCTAAACCATTAGGCTATTGACGCTTCATGCATTTATTTATATAGCTAATAAACACAGTAGATGCCAATCAAGCTCATGTTCTATCTACGTCAGACATCTACGAACATTGCTACTAAATATACGATACAAAGCCGCAACAAGTGCGAGAGCTACGACGCCATCTCGGAGCTTCGACGTGTAAAAACAAAGCGACTCGCTTAATGGCGGCCAGCGTAGCTCATTACGCAAGTTGTCAGCAGATGCGAGTTGCGCGCGCGCACCTTGAAGCAAGGCCGCGAGCGGACGTTGACCCGCCACTAGCGCGATCTCGCGTCGAATGGCAAGCAATCAAGTTTATAAGGAAAACAATGCAGATTATTTTTAAGCACAGATAGTTTATAATAATCTGCGCTCAAAATATGTATATATTTTGAATCTTAATAATGAGTTATAACATAAATACGTTATGTCTTTATAGAACAATATTCCAAGTCATATACACTCCAACTGTTGTTAAAAACGGTTTACTCCCGGAGCGGGACTATGTCATATGCTCTTCATAATTAAATGGAGATGCTTCACGGGGCGGGGATAAATTACAATGATGAAACAATTCATCATGTATTTTTACAATACGCACATATCGAAATCGACGCCATAAGGTCAGTAGGAAAGCACTGAGCTACCACGGCTCTCTTTAGTATGTATTGACAACTAATTTTATAAACTTACAGGTCAGACACTAACATTTTTACAGGAATTATATTAATATAAGTTCTTACGTGTGTAAATATGTAGACACACTCTGTTATATTTAATTTTTCCTTTTATAAAGACTTCAAAGATACTTTCATACTTTTTTTTTAATGACGAAATACACAGATAGGCCAGAGAAGCTGGCCTTGACTGCTTCACTGGATTGAGAGGTGGCATAGCTCTTAGGTCGCTTAGCCTGAACCTCTATTGCTAGTAACTCGACACAAGGGTCCCCCCGGTAAGGGGTAACCTCGGCTTGGACGGTTAGACTTTCATACTGGGTAACGACCGAACGATTATACAGAACCTCAATCCCTTTATAACATGGTTATATTTTATGCAGTTATCGTTTAATAGTATCATAACTGTAACGCAAAATGCGCCTCCACTATAATTTCTTATCTAACGCTACGAATTTAATTACGAGTACATTAGTATCGCGGCTTAGTAGTCGAGCTGTAAGCTGCTTGGCCCTCGAATATCAATTGTATATAAAATTAACTTTCATCGGCATCGTAATGGTATTTTAGTTCATAGCTTCCACTGTGGTTTACCCATGACGTACCACTGGCTCGCCAATCTAGTTTATAATAGTATTTTACCTATTTGTATAGTGGACTAATAATTCATGTAACTATAATAGATTGGTTTCATTATGAAACTTCAGATTCAGACTTTCCAATAGCAGAATCGTATACTATTTTTTTGTTCACGCGGGGAATCTTTTACAGACCATCCTCCGGTACCCTGGATGGGCCCGGAGGGATGTGTGGGACTCGGCCTGGGCAGCCCTACCCACTAAACCTTCCGCGAATGCCATCAGGCGTTATGAGCGGGTGCCCCGGATCTGTCAGCAACAGGACACAGAATTGTATACTTCTACAGTATACAAACAACTAGATTTGTTAAACCTAGTTCTACTATTAGTTCTAGTAGTTCCATAATAACAAATGGGTGACGTATTACAACAAAAGCTTCTGAAGAGATAGACATGATAATTACACCAAACGATACATCGTGTTTTGAAGTTTCAAGCGTACCTTAAAGTACTTCTGGACATACTGCCAGAAAAGACGGAGATAACCTTGAAAACTGGTAGTTACTGGCAAAGTGGCAAGACCGTTGAGTAGATCAGATCCGCTGCACACTCGGCTCCATCGTCTACGATGCTCTCCGAGTGAGCAGCCGAGTCAGAAATATGATGAAATAGCGTACCATCGTAAGGATGAAAGTTCGCAATGGAGATGGTCAAGACCATGTACCATGAAGAGCACGTCTGGATACATAAAACATAATAAGTAAATATATAACAATAATTAATAGACAAACGCATTATATATTACAAAATTTGTGTAAGAAAACTACACTTTTTGTTGACAAGTGGACGTCAAAATCATTACTTATTGTGGGAACCTCTGTTGCGGAGGAGCCGGGGCTGTGGCTAGAAATGGTACAACTGTCTTACCTTATTATGTTGACAAATGGACGTCAAAATCATTATTTATTTTGATTAAAAATGCAATGGCAAGAAATCCTCCAATTAGTTCAATGAATAAAGATAACAATTGAAACAAACTCCAATGGTGCATGTTTTTCAATTTATAAAGTTTTTAAGCCTCTTTTGTGGGGGAATCTCTGTTGTGGAGGAGCCGGGGCTGTGGCTAGAAATGGTACAACTGTCTTACCTTATTATGTTGACAAGTGGACGTCAAAATCATTACTTATTGTGGGAACCTCTGTTGTGGAGGAGCCGGGGCTGTGGCTAGAAATGGTACAACTGTCTTACCTTATTATGTTGACAAGTGGACGTCAAAATCATTACTTATTGTGGGAACCTCTGTTGTGGAGGAGCCGGGGCTGTGGCTAGAAATGGTACAACTGTCTTACCTTATTATGTTGACAAGTGGACGTCAAAATCATTACTTATTGTGGGAACCTCTGTTGTGGAGGAGCCGGGGCTGTGGCTAGAAATGGTACAACTGTCTTACCTTATTATGTTGACAAGTGGACGTCAAAATCATTACTTATTGTGGGAACCTCTGTTGTGGAGGAGCCGGGGCTGTGGCTAGAAATGGTACAACTGTCTTACCTTATTATGTTGACAAGTGGACGTCAAAATCATTACTTATTGTGGGAACCTCTGTTGTGGAGGAGCCGGGGCTGTGGCTAGAAATGGTACAACTGTCTTACCTTATTATGTTGACAAGTGGACGTCAAAATCATTACTTATTGTGGGAACCTCTGTTGTGGAGGAGCCGGGGCTGTGGCTAGAAATGGTACAACTGTCTTACCTTATTATGTTGACAAGTGGACGTCAAAATCATTACTTATTGTGGGAACCTCTGTTGTGGAGGAGCCGGGGCTGTGGCTAGAAATGGTACAACTGTCTTACCTTATTATGTTGACAAGTGGACGTCAAAATCATTACTTATTGTGGGGAACCTCTGTTGCGGAGGAGCCGGGGCTGTGGCTAGAAATGGTACAACTGTCTTACCTTATTATGTTGACAAGTGGACGTCAAAATCATTACTTATTTTATTTAAAAATGCAATGGCAAGAAATCCTCCAATTAGTTCAATGAATAAAGATAACAGTTGAAACAAACTCCAATGGTGCATGTTTTTCAATTTATAAAGTTTTTAAGCCTCTTTTGTGGGGGAATCTCTGTTGTGGAGGAGCCGGGGCTGTGGCTAGAAATGGTACAACTGTCTTACCTTATTATGTTGACAAATGGACGTCAAAATCATTACTTATTGTGGGAACCTCTGTTGTGGAGGAGCCGGGGCTGTGGCTAGAAATGGTACAACTGTCTTACCTTATTATGTTGACAAGTGGACGTCAAAATCATTACTTATTGTGGGAACCTCTGTTGTGGAGGAGCCGGGGCTGTGGCTAGAAATGGTACAACTGTCTTACCTTATTATGTTGACAAGTGGACGTCAAAATCATTACTTATTGTGGGAACCTCTGTTGTGGAGGAGCCGGGGCTGTGGCTAGAAATGGTACAACTGTCTTACCTTATTATGTTGACAAGTGGACGTCAAAATCATTACTTATTGTGGGAACCTCTGTTGTGGAGGAGCCGGGGCTGTGGCTAGAAATGGTACAACTGTCTTACCTTATTATGTTGACAAGTGGACGTCAAAATCATTACTTATTGTGGGAACCTCTGTTGTGGAGGAGCCGGGGCTGTGGCTAGAAATGGTACAACTGTCTTACCTTATTATGTTGACAAGTGGACGTCAAAATCATTACTTATTGTGGGAACCTCTGTTGTGGAGGAGCCGGGGCTGTGGCTAGAAATGGTACAACTGTCTTACCTTATTATGTTGACAAGTGGACGTCAAAATCATTACTTATTGTGGGAACCTCTGTTGTGGAGGAGCCGGGGCTGTGGCTAGAAATGGTACAACTGTCTTACCTTATTATGTTGACAAGTGGACGTCAAAATCATTACTTATTGTGGGAACCTCTGTTGTGGAGGAGCCGGGGCTGTGGCTAGAAATGGTACAACTGTCTTACCTTATTATGTTGACAAGTGGACGTCAAAATCATTACTTATTGTGGGAACCTCTGTTGTGGAGGAGCCGGGGCTGTGGCTAGAAATGGTACAACTGTCTTACCTTATTATGTTGACAAGTGGACGTCAAAATCATTACTTATTGTGGGAACCTCTGTTGTGGAGGAGCCGGGGCTGTGGCTAGAAATGGTACAACTGTCTTACCTTATTATGTTGACAAGTGGACGTCAAAATCATTACTTATTGTGGGAACCTCTGTTGTGGAGGAGCCGGGGCTGTGGCTAGAAATGGTACAACTGTCTTACCTTATTATGTTGACAAGTGGACGTCAAAATCATTACTTATTGTGGGAACCTCTGTTGTGGAGGAGCCGGGGCTGTGGCTAGAAATGGTACAACTGTCTTACCTTATTATGTTGACAAGTGGACGTCAAAATCATTACTTATTGTGGGAACCTCTGTTGTGGAGGAGCCGGGGCTGTGGCTAGAAATGGTACAACTGTCTTACCTTATTATGTTGACAAGTGGACGTCAAAATCATTACTTATTGTGGGAACCTCTGTTGTGGAGGAGCCGGGGCTGTGGCTAGAAATGGTACAACTGTCTTACCTTATTATGTTGACAAGTGGACGTCAAAATCATTACTTATTGTGGGAACCTCTGTTGTGGAGGAGCCGGGGCTGTGGCTAGAAATGGTACAACTGTCTTACCTTATTATGTTGACAAGTGGACGTCAAAATCATTACTTATTGTGGGGAACCTCTGTTGTGGAGGAGCCGGGCCTGTTGCTGGAAATGGTACAACTGTCTTACCTTATTATGTTGACAATTTAATTCAAATTAACAAGACATACAACCCGCTTTAAAGATTGTTTATATCTATTTCTTGCGTCAGTAACATACGAGTACCTGCAAGGGCAAGAACCTTTTCAACCGTCAATATCAATAGACAGCATTACTTACCATAATTATAAAAGCCGACTTTGATCTCCCAATTGATAGACCTCATGCATCCCTTCTATGCTTAATTTTTTTCCCCAATTTCTCACCCTTGCAACTATAATATGTGTATAACACTAACTGTCACACATTACTAAGTGTTATAAAATTTTTTTATGATAACAGCATACATAATTATAGATTTTTGCGTGTATACGCCTTACATTAAAGCATATACACGTAAAAATAAGTGGCCGCAAGATCGCAGTATCGCTTGCTCACGGCTAATGCCATACGATTTTTATAAATGTGTAACGGCGTTTGGAGGAGTCGGGGCTGTGGCTGGATATGGTACAACTGTCTTACCTTATTATGTTGACAAGTGGACGTCAAAATCATTACTTATTTTATTTAAAATGCAATGGCAAGAAATCCTCCAATTAGTTCAATGAATAAAGATAACAGTTGAAACAAACTCCAATGGTGCATGTTTTTCAATTTATAAAGTTTCTAACCCTCTATTGTGGTGGAACCTCTGTTGTGGAGGAGTCGGGGCTGTGGCTGGATATGGTACAACTGTCTTACCTTATTATGTTGACAAGTGGACGTCAAAATCATTACTTATTTTATTTAAAATGCAATGGCAAGAAATCCTCCAATTAGTTCAATGAATAAAGATAACAGTTGAAACAAACTCCAATGGTGCATGTTTTTCAATTTATAAAGTTTCTAACCCTCTATTGTGGTGGAACCTCTGTTGTGGAGGAGTCGGGGCTGTGGCTGGATATGGTACAACTGTCTTACCTTATTATGTTGACAAGTGGACGTCAAAATCATTACTTATTTTATTTAAAATGCAATGGCAAGAAATCCTCCAATTAGTTCAATGAATAAAGATAACAGTTGAAACAAACTCCAATGGTGCATGTTTTTCAATTTATAAAGTTTCTAACCCTCTATTGTGGTGGAACCTCTGTTGTGGAGGAGTCGGGGCTGTGGCTGGATATGGTACAACTGTCTTACCTTATTATGTTGACAAGTGGACGTCAAAATCATTACTTATTTTATTTAAAATGCAATGGCAAGAAATCCTCCAATTAGTTCAATGAATAAAGATAACAGTTGAAACAAACTCCAATGGTGCATGTTTTTCAATTTATAAAGTTTCTAACCCTCTATTGTGGTGGAACCTCTGTTGTGGAGGAGTCGGGGCTGTGGCTGGATATGGTACAACTGTCTTACCTTATTATGTTGACAAGTGGACGTCAAAATCATTACTTATTTTATTTAAAATGCAATGGCAAGAAATCCTCCAATTAGTTCAATGAATAAAGATAACAATTGAAACAAACTCCAATGGTGCATGTTTTTCAATTTATAAAGTTTTTAAGCCTCTACTGTGGAGGAGCCGGGCCTGTGGCTGGATATGGTACAACTGTCTTACCTTATTATGTTGACACTTTAATTCAAATTAACAAGACATACAACCCGCTTGTTGATATCTATTTCTTGCGTCAGTAACATACCTGCAAGGGCAAGAACCTTTTCAACCGACAGCCAATAGACAGCCTTACTTACCATAATTATAAAAGCCGACTTTGAATCCCAATTTATAGACATCATGATCATATGACACACCCTTCTATGCTTAATTTTTTCCCCAATTTCTCACCCTTGCAACTATAATATGTGTATAATAACTAACTGTCACACATTACTAAGTCTTATAAAATTATTTTATGATAACAACATACATAATTATTGAATTTTTGCGTGTATACGCCTGCATATACACGCAAAAATAAATGGCCGCAAGATCGCAGTATCGCTTGCTCACGGCTAATGCCATACGATTTTTATAAATGTGTAACGGCGTTTCGAAAAGTTGTTATGGTTAATATACGCGAAACTTTTTAAATTACAATGGACATGAAACATAATACCATATTTATATAAATTTCTTTTGTTTTAGCTAATAATTGCTTCATCACGTGTCAAGTAAGATAACAATAGAATTATATGGCAATGGAATGAAATGAATTTCTAATAGAAATGTATTATTTTATAAACTAAAGATATTTAGGTTGCAGGGGTAATCAACCATATAATATAAATTAAAACATTTTCCAAAACAAGCTGCATCTTATGATATAAATATCATGAAAATTCTTTCAACATGTATTACAATAAAAGCTGTCAAAAAAATGTCTTAACTTACACAAGTACGTATTTATTAATGCCGATGTTATGAGGTAATAAATATAAAATTATTATCTCATTTCTTTTAAATTAATGATAATTCTTAGAGAAGAATCTTATTTCGATTCTATTATGCTGGCATCATATACATATTACAAACAAAATATAGCACATTAAAAAAAATATACAATTGAAATAAAAACAAAATACACACTCAATTATATTATAGTGTCTCATCTTATTTTAGTAATTATAGGTAATTGGACGTCATACAATGTCCTATAATACTGGGTACTAAATAAAAACGTGTTCCGTTGGGCAATCGAGATTCAACGTCGACGCAGGACAGGTTATTATTCTATATTTAGAATCATTGGGAATCTTCCACAAAGGTGGTTGTTTTCTCAATAGCTATATAGTCTTACTTGAAACGAAATTGCTAGGAGACTCGTATGTCTACTGTAATACCTAATAAAGAAGATCGTGCCATGATCTCTCAATGTCCAAACATAGCAAACTACTAACTCGAGCAGCTGGCATCAATAACATATTAGTGTGGTTTAGACCACACGACTGAAGTGAAACTTCTCTAGGCCCATCTATATGTACATCTTTATATTATATATAAAAGAGAATGTGTGTGGGTTTGTTCCATAGGCAGGCAATCTTCAGATTGACCTGGCGAGTAATCCTTAGTAAGTTTAGTGACGATCGGAGCACTCCTCTTTATGAACTGTCAAACAAGCTATACGTCGTACTTTTATTTCTGACATTAACTTGAGATGTGTTTTTGTATAAATGATGAGAATAATATTGTATTTATTTATAATGATTTTTTTGATATGTACATGGGTGTAGGTTATAATATTCACCTGCTCGAGAAGCGAATAGGATTGTGAGGGTTAAATTAAATATTTATTGATGTAAGTTTATTGTTTAAATAAAATAAAGCAAAATCTACCCCGGCGAAGCGGGCGGGATACAATAGTAGATATATATGTATAATGTTTACATCAAATATAATAATATATCAACAATATAGAGAGAAAATGTGCGCGTACACTGCTCTCTCTTGCTCCTACAATATGATACAGACAATTAACCTGCACTGTAGATATACAAAACCTTACTGGTATGAGATGAAGAGAGAAAAAAAAATAGCATCTCTCGATCTGGCCCCTATAGTAGTATACGTAACTACGTAATAATAAACGTAAACGTAACTCTCTTACTATCTTCACTAACTCATATCCCCCTCTCAACGTCCCTTCGCTTCGCTTAATCACACTTTTTGTAACGCCTTCACCAGCTTACACCCAAAGTCAAGCGTGCGTAAAGAAGTTTTACTTCAAAAATTTCTACTTAAAATTTCGGCAGTACCTGATCAAGCCAATTTTTGTTTTAATTCCTGAAAAAAATATCCAATACCCGTACAACACGAGTACACGAGCGACATCTAGTAGCGCTTATCTGCGTTATCGGATCACTCGACGTCATTATGTTGTTGACTACCTAGATTACTATACTAATTTTCATTTTCAAATATTCGTTTATAATTTGAATTTTTGTTTAATTATATGTTTAATAATATTGAAAATTCGACGGAGAACAAAAGTAGTCGCAATAGCTCTTAAAGTCAGCAAGTTGAATTGTCAGTACGCAGGCCACATCTGCCGAGTGAGTGATGGTAAATGGGGTCATTGGAATGGAGGCCGCTCGTGGGTCGGAGAAGAGGACCTCATCTCTCATACATTCTCATACAGGTTGCATGGTTGTTGAAAAGATAGGTTATTCTCATTAAATTATATAAATAGATAGTTTTATTTTCATTGTATTGAAAATAAGTCAGGTTCTCTAATATAATTAATTATTCCTTTTTTATAGATCCAAAAATGTTGCGAAAATTGCTAGTTATTACCTGCCTGCTCTGCGTATCTGCTCAAGCACTGGCCAGCAGTGATGACAAATTTATAAAAAAATATGCCATGATGAAGGTAATATTTCTTGAAATAATAAACACATTTTTGCTTAATAAAAGTGAATGATTTACGAAAAACTTTAAATCTTGTGTGATAAATAAAATAAATATTAAAAAAAACTCGACAAAAAGCAAGCCAATTTTTCGCAGTCGGTAGGATTCGAACCTACGCTCCCAGAGGGAATCTGATTTCTAGTCAGACGCCTTAACCGCTCGGCCACGACTGCTTGAAGAACAGTGACTAAATAACAAATTAAAAAGAATTATATTTTTATTTTGATTAACATCTTTAATGAAAATATTTAAATCGTTACGTATAAAGTGTTTTATTACCCGTGAAACAAAGTATTTGAATCCCAGGACCTCATGGTCTGTGGAAAATAGAAACGTGAAAAGAGCCACATTCTTCAAAAGTATTTTTAAATACAATTTGTACAATGTTCTAATATATTATTATATTAAAATTTGAAAAATAATATATATTACCTTAAACAAACCATTTATATAATAATAATTCTATTTTCTAGATTTATGAAAGCTGTTTCGGACCTGAAGTTGTCAAACAAATAAGAGAAGAAATGAAAGAGGCGTATGCAAAATGCTCTTTACCGCCATCTTTTGAGGACTCGCCGAACCCGTCGCAAGTGCCGTCCGTGTTACTCGGCAAGCTGCCGCCCGGGTTCTCTATAGACCCGAGCACTCAAACCATAACTAAGCCCACAGATGGCGCTTTTCTTAATCAAGAAAATGATTTACCCAATATAGATATGAAACCACTAAAACAATCACCCACGCAGGCTGGAGTGCTATCATTTAGACCACTTACGGTAAGAGAAATTTAAAAATATAAACTGGCTTAAAAATAAGATGCCTCCTGTGAGGATTGAACTCACGACCCCTGGTTTACGAGACCAGTGCTCTACCACTGAGCTAAAGAGGCGATGGAATCTGTGTCAAATTAATCTGCTGGTTACTTGAAAAATAATTTTAATACAAAATTATAATAAAAAAATTTATTTGAAATTAATTATACACCTAAATTATCATAGATTGTCAAATCATATTAGATTATATTGCAGTTTTCCATTAAAAATCCCTCATAGTCTTGCAATTAAGGAAATTTCTTTTTTCCAAAATTTTAACGGGATAGACAGGCATAGAAATCGGTATCCCATGTATTTTACAAATTTTTGCAAAATTGGGTAAAATCTTAGTCGAATTTACTTTACTTTAGGCTTAGTAAAGTAACTGCTTGTGTAATATGGCTTACTGTTGGGAACAGGCCTACTTTGTAAAGAGTGCATTACGGCATAGTCCGCCACGAGTCCATAATGTGGGTTGGCAGACTTCATATTTCTTAGAGAATTAGCAATGACGTCAAGGCTTGAGAAAGAAGTAGCTCGTTTGTTGAAGGTCCTCAAATAGTATCAAATACGAAATTTCTTTTCACCGCAGAACACGTGGTAAATTCACACATAAATATCAACAACTTCAATGATATCGAACTCGGGTTGTTAGCGAGCTATGCAATTTGAGTTACGGCTGTAACTTATTTAATGGGGGAATTTGCCAAACATGAAGCGGAAAGACAGTCATTCATAGTTCTTAAAGTTCTCTTAATGCTGCTGTCTGACTCGACCTCAGAGGGAGCGCGGAAGCTGATGGCTATGGCCAGACAACATTGATGACTTTCTTTCTCGCTTCATGCGACCGATGTGTGTGTGCGTAGGTTACGGTATGATGGGGCTGACATGCCTAAAAGGGCAAAAGTTCCCAATAAATAAAGAAAAAAAAAACTTTTTTGACGCAATTATCTTGTTATAATATTCTAACCCTTATGCTCTTTACATTGCAGCCGAATTTCCCACAACAGGTTGTGAACCCTTATTTAATGCAGAACCCTCAGTTCCGGCCCTTCAGCGCAGCGTCACCTTTCCTCCAATCACCGTATACCACAGGAATGTTCTACCCACCTGGTCTCCAATATAACCCATACGGATACCCGCAGCAGTTCCAGCAGGCCTTCTACCAGCAACCATTCTTCGGAGCTGGCAGGATGTCGGTAAGATCTTACACCTTTAAACCGACTTAAAAAAAGAGGTTCTAATTTCGTCTTTTTTTAATGTTTTTGCACTCCGTTTATAACGCGGATTTGATTCCTCGGTGCACGGTGAGGGGGTTTTAGTGGGTAAAAACCGAATGTAACCCCTTATCCACCTCGTATCTTGTTGAAGAACCAACCCCCTCCCTTTCTCCCCCGTCAAAAAAAATCGGCCTGCGCGAGTCGTCGTAAAAGACGAATAAAAACCGTTCGGGTGGTCCAGTGTCACCTTAGCACTACGAGGATGCTGTGGAAGGAAGTAACCTCCCACGCGACGTGCTTGACAACAGAGTGCAGAGGTACTGAATACCTCGCAAGGCAAGAACCTTACATGACCCCGCCTTTTCCCAGAAAGAGGGGTATCTTTTAGAAGATTTCCTCCCCGTCACCAAAAAATAAGGTCTGCGATTTGTAAGGAACCATGACCCAGCACAAACTTAAGTTTAGTTGGAATGGTTAACAAGAATGATATTAATATTTTTGTAAAAATTGTTAGTGTTAATAAACTAATTTATAAAAAAGTGGATTTTCGTTTTACCTATGAATATCGTGTATATTTATAGCACTTATACCATTTCCAGATGGGAACAAGGCAGATAAAATCGTTAGAACCCCACCGCGATACGGACCTGAGGGACCGACTGGAACTCATCTCCCGCGGTCCCAACGCCGGCCGCGTGCGCAACGTGACGTGCGTGATGCAGGAACTGGGCTACATTGACCATAACCTGGAGCCCAACTATGAGCAGATCACGCAGCGTATCAATAACCTGCCAGTGTCAATCGCATTGAAGAGCGACATGCAGGACGGCTTGCAGTTCTGTCAGCAGTTCTCGGTAACTTAAATAATCTTTAGTTCCGAAATGGCTCACACAGCAGTAAAAACAGCAGTCAACTTAAAAGGACTAGACTATAACCAATTCCCAATATTCTTCCTAAATCACAAACTCCAAAATTACCTCAAAAATACCTCTTAGTCTTCTTGTGTTTTTAGATATCGAAAGCATCGTACTAACAGTTCTATTTATAAAATAATGTTCATTTGCGAGAATGCTTTTTGAAAACGGTTCCTTTCCAGCAATGTGTACCTGAAATAAAACGTGACATGGCGCCTCTATCACAGGAGCTCATCAAACCCATGTTCTTCTTCCGTTGCTACAAGGTACGTGTTTTGTAATTTTAAACCATGTTATATGTAACTTATATGACATTAAGGCAAAAAATCCTTTGCAGCACAAGAAATTGGAAGCCTGCATCATGAAAGATATTCGTGAACGGTTCACTTCGGAGGACGAGTTGGACTCGGAGTCCGATTTCAGGTGAGTCTCCACTTTAATATGTTGACTGGAATAGACTTACAGTAGACTTATAGTAAACCATATTGTAAGTTCCTGAACTCGGCGGCCTTTTAAAAAGCTTAAAAACTGTACCAATCGGTTGCGGATTTGTGTAGACTTCCTAAAGATATTCCCGATTTCTCGATATTTTATATGTTTGCTTATAGCGATAAGGCCTCCCTTACCCACATTTAGGCTAAGTTTAGTTTTTACTTAAATTGATTGTACCTTTTCCTGTTTAAAATGTTAGCAATAATGTATCTATCTATCTATTAGAACGATGCTGTGATCATAATTATGGCGACTCGTTCTTAGGACAGAAGCCACTGCAGTAGCTCTACTAATGTAAAAAAATTGTAATGTAATAATGAGCTTAAAAGTCAAGTTTCAACCCGAAGTCTATATGTTCACAGGAGCTCCTTTCACCCAACTACAGTGCTCATACCAGCACAAGTTTATGCCCAACATCTGCACCTTTAGAGCCCGGTGGATTCAGAATGCTATAGTGTTTAACTACCCAAGCCTAGGTTCTCATTCCACCGAGCCTGTAGTTCTGGGCTAGTAGAATAAGACTACGGTATCCACTGCCTGTCATAGAAAGCGACTGGCCTCCTAGCAGAGGTCCTGTTACTCGCAATAATGCTTGAGAGAGAGGGCTATATACTTGGTGGTATACCTTCCGTCTATGCACCACTAGTGTATCTATGAGACCAGAATGGTCATACTCCTTTGTAACGTGATAATTCTTATTGTCTTCTAGATACCTTTCCAGGTCGGCCCGATCGATTCGCCACGACTCAATCCCAGACCCGAGATTCGAAGCGCTAGATGAAATGGCCGTCTACTTCTACGATTACCTAAGCGGCGGCAACGGAATGGACTACGACTTGTATTTGTAGTGTAGCTATAATTAAATATTTTAAGTTAAAATGCGCATTTCCCTTTTAGATCTGTGGAAATGATAGAAAATATTTAATAAAATTGCGTTCCGAAAGTATATTTTAAAATTTGATATAAAGTTTTAATAATTATTTAAAACCAATATCATTACAGAACTTTAAAAAAAAATCAATAAATGTTATAATTAAAAATTCCCTTTTCTTAACAAAAACTATAAGTAAAATATTGTATGTATAATATAATATTGCTTATGGCGTATACTATATATGCAATATTATTAAATTGATTTTCGAACGCAATTGGTGCCGATATTAGTTGGGTGCATTTTTTTTTTTTACTGATAGAAACTGAATTAAGGCAATGACGTTCTTCCTTAAGTTCATGTAAATGAAATTAAAATTCAGTAAATACATTTTAATGCAATATAAATGATGAAATTTGTAAAGAATGTAATGTGCTCTATTTTTAAAAATATAAGGTTTACTTTCAGAGGGTTTATTATAAGTCTACTTGCCATTTTCTTACATTTATAACATACTAAAAATAACGTAACTGACATCAAACGTAGAAATCAAATGTTTTCCGAAAATAAAAATAATGACTTAATTTATAGTGCAAATATTTTTAAAATATGTACGTAATTTATAATTGTGTAATGAACTTTGATTTGTAGTCTATAGAATTTTCATTGCATTAAGGACTAATGCTCAGATTTTTTATCTATGATTAATCGTAAATTAGAGAAGTTTGCAGCTATTATACCATAGACAATGTTATTATATTATTATAAGAATTTACACTACAATTAATCGCTGTTGACATATTACTTTTATTGGATTTAGTGGTTTTACTTATTTGGACATCCAGCAATCTTGTTTATGTTTAAAATTCAAGTCAAAATATGTCTAGTTGTCTTCCAGAATTCAAACGTTATATTAATATAAATATAAATCATATATTAATATAAAATATATTAAATTAAAAGATATAATATGCTGCAAGCGGTCGTTTTCGTCCATTAAGCTTACAACAAGTCGGAGCTTTCTCGACGACAACTTTTTAAATTTAGAATTCCATTCAAATTAATCATTGACTTATATTATAAAACGACTCCCTAAGTTAATTTGAACTTATACATACGGTCATGTTCTCTTTGCTAGTTACTTAATTTGAATGGAGCATTACTAAGGTGCATTTATTAGTTCTAAAATTATAATTTACTTATTTAAGATTTATGAATTAAGTTTTACAGAACAGTAAAGACAATATAAATTTGATGAGCTAAAATGTATTTAATTTAAAAGAAATCCATAACGTTAGATAAGTATTTTCTTCGCCGTGTTACAATTGTGTCGTGTCATAAGTATATTTGCTAGATAAAACAAAAACCAACTCGTAAAACAAATCGGTAAGGGATTAATCGGTTCCTTCAAGAGGCCATGATGTTGTAATTGACAGAATACAGGCGACGATTAGGGCTGTATTGAATAGTTACTGCATTTTTCTCTGCAACATGCCTTCATGAATTTTTCGTCGCTTCATTTTTATCCTAACTTCTTAGCAATTGACATACTTCCTAATTGAATATCAACGTAAGTACGCCAAATCGTTTATTTAACACTACATTTACGTTATTTATTACGTAATTTGTTTATATATATGTAAACAAAGAGTAAATATATATTTATATATATAATATAATATATTTATGTTTGGTATAAATAAAAGCGTATGTAACCATATTTATACACAACCAAATCGTGTCCGCCTTAGTTGTCACAGGTTTTTTGGCTGAAAATCAGTCCTACCTGTGTGAGCACAGCACATGCTGAGCCAACCCCTTTTCGGCACAAGTTCTCATTTTTTTTTTACACACACACACACAATTTTAATTACTTTTATGTTGTTTTTCTCTTATGTACGTTTTAAATAATTTATTATTCTTTAAATTACCTAAATAATTTATCATTATTCTAATTAGCTGAACAGTTTAAATAGAAGCGCGTAAATTCGCGCCTACACAGACACACGCAATTGTTTCTTTTTATAACTATTTCATGTCCTCGTCAAATGTGACCATGACAATTTCGGATGAAGAAAATACATAATTAGACAAATTATATATATATTTTAAACATTAAACAATCTATTTATAGAACCAAAATTCAAGTCAAAATAATTTTTATCTTTGTCATAATTGTATTAAAATGACATAAAACTAAATTAACAATAAATGAGATTTTTTTGTGAAAACCTACACAAATTAGCCTTGACTGTTGCAACTGATTAGCTTGAAACACTGAGTATCTCGATACAAGGGACCTCCCGGTAAGTGATAGTAATATAGTGGTAAGTTCTCAATTTTTTTTATGTTTGTTACGTCATAACTTTCGACTGGGTTAACCGATTTTGACGTTTTTGTTTGAAAGCTGGTGCATCTCCTGTGGCCCCGTTTATGTTTGGTCCAATTCTAAATATGGCGTTCATGAGAAAACCATATCAGTGTTAAATTTGCATTAAGCATGTGAGCCACAAATGGACGAATAACTCAATATCAGTCCAACCGATTTGGATGATTATTTTTTTTTGACAAAAGTTCGGTTAGGTTATGATTCCAGCCCTGTAGTTCTGGGCTCTCAAGAATAAGACTACGGTATCCCCTGCCTGTCGTATAAGGCGACTAAAAGGGGCCTCGGGTTCACTGGGCGACAAGGGTGGGGGCCTTTGTCGTCC
Source organism: Meandrusa payeni (assembly GCA_029286785.1). Taxonomy (NCBI): domain Eukaryota; kingdom Metazoa; phylum Arthropoda; class Insecta; order Lepidoptera; family Papilionidae; genus Meandrusa; species Meandrusa payeni. The sequence goes on along the minus strand of JAGSMX010000024.1, from coordinate 13,276,247 downwards.
GCTAAGGTGGACCCGGGAAGAAGTCGACATCGGCTGGCCCGTGTAGCCTTGCACTGCGAGGGCACAGGGGAGGAGTAACCTCCCAGGACGTCTCCTTGAGCACAGTGCAGAGGGGCTCCGGTGCGTTCCACTGGAGATCCCGGAGCCCCTCGTCATGCACCGAGGAAAGGGCCACCGGGGAGGTTTTAGTGGGTAAAACCCCACATAACCACTGCCCTCCCCCCAGAAGGCGGGGTATCTTTTTGAAGATTTCCTACCCGTTAACAAAAAAAAATGATTAATTTTTTATCGTTACGATAATTCGGAAATACAAGATAAGTCGCCGCGCGTAATAGCGTAAACGGTAGCCGCGCGTAATAGCGTTTAACGTTTGATTCGATTTTAAATCGGTTTTTATTTTTGGTCGTAAATATACTTGTCATTTTACTTGCTTGACAACGAGAACTTAGAAACGATGTCATATGCAGCATCTACTGTGATTAGCCAGAGAAGCTGATAAGGGAAAGAGAAATAGGTAAGTGAGGTGCCGACGGCATATCTCTTCGTAAAGATCTCTAAAGCACCTGTTCTGGTGGTAGTTGGTGGGCGGCGGCAATCACTAAACATCAAGTGACTCGGCATAAAAAACATGTTCGTTTACCCTTATAAAACAAAACAAAACTAAATAACTTTTTTGAATATAAAAAAAATAATATTACTTTTTTTTAATATAAATAGCTTCATGATTTGATTATGATTCTTTTCGTCCAGTGATATTTTCCAATGCTGATAAAGAATTCATGGCATCAGGCTGCATCGCATGTTATGGGGAAACGGCAATTAATAAAGGTGAACGTCGATCAAACTACACGAAGTATAATTTTCTTGTCTGTTAACTCTTTCGTATTATTTTTTATTTATATGCATTTACAATAACAGTTGTGTCTAATATTTAACCGACTTCAAAAAAGGAGGAGGCTCTCAATTCGAATGTTTTTTTAATGTTTGTTAACTCAGTAACTTTCGACTGGGTGGACCCTATTTGATGATTCTTTGTTTGATGAGAGTTTGGTTATGTTTTGATTCATTCTAATTAATAATATTCCTACGAGAATACAGAAATAAAAAGATGGCGTCCGCGCGTAATAGTGAAGTCGGTGTTTGTTTTGTTTTAGTCGTAAACATTATTAAATCTTTTATTCTTTTACACCTTTTTTATGTATGTTTAGGTGGTTCGGACATAAACAAAGGATGAGGAAAGAATAACACAGAAAATTTATAACTCGGAATGAGTGCCAGGGTCGGTAGATTGTAGAAGTAACTCGTCTTGAACGGTTGCTATGTTATGCGTGAACATTTCGATCCAAGGGCGCTCGAGAGGGCCGAATGACGGCTCAGTCGGTCGCTATTTCACGGGGAATTCCGGGGTCTGTTGGCCAGAATTATTTGCAGTAGAGGTTCAAGCAAAAATAAGTATTAGTTGCAGAAGCTAAGAGCTAAGAAGGGCAATGAGCTATAGAAATTATTACAAGGGAAATTCCGTACCTTATTGTTAAAAATTGTGCAGTGATTTTGGCTAATTTAATTAATGTAGTAGTTATATTCCTATTACTTTATCATTTAATAAAATATTTTTGTAAGTATTAATAATAAAATCGTTACGTTTCTTTATAGCGAATGTTGTGTACACCTGTAATTGGCATACACAACAGGACTTAGTTTGTAAACTTGATTATTACAACAATGTATGCTTGTGTAATGCTGTTGGTGTATCTTATTAAATAAATAAATAAGGGAATCAGATTAAATAGCATAATAAGAAGCCATATAAATAAACATACCGATGGTATATTTTTCTATGTATTGGTACCAAAAAAAATCCATCTGTTTGTGAAACCTAAAACCCTTTTGTGGTCGAAACCCACGGACGTTTCGGAGAAAGGTTCGCGCGATTTTTTTTTTGCGAAATTCTCCATGTATAAAAAATACATTATGTCTGTTTGTTCATGAGCGGATCCCATAGACTTTCACCGGGGGAGCTGCGTAAAGTAACAATATTTTTTTTCTTATGCTAAAAAATCGTTACCTGCTCTCCATAATGGAAAGAGGTAGTGGGAATATTTGGAGCAATTTTTGTCGCAGGCATTATAATGTCTCTTTGTAGCAAAAATATTGTTTCGCTACGAGTTGAATGAATGATTTACAATGTTTTGTAGGAATTAGAGCAATTAAACAATAGCAAAAGGTTTGACTTGATTATTCGTAGCGGTAAGAAAGTTGTTTAAAATTTTGGTTAAGAGTAGTGATGACTAAAAATAATTTATTTGCTTTAAACCTGATTTAGTTAACCAGGAAAGTTATACAAGTTTTAGTTTAGAGTTGTAAATTGGAGGATCATCATTGAAAATAACTAAAATAGAAAATGTATTATTATTAACTACACTTAAAATATAATAAATATTATTATTGTTAATAGTTTGGTTAGTACGTTAGTAGTGTCTTGGCATATTTTCTCATGTAAAGATGCACAATCTTTACAATCATTACAACATATGTCGAATAAAATCATAGTTAAACATTTGTAATCACCATCACTATATAAGACTCCTAGCTCGCAGCTACCAACCAAAGTTCGAGCGCCGGTGTCGTGCATTTTAAATGCTGACTTACCGTGCGCTTAGCGTTGAAGGAAAACATCGTGAGATATGTTAGAAACTAATACATGTGAAATCTGCCAATCCGCACTAGGACCACGTGGAGGACTACGCTCTTTACAGAAAAACCATGTACCATTACACACACAACATACAGTTAAAAAGTTACAGCATACATAAATATGCTGTAACTTTTTAACTTTTACTATCAAAATATGTGTTACATCTACACGCTCAATTTCGTTACAAGCGAAAAATTAAGTCCTAACTGCGCCAAAATACGACAAAATATGTGTAACTACAGAAACGATGGTATATATCTGGAATAGTTGAGGAAAAGAACTAATTGATAGAAAATGTTCGACTATTAATATATTATTAAAATATAGTAACCTCGGTAGAGGTTCCATATTTGAGCCGTTTGGGGTAGAAACTTTGGGCCCATGGTGTCCTAGTGCACATAAACTTTTTAATGTGATAGCAAAGAAGTTATATTACAACGTGGCAATGCTACCAACCTTCTAGACACACTGCCAAGCGACGACGATATGGCATAGTTATATTTCTTGTAAAATACCTATAATAAATATTTCTTTTTTTAGTTAATAGTATTATATATTGTTTTATATGTATACATAAGTTAAGTTATATTTTCTAGTTTTAGTTACAATAGCTTGAGGTTAAAGAATTTTTTTAACTAGCATCGTTTAATTAATCTTTCTAATGTATTACAGCTTTAATCATTGACACATTATTATCGTTTGTCACTCACGGCCATATGCAAAAGCAGATGTTTTAACCAATAAACACCCATCCTTGCAATTCACTATATGAATTGTGTACGTAACTATTCGATCAACCCGTCTGGTAAATGCACCTTTTAAAGTCGGTAAGGTGAATACACCAGTCTTGGGCTGAGTACTTCGGTATAGAAAATAAGAAACTACCATTGATAAAAATATATTCATACTCTTGGAAACTATTCAAAAAGCACAAAATTGAACAAACTTTGGTAGTTAAATACCGCTTGTAGTGCGTCTGCCGTGCTATGTTCATTGTCTATTAAGATTTTACGTGCTAATTTACCATGAGTACGGCGATGAATAAAAACATTATGAGTTAACTAAGAAGTCTGGAATTTCTTTGCACGGCAAGTGAACTTTGTCAATTTGTTTTGAGATCTAGTGACTCTGCCCTAATTGATAGATAAACTCGACTCTACTTACTCTGCAAACTGCCCTCATGAGATACTCATATTTTGTTTATGTTTTAATATTTAATTCTCCATCAAATGTCTCCATAATTATTGTAACCTAGTGAACCGAAGTGATTTCGATGTCCGGTGGTAGCCGCGACTAAATTATGAATTACAATTTTAAGCTGATTATATTTCTTTTAGATCTGTGAACTCTGCCAATCTACTGTACTACTCTACTCTCTCTAGAAAACTAATTTCTATAGAGATAATGAATCTCCCCGTGACACATATAAAGTCTGTTACTAAGATTAAAGAACCATAATGTTGAAATGGTAATATAGATCATTTAGGTAGTATTTTTATTGATTACTAGTGTACCCAGCTCGCTTTGCCGGGCTAGATTTTGCTTTATTTTATTTAAACAATAAACTTACATCTATAACTTACCTTAAATACTTGAAAACCCTTAATTATTACCTTTAATATACTTAAGTATACTTTATTATACTTCAAAATACTCCATTCTACTTAAATATGGTTCATAATGACATAAATATACACAACGCATGTGTCAATACAATAGAATGTCATCATAGTGAATAAAAGCTCTATTTGGCAGTTCAAAAATCGGAGGATCGTCATCTTTACAGGATTACTCGCCAGGTCAATCTGAAGATTCCCTGAAAGTTTCATTGAAATCGGTCCAGCCGTTTCGGAGGCTATATGGAACATACTTTCACTTTTAAATATATAGATTTGCTATGTAACACATGTCTACATTTGGTGAGTTTACCCTACACGTAATATAGAGCACCTTTTGATGAAAGTAAATAGTATTGAGTGAAAGATTCTTGTCAAATAATCGCCCGCGCAAGTGTTGTTCGACCATAAAGGGGATGGCAAAAAAATGTAAGTGGAAAGGATTGGCACAAATGGTTTTTAAGGGATCTTTTGTGATTGCGAAAGCCACGGTCGATGATGTATGAATCGTTTGCAAGGTGTATAAACATGTGTTTATATTTTAAATAACTTTGTAGATATCTACAAGTTTCATTTAGGTTATAGAAATTTTATTTTATTTTTTATTCCTGTATTATTTGTGGAATTATGGAATATACAATACGAGCCCAACCGAGTAGTGATCGAGTGTGTAAGCGTGAGTGTGTCTGTGTGTACAAGAGTGCGTGTGTTAAAGTGTGCGTGAGAGTGGCCACGACCTATTCAAACCGGAGGAACAAGTGATAACTTAGGCTATTTTCCTATACAGTAATAGAACAAATTAGACAAGTATTACCGACTCTGCTCAAACAATGGACAGAGGGAAAATTGAATCTAGTCTCTGCACCGTAGGTCATAGATGAAGCACTAGAAGCCTACGACTTCAGGTATTAAAGTGTTTGCGAAGTGACGATGGTCCGGAGTCAATATTGATTTATATAAGTGAAAATAGAAGATAAAAGATATGAACAAGGAAATTGAAATTGTGTATTTTCACCCGGTCTGAGCGCTTTTATGTCTCAAGCAATAAAAATCATCACTGAAAATAACTAAAGTGGACAATTAATAATACTTAAAATACACGTGACATTCGAACCATACAAAGAAACACTGTAATCAGTAACAACTTGTAAATACAAAGCACTCAGAAAGTGTGAAATCCTGTACACATCGGCGATAAAAACACTTGGGGCATCCACGTGCGCGGGGTCTGCAGGTGGCTGCGGGCTAATGAGACGGCTCCCACGGGACACGAACTATGAACCGCCAGGCATTTCCTGAAGGACAGAGCCTTCGCCTAATTAGCTTTGCCACTGACGTCACTAAACGCTTGGGAATCAAACAAACATTTTTTTATTATCTCGCAATAATTTCATTATTAACAAAACCATTGTGGAATTGCACAAAAACTTAAAAAGTATTTGATTTTTTTTTGACTACATAGATTGCCCAGAGACTGCCGTGACTGTTTCACCGGATTGACAGGTGGCCATAGCTCTTAGGTCGCTTAGCCTGAACCTCTATAGCTAGTAACTCGACATAAGGGTCCCCCCCCCCGGTGGGAGGTAACCTCGTCTTGGACGGTTACTATGTTACGCGAGTATTTGAGAAACATTGGAGAAAGTATATACATAATGTGTGGATCGTGTAAGTGCGTGTACATACTTGGCAAGTTTATTTCATCGGCTGAATATTTGCTGCTGCGGATTATTCCTCTATTCTAATACGAATTATACAATAGCCTTATGGTTTTGGGTACTGCTTGCGAGACGATTGTCGTGAATCATCTCCTAGCACAAGCGTAAGCTTATTTATAATGATCAAAAATAGTAAAATAAAATGTGAGTGATATTTATAACATTATTTGCCAACATTCTTTAAAAATAGCAATGATCGCCTACTGGCTAAGTGGTTCGGGTTACAATCTGATGTTCGCGAGTTGTAATCCAAGTCAACTTGTACCAATGAATTGTCGCTTTTGCCATTTTGGAATACAAAAAATCACTTGCTGAAAGTTTGTGCTCGATGTATGGGAGTCATAAGTTAATAAACTTGGTAAAGAGATGAGATCTTTCAATTTGAAAGAATTAAAATGACGTGAGAGCTTATTTAAAAAAAAACTTACGGTCTTCATTTTTAATTGCTGGTAGTAAAGATTTTAAAGTGACGAAAGAACTGATAGTCCAAAAGTGGATCTAGTATTTTGTTAATTTACGATTTGAGGGTTGAAGTGGAGGCACTCTCGACCAACGTGTTAGATTCAAAATTCTTTCCCAATATTAATATATAAAATAACACAAAATGCTTGCTGCATCCATTTCAAAGATCGAGCAATAAAATAAGTGTGATCATCATATTACAAAAGTAAACATGATTTCAGTTCCGGTGAAAAAAAATCCACCAACGTATTTTTTGAAACATGCTAACCGTAAATCAAGTCAAGTTTTAATATGGGAACTATCGGGAAGTTCCGGCACGGAAAGGAATCCTCCCAGGGGTCAAATAAGTCATACAATCGGGTACCACTTGGCGTATTCCCAAAACAATCATAACATTATCCGAACAGCGTAACTTTTTGGTGCGAATATTTCTTAGTAACGACTAGGAATCGACAGAAGACACGGTATATATATAGGGAAACATAAGACCTTTTTTTAATTGAATATGAAGAGCGAAACATATCACCTGATGGAGTTAAGGAAAATCTGACGTTAATCTTTAAAGACAGCTGGCTTAAAAGGAGCTGGCACTGTCTCTTTTTCATATTAGAAACATGTAGAACAAAATAGATTTTCCTGTTGTGGACAACATCAAACACGTTTATATTATTTGCTGTTTTTAATTTGTTTAGAACCCATAGAAAGAAATAACAATTAAGTTGCCCGAAATAATTGCCTATTAATTCGATAATGTTACCATTTATTAAACCAATCTTTTTACTCTTACTTCCCTTTGTATTTCACTTAATAGAACAAAATATCTCACCTCTTTTCCTTTATATTTTAATTAAGAAGTATAATGAATATATGAGATTAAAATATTATATATTAAATTTTGACCGTTTCGGTTATTGAATATGGAATCCTTAAGCAGTTAAGAAAGGAGGTCTGAACAAAAAATTTCAAAAAAGACCGAAAAACGTTTGAAACACGAAACGTACCGAATTGACGTCTAAACTGCGGCGACAAAAAGCTCCAATCGACGCCTCTTGCTCGCCGCGACACGCCAGAAACAACATTCTCGATGATTTATGAAGCAAATTAACGAGAATATATCCTCATTCCTGAACATCATTTCCTGCTAGAGCAAACTCGCACTGGAGCCGAGGACCGACACGAAAAAATAAGGCCAAAAATTTTGGACGATTGGAACTGTCGCAAAAAAAGTTGAAAAGAAAATGTTGACTTTATTTTTTTAATAAGCTCTCACGTTGCGTTAAGGAGAGAGCCTAGCAACGCTTTTCGCTTTCCACCGAGCATATTCAATGACCAATGAATGTTTATTTAAAATAAAAGTTACAATATTTCAGATTCAAGTATGTCGTCAATGAACAAAACAAAAAAACACTCATTTAACTATATAAACCTACAATATATAAGTACATATCTTGTATTTACGTTATTCACCTTTAAATAATAAATACAATATGCCCACATATTATTCAATTAATGTTCTAGGCAATATTATCTAATTTATTTTTAAGTACATTTTTTGACTATTTTAATCAATTAATTGGGATTAACGTTTCTGATAATAAGCTCATCGAACCAACGATATTTTACGATCGTCAGTAGAACCCTAACTCCTACGACTGTGTATATAGTTTTTCAGTGAATTCATTTATCCGTAGAATGCGGGTTTGTTACGATGACCAGCTGTCACGGGTTTTTGTATGGTTTATTAGACCGCTAACTTCACCGAGCCACATCTTCACTGCTACACATAGATCACAAGATATTCAATGGTTAAATTACAGCAAGGAAGGATTTAATCGATCAGCGTAGCCAGGTCTCCAGTTAAACACCGGGTTTTTGGTAGGTGACCAAACTTTTAGGGCTCTTTATCTTGAACCCCGATCGGAGTACGAAATTGTTAATACAGCCATATGAAAGTATTAGCAATGGTTGAAGTAGAAGAACTAACTTTAACAACACTGTTTAAAATATAATATATTAGCTAAATATATATTAAAACAATAACAAAAATGTATTTTATTAACAAAATATTATTGAGAAAAGCAATAATTTTTCTCCTGGCAACAATTCCCAGAATGCCAATGCGTCTAATTTATTCATTAAACTGCGAAGTGAAGGATCGCTCCCGTTCGACATCCGCATACCGTTCGGCTCGTGTTGCAACGTTTTTTATCTGTGCTGAAAAACGTCACAGTAAAAAGTTTGCTACATGCGGCATGCAGTGGAAACAAGTGCGTCGGCTAAACAGCCGCTTGATAGCTTTGGCCAAAGATTATGAGTTCGTACACATGACGCTAGGTGTTAAACTGAGTAAGTCAAACACACATTCATTAAAACTCAATAACAGTTTACAAAAAAAAATCAAAAAATTTTGCAATTGATTGTTAATTTAAAATAAAATTACATTTTAAATTAACGATCCATTGCTGAATTTTTGGAATACGATTAAGAAAAATATAACCTCGTAGGTTTCCGTTCGACTATTATTAAAGATTAATAATATATATTATAATAAAATTCGTTAAAATTTGTTAGCATCATTAAAAAATAGAATTCATCAGTGCTATCCACCATCCATTTCTTGTGTTACATAAATGGATAACTACCGTAGGTAAACTATCACCCACTTGAAGTGAACAATGCCGGGGGCAAAAGTCATATAATACAATTAAATACAATAATTTTAAAGACCCATTTATTTTTAGTCAATATTTCTAGACTACTTGTGGACGTTTTGTATCATGTTCTTAGTCATAAGAAATTTTCAAACTCCATGTTCATTGAATTGTCGCTTCTATAATATATACGTCAATATTTCTTATTATCTTTGTGAGACTAAAGTCGTTCATTAGACGGGTCGTTCGTCTTCATTGCATGTGACGGAGATAGTTTACTGTTCAAATTAATGTTTCGAACGAACTTCAAAAACTTTGTTACAATCTAAAATAACGATAAATCTGTTCGTTATAGCTTCTTTTTGTGTTTATAACATTTAAATAATTATATTAATTAAGAATGAGGTCCATTATACCTTATCCCTTCTTTCATCACTTAATATCAAAGTATTTTCTTCTATTTTATTTTTTGTAACATTATAAATGGATTATAATTTTCTTTTTATTGACAATAAACAAATATATATAGGAATATAACAAGGAAGAAGAGGAGCATTATTAATTTATTGAAAATATTTTATAAATGTAGAATATTTTAAAAATCTTTTTATATTATTATGTATATCTTATAAATTTAATGACATAGACCATACTTTTTACTTTCAAAATTTAAACTCTATCCGTAGACAAGGAATTTTGGCGCGGAGGCGCGTAAGTTGAGCGTGAATAAAGTTTCGAAGTCGTCAGCTGACAAGGGTGCCGCCGCCATGTTGACAAACCACGTCCACGACTTGACGCTTTAAGTGTTTCACTTTTTTCTTTGGGGAAATGTTTCCATCTAGACTTGTTATTAGCTCATACAAGATTTCGTAGTGAATTCTCTTCTAAGTATTCTTCGAAAATCAGATGTATTCTTTTATGATACTATGATTTATTTTGTTTATAAACTTTAATTTTCAATATTATCTCATTGTATTTACAAATAGGAAGAATAATTACAAAAAAACACATTACATTTGACACACGTCAAAGACTTAAAAATATATCAACGTGTCTATGGCACTACAAAAATTGGCGCAATTAATGACAATGGACGTTCTTTTTTTATCTGGCATCTGCAACCGGACACTAAGCGCAGGCCGATAACGCACCACAATGACTACTGACTGCATAAATCTCCTTCCAGAAAATTTACAACAATTTTACGAATTGTTTTTTTGCACGATCGTCCACCCTCGCATCATGACTCTATTGTACGTAAAAGAGTGATTTTTTTCGGTCATTTTAAGGGCCTTTGTAAAAAGACGTGTCCCAAATGATCCCCCTTTTTACTTAATGGCCTACAGCTGAAGCGGTGTTTTTGTCATTTTATATTTGCTCGTTATATGGCGACGAGAGTAACACTGCAACGGGTACGTGGTGCCAGCAACGAACATTATTTCAATGCCGCTTAATATTTGCAGTTTTCTTTTTCAAATATATAATATAAGACTTTTTTTTATTATCAGTAAAAAAATTAACATACAACATTGGTTCATTAAAGTCTAATTTGGAACACATTTATTACGTTACTATATAACGTTTATGAACTATAACCTTATACCGTAAACTAGACTTTTTTCACACGGGGTTTTGAAGGTTATTAATTTGAATTAATTAAAATAATCAAATTACAACATCGAAGGGAGTTTTAAAAACCGTATTTTCGTAGATTTTACTCAATGCCGAGACTTTTACTAATATTACTTACTTCATAAAAAATAATTACATTTCCATTTGTATCCGTATCCGTATAACTTATGACTGCACTATGTTGGTGGAACGTAGATAATAATTTCTATCTGTGTCAACCGTAATAAATCTAGATAAAGGACATACGAGTAAAGAGATCTTATGAACTCAAAAATCACGTACAGGCATAAGCATTATTAAGTAAAATATAAGTATACTAAAACATTTCCAACTTACCGATGGTTTTATTAAGGTTAAGAAAACTATAATATAATTAGTAAAATGACGTAAAAACTGTGTATATATATACATACCTTCGACGGTGGTCTGCAGTGGTCATATTTAAAATGTGTTAAATTAAAAAAAAATACAATTCCCGGACTGCCGTAGGTGGCAAGACTTGCATCAAGATAACGTTGGCCGCTCCTCCCTACTGACCCGCTAAATTACCGCCTGCTTTGACAGATTCGAGATTAATAGGTGTGAAGACCTATAAATATATGTCTTTATTTTAAATATGGAACGTGATAGTTTTAAAATAAAAAAGAATATCGTAAGACGTTTCGATTAAACTTCCTCTTTTCATATTTACTTCTCTAATATATTTTAAAACAAATTATAACACTAAAAACTTTTAAAATTTTAGTATAATTGCACAAACGCAGCATTTAACAATCTTATAGCAATATTAAAAGTAGTCATTAAAGAGTTTCTATATATTACGACACCGGGCTCTTACTAAACTTACTTTTTTAATAGCACATGCTATAATGAATCAATCCAAAAGCCGTGGTATGTAAAAAATATTTATATAAATCTATAAATTATCATGTAATATGATAAACTATCTAAATTCATCCTACTAGCAGATATAAGTTTTTTGCCGAACACAGATTGGCCATAGAAGCTGGCCTTGACTGCTTCACCGGATTGAGAGGTGGCACAGTTCCTAGGTCGCTTAGCCTGAACCTCTATCGCTAGTAACTCGACACAAGGGTCCCCCGGTGAGGGATAACCTCAGCTCGGACGGTTACTATGTTACGCGTAAGCATTCCGATCCGAGGGCGACGGAGAGGGCCGTACCACGACTCGGTCGGTATTACAACTATTTTACGTATAATCTAAGAGACATTAAAAAACGAAAATAACAATGAGTCCCTTTCGCGAAGCGTTGCTGGCAGTAGAAGTGGCGAACAAATTCCAGCAACGCTCCTAACATCTAAGGGGTGAACAGCAGATAGAAGTATTGCATCGGCGGCATACTCAGGCGTGAAAGACACGCTTGTATGTTATAATATAACTTACTACATAGTAAATAACAAATGTTACACTTGAAAGTTAAACCATAATTATCATTTCAATCTAAACTCAGCTTCCCCTCTTCGGCATTGTAATTTGTATTTCGTTATCGTAAACTCAAATCACATTTCTTTTGTATTCATACTCTCTGGCATGTTAACAAAAACTTGATTTAATTAGCGTTGCAACCCGCATCGAGTCCACAGTCCCTAATACACTGCGCTATCTGTAATTGTTTATAAATACAGAGAATTAAGATAACAATTAACAAACAGTAAAGTCTTACAAATGCGTGAGAAAAATACATAATATGTAAATACTATGTATTATTTCCTATAGCTCTCTTATCGTTTCCTATCGCCCTCTGCTCTACTTATTCCTTATTTTATCTCTTTTTTATTTGTATGGAGAAGGCGGTTGATATGTGACATTACTACTCCCTAAAACCCGAACCGAAGCACGTTGTAAGGGAGGACTACCCCACTGCACTCTCACTGTGCTAAGGCAACATGCTAAGGAAGTGGTCCGGACTTCCTTCCTCTCTGGATCACTTTTACGAAGAGCACCTTTGTTCACGGGCGTGATCAAGGCGACAGGAAAGTGATACCGAAGCCTATTTCTGTACACACAGTCGTGACATTCGAAATTCAAAATTTAAAAATAATATAAAAATAAAAAGCTACAAAAGATAATAAAATAAAAAAAGCAATGTTATATCGCTTTCTCTACGAACTTATTAGTTATATCGTATATCATCAAATTCTTATAATTGTTAAAGATGTAGATAACTATTCCCAGACAAATATTTTGGGTACTGAATTATTAATTTATTACATTATATTTACTACACAATGGATAATAAAATGTTGCCAGGTGCTTTAGTCGTCTTCATTTAACAGGTGTAACTTTAATAAACATATTTTTTGTCTACGGCATGTTCTCTCTTCCACCCATATGTCACTCGTACGCGCCGGCGAATGCGAAGGGCGTAAGGCGTTCGAAATTCAAACGGCAGCTGAACAGACGCAGAAATAAATAAGCGGCCATGACACGCGCCGGTCGCCCTCCCTTTTATAATTATTTCATTTTATTTTTAAATTGTTTTTTCTGCTCCACAAGGATTCCCCCTCTTTATTCTCTCCATTTCAAAACAATGCGCTCCCCCTAACACCTAATGGCTCCTTTCGGGCGTGCGTTGTTTTAAATTGGATACGGGCGTATAATAATAAATGACGGTTTTAGCCTGGCTTACGGCGCCTGAGTGATGCTAATTAAATTGATGCCCATTTTTCTCTTTATTATATAACGAAAAACATATAACACCGTTTTTTCATGTATTCATTTTCCTCTAATTTATAATTAAATATACATAATAAAAATATACATCAAGACTTACAAGCAAATAGAATATTTTCATTGTATTGAATAACATTGCAATGTTAATTACATGTGAAATGAAAACCTAAAATATTGGTTCTAAAGAATCATTTACAAATACAACAACGTTTTTTTTCTTTCGTAAATTGGTAAAGGACATACATATATAATTATATCTATAGATAGATAGATTCTATACTGCATCAAAGAATATGTACAAGGGCGATAATGGTACTTACCATATATAAATGTTATGAAGATTACTGTTTATGTAAATAAATAATTCATTTATATATTTATAGATCGAAAATTTCTAAACATTACTAAAAAATTATAAACCACAACTGCTAAAATTAATAAATAAAATTATATTATTTCCGTTACATTATTCCGTTTTTGGATTACTTTTGGGATGGTCAGTATACTTAGAATAATTTGAAATCTACGCATAAAAAAGTCATTTTAACTTTAGTGGCTAGAACCCTATATATACATATATATAGTAGGTACAATATTTATGTTGGATTTAATTATTTATAATATAAAATTTATAGTCATGTCAATTATCATTCCATCATTACCAAATATCTCAAATACTAACACACAATTAGCGTATCAATGGTACGCCGTCGGTAACTGTGGCACCAATGATCTAAAACAGTACTAAAACTAGCAAATATCAACTACTATGATGCCAATGAACGTTTATTGCACGCAAGGTTTAGCAGATTCGGAGCCAGATTAAGATCATAATGTCGCTTAGTCTATCAGTATCTTTAAAAGTATATAGACAAGTTTAAAGCTTTAATTTTTGAGCCCATAAATACTATGGTGAACCCGTAAAATTAAATCAGTAAATGATTATATATCCTGGAACATCCAAGGAGTATAGAGAAAGGAGTCCCATTTTAAAATGTTATTGTCGTGTTTTAATGTCGCTTGTGTTCTGGTAATTATATCCCAAGCGATTTATTCATTACTATATGCACGATCGATTTTATTCTCGACTTCAGCCGGAAGCTGTAACTAGAGCCCCCGAGAGCAGGTAAACATTACAATATCTAGAAATTCGATCCGTTGCTGGGGCGACACGCGACTGTACCGAAATAGCGGCCACAGAATGCCATATATTGACAAATCTTACGGCCTCACTGCACTAACACACCGTGTGTATTATGAGAATCCGAAGTAACTCCGACAATATATCAATCCGGTCCCCTTATACGGAAGGGGAGCTATGTCTATTTTAAAACATTCTTCCCTCTACGGTTTTATATTTTTTCCTTGAGTGTATTTTTACGCTGTCGTCCAAATTGTAACGACCCACGGCTCGACGGTGCTTTTTCTCTAGATATGTTGGTTTTATTTAAAATGAGAGGGCAGGGGAGTTTATTATAAAGTGGTGATGTTTTAATAATAAGTTGCAGCCGTCGTCGCATAAGGTACATACGAGCGCGTGCGTGCATTCGATTTTTGAATGGAGAACGTGCGGTCGACGCACGCGTCTTTAGATTTTTTATTGGGGATACGTCAGCCAATCAGAAATGGTTCGGTAAAAATTGGGGAGGTTTTTTACTACAGTTACATTCTCGCGAGATACATACAACGTTTTATGTGAGTTTTTTTATAGTTTAGAGGCGTGAACAGACTTGATATTTGTGGAACAGTTTAAAAAGGGGCGTCTGTAAACATAATCTCTATACAGAACAAGTATATTTACGAGTAAAAACAGAAACCCACTTCAAATCAAACTTTAAACGCTACGCGGACGCTCAATTTATTTCCATTTTACATTCATACATTCTCTTAAGAATTTCTGGCACCTGGTTCTCTTTTTCTTTCGGATACATTGAGTTTTGGACTGTCATAAACCTACCAATATTCCAAACAACAAGCAGTCATATGATTATTAGGTTTATATTCGATACCTTCTATGCCAACAAAATTAAATATGGGACCTAATTACCATAATAAAAATCAAATCCTTTCAAAGAAAAAATAATTCAAAATTGCGTAGTAAATTAGTGAACAAACTTTAAAAATACAGACGTATTTATCAACCCCTTCTTTTTTGAAGTCGATTACAATGTCATCAATTTTTGAATATAACTGGCGACTTAAAAAAATACAGATATAAGCCATAGATTATAAATCACTTCAATTTAGCGTAAAATGCGGTAGACACTGAAGCAAAAGCAATCGGGAACAGGCGACCGTATATTATTTTTCCTAATCCCGTTATTTTCCGGCGATGGCAAATAAGTCTTATGGATAATTGATTCCCAAATATTAAGTTACCGAAGCAGTGCGTTTGTTTGTCAGTGTACAACGAAAAGAAAACGATATCTTTCGTCTATGGGTGTATTTGCAGTCTATATATTCAATTACTTACTAAAGTTTCATCTAATAATGCTATCGTGTTAGCATGATTTCTGTGTGTATGTTTTTTTTAATATATTTATGTATAATATAAATAAAAGTGTATGTAACACCATATTGAAATACATACAGACGATAGGATGATTGTAGGGGGGGGAGGTCAAAAGTCTGAAAAAATCGATGACGTAATTTATGGACGGCCCCTAATGGTATCAAGTGTTATCATTAAATCATTACTACAATAAAAAATCTCATAAAGCTGATATCGCAATCTGGGTAAACAGAGACAGCAGTTTATTAAGTGATCTAATTAGGTCTTAAATATGATAAGACTTTCGCTATTTACGTGTTTTAAACATTAATCGAGGGTCAACATAAAATAGTCGCCTACAGTATGTTTTTAAAAGAACATGGTTAGAAATTTAAAAAGTGAAAGCATCAATAGCCTACTATGGTCTGCGAATCTTAAGGGCGTATATTTGAATCCACCATTCGACTATTACCATGAACTATTTCCTAGCATAATTAGCTTAATTATAATGGTTAACAAGAATTTTATTAATATTTGTGAAAAAAAATATTGTTAGCATTTAAAAAGTATATTTTCTAATATAATAAATACAAATTTAGAACATATTTTGAACGAAATCTGTTGTTTTATTTCCATTAATAGCAACATGATAATGTTTATTCTAGTTCGCAAAACGGAGAAGTCAAATACATCATAAAATCGGAAACGGCTGCGGCAGTAACAGAGTCCGCATCAAAAAGGAATCAACGAAGGACATTTTCGTCAGCAGTAAAAATATCGCAAAGCTCTTATAGCGGACGTGTGCGAGGCGGGGGTGAATTGGTTGCCATGGCAACCGTCGACCCTCCGAGGGGAAAAAACGGGTAAAAATTCCGGGAGCGAATGGACGCTGATTTTTTATGGCATCGTACATTTTTTCCACAACGCGCCGCGACGCTGAGCGTCTTGGGGCACTCCTATGTGTGCGCATTCGAGATATACAGCGTGATCCGACAAAACCTTACTTATTATTGAAATTTTTTATTAATTATCAACCGATTTTTATGATTCTATTTTTATTTGATAATTGCTGCTGCTTCCCGTGTGGGCCAAAATTTTTAACTAATTCAATGGCAATGGGATCCATGAGAAAACCATTTAAGTCTTAAATTTGCTTTAAGCAAACGCCACATATGCACGAATAACTCAATATCGCGCTAACTGATTTCTTCATTTTCTTAATTCCTTTTTTATTGGAAAGAATGAACTTCAAGAGTACTTCTATGAAACGCCTGGCAGTGTGTAAAATGTTTTTAACCATTTAATGCATTTTGTATGCAACACCAACTAAGTATATATATGTAAGTATGTATATATAAGTGTGGCAAATTTCAAACTCCGTCCGTCCGCATATTTATCGTAAGAAAGGGTACAAAGTTTTTGCTTCACGTATTAATATAATTATTCAGATTTATTATTTATTTTTATATATTAGTAAATGTCGTTACATTATCGAATTCCAGCTAGTCGAGTTCCGTTTCATAAAAAAAATTGAAAGCAGACAACAACACCTATCTCCGTCTTCACTAAAAATAGGACGTGAGCGCTTTTTTTTAATATAAAATTTTGGTATTTCGTAACATTCTGTATGCTGTCCGATACTCTCCAAAGAGAGCTAAATCGTACTGGCCATGCATGTGTGAGTGTGGAGTGCGGAGCCTGCAAATATTATAAGTATGGATTTTATACACGTCTCGCTCTAACATGCGCCGTCTCTTTTTAACTTTCGCGGGAAAAAATATACACGGAGGGAATCTAAAATTATGAGCGCGGGGGAAGTTTCCCAGTCGTTATATGAAAAGGGAATCTGAAGTCATTTCGCTTCATAAATCTTCTCATGTTCGCCTTTAACTTGTTTACGTTAAGATAATTATCTACCTTTATAATAACTTAATTTACAAGGAAAAATAAACCTTATAAGGACGACCGAAAGTGGCTGTATGACACAAGTGGAGAATCTTGTATGATGGAAGGCATTAGAGAAAATCTATTTTCAGCATTGGATTGATACCAGCTGATAATAATTGACCCATGGGAGATACGCTTGTTATTGTTTCAGACCACAGTACTGAATAGAGATTAAATCTGATTAAAAATAACGAAATAGTAATAAATTAACGGTAAAATTCCATAATTTTCATTGCGATACCCATACATAACGACTTCGTAAGGCAATATATTCAAAATTGAGCTCAGAGTCCGGGCGGTCGCCCAAAGTTGCATAGTCCGCTAGCAACCCGAGTTTGATCCCCGGTGCCGGCGCTAATATATTCGTTGTTGCAATTTCAAATGCTGATATACCACGCGCTCGCCGGTGAAGGAAAACATCGCGAGGAAACCTACAAGTCCTAGAACTGTAGAGACCCTTTTGGAGGCGCCCTTCCCTGACTACTATGTCTTAATGAACATTATAAAGGAACGTAAGACCACCACACGGCTACCCGAATTCTGCCGCCAAAGAGCCCTCAGCTTCTTTGAACACATACAGCCTCAAAGTAGATCATTTTAGGTCAAAATCTACAGTTTAAGTGTTGAAGAATTTATCTTTTCATCCCGCTTAACCCTCAAATGATTAATCTATATATATTAATAAAAGAGAAAGTGTGTGGGTTTGTTCCATATAGGCTCCGAGACGGCTCGACCGATTTCAATGAAACTTTCAGATTAACCTGGCGAGTAATCCTGTAAATTTGGTAACGATTGGAGCACTCCTCTTCTTGAACTGTCAAATACAGCTTTTATTTACTCTGATGATATTCTATTGTTTTATAAACCAAATTTGTATTGACACATGCGTTGTGTATATTTATGTCATTATGAACCATATTGAAGTACAATGGAGTATATTGAAGTATAATAAAGTATACTGAAGTATATTAAAGATAATAATTAAGGATTTTATAGTATTAAAGTTATAGCGCCGTGAATGTATCCGTTAACTGATGCTGCTGATATGTACATGGGTGTAAGTAATGAATAGAAGATACTGAATACGGAGAGAAATGAATACTTTAATATATTGTGAGAGTTAAATTAAATATTTAATAATGTAAGTTTGTTTTATAAATAAAATAAAGCAAAATGTAGCACGGCTGGGAATTGATCGTGTTCTTTTTTTTAATTAAAATGCCAGTAATTAATAACATTTGCAAGTGCTTCTGACATTTTATGGTAGAATATTGAATGATGTGTAAATACATGGATATTCTGTTTTTTTGCAAAACGTCAGAATAGGAATGGTTAATCACGTTTCTTGTCAGACGTTTATGACATGAGTGAACAATTGAAAAAAAAAAACAAAATTAATTTTATTCCAAGACATGCTCGAAACCGTTGACTTTGAACATAAATAGAATATAATAGCGAAAAAAACACTGTTAATGTATACACACTATTGGAAAGATAAACTTCTTTGACATATGATATTTTAATATTAAATTACAATAATTACGAGTAAATACAAAAACCGTGTTCAAATCAAATCAAACACGACGGATCAAACATTTTTTTTTTAATGACGAACTACACAGATTGGCCAGAGAGGCTGGCCTTGACTGCTTCACCGGATTGAGAGGTCGCTTAGCCTGAACCTCTAACGCTAGTAACTCGACACAAGGGTCCCCCCCGGTGAGGGGTAACCTCGGCTTGGACGGTTACTATGTTACGCGTAAGCATGCCGATCCGAGGGCGCCCGAGAGGGCCGAACCACGACTCGGTCTGTTGCTATTTCACGGATAATCTATGAGACATACAAAAGCTAAACTAACTTTGAGTGCCACTTCGGGAAGCGGTGGCGCTGGGAGAAGAAGTGGCCGAGCATTGGACGATTCAAAGTCGATCTCTATTGAATAAAGATATTTTGACTTTGACTTTGACCATTGAAGTATACTCTTTCCAATAAAAATGAATCATCAAATTTTCGTTTGGCGTCATTTTGAGTTATTCCATTTGTAGCGCACATACTTTATGCAAATTTAAAACTTATTTGGTTCTTATAGATGCTATTCTCAAAATTTGACCAAATTGAACGACATGGAAAACACTGGCTTTGAAGAAGAATCATCAAGAAATAGGTTCACCCCATTTAATGTTATAAGGTAACATAAAAAGAAAACATAGAGACGAATTGAAAACCTACTCCTTTTTTGAAGTCGGTTGAAAATGATTATGAGCATTAGTTAAGCAATCATATAGAACAAAAATCAAAATCAGTACATATATGAAACTGGGATATGTGTGTGCTTTGAGTATATGCACTAAATTATAAGTACAGATGAATTGAGAACTGTCTCCTTTTTTGGAGTCGGTTAAAAAAATTCGAAATATCTCTCGGCAAGCCATACGCTTCTATGACAAATTGTCATCGATCTTATCCATACGTCCGTATATATTCACACTGTCAACGAATCGATGCCCCTATATATATATATTATGTACAAATTCAACCCCATCGCAAGTGAATTGTCGCAAAAAAACGTGGGGTGCGTGGGAGAGAGCGCTTTGGCAGAAAAGGGTTGCTCTCCCCCTGCCTGCCTCAACACCCCACGATGTTTTATTCATGGCGCGTTGAAGCCAAATCAGGAATCGCATATCAGAGTTTAGCATCAATTCGCCCATTTACTCTTTTATTTGCAAGTTCGTGCCATTTCTGAGACTGTATAAGAATATAAGCATGCTTTTTGTCTTCTAATGCATATTTTCAATTAAATTACAATACAAAATCACATAATTTATATGTACTGTACTAGCGTACCCAGCCCGCTTCGCCGGACTAGCTTTTGCTTTATTTTATTTAAACAATAAACTTACATCATTAAATATTTAGACATAGACATAGACATTTATTTATTAGCATCACAATACAAAAACACATCACAGACTGAATATAACACACATTAAAAAAGAATGACAAATAATACAAAACATATGATGCCAATATCGGACACCGTCTCAGCATATGCTGTCACAAGGATGCGACAGCGCTGATTTTCAGCGGTGCCCGGGACTACCTAAAGACGTGCGCGCGCAATACTACTTTTATATGGAATTTATACAGACAGTAAGAGTATAATAAATATGATACATAAATAAAACAATTATGAGATTAAAATATATTTTATACAAGAAAATAATAGATGAAAAAAAATATATAAATATTATTGAGTCAAAAATTAATTAAACTCTCACAATAATATACTCCATTGTACTTCAATATGGTTCATAATGACATAAATATACACATATGGTTGGCATCGAGTCTTTGGATACGTTTTTGAGTTCTCTCGGTAGCTCGCGATGAAGCCTCTTTGTCACGCTTTTCATGAAGTCCTAATTCACGATCTTCTTCAGTTCTTCTATTTCTTGTTTTATATATTCTGTTACGATTTTGTTCTACTTATATTAATATATTTGTATTTCAATATGGTTCATAATGACATAATTATACAGAACGCATGTGTCAATACAAATTTCGGTTATAAAACAATAGAATATCATCATAGCAAATAAAAGTTGTATTTGACAGTTCAAAAAGAATTTCGCTCCGATCGTCACCACGATTACTCGTCAGGTTTAATCTAAAGATTCCCTGAAAGTTTCATTGAAATCGGTCCAGCCGTTTCGAAGCCTATACGGATTACAAGCACACACACATTCTCTTTTATATATATGTAAAAAAATAATAATATTTATTTTATTTTTTAATTTGTACGAAACCTCCATAGTGAAGTCTATGGAGGTTTGTTGTGACATAATTGAAAAAGATATATCAGTGATGTAAAATAGAATAGATGTCATTATTTAATTTATATAACATTGTTTAGTAAAAACAGGAATAAACTTTTAATGTGGTTTCCTTGAAATACAAAGCAACACATAGTTATTCTTGTTTTTTATTGATATTCCGAATTCATATATATATATATATATATATATATATATATATATATATAAGACTGTACATTTTTTCGCGTAACTTTCTCCCACGCACTGTCAACTTGTGGAATCAACTGTCGCCAGCGGTGTTTCCGAACGTTTACCTTCAAGAAACGAGCCTATTCCTATCTCGGTCGGCAACGCACCTACAGCTCCTCTGGTGCTGCGGATGTTCATGGGCGACGGTGATCACTTAAGATCAGGTGAGCCGTATGCTCGTTTGCCACTTTTCATATAAAAAAATATATATATATAGATTTTTACTATGTTGTCTGTGTGACCTGAATGATATTATTTACGAGTTACTATTTATTTTTGTGTGTTGTTTTCTCATTTTATTTGTAAAGTAAAATAAATATTCTTTGTTATTAACAATAACCAAATAGAGTTTTTGTAATAACAATTACTGAAATGTTTTTCAACTCAATTAAGGCGTATAAACACCGTGTTTAAATTTCCATTGTCTCTCACGATATTATTTTAAGAAAACAAAATGTTCTTATGACATATTTTTTTTGTAACAGAAAACAAAATTCATTTAACTATATAAGAATTTTCCATTTCCCTCATTTAAATTAGCAAGTTTTCCAGTACTTTCGGAATGCAGAGCATAATACCAATTAAAAGAATAGTTCTGGCGCCTATATTTTTGAGAAACCTCTCCCTTTTTTGAACTCGGTTGATAATTACGAGGGTATATTAATAGCTTCCTTAATAGACCTTCATAATAATAGTAATACAATGGAAAAAAATTCTCCTAGCTCCCAGTCTAGGTGAGCTACAGATAATGCTGGATAGCGTGATAGCGATCTTAGCATTAACATCAGGAAGACTAAGTATATGATTGTCTCTAAGCTTTCGAAATGTGGGTTTACAGAAGAATGTTAAGTATATCCCGGAGAGACAAAGTACGCAACGAAGTAGTGCTGCAAAGAATTCGAAAGATGGTTGAAGTCCTTAACGCAATTAAGAGACGAAAGCTGGTATACCTAGGGCATATAATGCGTAATCCCAAATACGATTTGTTACAGATCAAAATCGAGGGAAAGATACAAGGGAAAAGAAATCCGGGAAGGAGAACATCTTGGCTTAAAAATCTACGCCAATGGTTCAATACGGGCACACGTTTTTTATTTCGAGCTGCTGTGTCGAGGGTCCAAATCGCCATGATGGTCGTCAACCTTTGATTGAAGATGGCACCAAGAGAAGAAGAAGAATAATAGTACTTCAACAGTGTAACTCTTGTACTGCAAGATAAGAGTTCAAGAATGCGGTATTCGATAGAAAGTATATATAAAATGCACAGTCACTTTGTAGGTTTTTTACACGTGGTACACCAATACCGGGTATTAGCTAGAAATGCAGGTGGCTATGTGGCTCATCGATCAACTGTGGCATTTACAACGCAAGCTATACGAAAGTGCGACAAAATGGACATTCCTAATCGCCGTGTCCTTTTAAAAACTACAAAAGACGACATTAAAAAATCGTCTCAAAAAAAACCAGTAAACGAATGTTATCGATTCTACACCTACACCTTAGCACATGGACATTAAGGTTATTTTTAAACTGAAAACTATTTTGAGAACTGAAAATAATACAGTATTGTTGTGCGTTATTAAAAAAGTGGGTAGCTGATAAAAAAAAGTGCATCGATCTTATGCCTTTGTGTCGGCAAACGATCGCGTTGCATTATTTCTACGTGCTTTATGAAAGTATCCGGGCATTTGGCCACTTTTTTACCTGGACCCGGTTAAGTTAAGGATTACTTATCTGCTTAGGACGTTTTTTAAACGACCGTTGACCACATTACAAAGGGATAATTATCCTCACTGTGATATTATTATTTTTTTATGACGAACTACACGGGTTGAGAGGTGGCATAGCTCTTAGTTCGCTTAGCCTGAACCTCTATCGCTAGTAACTCGACACAAAAGTCCCCTCGGTGGGGGGTAACCACGGCTTGGACGGCTACTATGTCACGCGTAAGCATTCCGATCCGAACCACGACTCGGTCGGTAGCTATTTCACGGATAATCTAAGGGACATTCGAAAAGCTAAACTAACTTTGAGTGCCACTTCGGGAAGCGTTGGCGCTGGGAGAAGAAGTGGCTGAAGAAACTCCAGCAACGCTCCTAGCATCTAAGGGGTGGGGCCTGCCCATAAAATAACGGTAACGCGCGAGGATTATTCGCAACCTCCGACGGTCGCGAATGGACGCTTTGTGGATTTGTAAAGATCTAACTCTACAACTGTTCACTGTTTTATGTATTGTTTGTTAAAAATGTTCACTGTGTTGGTATTCAATAAATAAATAAATAACAAAAATTGTACCACTTGCGACCAGGTATTCAAGAGTAGGTTCGGTTCGGTTCGGCAGGGTCGGAACCTGCTTCCCTCATGCTTGAAACTAGTTAGTGTCGCTGTTACCGATCACCGTGTAGACAACTACATATATATTGCGTACATATATTAAGACATCTCACTTGATGTTAAATGCAGCGGCACATGTTAACAACATATCGGTATGTTATTTTGGCTTCTAACTCCATTACGAACCAAATTTAGTCGCCTACGGAGAGCAAGGCATGTTGTCAACGACCCGGATGAATATGTCTGCATCACTGGCGCCTTTAAAAGCAATTCTGTTAGTATACTTTCTAGAATCTCAAGTAACTAACCGAGCCGCGGTTCATCGTTTTCAGGACGCATCTAGACTAACCCAAGCCGAGGAATCCTTACCGAGACTAAAATAATCAAGTATATTAACGAAATAGTAACAAAAACTGCTGCAGAGGAATTGTGAACCTCCTCCTTTGAAGTTGGTTGATAACAGAATTTCTGATACACATGGCCGGTATTTGTACATAGACAGTCATATAGACATGACTCATACGCACCATACTCTCGTAGTACACGCCCTAACAGCGCTTGCAACGGGAACTCGAATATAAAATGTTTCCGAAACGATAAATCGCCGGACGTCAAGGGGTATTTTTGAGCCATTTTTAATTTATCTGCCCCCTGTCCATTATTTTTGGCGAGGGGTCAACTCTCACAATGGAACTACGACCATTTTAATGCAGGCACTGAGTGCGTTTTATTGTCCGGCTAAATTTTCAAATGCATTTAATACGCCTATTATACGTATAAGGTCACCTATATATTGCTGTATTGTATATCTATAAACGACAAAGCACGACAATTACTGTTAGATATAAGAAAAAAAATCTGTATTAACGTTTGCGAATCAGGTCATAATTATATAGGTCTCCAGCAGGGAAAATAGGTATCGCAGATCCTAATATCCTTATCTTATATTCATTTACAGATATATTTACGAGTAAATTATGATCCGACCTTAAATCGAATCAAAAGTTAGTCAAATTTAAGCCTTATATGATTGTCTCAAATTATCCGTGAAACAGCAACCGACCGAGTCGTGGTTCGGCCCTCTCGGGCGCCCTCGGATCGGAATACTTACTAATAAAATAGTAACCGTCCAAGCCGAAGTTATCCCTCACCGGGGGGACCCTGGTGTTGAGTTACTAGCTATAGAGGCTCAGGCAAAGCAACCTAGGAGCTATGCCAACTCTCAACCAGGTGAAGCAGTCAAGGCCAGCTTCTCTGGCCAATATATGTAGTTCGTCATTTTAAAAAAAAGTTGTCTCATGGATGCCAATTGTTAGAAATGAAATGGGACCACACGGAAAGCACCAGCTTTCATATAGAAAATCAATAATCAAAATCGGTTAACCCAGTTGAAAGTTCTGAGGTAAACAAACTTTTAAAATTACAGTAGAATTGAGAACCTCCTCCTTTTTTTCAAATCGGTTAAAATAAATTTCTAGAAAATACGGCAAAGGAAACATAGATAATTATTTTATATAATACTGCTACCAATTTCTTATTTTTTTTTACTTTCTAAGCAAGTGCTTGACTACGACCCCACTTGATGTTAAGTGGAAATGCAAATATTTAAATATGAATTCCTTGTTAACAATTCGGAATTAGCTTGTGCTAGGAGATGGTTCACGTCAACAGACAAATGGCAGTCATGTACCTACGATCTCCGTTTCGTATACCGTAGCCTAAACCTATTTAAGCTTTAGTAGTTTTTGTCCATTTTTGTCAAAATATAGCGGTTCTGTTCTGTTCTAAATATAATTTGTGACGTTTTTGAATATAAAAAATACAGCAAGGAGGTACAATCTATTTGGCATCCTCTGGTTAGTACAGTTAGACATTGAACGTTGACACAATTGGTTTAACAGACCTGCAATTCAGACCCTCTCCTGACCATTATACTGTGGTGAAGGTATTCGAATGTCGAGAATTAGGCCACAGGCACCACCCATTGCAATTGAAAATCCGTAAAAGAGGTCTTATCAATAATTAATATTCGTAATTATATCAGTAAGTACTACCTTGAATACTTCAATTATTCGAAAAACAATGTAATTAAATTTTTAAATCAAACACAAAAAATATCTTACATTAATTATTGTTCTTTATTTAAATCTTTTAAACTTTTTCAAAAACCTAATTTGGCATGGAAACAACTAATTATGTAAATTGCCAACATTAGTGAATAATAGAATACGTAAAAAGTACAAAAGGCTCATTAGAAATCCAAAATACGTCTGTATCTTTTTTCAACACGCACGTGATAATAATTTGACTCTATTTCCGCGTGTTTGCGATATATATTCCACTTACGTTTCTCACACAGATAAAAAATAAAATTTTAATTTCAAAGAAACTTTGTCTATATTCAAATTATTATTAAAAAAAATATCATTCAATAAAGATACGATATCTAAATGAGTATGAAATTCAAGTAATAAGCTGATTTAAAACACTAAAAATATGTTTTAAATAAATATTAATAATAATCTAAATAATTCAGGCATCAACAGCAAAACATAAGGTTGTATTCCAACCCACCAATCAACAGTTGAAATTAACCATCTCTAGATTGTTCTGGAATGGCTATAATTATGTTAGTAAAATTGTGTTAATTTGTAAACATTTTTCATTAAAAGTAAAATCTAATAGTAGCTCTAACATTAAGGAAACCTCTATCTTTCACTCAGTGAAATATTGGGAATAAAATGAATAAAATGTTGGCAACACGCGTGTCAACTAATTTAAAAATAAAATTTTAATATTATTTTAAAAAGTAGTGTGAATATTTTTCAAAATATTGATTATTTTATATAATAGAATAATTTACCCAATAAACAATGATAAAAAGTGAGACAATGGCTAATTATTGTTATAACATATGCCAGTGAAAATTTAAAAAAGAAAAACAAATTAACTGTTCTAAAAGACTGGTGTTTTTTTTTTGATAATGAAAAGTCATTATTTCTAGAAGTGATGAAACAGATGGTTATAATCTAAATTTAGAACAAGAACGATGTAAATTTCTTTTCAATAGCAGTTGTGCGTACTGCAGAATACAATGCACGGTGCAATTTAATATCTGCTTTTTTATTTTTTTTAAGAGTAAATACTACTTGTAGGTTATAGTATCATATATGAAATTAAAAATAAAAACTCAAACTATATCGATTTATTAAAACTTATTTTGAATAAAAACCGTTGGAATATATTGAATTGAAAATATTATGTGTTCCATTACATTAATGACATCGAATTTGGGATAAGTAAAGCATTTTAAATCCTAACAGAGCGCAGACGATCACGGCTGTGAAACGAAGCGATCGCAAATTGGCGCTAAACCCGGGGTCACACACAATACCCCCGGTCACACATATTGACACCCCGACAATACCCAGGGGTCACTTTTATTTGTTGCAGAAACTTAATTTATAATCTTTTCACACACGCCATTAAGAAGATTACTAAAATCTACCCTTTTTCCATCGATAACAATTGTACATTGTTACGTTTTTCGAAATAAAATAAAATGTAACCGTATATATTCGGCCATTGTCCGGCGACCGTTGCTTTCATTTTGACACATTTTCGAACTTCGAATCTGTTGTGTTCGAATGTTGATTTATTTTGAAAACTGAGGCGGATCGCTTCTATGTTATACAAGGATGGGAATGTGTAGGTTACGGGTCAATAGGTTCGATTGTGTTCGGATTTAAATTGGTTAACGGTCAGGTCGCGTACGTCTTGCGGAGCAGAGGTTAACGGTTGCAAGACACCAGCTGGGGTGCTTTGATTTATTTATACCGCTCCAATTGTATAAGCTTAGGTCAATATAATGCATAAATACATAAGGGTACACTTTTATTACTTTGACCTGTGTACTCATCTTGCGTAATTTTTCTTATATATGCATACTACTCTCACTTGTCACTCTCAACTTCATCATCTACTAATTTCCTTTTTTACTTTTCCTCAATTCGTCTGTATTTTTTTAAATTTAGTTTGATGAGAGGTTCTGATTTTTTATTCTATTTCGTAATATAACGCCGTATGTAACGCCCTCTTTGCATTTCCGATAATTCGGAAATACAAAGAGGGCGTCCACTCCTAATAATGTTTAATGTTTGACACGATTTGAAGTCGGCTTTTGTTTTTGCTCGTAAATATACTTTTGAAGTGAAAATATCTTTAGACGCGTTGAGCACTTTGGCAGGGGAAAATGTTATGGGTTCGTATCACCGTTGTTTTTATATTTACAGCCCACAATATATTTGAATAATAAATAAAACATATAAACATGGATACAATTGCTGCTCGGATCAATATATTTGAAAACCATATTGATATTGACAGTTTTAAATTAAACATAACGAAATCTAAAATACTAAGTAATACATAATTTCAGTTCTATCGGATGATGACATATGATATGACTGTTAATTTCTTAATCAAATTTAAATTGATTTCTTTTTAATATTTGATTTAATTAATAATAATTGATTAAAATGTGCACTACGAGACGAAGAGAAAAGAAAAGTTTACAATTTCTAATAATCAAATACGAAATCTTTTTTCCAAAAATCCAATGGATTGTTGACCCTCGATAATTTTGACCCCACCGGACGTTGTAACAAAGGAAACAGCATCTCAGGCCGGCTGACCCGTTATAATAACTTATTGTAATACGTATTGAGATAACATAAATTATAAATTTCACTTTCGAAATGGACATTCACTGGATCACATTTCGACATCCGTGGTCTATAAATTTTACCATTGGTGCAATAGAGGTCAAATTTTCTTTAGTCAGTTAATTTAGGAAATAAAATTTATTTTACGGTCACACTAACACTTTAGACAGAAATTTTATTTATTGGCATAACACGATACCACAACTATAACACTATAACAGTGGGTAACCGGTTCCACTTACGATTACTTATTACAAAAAAATAGTTTTCACAAATTTACACTTGTAAAACTTATCGCTAATCCATCGTTTCGTTAAATATGATCTCAATTGTTCCATATTCCAGTACTAACGTAATAAAAACAAAGCAATATAACTGAATACTATAAAAAGTCCCCTAACAAAGCTAGTCTCTCATAAAAAATCCATACATGTGTAAACACCTCAATCAATTATCACCGACATCATTTATAAATAGAAAAAAAAATAAAAACGTGAGAGAGAGATCAGTATCGTAACAAAAACTAACACCATAGTAGCTTGAGGCGGATAAAAAGTTCCCCAATGCTTCGACAAACGCGACCTAATCGTTTTATACCGATAAAAGGTACCAAAAAACCTGTTACGCTTTTTATAAACCTGACTTACACACCGTGGGGTGGTTTTTTTATCAGAGACTAAAGGTTAGCGTGCTTTCACAGGTATTTTATGTTTTTAAAAACTTTTTTGTATAAAATAATAGGATAATACGATCAGAGCATTCCCATGATGGTAAGTGACACGGTTTTTTCTTTTGTTATGCTAAACTATACAGCTATGGCCAGGATTACGATTAGATTTCAATCAATAATATGTATTGAAAATCAAATTAGCATAATGTTGCAATCATAAAACAAGTAAATAAATGTGCTGTTTTTTTTTGAACTACACAAATTGGCCGGCAGAAGATGGCCATGACTGCTTCTCTTATGTCGCTTAGCCTGAACCTCTATCGCTAGTAACTCGACACAAGGGTCCACCAGGTGAGGCGTAACCTCGGTTTGGACGGTTACTATGTTACGCGTTCCGATCCGAGGACGCCTGAGAAGGCCAAACCACGACTCGGTCGGTTGCTATTTCACGGATAATCTAAAGAGAATCAAAACCTAAACTAACTTTGAGTGCCACTTCAGGAAGCGCTGGGTGAAGAAGTAGCCAAAAAACTCCAGCAACGCTCCTAACATCTAAAGGTTGGAGGTACCCATAAAATAGCGAGAAGATTATTAATAAATTTGCTGGTAAATCTAAAATACAAAGCTACATGAATTGCAACGGTACAAATAACACTAAACAACGGATAAACATTGATCGATCTCCATATTCCAAATTAGTAATCCTTTTTGTACAGTGATAATAAAAACTTATAAATAATAGTAGATCTCGTCGGTTTTTAAGTCACAGTATATATATAAAATGTGCCGCTAAGACAAACAGATAAATCCGTCAGTAAGCTTAGTACGGGATTTAAAAAAAAATTGTACTTCATTTGAGTATTAAAAATAAATACAAAAGCGCTAATACCTCCGTCTCTATTTGTGCAAAGACCTTCCAAGAAATTGCAAAGTGGAAGCGAATGCTACTGAACTAGAGGCAATCGTGAAATAAAAAACGTTTAACAACGTAGCTTCATTACAATTTATCCGTTATAATTTAACATAGGCACTCGTATCTACTACACTGATAAATGGAGAGACGTTTTTGTTCTTTTCCAACCAACTTTAAAAAAGGAGGTTCTCAATTCATATATACGTTTTCAGTTTTAATGTTTGTTACCTTTAACTTTCGGCTGGGTGAAACGAATTTGATGATTGTTTTTTTTTATTTGAAAGCACTTGCTTGCTATTGGATCAAATTCTGACAATGCCATAATTCTTCAATTTGCATTAAGTGCGTGCGGGAAAAATGAATGTGAACCTCAATATCACGCCAACCGATTACAAAGATTAATTTTTTTACTGGAAAGGATGTACTCCAAGTGTAGTTTGACGAGAGTTGGGTTAGGATCTGATTATTTCAATTTCGTAATATTCCTACGATAATTGTAAAGAGAGCGTCCGCGCTTAATAACGTTTGATTCGTTTTGAAGTTGGTATTTGTATTTACTCTTAAATATATTCGTACAGAGACACGTACAGAGACGATTCGTACGTAGACATTACTTATTTAAAGTTAGATAGCTTTAGCCCTAAATTTTCCATGGTAAAGCTTCCGTGCGAGTCGTGGTTCGTCTCTCTGTGGATCAGAACCTTATTCTCCCAGTGCTTCTTCAAGGTCCGTTGCATCTGTCGGATTACAGTTTACTGTTGGAGTCATAGCTGGAGCACAGTCACCTTCACTTGGCTATCCAGTGCTATCAGCAGTGGACTGACACAGGCTGGTGGTTATTTCATAACTATGAATGAATGAAATGAATATACTTTATTGCGCAACAATTTAAAAAAATACATCACAGAAATAATAAATGTAGAATTTTCACATTTTTCAATTTTTTTTTTTTTATGACGAACTACACAGATTGGCCAGAGAAGCTGGCCTTGACCACCGGATTGAGAGGTGGCATAGCTCTTAGGTCGCTTAGCCTGAACCTCTATTGCTAGTAAATCCCCAAAACTTCGGCTTGGACGGTTACTATGTTACGCGTAAGCATGCCGATTCGAGGGCGCCCGAGAGGGCCGAACCACGACTCGGTCGGTTGCTATTTCACGGATAATCTAGAATATTTGTCATGTAATTGCATGCGCAATGGGCGATCTCTTCCTTAAAACCTTTGTATGGGCAGATACTTACCTCTAGAAATATTTTAGTGGTTCTGTGACCATGTTTAATATTTCATCAATATCATTTTGTAATGTTTACGGGTTGGTAGAAATTAATATTTTCCGTTACTATAAAATGAACGTACGGATGGAAAAAAATTGGCAGGTTAGTTGAACGTGCAAAAAGTATTGCAACGAGTAGACGTCGGCACGAGGCGCAGCTGGCGAACTTCCTCTTCCTAACCCACAAAAAATATAAAACAAGCAAAAGTCTAAAAGTATCGGAGGCTACCTGTTTACTTTCGATCATATGTAATAGAAAAGACATGAGAAGGATAGTTATATAGAAGTAAGGTTATGTATGAGCCGTGGTAGCTCAGTGTCCGAGCGGTTGGCTCAAGTTGCATAGTACGCTACGAGTAGCAACCCGAGTTCGATCCCCGGTGCCGGCACCAATAAATTTGCTGTTGCAATTTTATGTGCTGATTAACCACGCGCTCGGCGGTGAAGGAAAACATCATGAGGAAACCTACATGTCTTAGAAAATTTTTCTACGACATGTGAAGTCTGCCAATCCGCATTAGGGCCGCGTGGCGGACTATGCCCTTATACTCTCTTTACAGAGAAGGCCTCTGCCCAGCAGTGGGACATATAAAGGCACATATTATATATATAAAGGCTGTGTAACTTTAACTTAACTTTTAAGGTTATGTAGAGAATATAGAACGAATAAAGGAATGTTACAAACCATAAGCAAATAAGAAAAATGTTTATAATAAAATTGAATTAAGGAAAAAAATGTATATAGACATAGACATTTATTTATTGGCATCACAATACAAAAACACATCACAGACAGAATATAACACACATTAAAAAAGAATAAAAAATAGACAAAACACAGTTAAAGTTAAACGGACAAATAATACGAAACATATGACGCCAATATCGGACACCGTATATGCTGTCGCAAGGATCCGACAGCGCTGATTTTCAGCGGTATATATCGATGCTGGAAAGCAACAACGTAGTAAGTGACACATATGGCCTTTTTAACTTTTTTACATCGTTGGAATCAGAAAAAAACGCATGGAATGATTTATGACTTGTAAAAATTAGATTAAAAATAGCGAAAATAGGATTTTTATAATTGACACTTTTTTTATTTGTTATACCGTAAAACTATGTAAATAACAAGAAAACTCTAGGTTAATGCCGTGGTACAATACTGTTCAACAAAAAAAAAATTGTATCCAAAAAGACATCCAAAAACACGAAAGTTATAATTTTTTTTTTAAAGTTGAAATTTTTTTCGGCTCTGGTGAACAATTTCATTTTTGTGGGTTGCTACGTTTTTGTTTTCCAGCGTCGAGATATTAGTATATTTAGTGTAAAATATATTTATATTAAAATATAGAGAAATGAATGATACAGAATCAATGTTGTCGTGTAAGTCTAAATAATAATTTTATATTAAAACAAAGCAGTTGTACATTAAAAAGAAACAACACCGCAACTTTAACAAATTTCGGCTACTGAATAGGACAGAAGGTGATTTATGGATATGGGCAGCTGAGTCGAAGCGTTCACCTAAAAAAAAACTAAAAACGACGCTCACTTTCATAGGTCAGTTAGTATATATACAGGCTGTTTTAATATCCAACAGATGAAACCATATAATTATTATAATAAAATTTTAAATTTAATTTAAATATATGGTAGGACAAGTAATTAAAAAAAATAATTTTAAAAAAATTAAGAAATTTGAATTTCTTTTTTTATTATTTAATGTATGAATGGGGACAAATGCGCTAGCGAAATTTATTACGAAATACATTTATTAAATAAAAACAAGACTTCCACATTAGAAAGGACCATCCACGCATACTCGCACCAATAACAACGCCCTTCATTAGTATGGCTTTTTAAGGAATAGAAAGAGACAGCAATCCACTTTTCATAAAACTGTTTAGGTCTTCGTATGTACTTCAGCAAGGAGTCATTAACACGTTGCTGGACACAATTTTTTTAACAGGACGGCTGGGATTCGTACCGTTACCATGACGTCAACAATATATTGGCCATTTTTCGTACTGACTTAAACCACCTAAAACATCATCGTCAGTACGTATTAATTCCATAGCTGGAAATAGGCCTTCTCGAATGCCTTCCACCATTTTAAATGTTTTTATGTTCCACTCCTGGGCGCAGGCCTTCTCTGTGAAGAAAGTATAGCATAATCCGCCACACAGGCGGCACTCAAAATTAGTTTAGCTTTTGATGTCCTTTAGATTATCCGTGAAATAGCAACCGACCGAGTCGTGGTTCGGCCCTATCGGGCGCCTTCGAATCGGAATGCTTACGCGTAACATAGTAACCGTCCAAGCCGGGACCCTTGTGTCGAGTTACTAGTGACAGAGGTGCAGGCTAGGCGACCTAAGAGCTATGCCACCTCTCAATCCGGTGAAGCAATCAAGGGCAGCTCCTCTGAACAATCTGTGTAGTTCATCAATAAAAAAAACTTAATATTTTATAAGGTTTTTAACATCATCCTGTTGAATGTCCAGTAATGACAAAAATGCAAAGTGTACCTACGTCGAACAATAACGATTGAGTTTGCAAAATAGCAAATTCAGAGTAAATTCGACGTCCACGAAACAATTGCTCGCTCCGCAATAAATTATTTTATTTTAGCACGACGCATTTACGGCCACTCTCGCTTTTTGCTACTTGTTTCTCTTTTTGTCCCCTGCTTCCGGGTGCCGCCATTCGGAGCGAAGAATCGACACGTGGCAGTTGTTAGAGGCATGTGCTTTCTTAATGCCTGTAACCGTTGGGCCTTGTAATGTCGTTATTTTTAATAATAACAAAAAAACACTCACGCCATCGACCTGGAAGGGGTAGGCAGAGACATTGTTACATTTTTGCATACTTTTCAACTTTTGCTATTATTAATTTATTCTTGACTTCTGTCTACAGGGTCACCTGGAAGAGATCGTAGCGATAAAGCCGCCCCTTGGTCAATTTTAGGTTAAGTTTAGTCTTTATTTTAATTAATTGAAATTTTAAATTGTGAACAATAAAAAAATCAAGCTATCTATCTTCCGATATGAGCTATTGTGCCGCGTCGCACGCAACAGAATCTAAGCGACCTAAAAGTTCTGCGACCACTCAAATCCGGTGAAACTCCTGCGATCAAAATTTGAATCAGCGTAGGTTCGTCACAAAAAAAACACTCGTTCTACTGACCTGTTGTACTTAAGTGTGTCACTAATCTTTTGATACACATTCGCCTACGACTTCCTTTAATGACCCTGTCACTCAAATTTGCAACTCCTTTCCTCGTTCATCGTTTCTACATGTCCAAACCACTCCCCGCATGCCCTTCTCTAATTTAGTTACTAGCTCTTCTTTCTCGTAAGTCAGCATTAGGGCTCGAAGGGGCCGAAACAAGGCTCTATTAGATACTATAATCGAATTTGATCATTACCATACATGATTTAACTTGTAGTAGTTATCGAGCTTTTAAGATAGCAAGTCACTAATCTCAATCAAAAGCAAATAATTATTAAGTCACAGGCAATACTTCTGTTATGTATTTTTCGTTTCTGGTGTTCTCTTTTATGCATTTGTTTTGTTTCTTTGTAGTCATACGTGACCAAACAAATAAACTTTTATTCTATTCTATTCTATTTTTCATTTCCTCGATCTATCTCGGGCTTTTGATCTCGTATCCTATGACGTCTTATGGAGGAAGCTCGAAGACAGAAATTTACCGGTAAAATTGGTAAATATTTTAAAGTTTTGGTACGGAAACCAGATCAATAGTGTTCGATGGGCCGGAGCGCTCTCGCGACCATATAGGTTGGAATGCGGGGTGAGACAGGGTGGACTGACCTCTCCTACGCTTTTTAACTTGTATGTTAACGAGTTGATTGAAAAACTGATTAGCACTAGAACAGGTTGTCACGTAGACGGGATATGTGTAAACAATATCAGTTATGCAGACCATATGGCACTGTTAAGTGCTTCGGTTTGCGGCATCAGAAAACTGATCCGCATATGTGAAGAATATGCCGAAATACATGGCCTGTAGTACAATGCAAAAAAGTCTGAGGTCTTTGAGGATGGGCGAAAAAGTAAGGATAGTTTGCCCCCTATCATACTCGACAGTAAAGTTTTAACTTTTTACACGTGTAGTCTGTGGGCGAAGTATACTCAAATATCGTACAGCGCTCTCCGTGTTCAATATAACAACGCGTTCAGGGTTCTGTTGGGGTTGCCCCATTTCTGTAGTGCATCGGGGATGTTCGCGGATGCACAGATAGCATGCTTTTTTGCGACAATGCGCAAGAGGAGTGCATCTCTGGTGCGCAGGGTGCGGACCAGCTCCAACAGCATCCTGAGCATGATTGCTCAAAGGCTTGACTGTGTTTATGTAAACAGATGCTGCGCCGTCTCACACGGGGTAAGGTATTCATAAGCATAGTTAAGCCTTTAGTATAATATTATATTTCTTTATTTTATATTATAAACAAATAGTTATAATAATAATTTTATATTTTAATCTTATAATTTAGTTTAAGGTTGTTATTTGGTAGTTGTTTGAAGTAATGATGAGTCTTAGTTACTTTGAATAAATGAATAATTATTATTATTATATGTCCCACAGTTGAGCACAGAATTCTCCGTTTACGACTTCATTGCATAATGCCGGACTGGACGTTTTCCTACAGATATTCAGGTTTCTTGGCGGTGGTTTTCTTCACCGTCGAGCACGTGGCTCGGGTTGCTAACGCATTATGCAACTTTAAGCGGCTCCCAGACGTAGCTGCCACGGGTCTGACGGCAATAAACATTTTGATTTATTAATTATGAAATAAAATAAATTAAAATTTTTAATGTACCTACCGTGCCTTTGTGTCATTAAAATAATGCGAAAAGAATCAATAATAATTGATGCTCGTTTTCAATGTTAACGTAAGCAGATGTATTTGACACAATACGACCTCGGATCGTTTCGTTACACAATGGAAAATTTTCACTTCTTACGTCTTTTACCAATCTACCAAACTAAAGTGCTAAAGATTGTGAATGAAAATATTTGATCAAGTGCTATCGTTTCGTGTTGGTTTAAATTTAATTTCTGCCCATAGTGTTGTATTTTTTTTTCGTTTCACGTAAGTTTTCATTTATTTTTTACGCGCCAGTGTCTTTAACAACGTAAGCAAAATACGCTTATTGATACAGATGATAATAATTTATTATTGTCTGTTGTAAGAACAATTAAGGTTTTATTTTTAGACTTCAATAAATTTTAGAATGTCAAGCTCGCAAGTGCAATTTCCATGGTACTTCGAGAAAGTAATACATTTTTAAATAGTTGCTATGCTTAACATTTCTTTTTACGGTCATTATTCCGAAGGCTTAGATAACTTAATTATAAAAAATAAATCTTTATGTGTCTTACTCCCACATTACGTAGTACAGTTTTTATTATAATTACATTATCGAATAAGTGGATGTGGGAGTCACGAGCTCAAACTAAGTAAACTTGGGTTATGAGTCTCACCCCTTGGACAATTAGGCATAACAAACCATGATAACCCAAGACTAGGTAAGTACTCGTTAACGAACTAGTACAAATGTGGAAGAAGAGAAATAATATTTGAAGCCTCAATAGCCTAATAGTTTACGGTACGGTTTGCGAATTGTACGGTCGTAGGTTCGAATCCACCATTGGACTATTGACGTGAACCATCTCCTAAGCTTGTGCTAAAGCTTAGTTGGAATGGTTAACAAGAAAGTTAGTTATATTTAAGTGGTAGTATTGCTAGCTTTTTAAAAAAAAATTGCACCGGAACTTTAAAATATAACGACGTATTTAATCCGTTACTGATTTGATTTGAAGTTGTTGTTTTGTTTTTACTCGTAAATATACTGGAGTGTAATCGATCGATGAATGTCATACTAGTAAGTATATAACTCAATCTCTATCTAAAAGCAAAAGTAATGCTTTACTCCATTAGCCTTCTTTACGAGGTGCAACCGTATATAAAGCCGTCATTTTATATTCGTGTAGGCTCGACTCATTCATATACGTAGGGGTGGGGTGGACATTAAGTGGGAGGGGGAGGGTTGGGAGGCTGAGTTTAGGGAGCGGCCCTCCGGCTTCGGGATAGATTTGAAGGTACAATCATTTTTTATGCGAGGGGAAATAATACTGATAAAGTTGGGGACACAACGAGAACAAATTAAACAGTTTTAAATTTTTATTAGACAAAATTTAAAATAAACTAGCAAATGTTCTTTAAAAACAACATTTTCATTAAAAAATGTTTATTTTTTTAATATTATCCCAGCGTAGTGGATGTCGATAATTTTAGTTTTTTTCTTAGGATATTATATAAAAATGACATTACATGGATTTAATAATGACTTCGTATATTTAAAAGCATTTTAATTTAAAATTAACATGTCTTTCTAATTCTCCTCTTGGTTACGGTGTTTGGAAAGTTAAACATTGCATGTATATTTTATTCATTTCTTGTATGACTTCCGACGGAACTTGTGCTGGAAATCAATATAAGAAAGTAGGTGGCTTACAAAAAACTTTATATGCGGCATAAAAGACCTTCTATGCTGGGGTTCCTTCCATTTTCCTGTTTCCTTCCTCCAGGACTAACTTATCAAAGAACTCTCCGTTCTCACGCGCGGTTGGGTTTATTAACTACTATATCGCAGCAAGTGAAAACAGAAGACGAAGACAAAGTAGCCATATACCAACGAAAAATGGAAAGAAGTATGCTCGGACTAAGACTGTCAGACAAGGTTAGAAACGATACCATCAGAAAGAAAACGAAAATAGTAGATGCAAGGAGAAGAGCGAGACTTCTCAAATGGCACTGGGCAGGGTACATATGTAGAATGAACAACAACCGATGGACAAAACGTATAACAGAGTCGGTACCGACAGACAAAAAAAGAGAAAAAGGAAGACCAAATAAGAAATGGAAAGACATTTTCAAACTGAGATGTGAATCTTGTTGGATGCGAGTAGCACGGAAATGAAATATTTGGAAAGATTTAGGAGAGGCCTACGCCGCAGAGGCGACGACTACAAACGCAGTTAGTATTTCATAAAAAAAAGTATAAAAAAATTACCGAGCTATTTATATTTATCTTAAGTTTAGTTGTAGTAGAATAATAAAGGCTAGTTTTATTTTATTTTATTTACATTGCAGCAAGTGGATGTGTTTTGTTGAAACCAGTCGTAATTTGTAGAGGCTGTGTATAACTGCGTGCATTATCTAAACATTTCCTTTTTGTGTTTTTTTATTTTATTTTTATAACATGTTAATGTAGTTACAAAATTGCATTGGTTCGACTATAATGATGTTGTAATTTGGTCTAATAAATAAATAAAAATAAAAAAATATCATTTGTATTGGAGAATAAACCAATCCTCGATGACTTACTTGTGTCCGATTCTGTCCGATTGTCTTGATCGACTTTCCAAGGAATTTTGCACCCCTTAAACTTCAAAGGCAAAGCAAAAAACTCAGAAAATCTCAAAATAATAAATACAAATAAGTGAAACACACAGTTTGTGTAAGTAATTTGAAACGTAATTAAAATATATAATTACAAAGCAATGATTAAAGTGTCCGACATAAATTAGTAACGATAATGATCTCTATCGTTTTGCCATTTATAATGACAATGTTTTAATGTTAATAAACATTATTAACGCTGAAGGCTACTATTACGATGGTAGATTATGATTATACCAAATTTATCCAGGGTACAGGACTTGTATCGTATCCGAAGCATTATTTAAAAATGTGTATGTTTCCATATTTATCTTTTGCTCAGGTTATCACTTACGGAGTATACACACCTTAGTGCCTTCCTGATGAGGTGGTGGGTAGTGTATTTTTTATCTAATATCTTTATCAATATCCTAGGAGAGATCGCTTTTAAGGCCGCCCCTGCCAAAATTTTGGTTAAATTTCATTTTTACGCAAATTCACTGTACCATCATAAATAGCTGTAATGTACTAATGCCATATACTATTTTTTTATTTTCACATTCTTCTGTATTACTTCTTATTTACTTATTTTTTTCTAATTTCTATATTACTAAATTACATTCTTACTTCTGCTTTCTGCTAATTTTACATAATTTTCTCTGTAAAATTTATTTTAAAATATTTTTGTTTATTGCTTATTTTTTTAATCGGTCTATCTTTATTTCTGTTTCAACTTCTTTTATTGCATTTTTTATCTATAAAATCAATCAATACAAAGCTATAAAATCTAAAAAAAAAACAAGTATATTTTTTATTGTGTTTTTATTATTTATTATTATTGACTTGTTTTGCCCGGACCTCACATTTCCCTTAGCCGGCAAAAACAAAATCAATTATTTTTACAAATAAAGTATTTACTATCGAGAACCGTGATCGTTTGCCCCGTCTCCTGTTGTAATAATCTGAACTTGAAATTTATTCTATCTCCATGTGTATCCACAGCCTAAACCACCCGGCCCTCCGTAATAAAGAGCGTGTCTCGCAACTGCCATAAAGGCTGAGCGCATTACTTTTTACTCGACGTGATAAGGGCACTTTTCTGCGAGGCTGTAGCCAACGCATGTCTATGTTCAGTATGGGCGCCTTTAGCGGTGCACTGACCGGAAAATGGCAAATATTCCGCTACTATCGATTCCATTTGGGAGGGCCGAACAAACTGCTACACTTTGTTTTGTCATTAGACCATGATTCTCGCCGTAGAGTAACACAAATATATTTATGTAAACACGAAAGACCGGCTTCGTATGAAATTAAAACGTGAGAAATTAAACGATCATGCGCTCCTAGTTTCCTATATATAACAGTAACATTACGAAGTTCTGACATCTATTTCTTCTTCCACATAATCGTTATAGAGTACGTACTTAATCTTGGATTTTCACAATGCAATCCAATAAGACTACTATATTGATTGCTCACTAAGCAACCGCGACCAAGAAAATTGTGATTGATAATCACAATTTTCTTGGTCTAACTTCAAACCTAACACTCACTGAATTACTGTTAATTAGCAACGCCATTTACTAAACTAATAATAAGGTATACGCAGATAAAATGACATTTTTTAAAAATGAAACCTAGGTATATCGATTTATCGCCCTCGAAAGACCTTGCATACAATCGTTGGACCCGTTTTCGAGAACCAGATTGTTAATAATATATGTATATATATATAGGTAGATTATATATATACAAGAATTGCTCATTTAAAAATATTAGATTCTCCCATATGAGTTTTATTATTTCCCTGGCTATCTTTGACACCCAAAAGGTCTGATACAACCCTTTTAAGTTACATCTCTTTAAAAAGAGTATTACCCGCCACGCGTCCATAGTTTTTTTAAATGTTGGATTAACGGAATAGACTAAAGAAAAATTTCTCAGACTTGTAAGTTTCGTCATGATGTTTCCAAAAGATTTGCGGTAACAAACATAAAAACCACATACAAACGAATTGAGATGAATTGAAACTCCTTTTTAAGTCGGTTGAAAATCATGCACTAACAAACAAAACTTGTTTGTTAGCTTATAACTTCATTATATTAAAAAGACTATAAATAGTGCAAAGTAAACATTGTAATAAAATATTTTTAAAGTATAACCGCACGTAATTAACTGTTAAAACGATCACCATTATTTTACAATTATTAAAATTCAATTAGTTGTTTTGTCTTACCGCCGCCTACGTCGCGGTCACGTAGCCAGACGCCGACAAAGAAATAATATCGTTTTTAAACCAATATAACTAATTAGTTATTGATGTCTTTGCACACTCATGATGCACAGGCGTTAAGATATATCCTAATGTCAGACAGTCGACGCCATTTATTTTCATCTTCTCTGCCGATTTCTCAACGCTGAGGGTCGTGACCACCAAGAGAGCTGCCCTTAACCAGCACTCCCACTCTTTTCTATTTTGGGCCATGTGGATACCTTTTTTGTTTTCGCGGGGGAATCTGTTTATAGACCATCCTCCGGTACCCTTGGTGGGCCCGGAGAGATGTGTGGGACTCGGCCTGGGCAGCCCATACCCACTAAACCTACCGCGAATGCCATCAGCCGTTATGAGCGGGGTGCCCCGGATCTGTCAGCGACAGGACACCCCAACGACCGACCCGACGACGCCGAAGCATGTTGAGGCCAGGTACCCATCCTGGCTCCGCTTCGGATTACGGGGGTGGCAAGAGGAGACGTCTGAAACGTCGCCTGCGGAGGGAGGGAGCCTCTGCGCTCCCCTCCCTGACCCGCTCGTCAGCCTCCTTCTGAGACATGACCGTCTCGCAGAAGGAGGCTACCCCCGACCAAGACCTGTCGCTCGAGACCATCGCAAGTGCGAGGCTCGGAAGCGACAGGCCTAACCCATGTGGATACCAGCCTGGTATGCCATGTGGATAGTTTTAGTCCGGTAGCTACTGTAAAATAGTCCGTCCACCTAGTGGGCGCTCTGCCTCTGCTTATTCTTCTTCTTATTTTTTTATTTTCTTTTCGTTTTCGCCAACAAAAAAGGTGGTTCCCACTTCAATTTGGTCCAGTTCTGACAATGACAGCGAAAAGAAAGCCATATCTTTAATCTTTAACTTTAAGGCATTAAGTATCAGCCCAACCGATTTCAATGATTCATTTTGTATTGGAAAGTCATACTTCAAGAGTAGTTTAACGAGAATTCGATTAAGTTCTGATTAGATCTCGTCTCGTTTCGTTATATTCGTACGATAATACGGAAAAACAAAGAGGGCGTCCTCGCGTAATAGCGTTTAACGTTTTGTTCGATTTGAAGTCAGTTTTTGTTTTTATTCGTAAATATTCTTGTCAAATTTAATCATATCCAATACGCAACAATTAGAAGTAACGTAAGTCAAAAGCGTTCACCCTAGGGATGTTGATATAAAAAATATATCGATATATTTTTAGACATAATATATCGTAATGTTATATCGATACTATGCGATATATGGTATAAATATATCGATATTTTCAATTTAAGCCATCGTTTGTTTTTATTTAAGTAGCTCAAAAAAGATTATAAAATTTATACAACTAATACTGCCATAGCATAGGGAGAGTAGGAGTGCAATAACATATATACGATATTTGGTTATCGGATGAAATTATATCGATATTAGGTGATTCGATAATATCGGATTGAATCGATATATCGCATTCATATATCGAAATTTTATGTAATATCGATATATATCGTGAACTCCTAGTTCACCCGCGACTGTCAGAGGTAATTTTTTTTGACCAACCTAATAGACTAGACAGAAAAGCGGCATGAAGAGAAAGTTTGTATCTCAAAAAGTATAACTTCTTACGTGTGCATACATTATTTCACACATACAAACTCACACATACAAATCAAAAATTTATTATAATTTAAAGATTTTTATTTAAATTGCAAAACATAGAAATATAACTGGCACGT
The DNA here is from genome assembly GCA_029286785.1 of Meandrusa payeni. Classification (NCBI taxonomy): domain Eukaryota; kingdom Metazoa; phylum Arthropoda; class Insecta; order Lepidoptera; family Papilionidae; genus Meandrusa; species Meandrusa payeni. Next base: position 13,232,910 of record JAGSMX010000024.1, on the reverse strand, counting down.
GTAACGGCAGAAGGCGTGTTTAAACAGTGGCACATTGGCCGTGAACTGTTTTTTTACCTCACGACTATGTATTGTTTTAGAGAATAAAAGACGCAAACGCTAAATTTGCCCAAAAAAAATGTTTATTTTTTGCATTTACCAAACATTTTTTATTCCAAAATATAATAATACTTAGCAAGAAGCTCACATTAGTTCCAATGAGCAGTTCAAAACAAATACTATTAAATACATTATTCGCAAAATTATATTATTTTATTTTTAGCACGTTGTAAAAAATTAAAAATAGTAAATGTTTCATTGCGTATTATTTCCTCTTACGGTGAGGGTTGCTATAGTAATATTTTATTTAGTTTTATCTATAGTATAAATCTTTCTATTAGACAACATAGAATTTAGGAAAAAACATTTAAATATTGGATTTTTTTAATGACTGAAGCCAGGCCTTAACTGCTTCACCGGATTGAGAGGTGGCATAGCTCTTATGTCGCTTAGCCTGAACTTCTATTAGCTAGCAACTCGACACAAGGTCCCCCCGGTGAGGTGTAACCTCGGCTTGGACGGCTACTATGTAACGGGTAAGAATTCCGATCCGAGGGCGCCCGAGAGGACCGAACCACGACTCCATCGGTTGCTATTTCACGTATAATCTAAGGGACATTCAAAGGCTAAACTAACTTTGAGTGCGAGAACTGGGAGAAGAAGTGGCCGAAGAAACTCCAGCAACGCTCCTAACATCTAAGGGGCCCCACCCCTTGTAAGAGTACCTACCTGTAAAATAGCGGTAACGCGCAAGGATTATTCGCAACCTCCGACGGTCGCGAGTGCACGCTTTGTAGATTTGTAAAGATCTAGCCTGTGCAATTGTAATCGCGTCGTCCGGATCGTCAAGAACGTGTCTCGGCCTCCGGACGGAATTTAGTACAGAAAGGCTTAAAAGTGGCGGCACTTACAAGAAGTTTGTTAGAACGTTTGGTGACAGTCTCGAAAAACCGTCGAGATGCCTGCTTAAAAAATTGTGGAAAGGATAAGGAAAGAAGACATTGCATCGTTATAGACACATTATCATTTCATCATTTATGATCTGAAAGTACTGCTTGTTTTGTTGTCTTTTAAATTTATTTTTAGATTAATCTGTACCGTTATTATTTTTTTATCTGTGATTTATTTACGTCTCTCCCGTCGGACAAACTAATACAGATCATTAGAGAGCGTGGGATAAGTAAATAGATGGTCCATTGTATCAGTAATTATTGTTTTCGATGGTACAAATAAACGATTTCTTAGAAAAAAGACAATTATTAGGCCCGATATAAAAGTATTTACTCCCACCTAATTATATTTATTTCTAACTGTCAAATGTGATTTCGCTCTTGCCAGTGACATTTCATAATGAAACCGATCAATTACAATCATATCAATTGTCAATCCAGTATTTCCAAATAAGTCAAACACTGACACACACACGATTGCTATGCCAATGATATGCCATGGGAATACCGTAGTTAAAAAAAGTTTTAAGTAGCCTTTATATATGTCCCACTGTAGGACACAGGCCTTCTCTGTAAAGAGTGTATATGGACATAGTCAGCCACGCACACCTAGTGCATATTGCCATTGACAGATTTCAAAGACATGTAGCCGTAAACAAATTCATTGGTGCTGGCACCGGGGACCGAACTTGGGTTGTTAGGGTACTATGCAACTTGAGGGACCCGTCCGGACCTATGCTATATATTATTCAAACTAGCAAATATCGACTACTATGATGCTAATGAATTAAATTAATTTATACATTAGTAATTAAATGTACACGATTGGCTTAGTAGACTCGGAACCCTAGGTGTTGCCAAAATAAAATAATAAAAATTATATTTACAAGTAACATCAAAACCTAATCAAACATTTGGAACAGACAAACAACAAGTCTTGGAATATTATAAAACTCCCAATAACCTCACAATCAACAAGCTATTAGCAGTCCCCTGGTATACCTTCGGAAAACAAGGCCGTATGCCAATAAAATGTATGTGGGACCTAATCAAAATCAAATTAATTTAGAACAAAAAATCCAAATAATTTCATAAAAGACCGCGATGCAAGCGCACAAAATATAACAAAAAAGTACAGATGTATTTATTTTTGAAGTCGGTTAAAAACATTGACCATCTTAAACTAGTACAAGCTTAATGAGATTCGAATCGATTTACCCCTCACCGGGGGGACCGTTGCGTCGAGTTACTAACGATGGAGGTTCAAGCTAAACGACCTAAGAGCTATGCCACCTCTCAATCCGGTGAAGCAGTCAAGGCCAGCTTCTCTGGCCATGTGTAGTGCGTCAGAAAAAAAATCGAACCGCCTACCGTGAGATCACAAGTCAGACGTTACCCAAAATACTATAGCCATTAGCCCGATCGACTCGTTTATAGCATATTCGGGTACAGAAATAGACAACACTTTTAATTGGTCGAGTCTCCCTTGTCATCGTTAAAAAAACTATCGCTTCTTTTTTTAAACCCGCGCATGCTATTGGCTGTTTGATCACAGTAAAAAGCTCGACGCCCCTTCACCGCGCCTGCCCTTTTAACACGTTTTTTTATCTGTGGAGCTTTTTTACTCCCCGCTACATAAATGTCACAGATACACATAGAAATGTGCATATAAGGGGATATCTGTTTTGTTGGAGATACAGTTTGTATTTTTTTTATTAAGGAACAAAGGTAAACGATCTAACGACTTATTATGAAACCTGTTACGATTCACTTATCATTATGGCAAAAAACGTAATGAACTAATTTTTTTTTAAATGTAATTTTAATATGAATTATTTGATATTGATTAAAATGTATCGGCATATTTGTAATACAAGACTAGCGTACCCAGCCCGCTTTGCCTGGCTAGATTTTGCTTTATTTTATTTAATCAACTAACTTACATCATTAAATAATTAATTTAACTCTCACAATATATTAAATACGGAGAGTATTCATTCTCTTCTATTCTCCTCTCGAGCGGGTGAAAATCATTACACCAATGTACATATCAGTAAATACAATATAATTCTTCTTCCTACTTCAAAATCCTTCTTTATACTTCAATATACTCCATTGTACTTCAATATGGTTCATAATGACATAAATTTGAACAACGCATGTGTCAATACAAATTTGGGCTTATAAACAAAATAATATAATCAAAAGCTGTATTTGACAGTTCAAAAAGAGAAATGCTCTGATCGTCACCAAACTTTACAGAATTACTCCCCAAGTCAATCTGAAGATACCCTGAAAGTTTCATTGAAATCGGTAAAGCCGTTTTGGAGCCTATAGGGAACAAACCCACATACTTTCTCTTTTGTATATATAGATTAACAAATAGCCGCTATTGAATGAGTGGTACGTCATTGGAAAATCACAGTGGCAAAGCTGAACTAGCAGATTACCAAAACTCGACAACTGTCATGTCACTGAATTCATTGTTCATTTGGCACAATTAATTAAGCAGACACGGGTCGATCACCATCGTCCATGAACATCCGGAACACCAAAGGGAATGCAGGTGCGTGAAGGCCTTTGCGAAAGGACAAGGCTCGTTTTTTGAACGTCCCCAAATCGTATATGTTCGGTAACACCACAGGTGACCCTTTATTATTTAGTATTTTGTTTATTATACGTTAATCATCTACGTATAATAAACAAAAATATACATTCAACAAACAAACAGAATAACATTAAAAGCCGTTAACAGTACAATGGGGAAACATTCTCATTTGCCTGCATATTTCTCATTTATTGCCGAATAATAACTGATACTGTGATGCTTTATTCTAATAACGGCGGCCGGCGGCGACGGGGCTCGTTTATTTTTTTTTATTATTAATAATACATAAACAATAACTTAATAACTTGATCCCCTCCCACAGAAGCTCGATTCGCATTGGTTCGAGTAAAAATAGGCTGTGGGGGTGTGAATGGGACGGGTGTAGCTGGCGATCGTGCCGTTACACTCGCTCAAGAAAACTCGTCGCCTTCAAATGTGAAATACATTTATCGATGTTCGGGGCATAAAAATTGACAGTTTTTTTTTCAGTTCATTGTGAGAAGCGACAGCGGTCACATCGCTCTCAGCCGTCACGGCGAAGGGTTGTGTTAAAAAAATTCCTAAAACATTTTACGTGTGCACTTAAATACGATTTCTTAGTGATAGATACTACATAGAAGTGAAGTTTTACGTTACAATTTGATACGAGCAATCACCGTGCAGTGTCCAGAAGGCAATATTTACGAAATCAAAAGAAGGTCCGTTCAAACTTTTAATTATTCCTTTTATTAAAACCTTTTTGCTATCGTGCAAAATATTGTTTATTTTATATATTTCATAATATAAAACAATGAATTGTATTGTTTACTAATAAAGTAAATATTTTTAGTAGCATAATTTTTTTAGTTTTAAAGATTTCTTAACTATTATAAATAAGAATGATTTTAAAGTCTTTATTTTTCTTTTATAATACAATCATAGAAAACCGTTTTATGCCATGCATGATAGTCCGTAAAATTAATTATAAAATTATCTAATAAATATATTATAGATTTTGCAATAACAATATTTTATTTATACATTGAACATTTATAAATAACTTGTATAATAATTAAAGTAATCGTTAATAACATAAATTGACATTAGTAGAAAACACATAAAAACTTTTCGTCGGAACCTTTGACAATAATTTAATGGACCTATTAATTATTGCGAAAAATAATACAGGCATGTAAACTACGTGCGACAAATTGCAAATTTCACTTCACCTACACGCTTCGCAAGCGAATTTTACGAAAACATCCCAATTACGCAATCGATGCACGATAAAAACACGAATGACTTCAAAATCGTAGCAATTTTTATGAAAGTACGTTCGCAAATCCGATCGAGGCACGTAGTAAAAAAAAAATATTGCATAAAAATTGTTACCGAGTGCGGAAAATAAAGCGTTCTAAAACTGTTGATTCTTACATATGCATTTATTTACAGTTAGTGGCTTACTTACTTTTTTAATATTTTATATTTAGTCGCATGTTAATTTTAACATAATTATGACACATCGGATTTTATCAACAGCGGTTTATATTTACAATTGAAGAATATTTTAAGAATTAGAATAATGTTCTACAACTACAGATATGAACCAGTCGACTCGACCGGGATAGAATCGTACTTTACAGATTGTAACAGCTGTGTTTCATGCCAAATGGCATTAAGGCATTTAATCCTAGTCTTGAAGCATAAAAGCGTCTAAATTAGACTCCTTAAATTGATCTAAATACGGAGAAAAGTACTTCTTCGTCATCGGTATCACTCTAAATACTTCACTGTTGGTGGCAACCTTCGCAACACGACGCCACTGTTCTCATCAATGATAAGCCATTACTACCGTCAGTCCAGCTTACAAGCTTTGTCCCTCAATCTTTCCCTGGACCACAAGTCGCTCAATAGCCCTCTTCCCTCGAAGGCATATGAGACCAAAAAAGTTGAAACTGTACCACGGATGATAAACGCTGCTTTATGCCGTGTTCTCGAAGTATAGATTATTAAGTTCATAGTTACTTAACAGTTCAAGAACCTTCACAAAAATAGACCTTCCCCGATGCTTTCGGGTAATCCTTATATTGGCATTTAGGCACCCTCCACTTCGCCGACTCATGCACGACCTCCATTCCAAGACTTTCGTCCCCCATCCGCCGACACTGACCCTTCAGTTGTGGCCGGCCCACTGCCACTTCAACTTGCTGACTTTAAAACCTATATCGACTACCTTTGTTCTCTGTGGAAAATATTCGTTTCGGATTCTATCTCTTAGAGAAATTCCGAGCATTTCTATCTATAAGCACATATCCGTCGGTTACGCGTCCTCCTTATATTTTTTGTCGAACCACTGCTGGCCCTATACTGGCTAACCTATATTGGCCAGAGAAGCTGACCGCAATAGTTTCACCGTATTTGAGAGGTGGAAGAAGTCTTAGGTCGCTTAGCCTGAACATCTATTGCGAGCAACACGGCGCAAGCGCTCTCAAGAGGGGATCTTGACTTGGACGTTACTTTAATCTCGTTAGCATTCCGATCCGACGGCGCCCGAGAGGTCCGAACCACGACCCGTTCCGTAGCCTGTACCGAAACACTATCAAACATATAAACGGACTAGCTCACCCAGCCCCAATAAACTGACATCATTAAAAAATTTATTCAACTCTCACAAAATATTAAATTATTCATTTCTCTTCTCGAGCGGGTGAAGATCATTACCAACATCCAAGTACATGCAATATACTCCATTGTAATTCAAAATGGATATGACATAAATATACACAACGCACATGTCAATATAAATTTGGGTTATAAAACGATATAATAGCTGTATTTGGTAGTTCAAAAATTCGCCAAGTCAATCTGAAGATTCCCTGAAAGTTTCATTGAAATCAATCCAGCCATTTCGGAGCCTATAGAGAACAAACCCACACTCTTTCTCTTTTGTATAAATCGATTACGGATGTACTACATCTGGGAGGGGTATTTACGACCTCATATATGTCATTTGTTTACAGCTCCAACAAGCATCCTTACGGTGTTATTCTTTACTTAATTTGACAATTAAAATAACCAGTAAGAATTTCGTATTGAACTCAATTTCCAGTCTGACGTAGAAGATAAGATACCTGGGCCCCTAGTTTGCTATTTGCCAGAGAAGTTTCATTATGAAACCAATCTAAATTATCATTATATTATTATCAGATACGTCAAACACACACGATTAGCATGCCAGTGGTACGCCATCGATACACCATAGCACCAATGAATTAAAAGACTTCTAAAGCTAGCAAACAAACATAGTGGTCACACTATGACACCAATGAACGTTCATTTTATACTAAATTGTATTAGTCGATTCGGAGCCCAGGACTCAAATTATGCAGTAGATAAAATTGCATCACGATCCGTGTTTCACCTACTCATCGTCATAACTTTCGACCGGATGAACCGACTTTGATGGTTATTTTTTTTTATTCGAAAGCTGGTGCTGGTGTTACAGCGGAATCCATGCGTGCTTTAATTTGAATTAAGTATGTGTGCTGTAATTTTTTGTAAAGAATACGGAAAATCAATTGGAGCAAGCCCAATTATATTGGAACTTTGATCGTACTCGTAAGTTAGTCGAACACTTTACCACTTAGCTATCTCTGCTATATTAAGAACAGTCTAATTGACTACAACCAAAGTAAAGACTAACTGGACAATGCATATCTCAAATAACATGTTTGCCATAATGTGTTTTATAATGTTCCGACCTACATTAATCACCTCATTTTCAACTTGTTTATTTAACACATAAATCTATTATATTGTGAATATATTTGTTAACTACTTTATGGAGTTATTAATAATCACCGCTTTGTTGTCTACAAAAGAGCCGACACTAAATCTAAATAAATTTCTTAATTAGTGATGCACTATTGATAAGCTTTGATAGCGCGATCGATGACAAAATAACGTATAACGGTTTTTTTTAATGATGACTTAATATTTGACATTAAGCTGATTTGTTTTTATTCCGCGCACCAATTGCAGTAATCCGCAGCCTTTATATATATATATATACATATGTATATATGTATATATAATATATATATATATATATAAAGGCTGTAACTTACTACTTACTTACTCATTCAAGAAGTTAAGGCTAGGCACTCTAAAGTCTTAATTACATGATTAACAATATTGTTAGTTCTTGTAAAATAATTGTTAGTATTCATTTCCTGAAGTAATAAATCAATGTAGGAATTACTCAAAATCATGGCAGCCGATTATCCATTTTTATTGGAAAGGATTTATCTTCAACGGTAGTTTAATGAGAGTTCGGTTAGGTTCTGATTAATTCTATTACGTGACATTCCTACATGAATTCGGAAATACAAAGAGGGCGTCCAATAACGTTTAACTGTCAATACGATTCGGTTTTTGTTTAATATGTTATCGAGCAAATCTCTAAAAGCACGTCTTGTTCACAGGGATGCTGAGCTGCGCATCTCCGGCCGGGATGCCGACCGGTCCACACGCGCATACTCCCACCTGGGGCTCACTGTTGCAGCCCCCAACAATTGTAAGTACAGCTGGATAAGCTCTTGACAATATTACCAATAAGATATTATCAAATATAAGACGGTCCACGTAGTTTTATGTCCCGTGTACCTACTAAGGTGTTCATTTCACACTGTTAAAGAAAACTTTTTGTGAAGTTGAGATTTACTATGAAATGCCTAATTACCAGTACGTACTCGTAGTTCTCCTCATTCCTCTAGTAACCACACGAACTTCCCTCTTCAAACTGCAGACAGATACTACATTGACTTTCTGAAGAGTTAGTACGGTTGAACTGATAGAAAACATTTTGCGAAATTGAACTGACCATTGACAGTCCAAAAAGTAAATAAGTCATTAAATACTTGGGTTTAAGATAATTTTAACAATGTTATAACACACAGTAGTTTTAAAGCCATCTTCATTCTAAAGCCGTATTCATCTTTTTAGAAATCCGAGCCAATGGAAGAGGGCGGTTTTGCCAAAGATCAAACAAGCGGATTCTACTCGGAAGGCTTTCACAGTGCTTCACCATCATCTTCGAGCAAGGACTCTAACGGCCACTCACCGCGTAGTGTAGGCAGCGCTGGAGAACCGTTACCGTTCTACGATCCGATGTCACTCAAAGCTAAAGCAAATCTCGGAATGCATCTGGGGGCGTATCAAAACGGAATGCCCTACAGTCTACTCACACCTCCTGGTTTCGAAGTTCGGAACAACGAGGATAGAGGACGTTCCCCAGGATATGAAAATTATTCTCCAAGAACATTAGCTCAACCGGCGCATGTGTCTACACCTTTATCAAGAGCAGACGCCACTCCGCCTAAATCGCCACCTGGCACTCCGGACAGGGACCAGAACCGCGTTCATATGAACGCTTCCACGATTCCGGTTTCGACGGCAACCAAAACAAACCCGACACCGATGACGGCCGCGACGGATCTGGCCTCGACGACGACTTCGATGATGAGCCAGGACTGCGAGTCCCTGCGGTCAACTCGCATGGGAAAGTGAAAACTTTCAAATGCAAACAGTGCGAATTCGTAGCCGTCACAAAACTCAGCTTCTGGGAGCACAGCAAAGAACACATTAAGCCTGAGAAGATGCTATGCTGTCGGAAATGCCCCTTCGTCACTGAATACAAGCATCATTTGGAATACCACATGAGAAACCATTTAGGCTCGAAGCCGTTCCAGTGCACCCAATGCTCTTACTCCTGCGTCAACAAATCAATGCTAAACTCTCACCTGAAATCTCATTCCAACGTTTACCAGTACCGTTGCGCTGATTGCAACTACGCTACTAAATACTGCCACTCATTGAAACTCCACCTACGCAAGTATCAGCACAACCCAGCGATGGTTCTTAACCTGGACGGTACACCTAACCCTCTGCCAATAATAGACGTGTACGGCACGCGCCGGGGACCAAAGCAGAAGCCTCTTTCGAAGATGTTCGAGCAATCTAGTATAAATAACAGCCCCCAGCACTCTCAACCGCCGTCACATCCTCTATTCGGGGGACATTTCCCTGTCAACCTGTCCCCATACCTTCCACCGCTGCTACCGCACTCGTTCCTGTTCCCACCTAACAACAACTACGAACAGCGGACATCGCCTATACCTGAAGCTGTGCCAGAAAAACTCCGAACAGTATCGCCGCAGTCAATTTTACAACAACGTCTTTCGTACAGTGAGCGGCCGTCGGAAAGTGGTGCTACATCGCCACCACAAAAATCGCCGGCCAGCTTGCCGCCTACGCCTACCGCCCAGCGCAGCACTACTCCAGCTCAAGCCAACGACGCTCTCGACCTGACGAACGCTAAGACCAGCGAAACAGGATCTCCACCGCCAGCTGAACGATCCAATCCAATGACGCCTACAACATCACTGAAAAACAGGAGGAAAGGCCGTGCGTTTAAATTGCAACCAGCAGCGTTACGTCTCCAGCACGAGGATGATAAAATGGGCGATGATACCTCAGGATCAGAATCTGACGGTTCGGCGGAAGCACCTTCGTCTGCTCCGAATACATATTCCTGTCAATATTGCGACATCACTTTCGGTGACCTTACGATGCACACCATTCATATGGGTTTCCATGGGTACAACGATCCCTTCATGTGTAATAAATGCGGCGAGCGGAGCACAGATCGCGTTGCGTTCTTCATTCATCTCGGGCGTGCACAACACGCCTAGCTTCGTACAAAACGTTTTAAACCCTAGTCAGCGCCGAGTTCAAAATAGCCACTAAAAGGGGTAGGGTAAGTAGGAGCAGTGTTTAAGTTCATTTGTGTTCTATTTTTAAAACCAAAGACAGCACGACGTACAGTCAACCATTTATTTCATTATAATGTCTACACAAAATAAAGACAAAATGTACAGTCAATTTAATAAAATTTGTATTTTTAGTTTCTGTAAATACGTGGTACGTGTCGAAAAACAAACATATTTTACGAGGTTTTTAGCCAGACGAAGACACTAAAAATATCTAATTTTTGCTTTTGTTTAAGTATCAAGTTACTGCAAAAATTATATGTAAATATTTTTAAGTTATAGTTTCGTAGTTTTGGTGATGACAAAATAAGTTAACATGGGAGGTTTAATAATATAATTTAGAGTTCAGTGATTAAGGAACACGTCTAGGTTACTACTATACCTGTATTAAAGTACATTACGCAAATTATATAGAAAAGAATGACCAATACTTTAGAAGACTGTAATTCATTAAATAAGTACAAAACTTAACAATGGATATAATGATTTCTTAATTTATGTAAATCTTACATGTTGAAAAAAAAACCTAATTCTATGGATTTTATCGTGTTTTAATTGTATATTTTCGAGGTTACCATGTGAACTCTAAAACGATCAGTGGAAAATTTAAAATCAGAATGATTACCGCGATTAAATCCGTAAAATAATAATTTAATGAAATATAGAGATTTACTTGTCATCATTTTTTAGTGTGTAAGCACCATGTACAATGTGGATTTACGGTGAAGTTACCTATTAGTTATAACAATGTAGTCATAGATCATAAAATGTAGTCTTAAACCACATACGGTAGTTAAATGTAAGCTAATCAGAGTGTATTTATTACGGTACAAAAATAGATCTATTTTATTTATTTATTTCCAAGGTATATTGTATCGAGTCAAATGTGATTTGCTGTTTACTATGCTATGTTATGTTGTCGAAATCATTTTCTTGAAATTCACGGTTAATTTGAAATGGCTTGAAATAGAATAATATGAATTGGTGTGAATATGTGTGCGGCATTGCTTTCCACGTAATAAACAAGAAGATAGTTATGTAGTAGGGGTTGTAAACAGATGAAATGTGTTTGTGTGCTGGAAACATTTATTAAATGATCACTTTTAACTCATTTTTTGTTTCATTAACCGACTTCAAAAAAGATATGTTTGTGTTACCTTATCACTCATTTATGAACCGAATTTAACAATAATTGTTTTATTGAAAAGCAGACAATTTCAAATAGATGCCATCTTACTGGCACTGTGATCGGAGTCCGGAGTTTTATCAGAGAAATTCTAAAAAACCAAAAAAAAAAAACGTTTGGTGATTGACATATTGGTATAAGTTTATTGCAAAAAGACTACCTCTCTTACCGAAATATAATAAAAAATAAAAAAGTTTTCCTTATCTAATCATAACCGATACCAGATTTTTTTTTGTATTAAAAAGAATAGTAACATTATTTATTTTTATTTTTTCACCAATATTACAAACCTTAACCAAAAAGCTAAAGAAAGTAGATGGTAGAACATAATATCAACTTAACTACGGTACTTGATGATAAAGAAGAGATCTGTGCGGTTAATTCGTCCCTGACGGTAAGACGTTTGAAGTTTTTATCGTTGTGAACTTTTTTCTTATGTTTCAGGTAATTTTTAGTGTAGATTTGATTTGAAGTTAGTTTTTTGTTTCAAAAATATATACTTGCCGTATAATCGTACAATCAAATCTGGTATATTTTAATTTGCTTGTGGTTTAAAAAATTAAAATAATGTAAGTCGAAGTGACGTGTTATGTAAGCCCGTTTAAATATTCGCATACCGAAATACATTAGAGGAAACTAAACGCGGTTAAATATAAATTATTCTTTTGTCCAAAGACTTAATTGTTATAGAACGTCCATTTTTTAAATAACAATACAAATTTTATGTCACCGTTACGGGTAAAAACTTCGTGTGAATATTCATGAGTATTGCGTCCGCGGAATAGAGATTTGAATACCATATAATGGCGTTCAAGAAAACGTAGAAAAAAAAACGAGCACTCTAGAATTTGGCGGCTAAATTTGGTACACATTGTTTCAAACAGAAATATTTTTCTTTAAATGTAAAAAAAAGGTGAGATCATAATCTCAAGTGATGATCTCACCTTTTTTTTTACCTTTTTTGAGAGTTTTTTGAGTCAGAAGGAGAAGGAGTTTGTGCATTCAGATATAACTCACCAGACAAAAACCCTTTTGTGACTAATTAGACTAGTTGGCCAGAAAAGAGACCTGACCGTAACAGTTTCACCAGATTTGACAGGTGGCAGGGACCGCTTAGCCTGAGAAGGGACTCCGGCTTGCTCTAATACGGTAGCCGAGGGTAAAACCACGATTTAATCCATATAGCTTTCATCGTTATAGCTAACTAGCACTTCGGGAAGCGTTGGCTCTGGGAGAAGAATTGGTTCGAAGAAACTCCAGCTCTTAATTTAAGGATTGGTACGAGGCCAGTGTGATTATGGAATTCTTCCAAGCAAAGCGTGAATAGCCTAATCGTTTTTGATATGGTGTAAGAAACGTAAATTCGTAGGTTTGAATTCATGCGACTATTCACATAACCTAGCACAAATTTAAATTTGGTTGAAAAAAAAACGAAAGCTTACAATATTTTTTTTAAAAATAACATTCTTGTTAGTATTGGATTGGCCAAATAAGCGTAGGCTTGTGTTACGAGATGGTTCACGTTAATAGTCGTATGGTGAATTCGATCCCACAACCTTACGATTCGCAGACCGTACCCTCAACCATTCGGCTATTGACACTTTTAAAATTATAAAATGAAAATTAATTTATTTGTTGGTTAGATCAACAAAATCCTGATTTAACACATTTGTGTAATGCAAACACATAAACAAAACGATAAAAAAATTAAGGACATAAAATTGGGTGAGTCTGTTTTAACAATTCTTGCGATGCACAGAACTTACCCTAAATCATTAGGCTATTGACGCTTAAAATTGTAAAAATTACTTTATCTTAAAATAATGTTGGTAATATTTATGAAAAAACTTATTACAAGTATTTTTATTTAAAAAAATCCAAACGACGCCGGAGACCAATAGCTAGTAAGTTATAAAATCGTTGTGTAATCATTATTAAAGACATTTCCGTGACATATGTTTTCACATACTTTTTTTTTTCTATGTTTGCGTCATATGTAGGCGTTTCAATTCAATACACACTTTTTTTGCATTGCTTGTTATAGGAAAAGATTGATAAAAATTTGAATTACAATATTTGCATACAATTAATTTGTATTGAAAATTTGTAATTCAAATATTCATCAAAATGTTACAGGTTGAATTTCGTTCACAACGTAACGTAACTTTGACATGAAAGAGATCCAATGAGACTTCGTCTACCGTATATGTAAATTTCTTAATTTAAATAACCAATATTTCAAACAAAAAAAACACTACTGACGTATTATTTTTTTCCTATATGCAAATTAAATGTATTTAAAACTATCCAATTATGTACAGTCAATTAGTCAATAGTAGCTTCTCTTATAACATGGTGACCTTAAGACCTTATAAGGCCGCCTGAAGCTACGCCGCTAGAGCAGCCCAACCCGAGGTTGTCTGTGATCCTTGTGCCGAGCTATTAAGTTATGAAGGTTCAGGCTAAGTGAACTAAGAGCTATGCCACCTCTCAATGCGGTGAACCAGTCAAAGAGACGGCTTCTATTGCTATACTGAGTCAAAAAAGACGCTGGATGCATGCCGCATCCGTATGGAAATTAGTGGTGGATGCTATTCATCTGTATATATATCCTACAGAATTGATGATTATGAGTAGTAAGTATTTATTTGTGAGCGAAAATATTTGTCTTATGTCTTATTTGGTCTCATTTCCAACTTTAATAACGGACATCAAAGCGCACAACCCGCCCAACTTTTTGCTGTCGACAACCCGTAGTACCACTTTCGTCTTTCATACTTCACCACTTTAATAACCTGGATCAGTCTTTCCCTCCAATTAAAAGGTCAATAGCCTTATGGTTAAGGGTACGGTCTGCGAATCGTAAGATTGTAAATACGAATCCACCACTCGACTATTGCAACAACAACCAACCAACACAAGCTTAAGGTTAGTTGAACTGTTAACAAGAATATTAGTAATATTTGTGAAAATCCAATGTAAATGTTCTTATGAGAAGATTGAACAAAAAACACATTTATTAATACAATAGATTTTATCATGGATGTAGTTCTTCACGTTATTGAATTGAAATTGTGTTCAATCACTTGACAGTTAGTAGACCTAAAAACAACCACAGTTTTTAAAAGTTAAATATTTACAATGGATTATTAAAAGGATCGTTAATTAACCAGTTTTTAGTTTTATTTAATTATAACAGAAATTATCCTCGCCCTGGTGAACAAGATTTCCTCTAAAACTAAAACTCACCCGAGTTCTAAATTTAGTATAGAAAGTTAGTGTTTTTTGATTTTAGAAATTTTAAAGAAGGAGTCATATACATATATGCAAATTGATAACTGTGAACAATATTAATTTATTTAAAAATATACTAGATAAATGACGAAAACACTGGAACAGAATTAAGACGAGTTTGTTTTAGAGAATGGAAAGTGCAAATTAAATTTGAACATCGAAAAATAAATACAGCAATTACGCGGCCAAATTATAAAGCAATAAAAATATTATTTAAATGTATTAATTTGAGAGTTACACTGTTTTTAATAGCTTTATTCACAAATCTAGACTAAAATATAAAGTAAATATTATTCTCTTTGTAGTGAATAATCTATATATTAAAATAAAATTTATATCAATAAATATATATTTATACGAGTCTACAGCGCGTACTGACATATTTAGGGCATATAATGCGTAGAGGGGATGGCAACGTTGATGGCAATACAGAAGGCAAGAGAACAAGAGGCCGGTCGCTAACACGATGGTCTGAGCAAGAAATTCTTCGCTCGATGGGTTCTAGTGACCACGATCCTCAGAAATGTGGGAACGACAAAGAAGAAGATATTTATAAATTATGAAAACACTGCAATAGGCTCGGACGCCCTCACATCATTTGTACCGCACCAGAGTAACGGCCCTGAGATTATATCGTGGGAATCATTATGCTAAGATACTCAAATAGTTCATCACTCAAACCGTTAGAAATCTAGAAGCTTCGTCCATAATATCCGTCAACAATTTAACAATATCAAAACATCAATAGCAAATTTTAGGTCGATTGCCCATTCCGTAATTTGTGATTTTTCACACACGCCTACCTATTCCGAAAGGAATTATTAAAACAAGATAGAGTGATGTATCACTATTTTTTAAATATGCTATGCCTTTTTAAAACCCATACGTGCAAGGATTATTCTACCTGAAAAATAGTTCAGCTTTTGTTGTGATGTTTTTTTAATTTCATTGTTATAGCGGACTTGAGACTGTGGCATAAACAGTCGTTTAACATACTCGTAATATAATTACAGATTAAATACTTATTTCAAAGTAATTACCTGTGAAATTGAAAAAATAAAAAAGAAAAAAAATCACAAAAAGTTCTTTATGATATTTAAATATCTCTGAACAGTTATAAAATAAATCGATGTTACAAAAGTTCTTATTATAAACGCTATTAATGCGAAGAAAGATACTGTATAAATTCAATGAAGTCGTACCATCGTAGTATTCGTGAAGGGCGAATGGCAATCGGGTTTTAAATATAAAATTTATCTTAGAAAGAAGAACGGGAAATTCAATTTTATGATTTAGAATTTTATTAAGAGTCATGAGATCGAACTGAATAACTTAATATATACAAACTGTATTGGGTGAGTGATTAGTTAGATTAAATTTTCTTTTATTCATTTGAAAAGACAATATAATAATGTTATATTAATTTAATAATGAAATTCATTTAATCTATATATATGAAAGAGAAAGTGTGCTGGTTTATTCAGATTAGAATCTTCAGATTGACCTGCCGAGTAATCCTGTAAAGTTTGGTGTCGATTGGAGCACTCTTCTTTTGGAACTGGCAAATACAGCTTTTATTTGCTATGATGATATTCTATTGTTTTAAACCTCAAATTTGTATTGACACATGCGTTGCGTATATTTATGTCATTATGAACCATTTTGAAGTACAATGGAAATAAATGGCGGCCGCGGGACTCATAAGATTTATCAAGCTTACCGGTAAGCTAAAAATAAACTATGAAGTATTATTATCACCCTGGAAATGTCAAATTAATAATTTTCAATCATAAATAAATGTTCATTTTTTCTAACATTTAAACAAGAATTGCTATTAAATTAAATATTTAATAATGTAAGTTTATTGTTTAAATAAAATAAAGCAAAATCTAGCCCGGCGTAGCGAACTGGGTACGCTTGTAGTATATACTTTTTTTTATTTTGTTGAAAAAAGATATACGGTATTTAATCTGCTACTTAATTCGAATAATAGCATATGGCCACTGGCCACGTATAAATGATGCCGGTGATCCTTCTTGGTAAGAATAAAAAGTAAATTTCAAAAGTAAAAACGCACTGAGAGGCGGTACAGGGCGGCACGCTTCTAAACCCCAGAACATTCGATTTTTTCGCCCGTATTTCCTTTTTTCACTTCTAAGACAGCTGTTGTTTGATGACCACTCATACCGTACGGTTTTTTGTCGCCACACGAATGCGATACTATGATTGAAGTGGTTTCTTCATAAGAGTGTATATTACATGCACCAGATGTTTTTGACCAGTGTCCTTTAAACTGCTCAACGATTCAAAGACATTCTAGATATTTTTGTTAAGAATAACAGATTACCAAACACTAATAACAATTGAAATAATATCGATATTCGAATGTCACTGCAGTACGCCATTGGGTTAACATAGTGACACAATAGAACTAAGAGAAATCTACAACAATGTCACTTAACGCTCATTTTAACACAATTGCAGCAGTTGATTAACCACTCCAAAATAAGCTAGGAAATGGTTCACGTCAATAGTGTTATTGAACTAGCTTTTCATTAGCCTAACGTTTCGCAGACTAAACAGATAGGTTATTTGTGCCCGGTATGTGGCGATGGGTTCATAACTTGTCACACATATGGAAACTCGATTGAGATCGGAAGCGAAAGCTCTGTTTACCCCTCTAAAAACAGGGTATAAAGCTATAGCGGTAGCACGAATTTTTATATTTTAACGTTCGAGCAGTGTGATTTTAAGAAATTATTATCACAGTTTGAGATAATTAAATAATAAATAGAGAGATTAAATACGTCAATTTTATTTCGCAATATAAATAAATATTTTAAAATAAATACAAATTTAACTCTGCTATATATTTTTTATCGATGAGATTTTTATCTGAAGTGTATAGGAGAAATAAAGCTTTCATAATCTTCTTATTTTTATAATTTAAATGTTTAAATATACGTTGCCATAAAGTTTCTAATTTTTTTTATTACTTTGATTTATAAAAACACAAGAGAAACAGCCCGCAAAGCTTAAAGCGCTCGCTAATCCCAAAATGAACGGAGGACGGGGATTTTATTGTAAATAAAAATCGATTCCGCCTTCCTAGAAGCGCGCACAACTCGACACTTGCTTAATCTGCCATCGCGTCACATGCCAGTCTATTATTTACCATCGACACGTGTTCAAGTCATTTCCATGTTTTTTTTTCTTATTTTTACTAAACAAATCATCTGCAATGCTTTATCCACGTCACAGTTCTATGTCCACGGCTACGGGAGTAATGTAACTGGTTAGAACGATTTCTTTTTCTTTCAAATTTAGGAAAGAGTTTTTATATAAAGTTTAATTACTTTTATTCTAAGAAAACTGTGCGTAATGCGTTCAATTCGCGCAAATTAAGATGAAATAAATTCGTAAAATGTAAACGTTCTACAAACACCAACAGAGAACAGTTGAACTTTTTGAAGTTGAAAAAAAGTATATTTACAAGAAGATATAAAATTAAAATTAATTAACAAAAATTGTACACGTCTTACCGTTAGTGACGGAACGAAACGCTGCCACGAAGGCTCTCTTTAATTCGGAATATCAACTTTATTTGACCGAAGACGTCGAAATTATGTTGCTTCTTCCACATTCTGAAACGGATCTCGATAAGAAGCTCGGTAAGGGTCAAGTTACTAACCTAGTCTTTGCATTGTCTTAAACCTAGCAATATCTCCATCAATATTTTGATAGCCGATTTTTAAGAGCTCCCTGATCTACGGAACCCAATGTATAATATCAATTGAAATAACATAGGTACTAATTAAGAGTAACTCCTTTCCATTGTGTTTGATCCGTATAGGCTCCGAAACGGCTGGACCGATTTTAATAAAAATTTCAGGGAATCTTCAGACTGACCTGATGAGTAATCGAGTTTGGTGACATTTCTCTTTTTGAACTGTCAAATATTGAATACGGAGAGAAATGAATGATTTAATATATTGAGAGAGTTAAATTAAATATTTAATGATTTAAATTTATTGTTTAAATAAAATAAAGCAAAATCTAGCCCGGCGAATCGGGCCAGATGTGCTGTAGTAGATTTATAATTGACGGAATTATATTTCCTACAAATGTAAAAATAACACAGACCAATTAAAAAACCTCTTCCTTTTGAAGATTGTTAAAAACAAACGAAATTACCGTTCTCATACAACAATTTAGATTCTTTACGACATGCAATTAAACAAGGTAATCCGATTAGACGAAGGAACGGTTTCCAAAGAAACATTCGTGTTCAATCGCGGCGAACAAATCCTTAATCCGTAAAAATGACAACTCAGTTTCTCCATCAGATTAGAGTGTCGATTGCCAAAAACGATACCGTTTGATCTTTCATGTGACAATAGCTCGAAAAATCCTAAATGGATGGACACAAGCAAGCGCAGAGAAAAGCGCTCTAACTTTTATAAATAACTAGCTTACCACACAAACGTTGTTTTACCATATAAATTGCTTTTATCAATATAATAACAGACAAACAAACATTGTTATTATCCCACAATAATTTCAATATCAACTAATTAAATTACAATTTTGAGCGGGGGACTGGTGTCCAAACTAGGAACAAACCTGTGAGATGGACTTCACGTCTTAGAGAAAGTTGTAGGACCCCTTTTTTCCGATGAGCAAGTGGTAAGACCTGTACCTAACAGTGGGACCTCTATAAGCTATTTCTTTACTTTCACATAATATAAATACACATGTGTAACGTTCCAAGACAATTTTGTAGTGAACCTGCGTAACATAAAAGGATTAGAATTTTACACAGCTACACATTTTGCCATTTTCAATAACCGAACAAAGAAATTGCAAAAGAATGACAAAAAGTTTTTTGCTCGGCCATTTTAATTTCTTTGCGGGCTGAATAACTTATAAGAGATATGTTTTTTTTTTAAATCGATCACTGGAACAACATTTGAAAACGGAATGTGCATGTGGCTGTAAAGGGACAGAGCGAGCAGGTACTTACTCGCGTTTTTGCATTTCCTCTCCACGCTTTTTACAATAAAAACTTTCTTTTAAATAAATAATCCCGACATTGCTTGACAGGACTCAAAATAATTTCTAAGCGGCCAGCGTTTATTTATTTTTTTTGGATTAATGTTTTTAAAGTAAACATGTATAATTGTCCGGATCTGTGGATCCGTGATGGTATAATGACAAATTTTGGATTTTCTGGAAAACCAGAAAATCCAAAATTTTACTGTTCACCAGAATTTTTATCGTATCATACAAAGAAGGTGTCCGCACGTGATAGCATTTAACGTTTGATTCGATTTGCTCGTAAATATACTTGTAAATGGGGTAGGTAGAGCCAGTAATCGCAGTCCGCACAAATTTTTGCATATGAATGTACGTAAGAAACCGGAAAACGGAGACGTCCGCCTGGTGAGTTTGGTGAGGAAGGTGGGACGTCGATAGCCTCCAAGTCCTAGTTCAAGTCCTAACGTTGACTTTTAAGGTGAACCACCGTTTAGCTTAAGTTATAGCTTATTTATGGTCAACGAGATAGTGGAATTTATAGATTTTTTAAAATATACAGCACATTTAGAAAAAGAAACACTTAGGTAAGTTTAATGTATCCCGACATCTAATGTTTACGAGCAAAGGAGGGTTGTAATGAACGCAAAAGGGGCTGTGTAGCAATAAATAAGGAGGGCCTCATTTGAATTTCCAATCGGTGCATTACTTAGTTGCGGAGGGTGAGCAACTTGGAGGTCTAACTTCGAAAGGAGGATGAATGTAATTTTATTTGCGTTTAGATCAACTTCATAGTGGAATAGAAGAACAAGCTCTATCGTCCTTTTTACCCAACTAAGGTAAATAATAGTAATATACCCTTTTTGATAAAAAAAATGTTAACAATCTTTTTTCTCAAATATTACTAACATTCAAGATTTATTTAACAGCAAGTTCAAGGGATTGTTACTAAAATGGTTCCAAGATCAAGAGTATACCGAAATTGAAAATATATCAATTCTCATCTTCACTTGAGTTCTTTTCCTTTCTTCTTTTTGTACACATTTTTTATATTACTATTATCTTAATATTACTTTTAAAAGTTCATGTACGCAGGATTTAATTTGGAGTTTCTTTTGCTACTTCTTACTTGGCTACGCCAACGCTTCCCGAAGTGGCACTCAAAGTTAGTTTAGCTTTTGAATGTCCCTTAGATTATCCGTGAAATACCAACCGACCGAGTCGTGGTTCGGCCCTCTCGGGCGCCCTTAGATCGGAATGCTTACGCATAACATAGTAACCGTCCAAGCTGAGGTTACCCCTCACCGGGGGGGACCCTTGTGTCGAGTTACTAGCGATAAGGTTCAGGCTAAGCGACCTAAGAGCTGTCACCTCTCAATCCGTTGAAGCAGTCAAGGCCAGCTTCTCTGGCCAATCTGTGTAGTTTCGTCATTAAAAAACAAAGCAGGATATAATGACTGTGACTCATGGAAGGTACTGTCTCCTGTCAGATACAGATACCAGGAGGTACACTTTACCTAGTTCAAGAGACAGAGCTCCTGTATATTGTACTAAGTTTGCTTGTCTATTATTGATAAAGTTAATAATAATACAGTTAATTCTTGTTAACCAATCTAACTAAGCTTAAGCTTGTGCTAAGAGATGGTTCACGTTGAGTTGTATGGTGGATTCGAACCTTCGACCTTACGATTTGCAGACCGTAAGCGATTAC
Source organism: Meandrusa payeni (assembly GCA_029286785.1). Classification (NCBI taxonomy): domain Eukaryota; kingdom Metazoa; phylum Arthropoda; class Insecta; order Lepidoptera; family Papilionidae; genus Meandrusa; species Meandrusa payeni. The sequence goes on along the minus strand of JAGSMX010000024.1, from coordinate 13,211,279 downwards.
GCTAGTGTCGCTTACTAATTATATACTAGCGTATATAACCACTGATCATATGACTGTTTAGTACATATATTTGTACCAACAACCCTTTTTGGTATATATTATACTAAAAGGTATATAATAGGAGGAGGTATTCACTTCGTCTGTATGTTTATGTATGGTTTTTTCATTTTTTTTTTTAAGAAATATACACTTGATTAAGTTTCATATTATTGGTATAGGACCTTGGGATCCAAAAGGTTTTTTAGAGGTGACACAGCTCTTGGGTCGCTTATCCTGAACCTCTTTAGGGAGTAACTAGGCACAACCACGACTCGATCGGTAGCTTTTATCGAAAAGTATCAAGACATTTAATAGTAATAGGGTTTCTTCCACCCGACCGTTTGAGGATACGTGACAGAATTCGAATACTCACTTGAATACATATATCACATGTTGACACTTAATATTTGTAACCCAAATATATTAAATAATTGCCTCTAGATACACGAGCACACATTACAATGTTGACTTACCGATATCGATTTTTTTTATTATATACAAGATAGAGATAGAAGCCGTTTCACCACGCTTATTAAGTGACAAATTTAACAGGCAGTGAGCCTATCTCTGAATGATTTGATTTTTTTATCCTTCTTATTCTCCTAATGCCTACCACTACTCTACCACTACTAGAGACTGGTTGCCAACTCAACGAATGAATGAAACGAAAGAGTGTACCAAGTGCTCTACTTATCTCTGATGTTTCGTAGCCACGAAGCTACAGTGCTACACTTTTTCCTACGTCCAGTGCGTCTCTTCACGCCATTTTGCCCCTTAATATTCGTTGAAGAAGCTGTTTTGAATTCGAAAAATAGGCAAATGGCCCAACCATTTCATGAATATCGAAAACATCAGAGGAATCGAAGGTGTGTTGCCGGTTTATGAAGTACTCTTTGAATGTCTTTAATTTGTATTGTAGTGTTATTCGAAAACACTGCCCACGACAGCTGATTCTACAAGTTGGTTGTACGTTGAAGAAAATTACGTTAATGCCGAACGTTGTGAAAGTCTAACCTTCAATATGAACTCGATCGAATTTAAAGTTCTATCGTAATGGTGAAAATTTACGAATAATTTCAATAATCAAGAACACATCCCGTGATAAATCAGATAAAGAATGCATAGCTAAATAACTTTACCATAGATACTGATAAACATTTTTTTTTTGTTGACGGGGAGGAAACCTTCACAAAGATACCCCGCCTTCTGGGGGGAAGGCGGCGGTTATGTGGGGATCTTACCCACTAAAACCTCCGCGATGGCCCTTTCCTCGGTGCATGACGAGGGGCTCCGGGATCTCACGTGGAACGCACCGGAGCCCCTCTGCACTGTGCTCAAGGAGAGCACGTCCCGGGGGGAGGTTACTCCCTCCTCCCCTGTGCCCTCGCAGCGAAAGGCGACACGGGCCAGCCGATGTCGCCTTCTTCCCGGGTCTACTTTGGTGGACGACGCAAGCCCCCACCCTTGTCGCCCAGTGAACCCGAGGCCCCTTTTAGTCGCCTTGTACGACAGGCAGAGGATACCGTAGTCTTATTCTTGAGGGCCCAGAACTGCAGGGCTGAGATACTGATAAATATACACTATGTTAACATAACGCTTATTTAAATTACATATATTTTGCTATTTTATCAGCATGTAATATTAAAAAAATAAAATTCGTCATTTTTTTTCTACATCGTAAAGTTTCACTTTAAAATTTCCATAAAATCCCCAAAAAGGAATATTAAACATCGTAAAATGTAAACAGTACGCTTAGTGCCGATTTACATTTTATTACTTAACTCTTTTGTAAGTGACAAACGCGGAGGAATTGAAAAAAATAAAGCGTCTATGGTACGACGTTTACAGAATGCAAATCTGCCGACCTGAATATGCAAATATATTGCTTTACGAAAACGACAAAGGAACGGCACCCGACGTCTTTGACAGTCGTAAAAAGCTTAGAAAATAGACAAAGGAATTGTTACAAATATAACCGAGCCAACGGTACATCCAATAAAAAAGGGTTTGGTCAACGACAACCGACAGTTTTTGCGAGAGAAATCCTTTTAACTTGATTAATGGACAATGGCATTAATTTTTGGTGCCTTCAATACCTCGGCCGTTTTCACGCGACTGTACTAACGGTACCTCCTAACTGCGTCTTTATGTTGCCGGTTAAATTATAAAGTAAATGTTTTTCTTTTAAAAGCATTAGTTTTTTGCTCATTAATAATTCAACAGAGGAGATAATTCGGATGGCAAATTTTAAACTTTAATTTTTGTCGATTCAAAAGTTTTTTTTTTGAACAACGCCGATCAGCTAGAAGTCATCCTCGGTGTTTTGTCACCGGTTTTTGAGAGGAGGCACAACTCTTATGTCGTTCAGCCTGAACCTCTTAAGAGAGTAACGCGATTCGAGGTTCCCCAGGAACCACGGCTTGGACGGTTACTTTTACGCGTAAGCATTCCGATTCTGGAGCGCCCCGTATGACCACGACACAGTTGATAGCTTTTATATATAACGCAGATAACTGTTAACACATTCAAATAACTAACTTTAAGTGTCCCTCCGGGCCGCGTTGTCCTGCGAAAAGAAGTGGCCTCGAGAATCGGGAAGAAGGTCACCAAATCCTACAGGCTGGGAAACACCGCTGGTGACAGTTCCTACCACGTTGATATTGCTTCGATGAAAGTTACCTTGTAAAATATACGGTTATCGGACGCCAAAATCAAGATGGTGTCAATGGAATTTGTAATTGTGTCGTGATGTGCGGTAATGAAAACCGGTATCTGAGATAACTGCCCATAGTAAATGCGATAGAGAATAAGAGTCCCGACATCCCTTCGCAGACCCAGAAAGTCAAGATCGAAAAAACTCTGATCGTCAGTAACCTTCGAATCTTTCGCTGGATATCTTGATAACTGACAAATTAATTTGTGTGTGTGTCAATTTCTATGTAAAAATATGCTAATGTTATATTGTTTCTTATAAAATACTGGCACCCAATACTTACATATTATATTATGTAGAAAGATTATTCTATCCGAATGTCATAAAAAATATGTACGCAGCAAAAAGTTTGACATTGAATCTATTTATTGCGATTGCCAATGTTATGTTAATTCACTTAATTGTCAATTATCAAGAAAAATAATACACAAAAGCACCACCTTTGGAAACAAAGAAAAAAACACTTTTGAAGTCAAATATATTTAAGATGCAAATGAAGTTCCGTATGTTATACTGTAGGCATATAGGTTTATAACAAGCACCCAGTATTTCTAACATTTATTAAAATCTATAAAAAAAATGTTTCGCCGAAATGTATATGCGCGCATAACTTCCGAACTACTGCACCAAATTGGATGATTCTTACTTTTTGTGTTTATTATTTATAGGACAACGTTTGTAAATATACTTTTACTAAAATCAGATTTTATAAAACCTCATTAAAGAAAAGTGAGTGAATGAGACAGAATGACGTTATTCAGCCAACGAATGGCAACTTCAAACAGACCATACGTCATATGTAACATAACAATAGAAAGTCTCGGAAATGTAGAACATATTCACGGGAAAAATAAGGCGCTACAAAGTTCGCCGGGTCATCTAGTAAATAATAAATTCATTGTTTTATATGAAAATGAATAACCTATCTTTCGTCCCAAATTATCCACGCTTCATCGTCATCATCACCACGTACCACGAACTTCAGGACGCACTCCTGGATTTCATCTTTTTGTTGTTGACATCCCTCAAACCCGAAATTCTTTGCATCGTATTTTATTGTTTGTACAGCAAAGAACTGGTATACTTTGCACGCATTTGTCGTTCTCTTCGATTACAATGTAGGTGTTTTAATAGAGTGAATAGGCAATTACTAAGCCAGTGCGCCTTCCCATTCAGGATTGCATTTCCACTTAACATCAAGTGCGATCGTGGTCAAGTGCTAGTCGTCTAAAGTATGAAAAAAAAAACAAATTCGTATTTATCATTTACCTGATACAAATTTAGAAAGTGTTTTTTTATAATTGTTGTATGTTTCCGTAATATTGTGATGAATAGCAGTGTTCCTATATTAATTTGACTTTAATTCTTGTTGAAATCTTAAAGAGGGTAACAACACAATACCGGAAACTCTTGACATTTGCCCGCCCTACAGTAAAAATGCCACGCGACCGAGAAAAAATAAATAATTTTGTTACACCATTTTACCTTCACCCCTCACTTACACAGTGGGACATTGAATTCATTTTGTGGTTTTTTGAAACCATAAAAAGCAGGTCCTAATAACTATCGTTGCGGTCGTATGGTACTTCGATAGGTGGCATTACGAATTAGGGTAGTTTGTGGTCTTTCACGATTGTAATTAGCATAAATGCAAAACAGGTACGATGATTGGTATTTGTTTAGAATTTTTTATGGCAACACCAGTTATCACGTCGTGTTAATTTGATAGATAGATAGCCAATCAAAGCTTTTAATCCCAAATAGCAACCAACAACTCGGAATTTATGGGTAATAGAACAAGTATATTTACAAACAAAAAAACCAACTACAAACTAAACTAAAACCAGACTGATCACACTTTAAATTCTGCGCACGGACGCCGTCTTTTATTTTTGAAGTATCCAAGTAATATATTACGCAATTCTGACGCCTCTGTGCTATTTCTTCTAACATATTTCCATCTTCTCGTTGACATTTAGGTATTAATAAGTCTTAAATTGTTATAAACCTACATCCATCAATAAGCATTCTTGCAAGCTATTTTAAGAGTTCCCTAATATGTCTTTCAACGAAATTCTCGCAACTCTTTCAAACAAAAGTAAATTTCAAAATCGTTTCATGTATTATGGTACTATGAGTGCAACCTTTTTAAAGTCGGTTAAAAATCTATTGAGCCCGAATAAGATCTCACCAGCCCATCAAAATAACACGGTAGTGAGAGTACATTTATTCTCAAAAACCGCTCCCCCACGACGAATTTTTTACACCCCACAATAACTTAAAAAACTAACCTGTTCTAACACCTCAACATTCATACTTCCGCCAACAATCATCACCCCCATAAAAAGACCCCTCGCTGTAAAAAATCAGGGTTCAATTACCGCGTTGTACACATTAAAAAGTTGGGGGAACTTTTTACAACGACATTTTTTAAAGCCCGACCACCACGTAATTGCCTAACAAAAGTCACCTATTACTACGCAGTGTCTCACTGTTGACTTTATTATTGGCGCCACGAATTATTTGAGCATTTGAGATAAGCCCGTCTCAAATTATGTACATAATCCTTATCGGGGTTAAAATATAACAACATTTTGAAGCTAAGAATTGTTTATTAACAAATTTCGTAGTAACAATTGTATATCGCGTTGTGTAATTATTTATTGAACCCAGTTTATACACATATCTAAAAACAGAAAACAAATATTCTACATTCTGGTATAATCGAAAATGGTACGATTTAAATAAAATTGAGAATTAATTATTATATTCTTTGGCAACAATAATATACTGGCTGGAATAACGAAGTCTAAAGGTATAACAACATTGAAAGGACGTGATGAATTTAGTTTTTTTTATGTATTATTCGTAATTAAAACACCATAGATTTCGGATACATTTACGAGTATATCGAACAACGTGCGTGAAGTGTGTTTTGTAGTTTGCTTAAAGTTACAGCTTAAATATATTTATGTCCCACTGTTGGGCGCAGGCCTTCTCTGTAAAGAGAGTATAAGGGCAAAGTCCGCCACGCGGCCCTAGTGCAGATTGGCAAACTTCACACGTTTGAGAAAAATTTCTAAGACATTTATGTTTCCTCACGATATTTTCCTTCACCGCCGAGCGCATGGTAAAGCAGCACATAAAATTGAAACCACAAATTTATTGGTGCCGGCACCGGGGATCGAACTCGGCTTGCTAGCATACCATCCAAGTTAAGCCAACCGCCCCAACATTGAGCTACCACTGTAATGTATCGGTGTTATAATTTTGTTCTAAATAAATAAATAAGCTCTCACATCCTTTTGAGGGTGTAAGTGGAGTAGACAGACGGCGATCGCTGTCTGTTTTTTTATGCTATTTATTTGTACGTAAAACCAGCTGGGATTCCATTCCCCGACTATAAGTAATATCCAACGCTTAGCCTATGGGCTATCACTGCTTCTAGTTGGTTATAAGTAACCGTTAACAGCTGTAAGGCACGCGCCCTAAACATTTTAACACAATTGACTGAATAAACGAATTTCACGTGCCATCAAAGCGATATCTTCATTCCTCAAGATCCATATCAGCTGTAACCGATTGTCTGGTCAGTCGGCGCGGGGAATATCAAGATGTGAAATCGATCTCCCGCGCGCAGGCCACCGTTGTACAAAAAGTGTACGGTCAGTCAACAGGGCCTTAGCGCTTTGTGAAACTTTTTCGACTCCGCTCCACAATGCAGAATAATCCCCAAAAAGTGACCCCAAAAGAGTACTTGGAATTGTGCCAGTGAATGCGTAGCGTCGACAACGGTGGAGTCCGGAAAAAAATTAAATCGCCTATTTATCGAGGATTTTCTATGTATAGGTTTATACAGGATGGTTCCATGTCTATTTTTGTCTAAGACCAACACATACATTCTCTCTTCTTCTTGTCGATATAATTAGTACGTTCTGTCTCTCTTTCTGTACATTGTATTCAGACGAAATTAATTTAGAAGATTTCTAATAAATATATTATTATGACATTTTTTTTGTTTTAGTAAATATGAATAGTTTGTAAACAAAAAAAGTGTCTATTATTCCCAATGATTACTGTCGTTAAAAAAAATATAGACAATATTAATATTTCTCGCTTCAGGTAACACTCAAGCAATGTTAATTACGAGAATGGTGGAAATGTATAAGCTATCGCTTATGTAAACCGATTGTTTTTACAACTGTAACGCGGTATTGGGTAGGCGTGGAATTTTCCGCAACGCATGTTTGCACTTAATAAAAAAAAAGTGACGTAACACACATTGATACCTATAGATAATGGTAGTGGCGATAATTACATACATACAAGGATGGTTTATGGTGCCGATTTAAGAATCCTACTAACAATTTAAACGCAAAAGTTTGTTGTTTGTAAGTTAAAAAGTTACGTTTTAAAGTATACATGGATGTGAACTTGTGGCTCATTCACGAGAAAACTACTGATTGGATTTTGATAAAGCTTTACGATAATATTGCTCATACATCGGACTAACACAAAGGCAACAATTTTTAAAAATAAATTGTGAAATATCCAAAATATAACGATAATAAAAGTATATATATCTGAAAGCTGAGCAAGCTCGCAGTGCAAGGCGTCACGAGCCAGCCGATGTCGCCTTCTTCCTGAGCCCACCTTGGCGGGCGACAAAGGCCTCCACCCTTGTCGTCCAGGGAACCCCCTTTTAGTCGCCTTCTACGACAGGTAGGGGATACTGTAGTCTTATTCTTGAGAGCCTACAACTACAGGGCTGCGGGCCGGTCTGCCACTCTTCAATGTTACAATGAAGTATAATTCCTTCGAAGTTTTTTTTTATTATACTATAGTAAGAATACAAACCACAGAACTCTGCTTGAATTTGACAGAAGGAGTAAATGGGCTTAGTGAAGCGGGCAACTACAAGAAACCAAGATAAATTAACACCACGATCCGTCTCTCCAGATTGCAACAGAGAAGAAGAATATTATACAATGAATCATTGCTCACACATATATACGTTTACAATTATTAAAGAGCATCCTGTATAGAGCACAATATGCGTGATGGGTGCCCACTCCACGCGGCAGCTTGTCCTACCAACATAATAACGCAAAAGGATGGACATGCGCCGGCCACCGCACGGCGACACACCTGCTCACGAAAAAATCTACCCCCGCAAATATAAGCATTTTATCCCGCTGGAAGACAATGAACATCATCGTGTATATATACGTTGTTTCCGCGTTTTAACTATCGAGGCGTATATACTACGGACACGTTTTAGATTTTTACCCGTCTACAAAAAAAAAGAAGTATTCCGTATTCTCGTAGCTTCGTCATTACAGAATTTATTTTTCATTTGAAAGAATCTACTTTCAACCCGGTGTGCGACGCTTAAAGTTAGTTTAGTTTATTACGGAGCAATTTTAAAGTCATCGATCAAATTATAGAAAACTATTCTAATGAGAACAATCTGCTAGAATTCGAACACTCATTCCCTGACAAGCTGGACGTTTATTCACTAATGGCTATAATGTGTTAAAAAGAGAAAGTAACAGATATCTGCACGAGCACTGATATAACATGAAAGATCTGCCAACGCAAGCTGGATCAATATCGCTCGCCGTTTCATCAAGTCGATGAGAAAAAAGGGGAGAAAAAATACATAACTTTTTAGGGGCGGCCTCCCCTGCGGTCCCCTGCCACCGCCCCGCTCCCACCGTCGGGGGGAACCCGCGCTGACGTAAAAAAGAATACAAAAATTCGAACGCGAGGCGCTTCGGCGCGTGCCTACAATACAATGTTCCTCTATAAAATATCGTATCAAATTTATATAATGGGAAGTACCTTTGTTGGCACTAGGAAGGTGAAAAAAATTGTGATTTGAACGGTGAATGGATGCTAACATAAGGGACTCGACAGACCGAGGTTAGCAGAATTAAGTTCAAAATATGTTTATATGATTGTCTTTTAAGAAAACTGATGGTAAAAAGAGGAAATTTAAAATATTGAAATATACAATTTTATACAAAGCCGAAAAGGTAGAAAAAATTCAGTGCTTTATAATTATTTTATTGGTACGCAAACTTAGGCCATTGGACGACGCTTATTGCCTTTTTGGAAAGACTGCTTTTTTGACCAACTTATCGGCGCATTCAATTTAAAACAATTCATAGAGCAATTAGTCATTTAGGACAATTTTACATTTTCTCTTACTACCGTCGATATATTAAGCTAATGTTCTACATTTTAGTTAATTTTGTGGTCTTTTCATTTCTTCCTACCATTTCTTGTTTTATTTTTTTAAAACGTCGTAATTTTTTACGTAAAAAGTCAAAAAAATTTCACAGGCAATTTGTATAATATGTTAAATTAGCCTTTAATTTTTTTGTTAAACTTGTTTTATAAATCAAAAGATTTTTTTCTTCGGTCAAATTTTGGCACGTTTAATTTTTGTTTTACAATTTGTGGTCCGCCAACTAAATAGTTTGCCCACCACTGTTCTGGAAGATGGTTCACTTCAATATTCACATGATGGATACGAACCTATGAATCCGTTTTTCTAAAAGATATGTCATTTCTTTTCTAGTCCCAATTTTTTTTCAATATCAATCTATTATCTATTAAAAGATCTCATTTCACTGTGAATATAGTTATAATGTAACAGTTGCAGTTTGTACGTAAGTTGTAAGGATAGATTAAAACAAGCCATATGTTTGTTTTGCTTTTTAACTAAAAAGTATCATTGACGCATCCACTTTATTGAGAAAAATATTGTAGCACATACTATGATTTCTTTGTGTGGTGGCCGAAAACTTATACATTCTGTAAATGTTACAATTTTTTTGTTTTTTTTTTGTTAACGAGGAGGAAATCTTTAAAAAGATACCCCGCCTTCTGGGGTGAGGCGGCGGTTATGTGGGTTACCCAGTAAAACCTCCCCGGTGGCCCTTTCTCGGTGTATGACGAGTGGCTCTGGGATCTCCAGTGGAGCACGTCTCGGGGGAGTGATTACTCCCTCCTCTCCTGTGCCCTCGCAGTGCAAGGCGACACGGGCCAGCCGATGTCGCCTTCTACGACAGGCCAGAGCCCAGAACTACAGGGCTGTACAATATTAACTTTGGGAAAATGTATCCGTGTGAGATGAGGCTTGCTCTGTTTCTCTAGGCCTACAGACCACGGAGTACTAGGGAAGGCTGAACCACGATTCGGTCAGATGCTTGAACCAGATTTTTGTGGATTATGACTAAAATCTGATGAACGTCTGACACAACGTTGAAAGGTCGAAGTGTCTGTCACTCTATTAGCACTGTATTCTATACTTTAACGATTTAAAATTAATTATAATAAGATCTACGCAAGACGATCATAAGTATCTTAAGGTAATGCAGTTTTTTATTAACCCCAACATCCTACGCCGGCGACATTCTCACACACAGTACGTCTTCTCTGTTGAAATTAAGATTTTTAAATTTAAATATCCTGGCGAATGAACCTTGGGAGGAATTGACGTTCTTTTGCGTAAATTTTTCGTTTAAAATTGAAATCGAACCGCCATAAAATTTCCGTTAAATTGTTTTATTCAATACGTAACATTTGCGTAAATATCTTTTATTATACATTCCAATGTTTATTTTCCCGACGCTAACGTCCTAAGAGCAATTTGCACCACCTATGGTCACGTCTGCCTCCATAAATTTGTGAGCTAAACAATCGGACCGCATTGGTCGTTTTTATCGAAAAAGAGACAAAGGATCTTTGGACTCTTAAGTCTTATGTCGTATTAACTCCTGATGTAAGACAGTAGTGTCTACAAGCAATTAACAGAAAATCTATCACCTAAAAGCTTTCCCGTGTTGATAGATCGATTTTTTTAAAGAAAGCAAACTATTTGTGCAAAAACGTGGCCGTTTCTGTCAGAAGTAAAGCTGGTGGTTTTTCCTTCACCGCCGACCACGCACTTAATCAGCACTCGAAGTACCATCGACAATATAATTATTACATGATATAAATAATTTTATTTTACTTTTTTATGTCAAATACTTTTTATCCTGTTGCTGAAAATAATAATTATTTATTTGTGTTTATTGTGCTTTTGCCCGTTTCCAGTACACAGCAATAATTAATATCAAAACTATAAAACAAACAGGCAAACATTGTTATAAAGTTCAGAGAAATCTTGTGAGATAAGTTAGTTAACGTAGTGTTTTCCTAGAACTATTTATGTATATCTATTAATAACAAGATTACTAATATGGGCTGTGTACAGATTATTTAAAGACACAGTATAATATAAGTTACCTAATCCTTGGACTACTACGATTTGAAGACATACGAGTTTTTTTTTAAATGACGAACTACACAGATTGGCCAGAGAGACTGGCCTTGACTGCTTCACCGGATTGACAGGTGGCATAGCTCTTAGGTCGCTTAGCCTAAACCTCGACACAAGGGTCCCCCCGGTGAGGGGTAACCTCGGCTTGGACGGTTACTATGTTACGCGTAAGCATTCCGATGCGAGGGCGCCTGAGAGGACCGAACCACGACTCCATCGGTTGCTATTTCACGGATAATCTAAGAGTCATTCAAAAGCTAAACTAACTTTGAGTGCCACTTCGGGAAGCGTTGGCGCTGGGAGAAGAAGTGGCCGAAGACACTCCAGCAACGCTCCTAACATCTAAGGGTTGGGGCCTGCCCATAAAATAGCGGTAACGCGCAAGGATTAATAACATACGAGTATACACGAGGTAAAGTACGCAACAAATTTTTGCCGTCGAAACTTTTGAATGGGTCAGCGTTGATTTCGCGCAATCATATTTATTCGTAAACAGTAAGGCAATCTGTCTATTATATCCATAGTCATATCTAAAGATAACAATGTTGAGAAAAATTAATTTATTTTATAACTTCACCGCGCAATACCGCCATCTAGTGCATGTAATTAGAAATTTGTTGTAGAACTGACATAAGACTAAACAACGATGAAATACGAATACAAACATAAACGTTTTTTTTCTTATCGTATTGTTTATTATATTTCTTATCTCTACCCACACTACAGAAGTAGAATTGTTAAAGAATAAAGAAGAAGGCCAAGGGTATTTCTCTCGCAGGCGAAATGCAGAATTTATAATATAGTTTCTACTATTCTGCACGGTCATGTCAAATGTTTGCCAATTCATGAAAATCGCTCATCCTGCCTATATATCGCCTACATACATGTGCGATGCTAACCTGAATTATGTAGATTTGGGTTGACGGCTTCTTACTTACTGAGCGAAATGCAGACGTATAACGGCTTCATAGATACGTCCCTTATCCTGGTGACCCATTCAGAAGCAGAACGCAAATCAAGCGAGGTGGGACCTCACCTATATTTCTGACCCAGACGGCTTACCCCTCTGAGTCGGAGACAGTGTTAGTTCAGAAATTATACTTCAACATTCTTACTGTATGCCGTTACATGCCTACTCGCCGATTATGGCGTTCTTTAGTATATCAGTCGAGGTATTTGCCCACAGGACACTGACGTACCCAAGTCACAATTCAATTTCTCTCACTACACATAAATAAACACACATTTAGCGTAGTTCCAACAAGAAGGTACAGACAGATGCCTTATAACGAGGGTCGCGAGGTCATTTTTGGTGAACTGAACATCCAACGGAAACCCGCTGCAGTGACAAAGGCTCTCGTCGAATGGCGACTTAAAATACTTTGTAATATTTTAGAAAAAATATCAACATCTGGCTATTGTCTAGGTCCGCGGGGGAGTCGCCGGAATAAAATAAATATATAACAAAGCAATGCCACCGCACGCGTCATTATTCAAGTGCGATTGACAGCCACTTCCATAGGTCGGGGTTGCGCGCGCGCTCAATAATACGCCTACTTACTGCCGAGGTGTAACGTGCCTGCTGCCACCTAAGTAGTTTTGATACTTGAAACAATTACGTCTAATTATAGTTTTCGAGAGATTTGCATTAATATCACATATAAAATTTTGGAAGCGTCAATAGCCTAATGGTTTTAGTACGGCCTACAAATCGTAAGGTCGTGGGTTCGAATCCACCATTCGACTATTGCCGTCCTAGCACAAGCTTAAGCTTAGTTGGAATGTTTAACAAGATTGTTAGTGAAATTTTCTGAAAAAAAAAGAAATATTGCTTTCTTTCTTTTTTAAAAAAAAAAAAAATTTAGACGTTCGAAGAAGACTCCCGTTTTGATAGTGAGACGACAACACCGAATCAGTTTTTTATTTATGCCACTGACACTTGTAATAATTGTTAGTGTTATCACGTACATAATTATATGTCCTTACATTATAAACCGATTTATGGTCGATCAATTTAAATAAGTAAATAAAGGTTTTTAGCCCGATGACAGTTGAATTTTAGTTGGTCGGGCTTTGGAGAGGCACAGAGTTACCCCTTCATGTTCCGTGTATGAATAGTCTAGAATTCTAGAAGAATAGAGCTTCGACTGATATTGAATTGAGATATAAAATTAGCGAAGGTATTCCTTGGATGACGATCGAAGGTGCGGACGATGGGGTTTATTTATTAGACGGCCTAAATAACCACTATATTTACCTTACGATGTCCTCCTGTAATTTTATAGTTATGTGATTTGCGATTGTCACTGCAACGGTAGGTTAGATTCTATAGATTCGTGTCTATGACAAGTTTTAAATTTAAAATTTAAATTACATCCTAAAATCTACGCCTACCTATATCCTACCGACCATAGATTTTAGGATGTACGACTACTCAAACGATATTCATTTCTTATTGATTGTTTATTATCAGGCAATACGTCAAGTATCAAAATGTGGAGATTAGCGTCTACGTCTAAAGATTTTTTAAGAAGCGTATGTCTGTCCCGTCGTCCCGTCACGTTGAAAAGCAGTGGCGAATCGCAAAGTTCATGAATAAATATAAATTCGATATTCCTTTTGAATAAAAATGTCGAATAAAAAGGTGATTTATCAAAAACTGCTGCCCATTCATACTGTGGACTGTTTTTGTATAACGTTTAAATAAACATCATTTTTGGGCTGTCATACAAAATGGCGCGTAACAAATTTCAACTTTTTTTACTTGCAAGTTAGTGGGACAAGAAGTTCTAATGAGTGGCGAACACCCACGCTATGATGATGCAGCATTTTCTTTCAATTTTCAACAATGTTTGCAGAAATTTATTCTGGATATGAAAAGATTAATTCAACTATTGGCGTACAGATTTTTAGAATGTATTGCCTGCAACAAATATTTGTTAATTTAAATAGCATTTAAAATTAAAAATACATTTAAGCACACAATTTAAATTCAAAAGTCAGCTTATCTCTTTCTGTCTGGCATCTAAGACCGATAAAAACTTTTTTAAAAAGCTATAGTCAGCAACTTGCTCTATGTTACTCAGAATAGCCACCCCGTCTCCCCCTCCCTCGAGCATCATGCCCCATTTTGATGGCATTTATCAGCAACACTTCTATAGTTGCTGAAGTTGGCATCTTGATGCGTTGGCTTTTCGAATCTGGCGCAACGCAAAATCGGCACAATCAATTGTTGTGAGTACAGACACTTACAACATCACACCCACACCACCACCACACTCTCTCAGGCAAATCTTAACAAAATATCAAAACGAAAACCTTTGCGCTTGTCGGAGAGCTCGATGTACTCGCGTCCTATCCATTCATTATTATAATCATCAAAAACTCTACTACTCTTTTGAAATTATAGTATATAAAAAAAACTGTTATGTGATTTGAGAATAAAAATATAAAATATTTAACATTGATTATTTTATGGTACCAAAACCTTTGCCAAAAAAAAATACAGTACTGCCTATTTCAAAAGAAACCCACTTTTTTAAATGGATAAGGTTTCCATTTTATTGTTATGTAATTTAATAATCTTTATCATCTTAATGTTTAGTCTTAAAATTTTTGAGAATCTCAAAAAATATATAAAATATATGTTATTTTCAGTTCTAGGCTAGTAGATATTCTCATGAGGACTCATGGGGGGGATCATCTAACTTACATTTTCATTTTCATCTTAGACGTAAGAAATAAGTGTATGTGTTTTAAAAAAGACTTGGCTTAAAGGTCTTGTTACCAAGCCATAAAATATTCAACAAAAAGATATTGATAGTAACACTGAAAGTTGTGTGCTCACTGTTGACAGGTGACAGAGTTTTACCGAAATTAAAACCGAATCGTGACTTTCAAGTTTACATTTACAAACCATTTAAATTTTACAAACTCTTAGCATCGTATGTACTATCATTTTATACCATTTTGTGGTTTACTTTATTTATTACATATCGAGAACAAGTAACACTTCAGTCTTATTAAAAGCTAACAATTATCATTTGTTTAAGTTAACGAACAATAAATTTCAGTCAAATGGCGACTTCAGTAATCAACACTTACGCAGACCCTTGCATACCGGAATGGATGAACGCACCGCACAGTACGGGCACCTCAATTATGGCTTGTGAATTCGACGGCGGCGTCGTCATCGGAGCTGATTCCCGCACGACAACCGGAGCTTACATCGCTAACAGAGTAACCGACAAACTGACAAAGATCACTGATCACATATACTGCTGCCGCTCGGGTTCTGCTGCTGATACCCAAGCCATCGCTGATATTGTGACATACCATCTCAGTAAGTTACAGATACCTTAAAATATAATGATGAATTTAAGTAATAACCTATATTTGTTCCATTATTGGACATAGGCTTTCTTTCAAATTAGAATATAATATGCCAAATGTGTTAATTGTTAAACTTCACATTTTAAAAAAGTTTCTCGGACATGCCCATTTCCTCAGAATGTTCCTTCAGCAATAAGCATGTTTAATTAAAGCTTTAAATTGCAAGAAACAATTTCTTTAGTCCCAGTACTGGTAATTTTTGCTGTTGTAATATACAAATTAACAAGAACTTCTGTCACACTGAGTAAGGCACACTATGTCATAAAGCCTTTGTGTATATGGGCAGGATATCAAATATTTCTTAAGAAATGAGTGTCCTCATATTTAATGTTATATAAATGTAACTAGTGGATTTCTTTATTTTGTTATTTTTTCATTTACAGATTTTCATCAAATGCAACTGGGTGAACCTCCACTTGTGCAAACAGCTTCTGCCATCTTCCGTGAGCTCTGCTACAACTATCGTGATTCATTAGTGGCTGGTATTTTAGTTGCGGGTTGGGATAAGAAGAAAGGAGGTAATTTAATTCAAATTATTTGACTGCTCCAAGTTTTTTAAGAGAAATGTCATTACAGTACAAATCAATGTTGGGGTGATACCTTCGCCCTTACAAAATACTAATGTGATGTATATTATATATATTACAGGTATATTTTGCTTTTACGTTTCACCTAAGCAAGGTGCCAGTGACCTAATTCTTTATCATTATATTCAACATATTCATATGTTGGCAATGTACCTGCAATCCTTTTAGTGTTTGTGGGATCACTTAAGATCAGTCAGATAAACCGCATACTTGTTTGCTTCCTTCTTTTTTGTATGACAGCTAAGCTATTTAAAATAATGATGAGTCTTAGTCACTTATTTGAATAAATGAATAATAATAATAAGGAATGTCATAGGAATAAAATCATAAAACTAGGCACAAGGACATTTGTAAATTTTTGTGTTCACATTTCTTCTCTCACTAGGACAAATCTATTGTGTACCAATTGGAGGTATGGTCCAACGGCAGGCAGTGTCTATCGGTGGCTCTGGCTCATCATACGTCTACGGCTACGTCGACGCGAACTTCAAGCCTAATATGAGCAAGGAGGAAGCGGTAAAGTTTGTTACAAACACGCTAACACTGGCCATGCTCCGTGACGGCTCGTCTGGTGGAGTGGTCCGTTTGGGTGTGATCACTGAGGCTGGTGTGGAACGCACAGTGGTGCTTGGTGATAAATTACCTAAATTTTATGAAGGTTGAAATATTCTTTGGAAGTATATCTTAAGTAAATAAATTTTTTGTAAACTAAATTTTGTTTTTTTTCATGTTTTAATAACAAGTTATTGAATGTCTTTTAAAAGGTATTTGTAATATACGTAGTGTAGTAATAACTAGTAGGAATAGTGCCATTGAACACTTGTATAACTTTCACCGCATAGCTTTGACTCTCAATAAAGGTATTCTTTTGAAGAAGGGGGTACAATCTACACTTCCGAGCAAAAACAAAGGGTCAGAATAAAGGGCCAGTTACGAAAAATTGAATATCTCAGAAGATAAAGATGCTAGCTAATAAATTAAATTGTGCATGATAGACTTAAAATAAAATATTTTTATTTAAGCAATCACCAGCAGCCATGAAAAGTTACAATACTACAGACAACGCATTTTCATCGCTGGAGGGCTTTAGAAAGAAAGCTAGCAATATTTCTTTTTTTGTCAGAAATATTACTAACAATCTTGTCAACCATTCCAACTAAGCTTAAGCATTGCTAGGACATGGTTCACGGCAATAGTCCAATGGTGGATTCGAACCCACGACCTTATGATTCGTAGACCGTACCCTAAACCATTAGGCTATTGACGCTTCATATTACTTAAAGTGAAAAATTCATTCCATTGATCTCAGTGAAACAAATCAAACATATATCTATAGAATTTTGCCTGCAAGAGTATAAGACAGAATACATTACTTTTTCCATTTCTTGCATTCTATTTTTACAATGCTTCCCCATACTTGTGTAATATCATCCTGGACATTCAATCTGTCAATAAATTTGAAAACATTTAATCAATTGATCCCAAAAAAAAGTAATTTGATTAGGTATGTAGAAATAACCAGTCAAAGTATGTTTAAAACATTTTATTACAATATTTTACACATAACAATTGGCAAAATTACATTTTTACACCAAGCTGAGAAGAAAAAATCTACACATGTTTTAGAGAATTAATGAAGGTTGATGCTACAATTGGCAATATGTGTGCAAATTTCTAAAGATACATATAATAGAAACATTGATTTTGTTGAACCAATTTATTTCTAGTAACCAATGCCTTAATATACAAACTAGTGAAATATTACAAAAACATTGTGAAATAATTGATAAACTATTTAATTAGATTATGTTAAAACATTAATTGAAGCATGTTGCAACTACAGATTGTTTAAAGCTCCAAAAATATATTATTATGGGAATATGACACTAAAGAATACTTTTTAAAGTCTATATTTTTCCGACAGTACTAGGGCCACTATGTCTGCTTCTCATGTTGCACGAATGGGTCATGTTTTATTGTCGGTGCATAACTTAACATCTTAAGTGAGACACATGCTTGTTTTCCTTATAACAATAAATTAAAAATTAAGAAATTAATTTATTAAAGGTTAAAGGTCAAAATTAAGAATTTAATTTATTAAAACAAAAGATCTTTGAAAAAAAAAACGCTTATAAACAATCTAATTATGTAATTAATATTTAAAGAATTAGTTTTTAAAAAACACGATTTACCAAAAAAAAAACCGGTCGGCCATCCAGGTCCATACATATTAATACATAAACATACATTTTTTTTATATTTTCTAAGCAAAGTGCTTGACTACGATCCCACTTGATGTTAAGCGGAAATGCAGTCCTGGATGGTTAGGGCACACTAACTTAGTAAATGCCTATTCACTCTACTCTTGAAATTACCTACAATGTAATCGGAGGGAAAGACAGATGCGGGCAAACTATTCCAGTCCTTTGCTGTATGAACAATGAAAGAGGAGGCAAAGCGCTTCGTTCGGATTTGAGGGATGTTCACAACAAAAGGAGTATATCCTGCAGTGCGTCTTGAAGTCCTATGGTGGAATGGGGATGGGGGAATTAGATCATGTAGTTCCTGAATTCTCGTGTTACTTTAGCAGTATTGGACAAGGTAGGATATTATAGAATTATTTTTTATTATTTTGTGTCTTCACACAATTTTTTATATAGCTGAAATCCCGATTCCCATTCGGCCTTGGATCTGCAATTTTAAAACATACACACACGATTCACAAGCACGATATGTAGATTGAGGCTTGGCGTGTACCCACGTTCATCTGGCTAAGCTATACACTAAATACAGCTCCCTTTGTGAATGTGGAGTTGACAATGGAACTCCAAATCACATTTTTTCAGTTGTCCCTTACTATCTTCTACCCTCTACGACCTCCTTCTTCATGATATTCCGCGCCCACAGACTTGAAATCCTTACTCTCCCTTGTTAACTCTTCTTTCGATTATATTTTATGTTCATTCATTAACGAAAATATCATTAAACTTTACTTTGTCTTTAAACCAACTCACCTTCTGTATATATTGTGATTTCTTTTATTGTTTTAGATCAATGAACAGTTAGCTTCACGGGGAATTGTTTCAGCAGTAACCACCATACTTCTTTGTTAGTTTGAATTGAATTATAGCTGAAATTAACTATCTCATGTATGTAGAGAGGAAACTACAACGATATATTTTTTTAAGAGAGCTAGCAATATTTCCTTTTTCAGAAATATTACTAACATTCTAGTTAACTATTCCAACTAAGCTTGTGCTAGGAGATGATTCACGTCAATAGTCGAATTGGTGGTTTCGAACCCACGACCTTATGATTCGCAGACCGTACCCTAAACCATTAGGCTATTGACGATTATATATAATATTAATTTTCTAAGGACATGGCAAAATTCAAGTGATGACTCCGAGCTCCTCCATGGTGTCGAGATCGCGCAACAGCATCTGTATGGTCTGCTTGGTTCGCGGGAAATATTCTGCGGTTTCGTCGTCTTCGAACGACGGATCCTGCGATTCCAGCTCTGCCAAAACATATTTATAAAAATGTACAAATTATAATAAAAGTTTTTTTGTCAAACCTATACAAATTAGTCAGAAAAGCTGACTTCAACTGTTTCACAGAATCGAGGTGCCGTAACTTGAGGTCGCTTAGCATGAACCTCTAAACTAACTCTGCACAAGGGCGGTGAGGGGTATCCTTTGTTTGGGCGGTTATTGTGATCATCATAATTTTTCATCCGCAAAACATCCACTCCTGGACATAGGCCACCATATACATACATAGCTGCGTCCTGCGGCCTTTATGAGATCATCAGACCACCTTGCGGGTGCACATCCTGCGCTGCGCTTGCCGGTCCGTGGTCCGACCCAGTATAACGTGGTTTGGACAAATGATTCACGTTATACTTTTCTCCTAGTTTAAATCGAATATACGCGAAACTAATACTTAAATAAACTATAAAAATCATTACTTACACAGTACAGAAATATAGCGTGGGAAATCCCAGCGTTATATGGGGGAATACCCGTAGTATATACAATAGATTGAAATCTCGTTATAAGAGTATTGCAGTCTCAATTATAAAAGACCAAAGAAAGGTGAGGTAAAGGGACAGCTTCATACTGACCAGCGACCTGCGCCTCTATGGAGTCGAGGCGCGCGTCGACGGCGGCCTGGCAGCGCAGGATGTGGCGCAGCAATCGCTCGCGGCAAACCTCGTTGTCTATCGCCGCCTCGGGCTGCGGCACACGCACCGCCGGTTGGTCTGTACATTTTTAGAAGATAGAAAGAGTGAGTTACGTTTCGTATACCGAAGACAGTGCAGTCGATATTAACGTCATAAGAACAAACAGTGTGCGGAGATAGTTTGAAACAAAAAGATGATGCAGTCACTCGGTTAAAGCTAGTTGAATCTAGATTTAGAAGAGCTATACAATAAGGGTAATTAAGTAAGGGTAATTATGTTATTTATAAATAAATTTAATCGTCAAAAAACCTTTATATATATATATATATTATTATTATTATATATAAGGCCCTCTTTAATAATACTAGCTCCACAGAGCTCCCGCAGTGCGCTATTCACCAAGTTATGAGGACACATTAATGACAGGTGATGAGACCCATTGTTATACATATTTTGTGTTATATAATGTAAAAATAAATCATTACACAACTACTGATCTCTATATATAAGAAGACAGTATAACTGTTGTTGTTTCTCACCTTCAACAGATTTCGCCAATCGCTCCAAGTCGGAAGTACTGATGGGCAGTTCTAACGCACCACCGGGGCTTGTGAGCAAGCCACTTAGAAGAGTCTGCGAGCCAAGAGATTCATCCCTGTGACTAAATCTGTCTTCATTCTCTTCGGACGAGGGTGTCTCAGCGCCCATATTTATATCTTTAACTTCTTCCGTCTTTACGGGCAAGTTCTCCTTGCCTATATTGTTGATTATGATGTTCAGGTCTGAGTAGTCGGAGTTCAATTTCTCCTGTGTAGCACTGAGCTCTGAACTCTCCCAGTCCTTCGCCCATAGGTATAACTTTGGATGGCCTTTTGTTCTATAAAAAAATAACCATGTAAATGTAATATTTAAACCTGTCAAACTTAAATTAAGTGACCTAATTGTGGGTGCCTTATTCATGTTACTGTGATGACCTCAGAGGGAGCGAAGAATCTGGTAGATATGGATATTCAACATTGATGACTTTCTTTTGTTTTTGTCTAAACGGGCAAAAGTACCCAGAAATTAAAGAAAATTCTTTCATAAATAAATAAAAACAATCTCTTATGTCCTTTAAACCACAAACAGTTAATGCTTAAATCACAGAAACAATACATTTTACATATTTTAACATACATTTCAAGTGGGTTTTTAATAATAAATATACTTATTCCAATCCATTTCATGATGTTTCTTAGCAATGACTTCTTCCTTCTTCCCAACCCATCTTTTTCCTAACTAGTGGCAGCAGACGGTACCTATTATATCGTAGGATATAGCCTAGATACGAGATCTTACGCTGTTTCATAGTTTATAACTTCTCAGCAGGGAATTAATTTAATAGGGCCTTAACCAACTTATTACTGAAACTATATTTTGGCTTTAATTTGTATAATTTCTAATTTTACGTTATAGATTAGTTGTCCAGTTACTATGGTAGTATAAAAATCTTTATTAAGAGTAAAACGTTTATTAATACGAAATTTTACAGTTGTGAAGACATTACAAAATTAATTCCTCAAAAGCAAATAAATATAACCGTGGTAGCTCAGTATGCGGGCGGTTGGCTCAAGTTGCATAGTACGCTAGCGACCCGAGTTTTATTGCCCGGTGCCGGTATCAATAAATTTGTTGTTGTAATTTTATGTGCTGTCTTACCATGCGCTCGAAGCGCATGAAGGAAAACATGGTGAGGAAACCTACATGTCCTAGAATTTTATTTCTAGGACATATTAAGTCTGCCCATCCGCAATAAGATTGATTTACAATATATTTAAATAATATGTTTGCAAATATTTTTATATTGATGTTAGATTTAGACAATTTTTTAAAAACAAACATTTTTATTATCCCACAATAATTTCAACAGCAACGAATTAATTTACAATTATGAGCGGGGGAGTGGTGTCCAAACTAGGAACAAACCTGTGAAATGGATAACCAGGCCTAAACCCACGGATGTCCACAAAACTTTTAAAACTATTGGAGAGAGAAGGAGAAGAGTACATGTATATACAAATTCGTTTAATACAAACAAAAATATGCCTAAAACTGATATATATTTAAGTATTCTAATATATATTTAATTATTCTATTGCATTATATTTTCCGTTTCATTATAATTCAAGGATTTAAACGAATCATATATTTTGTTTTTAAGGTTTTAAAGATCGGTCGGTAAGTGGGTTGATGAGAATGCAGATACTCACGTCGCGGCAATGTACTTGACACGTAACGCGTGCAAGGTGTCCTGGACGCGCAGAAGGTTACCAGCCAGCTCGTGCGAGCGGCGCAGCGCCTCGCACGGCTTCGAACCCGGCAGCAGACCCTCGTACAGCCGGTCCTGGTCGTGCACGAAGCGCTTGGACCGACGCCCGCGACGAGGGTTCAGGCAAATACTGCACGTATACTTCTCTGGGACCTGATTACAGTATTGTAAGTTATACTTCTTTACCTTCTTTCTTTCTTCGTTATGAAAAAATGAGAGTGAAATTTTAAGACGCACGCGCATCACTGTAACACAAAAGTAACAAGTAGAAGCTGCATACTACATATTAATGTCAGCTGGTTTAGATAGTCATTTGCAATAAATGCAATTATAAACTATTTTTTATGAATAATAAATTCCTATCCATTATTTTTGGTTGTAATACTATTTGATGACCCAGATGACCTACTTACTACCCAACATTGGGCGCGTTCCACAAGCGTTATATGAATACTTTGTACTGAAACATGGCCAATAGAATAAACATATTTACACAATGTCGATTTCTTTATTATTACAATGACTACCGTATTCTTTATTTTAAAAATCATTTTTGGGTTTTTTGCGAATTGTAGGCGTTGATAAAGGGCCCAATAATTGTTTTTGGCACAAGACATGGAACTTGCGAAAAAAAATGATCAGACTGAAGATATCTGGACTCGAACTTTTCATTATGTGAAAATATGGATTAAACGATATTTTGTAAAAAATGAAAATCGTTGGAGCCGTTTTCGAGATTCAGAGTACCTATGTATACATGAAAGATAAACATTGCCAGAATTATGGTCAAATTATCCCAATTTTTTTTATTTAAAAACCATAACCAAATTCATATGGTTGTAAATACCTCAGACTCTTTTTGTATGTTGTGGCAGAGTGCGTGCTGCCAGCAGAGACAGAGCTCGCACTGGACCATGAGCCCATCCTCCTCGCGGTAGCCGCAGTGACAGTTTATAATCTCCTCGCGTTTCATCTGAACTATCTTAATACGTTCTCCAGCTTGAAATAAATACAATCTCATTATTAGGTCACTTATGTGAATGACAAACTAACACACACCAGACTCTCGCATCATATATATATTTTCACACAGAGGACGCTATTTCCTGAGAAACAGGTTTAATTAATTCTTCCCATACCAGAGACTTTATCTTAATTATTATTATAAAATTAATCTTATAAATATATATTAGTATCATTTGTAAGATCTTAAAAAATTGAAAATTGGTAAAAAAAATTGTTTTGAATCACAATTTTTTAACATTAAGTTAAGTAAAACATAAAATATAGTCTCATTAAATTAAAATTGAAGGAAAGACATTCTATAAATATTGGGGACCATTTGCTGTTTGTTTGCTGTGTGCATTTCAATACAACTGTCACGGCAATATCTATAAATACATGAATTCATTGGAATGATAGTGGCGCCATCTCTTAATACCAACTCAGAAACCTTCATAGACTCATGCACAACACTTAACCGAAGATCATCACAGGATCAAATGCATAGTTTTCGATTCTATATTGGACTTATAGACAATTATTCATTAATATATATATATATATATATATATATATATAGTTTCCAGATGTGTAATCCACAATTAATTATAAAATAAAAACTCCAAACATGCTGCATATTGTGTATCTATCCATGTCTATTGTTTTCACAATGAGATAAACTTCTCACAATTTAGTTAGACTCAACACTCGTCACATATGTGACCTAATAAGCTTGGTGAAAAGTAGACAGCGATGGCTATCTGACTACCCCGGTTATATGACGGGAGAGCTTATTTATTAATAAATTTGCATGCTATTGACGAGTCTTTGGATTTTTTAATTAAGTGTAAGACAAATGGGTCTTTGCAGAAACTTACTCTCAGAATATGTATACATGGATTCCTTCTGGTCCTCGTTGGACTCTGACGATACCGCCGCGTTAATAGATATTTTATTGTCCATGGTCTTTGAATCTGGTGTTCCAGAGCCGGGGAAACTGGATCTTGTTTCGAAATCAGAATTCATAGTCAACCATTCCTCATCATCACTCAATGGCTTCTTCGCGAACGTGGCGTAATCTCTACGCTTTTTCTCGACTCTCTTTTTGAATTCTAGATTTGGTTTTGTTACTGTATGAGTGGATATGGCAGTTTCAAAATCTAACACATCAAGCTTTGGAATATTAACTGGTGTGCTCATTCTCGTATCCAATTCTAGTTCTTCTGCTTTATCATTAATATCCGTCTCTATTCTCCTTACCGGAAGAAGGACTTTAGGCCTCTTGACCGGTTTGGTTGGAGGTACGTTGCGCAGCTTTGGTGATTCTAGCGCCATTGGTATATCCTGCGGCGATAGCGGTATATCTATCTTTAATTCAGAATCAAGTTCTGTCATATCTCTTTTCATCTCTTCGGCACGTTTCGAAGGTCTCGGTATTTTGACTTTAATCACTTTACTTTCTCTTTGTTTCCTCAGTTTAGTTATTTGTACCTTTGTAGGCCTGGCCCTCGCATAGGCTAAGTCTTGAACTCGTGGTGTAGCTCCGAGCATTTTCCGGAGCTCTCGGTGATAATGTTTAATGTGCATTTTCAATAATGTGTTATTTCTAAAGTTCTTCGTACAACCGTCAGCTGGACACCGCAATAAGTTGTCAATGAGTTGAACTTTTAATGCTCCAACGAAGACTGGAAAAATGGTAATCAAAATATATCATCAAATCGATGTAAACTTTTTTAAAAATCGAAACAGAAGGTTATTTATCAAATTATAAATACCATATCCGTCTTCTAACGTGGCATTGTCACTGTCGTTTGTCACTGCTTCATCGTGTATAGAAAAAGAATTCAAAAAAACATGATCTTTACTTGTTCCTTGTAACCCGTCATTAGCAACGGTATGCTGAAAAGGCAATGAAATAAATATAATATATAAAAACTTTAGTTTTAATGCAAAAAATGGCTGCCTCAGTTTGGAATTTATTTTTTAGACATTTGATTAGATATAAATAAATACGACATACAAAATCTGTAAATTTTGAAACTAAAACGGGTAAAAATAAGGGGTGAAATTAAGGCAATATTTTTTGTAATAAATTAAAAAAATACCAGGGGCAACTGTACACGGCATGCCTTGTTTATCAACCCGCAAAGTATTTATTTTGGCAAAAGATGGAAAAACTTATAATGTTCTTAAGCTATTTGCAGTCGGAGATGCGAGTCGCGTGCGCTGATAGTTATTTATATATTATAATAATACCCTAAGACAGGGGTTGGCAATCTTTTGTGTTGGAAGATTCAAAAATTATAATTTACATAATTAAGTTTTTAAAGAGCCACAATTTTTTTTTGTTAGCAAAAAATTTTACTTGCATAACTAAAGTTAGTAACGAAGAGCCGCAGCTTTACATCCAAAGAGCCGCATTTGGCTCGCGAGACGCAGGTTTCCAGGTTAGGAATTCTTCAACAAGATACCTCGCCTTCTAGGGGAACGCGGGGTTATGTGGGATTTTTACCCACTAAAAACCCTCCCGGTGGCACTTCCTCGGTGCATAGTGAGGGGCACCGGGAACTCCAGTATAACGCGACGGTGCTCCGCGTTAATCCGACACGGGCCAGCCGATGTCGCTTGCTTCCCGGGTCCACTTCAGCGGACGACAGCCCCCAGCCTTGTCGCCCCTAGTCTTATTCTACGAACCCAGAACTACAGCGGGGACTCTCCCGATCCTGTTCGGCGGTCTCCTTCTGGGCCATTACGGCTCAGGTTGCCGACCCTACCCTAAGATATAATGTTATAGTAAATTTTTAACAACAAACCATTCGACGCATTTTCACCTCTCCACCCCATCGCCTTTTCTCTTTCGTTTTCACAATACCTTTCATTTTTTTCAAGCTTAATTTTTTTCTCTTCACTAAAGGTGACGAGGTGCTCATTAAACCGGCTGGCACCGGGGATACTGGTTCTTCTATACCCGTGTATGTGATCCAACCCATACGCCTGGATAGCTTTAGATGGGACGCAAAATCGAGTAAAGCGTACTCATATTGTCGTAAATCTTCATTTGATTCGTTTTCGAGAAAGCTACGCATTTCCGTTTTTGTATGAAAACGACGATTATCTGGGCTGGAAGAACAAGGTAATACAATAAATAAAATAATAAAATCGACGGTTACAAGACTAGTGGCTACGCAATCCGATTTACAATTAATTACGATTTACGATTGGACGAATGAATTGGCTTTTTTCGGAACGAAATTCCTTATGGGGCGTTGCAGAGGGGTACCCTAGCCAGTGACATTGATAACGTTAACGTTTTATTGTGAACCTGTTTACATAGATGGCACTGCCTGATGGTTTAGGGTACGGTCTGCGAATCGTAAGGTCGTAGGCTCGAATCCACCATCTAAGAAATATTCCTAGCTTTCTTTTATAAAAATTAAATTAAATATTTATTTTTATAAAACATTGTTTATTTGTATATTTTTTTATTTTAATCATACAGGTGTTGAGATAATTTTGTAAAGTAGTTTATTTTTATTTTTATCTAATACCCGAATAATTATTTTCTTTATACCACCCGGTTATTTTTTGAATTTGTCTAAGTCCAAAAAAATTACTTGCTAAAAAATTTGTGTAGTAGTACGGCGATGGGATCACCCACTCTCACATACATGAACTAATAAGCTTGGTGAAAAGCGGAGGCAAGAATATTCTAACCTTTGACTACTTCCTTTGATCAACTGATTCCAAGACCTTCACAGATAACATAACATAATAGTTAATATACTAACCTAATTAAAACAACGTCCCATTTTCCAGCCGAGTTTCCTAAACTCCTTCGTACCATATGCTTGGTCCAACCTTCAGGTAAGCGGTCATCTTCCACCTAAAGATTAAATTACATGGACTGTATTTAAAAAAATTAAGAAAATAATGTTTAATTTAAAAATTTTAATTCTAACCTGGACACTTCGTCTTGGTAAAGGAGGTACGCTATTCGGATCAGCTTTAACTTCACTCTCTATTTCGCTGACAGCGCCCACTGGTTGACCGTTCACCCACCTGCAACACCATTCTCCTGGCAACAGAAAGCTCTTCGGCATCACCTGTTGCTTCTGCGGACTAGTCTTCATTTCTCTCTTGAAACCTATTTGTTTTTTCATCTCTTCTACCTGCCGTTTCATTTCTGCTAATTCACATTTCACTTTTTCCACCTGTTTTTTAACCTTTTTTTCCTGTAGTAATCTTAATTTTTTACTTTTTTTCATTTTAGACAAACTTTTCTTTGTTTTCTCTTCCTTCTTTGTAGGATTAGATGATTCTGGTTGTTCGATTGATGATGATTTTTCGTCCTTGATATCCACGGGCGTATCTACACATTCTTGGCTTGCAGGTTGTTCACTTATTTCTTTTTCGATTTCCACATTAGGTGAATCTACCTTCTCTGCTTTATACATACCGTCTTCTAATTTTATTATGACTTCTTTAATCCTATCAATAACTTCTTCATGCTTTCGATTATCTGTTACTTCAAAATTTTCAAGTTTTGTCTCCTCTTCTAACACCTAAATTTGTGAAATCCTTATTAATTCAAATAAAAATAAATATGGTATAGACTGTAGTAAATGCGAATGTATAAATACTATATAATAAGAATAAACCTCAAATAATTAACTTACTGGGTCAGTGCTGTTCTTACTTTCTGATAATTCTTCATTAATACCTGAGTTATTAGACTGTTCACTGTTCAGATCATTGTCTATACTTTGAGGAATATCAATTACATCATCTTCTTTAGTGTCCATCTCGGAAAATGGAGATTTCTCTTCACTTGCCTCTGCTATAAATTTATCCTCTATATTAGCAACTGTGCCAATTATAGACGCTACAGCATCTAAAAATATTTTACAATTATTTAAATACTCAAATGTAAAACAATACTATACTAGATTTATTATATTACAACATTTACGAAAACATTTCACCAAATCAAAATAAATTCACCAGCCTGTTACTTTGCCACATGGATAACATTCGATTATTGGTTTCAAACAGCTTGGTCCTAAAGCTATACAGCTGCATATATATGAATTTAATTTATTTACCTGGGATTTCATTTATTTACCTGGGATTTCATTTTTCAGCTTTACATCATGTTCTAGATGGATTTTCTTTCGAACAGTAGTAGGTTTTCTCTGCTTAATGATCCTTGAGACTTGCATGTTTATTGCTTTAGGTGATTTTTGCTTTTTCCTTTTCTTTTGACCGATATTAAATATCTCTTTTATGTTCAACTTGCGTTTCTTCTCACGACGCTCGCTTTTTGAACCTAAATAATCACGGGTAGGATCAAAGAGGTGAGTATGGAAAGCTGCCATTTGAGGCATGCTAGAAGTGGCACTACTAGGACCAGCCCCATAAGGAATAGGAGATGGATTAGCTGAAGTTGATGATGAGGATGATGTATCAATGGCTAAAGGATCCATTCTTTCAGCAGTGTCTTTTAGCTTATACATTCTGCTTGTGGTACACTTCCACTGGAAACCATCGTCAAATATAACCTCGTAAGAGCCTGCCAATGAAAAAATAAAAAAATGAAAAAACAAATTCTCTATTAATATTTACATAATTATTAAGAGTAGTTACAGTTACTCACCATTGCCTAAATCTTTATAAATTGTGGCCATAAATCTCCGATTATCTCTCCACCGCGCTAAGCACCGCTCACCAACTTCAAACTTCAGCTTTTGTTT
The DNA here is from genome assembly GCA_029286785.1 of Meandrusa payeni. Classification (NCBI taxonomy): domain Eukaryota; kingdom Metazoa; phylum Arthropoda; class Insecta; order Lepidoptera; family Papilionidae; genus Meandrusa; species Meandrusa payeni. The sequence goes on along the minus strand of JAGSMX010000024.1, from coordinate 13,181,970 downwards.
CTCCTCATGCTTAACTTCTTCCTTTTCATCTGTTTCATTTGGCTCAGATTTGAGCGTTTCAGTTTGGGATGTAGTAGGTGACTGAGTGGTAATGTTAGTAACAGGTCTCAATCTAGGACTGCTAACACTTATCCATTCATCATGTCTAAAAATTGCCATAATAAAAATCTGTTTACTAGCAACATCAAATCATTTTTAACTCTAAAATCAAATTTGTTTTAATAACAACCGGACTGTTGAAATTCTATTTTTGTTACACTGTTAAACATCATCCCGATTTGACATTGATATAAAATTAAACATGTATAATTTACCCTATTTTGGGCATCCATAGCATAAATTACAAAGCCATGCGTCAACAATCTTGATAGACCCCTGTATGAATTTAATAATTTATTTTATAAATTATGATAAAATTAAAACTATAATTATGACCTACAATGATGACTCAACGTCATAATAAGAACTACAAATTGAGAACTACATTGTTCGCCATTCTCTTATTTAAAATGCTTAAATTTGCTTGGCCTATTTAATCTAATTGAACCACCACGAATAATAAAACTAATCTATATTAAGTATTAAATAGTCAACACAAGGTCGATGTAAAAACAATTCTCTATGCAAATTCCAGTGTCTCTCACCTTTTCAAAATTTTCAAGTATAAGTAACGTAAAGTGTAAGTAACCGTCAACGGAAACGCCCTCTTTGTATTTCCGAATTATCGTAGGAATATTACTAAATTAAACTAAACCCATGTAAACTTTCATTAAACTTCTGTCAGAATACATCCTTTCCAATAAAATCATTAAATCATTGAAATTCGTTGGTGTGATATGGAGTTATTCGTCCATTCGTGGTGCATATACTTGATGCCAATTTAACACTTGTATGGTTTTCTGATCCCTTTATCAGAATTGAACCAAATGAAAAAATGGGACCATATGGGAAGCATCAACTTTCAAATTAATAAATCATCAAAATCGGCTCACCCAGTCGAAAGTTATGCAGTAAAAAACATTAAAAAAATACAGATGAATTGAGAAACTCATCTTTTTGAATTCTACATATCACATCTGAGCTTAGAGACATAACAACAAAAATGAAATGAATGAAATTGTATTCTAGTTCAGTAATAATTAATCTCAGCTAAAAAAACCTATATACTTATATTCTTGTTGTCAGAACAAATAACTACTTGTAAACCATCACTACATGTCATGTTCCTTGACCAATTAAAACCAGAAATCCTTTTTGTTTTTTTTTGACGGGGATGGAAATCTTCACAAAGATACCTCCGCCTTCTGAGGGGCGGCGGTTATGTGGGGATCTTACCCACTAAAACCTCCCCGGTGGCCCTTTCCTCGGTGCATGCCTCGAGGGGCTCCGGGATCTCACGTGGAACGCACCGGAGCCTCTGCACTGTGCGCAAGGAGAGCACGTCCCGGGGGGAGGTTACTCCTTCCCCCCTTGTGCCGTCGCAGCGCAAGGCGACACGGGCCAGCCGATGTCGCCTTTTTCCCGGCTCTACTTTGGTGGACGTCGCAGGCCCCCACCCTTGTCGCCCAGTGAACCCGAGGCCCCTTTTAGTCGCCTTGTACGACAGGCAGGGGATACCATAGTCTTATTCTTGAGAGCCCAGAACTACAGGGCTGTAAAACCAGAAATCCTTTTCCAGCTCAAAAACCAATGTCTCAATTAAATTATAAACTTACTTTTTGGTATCATTCTCATAGTGGACCAATACTTCCATCTCATCATAATCTACTTCAAGAATTTGGGCTGGATGCCAATACTCTCCAAAATCCTTTGCCTCAACTTTAGACCCAACTGATAAAGCCATACTATTACCTGAAATATTAGCATAATTTAAAATAAAATCTTTACTAACAAATCTATCAATACTCATGCTCCAAGATGCATAAATCAACAAAGACAGCTAGAATCTTGCAAATTATAAATATTCTCTGCTCGTGAGCAATATGTTTATTTCAAAGCTTTCTATTAAACATCATACCCTTTTCTTCTGTACTAAGGTAGTGCTTATCAAAGCCTTTGTCTTCCCTCTTATTTAAAATCCTGGCCTCCGATTCACTTAATATGAAATCCATTACACTGGTAGCCACTGCCAATGGTTCCGGTTGCATTTCACTATCAGGAACCTTATCTTCAATTTTACTACCACCCCAGTCATTTGGCTCTTTAGGGACTGAAGCCTTCTTATCACATTTTTGCTCATTGATCTCTTTTTCTTGTTCTTCTATGAATTTCTTTATAGCATCCACATTTTCCGTTTCTGATAATTTACGTTTTGTTGACAAACTTTTGACATTCTCAAATTCTCCCGAAGATTTTTCATCTGCATTCATTTTTGATGTTTTAATGACCCACGGAAATATAGATGGTACAGCATCTGTAATACCCATGGAAGTATATAGAAATACACATTATAACTATGAGAAGTATCATGCAATAACTACAAAATGCAAATTATAAAATGATGTATGTTTTCAAAGGCATAATGTCTTTGTATGTTACAAAAAACTACTACTGACAAACACATCAGAATGTACCTGACTTTAACACATATTTAGAGTCCTTGTAAACTTGAAAATCTCTTTTACGAAAGTGTCGTGAACAAACATATGATTTTGTCGCTATGTTAAAGTGTTTGTTTTGTGTTACAGTTAACCACTTGTCACACAAAGGGACATCTTTGGGATACTTGTGGTATGTTACGCCAATATCTTCCTTTCTTGTAGAACATGAGTAACAGTTCTCTATGCAACACTTTTTAACTGCCATCCTATGTTAAATAAACTGTTTAATATTATACTTTACAAATATTTTTTTCAAACCATACCAAAAATATAGTATCTACAGTAAGATGAAAGCACTATATAAGCATAATATCTATGGTTAGCGGAATTACTAATTTCCACATCAGTTTTAGAATACTATACTACCAAGGGAGTATACTGAGCTGTGGTAGCTAGGTGTCCGGGCAGACTATGTATAGAATATACTTATGTATCAATGTAAGATTTAAATTCATGATATGTATATGATGATACACTAAAATAATTATATTTTATTTTAGTGTATCTTAATATTTATGACTTACTGAAAATTTAATGGTTGAAAAATGAATCGAACAGAGAACAATATGTCACAAGAACTAACATTTACTTTTCAACTATTACGAAATGAAACCACAGAAGAGTATTCATTATTCACTTTCTGATCACAAAATATTTTCTTGTGCATGTATCTTATGCAATAACTTACTCCCATACAACCAACTAAGGATTTTTATAACATAAAAAAAATTACTACAAAGGATTTCTATCGCCTACTTTTTACTCTCCTTTTTGGCGCATTCAATCTTAACATTTACAATCGAAACATAATAAAGTTAACACAAATAATTTATTTATTAATTAACGAGATGTTGAATTGTAGAAAATCAACAATATATAAATAACATACCTGTAGTAATAAATTCTTTTCTTGAATTTTTTTTAACTAATTGAATTCGACGAATTCAATCAATCAGTCAAAACTTTAATATCAAGACGAATATTACAAAAAAAAACTAAAGCGAAGGAAAACGATCCCTAAAGGTAGTAACATGTAATTATAGATAATATTATTTTTCAATCACACTCAAAACAGAATGGCGTAGCATGAAGAAAAATACTCCCTGACATTTCGTGTATAACCATAGACTATAAATATATTTTTCTCTTCTTTTATAATATTGAGATTGACTACCAGTCTTTAAGTAAAACGCATTACATTACTATATTATGACCAGATGACCATACGGAATCTAACCTTTCATTAAAAACGTTACAAAAAGTAAATATCAAACCCGCACAGTTATATTTACTGTAATAATCTACAATATTAAAAATTTTTCTGAATTTTTTTTATTAATTTCGACCTCAATTCGAAACAAATATTAAACGCTATTCCAAGCTGACGCCCTATACTATGAACATACTATGAAGTCTTGGCGTCTTTGTTCTTTTCCTTCTCCGGAATTGTGCTCTTTGTCATTATGATATTCTTATTTAGTCTTGGATATGGATAATTGAAACCAAATACTTTCCAACCAAAACCAATTTTAGAAATCAATTTATAAATTATGGGGCAATGATTATTTGTAGCCACTTTCCCAAACTTTTATGGCCTGGTAACAAAACCTTTGAGCCAAGTCTTTTTAAAACACATACATTTAATTCTTACGTGTGCAATAGAAAAAAGAAATCTCCATAGGGCAATGAGTACTTCTATTATGTCCGTAGATCGGCGTTCCAAAATTCGCCCAGAAATGACATTTTTAAAATAATAATTTAATACCTCTTTTTCTTTTCTCTTATGGTAGTGGCAATAACCACACGGGCTTTATCGTGTTTATGTGTGTGTGTTTTTTATGCAGTTTCAAAAGAACGGTAAACCAAATAAGTTGTAAGTTTAATTGTAAGACAAAAAAAGGTAAATAATCTGACACAATTTCAAGGTAAATCTAGAATCAGAGACTGGCAATCCATAGATTTGACATAAGATATATACCAAAGAGTATAATACTGTAATGATAAAATACCAATAAAAACCAAGAGATAGCCACACAAAAGACGTAAAGGAAATGTTAATGTAATACGACATATATAAGTTTTCGTAAAAGGACGACTTTTTACATTTTTTGTCCTACTATATAATCTTTACTACGAAAAAGTACAATCGATAAGTATGGACTTAGCAAAATCGTTGTTTAGTTCAAGGGACCACGTAGGCTACGTTGGTCGCGAAGATCACGAACGTAAAATAAGTGCAGAGTTAGCGGACGACGACCCAGAAGACATAATTGATGCTATACGGGGATTGAATATCGCCGATGAATTACTACCAGCCCCGGGAGGACCTTTCTCCTCGCTTACACCGAGTATGGTACCTCAAGATATAATGGCAAAGTTAGCACAACCAGAGTCAGAAGGTCACGGTGGTCTTCCTGATTATCGATTTGATGAGTTTGGTTTTTGTGTTGATGATGAAGATGAATCAGATATATCTGATAAGGGAGGTGCTGTCCAAGAGGAAGAGCATCATCGCCTTCAGTGGGAGTTTTATAGCAAGGAAATAAGTTTTGCTGAAAGTGAAGGTAAACTCTCGGGAAGTGAAAAAATTCAACAAATGGTGAAGGAAGGTGTCCCTCATACATTACGCCCACAGGTGTGGATGCACCTTTGTGGTGCTAATAAGAAAAGGGCAACTACAGAAATTACATATCACGAAATTGTAAGGGCTTCTAGTGATGATGGATTAGTGACTAGTAAACAAATTGAAAAGGATTTGGTTCAAATTTTGCCTAATAATGTTTGCTTCTCCCATCCAACTAGTACTGGAGTGCCCAGGCTCCGTCGTATCCTTAGAGCATTGGCTTGGCTATACCCAGATATTGGTTACTGTCAAGGTACAGGAATGATTGCTGCGTCACTTTTGCTGTTGATGGAGGAAGAGGAAGCATTTTGGATTATGTGTACTACAGTGGAGGATTTGTTACCAGCATCATACTATTCATCAACATTAATTGGCATACAAGCAGATCAAAAAGTCTTGAGAAGTCTAATTTCAACATATCTGCCTGGTATTGATCAAGTCCTTAATGCACATGACATAGAGCTCTCTCTTATAACTATGCACTGGTTTTTAACTCTATATGCTAATGTAGTTCATATGAAAATATTGCTAAGAATTTGGGATCTTTTCTTTTTTGAAGGCTCTATTGTACTTTTTAAAGTGACTCTTGCTATGCTAAAGATAAAAGAAAATAGATTTACTGAGATATCAAACTCGGCTCAAATATTCAATGCATTGTCAGATATACCAGGTGAAATTGATAATGTTGATTTGCTTATAAACACTATTGATGAAGTCTGTGGTGACACATTGAGCCCTGCTTTAATTGAAACACATAGACGTCGGCACTTGGCATATCTTATGGCAGACCAAGGTGCTTTAGTTGGCAATCCTAGTGCAGTTCCCAACCTACCAAAACAACATTTACAAAGAAGGCAAATTAAAAGAAACAAATCGGTAATTCAAACAATTTTATTTGGAGATGATAGTAACAATGAAGATGCTGTATCTAAAAATGTAAAGCAAACTGAAATCCTTGTGGATCTTAGGGAAGCCATTTTACAGGTTGCACGTCATTTTTTAACTTTAGAACCTCAGCTGCAATCTGAGGTACAGTTAACAGCAGATTATACAATGCAAAGTCATGCAGCAGACAGAGAAAGATATGTCAATGTATCAAGAAGCAAAAGAAGACGTGCAAAGGCACTTTTAGACTTTGAAAGAAGAGATGGTGATGAATTAGGTTTTAGAAAGAATGATGTTATAGAAGTAATCAGCTCAAGAGATGAACACTGCTGGATTGGAGAACTTAATGGTTTAAGAGGCTGGTTTCCAGCTAGATTTGTAAGATTTTTAGATGAGAAAGGTGTCAAATACAGCAGAGCTGGTGATGATTCTGTTACAGAAAAAGCGGCACATTTAGTTCGAGGTGTTCTGGCTCCTGCATTCAAAAGAGTTTTATTGCATGGAATAAAAAAACCGAGTTTTCTAGATGGGCCATGTCATCCATGGTTATTTATTGAAGAGGCATCTTCAAGAGAAGTTGAAAAAGATTTCAACTCAGTTTATAGTCGCTTAGTATTGTGCAAAACATATCGCTTGGATGAACAAGGAAAAGTTCTAACACCAGAGGAATTGTTGTATAGATGTGTTCAGGCTATAAACTTATCCCATGATAATGCCCATGCTCAAATGGATGTGAAGCTGCGGACTCTAATCTGTATGGGATTAAATGAGGAAGCATTGCATTTGTGGCTTGAAGTGCTTTGCTCAAGTGTAGATGTTGTCCAAAAGTGGTATCATCCATGGTCATTTATTAATTCCCCAGGTTGGGTACAAATCAAATGTGAGCTAAGGATACTCTCCCAATTTGGGTTTAATCTAAACCCAGATTGGGAACTACCCCTGAAAAAGGATTCACAAAACCAGCCTTTGAAAGAAGGTGTGCGAGATATGCTGGTAAAACATCATTTGTTCTCATGGGATTTATAAATACATAATTGATTATTCTTATATTATAAAAATTACTTCGACAGTCAAAAGGCCGAAAAAAAGATGACCTTTTCATGAATTATTTTTTTGATCTCAAGAGAGCCACCAAATAATAAAATTGTAATAATTTAAACTAACAATTTTTTTTAAATTGTATAAACTTTGCAAGAATTTGTATAAAATTGTTTGTATTTTTACATTTCTTGTTCATATATTTTAGCTAAAAAATATTTTTAATATATACTTACGTATTATAGTTTAATGATTGTTGTACTTAACAAAATCTTTTGCCTATGTAATTTATTTGTAATAACAACTAGATTTTCTGTTAAAAATTTATAATTGTGTTTAAACCTAAATAAATTTATGTTTACACTTCTATACTTTATTGAGTTAGTATTATTAAGTGTTATTAAATTGGCAATATTAATGAAAGTCAGCGTCAGAATTGTTGTGACGCGCACCCTGAACGTTTATTTTAAGTGTTTCCAACACGACAAGTACATTAATTCCTTGAAAATTTATTATAAATAAAGAGACAAGGTTGTCCTTTTTATACACAAAAACATTTAACCATTTTATGTTTTGCTGTGCGATATTATAACTATCACTAAGAAGATTAAATACAATAGGAAAGCCTACTTTAGGAAAACTATATACAATACGTAAGAGAGGGAAATTTAATTTAGATTGTTACTGTGGGCACGATGCCGTGTAAATTTAACAGGGTTTATTTTGCTATACTTTACAATCCATTTACATTCTGAAGCTTAAAATCACTTTTGTAAACCTATATCCAGTGTTGTGGTCAAGTTAAAATGGTGATACAATATTGTTAATGGATAAATTTATAGTTCCCTGTTTAATTATTTATATTTCTACCTAGATAAAGTTACCCTAATAAACTGTATACAAAACTGGCAACACTTTAAACAATACCGTCGCATTGACAGGTGACGGTTAACTTTCCTTCTTTTTCTCTTCAAATCGAGAAATCAAACGTGCTTGTTCTCTTTGAGCTAAGGCCAGTAGGCGACTTGCACTAAATAATTAAAAATGGCATCAAAGGCTGAATTAGCTTGTGTTTATTCCGCTCTCATCCTTGTTGATGATGATGTAGCAGTAACTGTAAGTATTACCATTAATTACTTTTAGGTTATATTTGTTGAGACAGTTAACTTATTTGTATCCAGTTCAATCTGTTGTAATTATTTGATATTTTGTTTGAGATGTTTCTTTAAATAATTAGTGTAATGATTAACTATGTAGATGAAAAGTTATTTTCGATAAATAGATCACCTTCAGAGTTGAATTAGTAAACATGTTTTAATTGTAGGGTGAGAAGATCTCTACGATTCTGAAAGCCGCCGCCGTGGATGTTGAACCGTATTGGCCGGGATTATTCGCTAAGGCTTTGGAGGGTATAAACGTGCGCGACCTGATCACAAACATCGGATCTGGGGTGGGAGCTGCGCCTGCCGCTGGAGGCGCCCCTGCAGCATCTGCAGCTGCGCCGTCATCAGAACCCGCCAAGGAAGAGAAGAAGGAAGAAGAACCTGAGGAATCTGATGATGACATGGGCTTCGGTAAGTTCACGAATTTTTATTTATGATATATATCCTATACATTGTAGACTAACACATGCAAAGATGTGTCAGTAGGGAGAGAGATGTGTAAAGAAAAATGGAAGTATTTATTTTTACATACAAATCACAAATTTATGAATTTTTAATAGTTTTTTGGCTCTTATTTTCCACCATTTCAGTACTGGATTATCCGAGAAGCTACATTTCTGGATTCTGTCATACAGTGATCAAAAATTTTAAAATAACTTATTAGAACTATTATTTCTTATATATATAATATGGAATCGCATCTAATGACCCTTCTACATTAATAAGTAACCTCCCTCTTCTAGTTAGGCAGCTATCAGTCAAAACCGATAATATGGCAACACATTGGTATAAGGCAACTTGGAATTGAGCATGTGACTATCAAATCATGTACCACATCGCTTGGCCAGTAGGCTTAAATGATCACTTCATTAATTTTGACAATACTTAAAATTAATTGACAGTTTGAGAACAAGTATATTTATTTTCAATGATGTTTAGCATGTATTAGCTTCAGAAATTATATGATTGACAAATTTATTACTGAGAAACTGTAGGAGAAATTTGACTTACTTAAAGCTATTTTTATAATCTAACCTTTTATTATTTATTTGTTTCAGGTCTCTTTGACTAAAAAGCTTTATCTTAAAGCTATGGTATTCCATTGTTAAGCTTTATGAAGCTTGTTTAGTTGTAAGGAAATACACTTCATAAAAAGTTAAAACCACTATAGACTGTTTTTTATTTTACCTGTATTTACGGTCCACTTTGAGTGTGTTAATCAAAAATATTTTGCATATAATTGAATGCCTTAAGGTTCTCTATTAGCTAGTATCCTAAAATTTTTGTTATTATTGCTTTAACTGGTGTGAGTATTGAACAATTTTTATATTTATTAAAAAAAGTTAAAAATAAGAGATTTTCTACATGATGGATCATGCAACTGGTAACACTATTTGCTTTATTATAATAGAGAATGTTGACAACATAGCATTAACACTAATAAAAAGTGTTTCTGTAGTTTTTGAAACAATCCCCAATAAAGCTGATGCTTTTAAACAACCTTTCTATGAAAGCAAAAGCAATTATTTATGCAGAGACCGCTTTACTTTTTGGTAAACACTTTTGCTTATTCAACAAGAAGCTTCTCTTATTGGTAAAAATAAAATGACTGTATGATTTTAAATTGAATTTATTCTATAATCTACTTGAAGTAACCACAATTTAACCCCACATTGCTCTTTGAACACCTGAGAGTTTATTGTAGTCGGCCAAGTGACGCCACACAATACGACTCATGCGCCATTCTTTCACGATGCCACGAGGTCTGAAAAATTCAAAATATTAATACATAATACTAGCTTGGCCCTTCAGGGGTCATTTGTTCATAGCATTAAGAGGTTTGCAATAAATCATATATAACAATTCATGTAAACCATCCTCTACATTAGATAAGAATGTTAATAATGGTTGATAAAATTAATTAGCTATTATTAATAAAATAAAAATTCACTTCAGCAAAGATCGCGTATCCATGTTCCTAGCAGACTCTTGTCTATTAATTATGAATACATTTCTGCATTTTTTTGGCTATTTCGCCCAGTGTACTAGGCTTCCCAAAGTAACAGTATGGCAAATTGCAGGTTTAGATAAAGTAATAGAACTAGCTAAGATGTAAGTTGTTCAAATAGAGACAGAGTGCCCTAAGTTATCATGCCACCTCTCGTAATCAAGTGAAATGCTTCTGCAAAAATAACTCTTTTTCTCAGTTATCATTTTCGGAAGGTAAAGTAATTGTCTTCATGTCACAACTGCTTTAATAACAAATGAAGACCCAATTTTTATAATTGTAAAATGTAATGTATATACAAACCTGGAAGTGATCACACAGCGATTATTTATCCGCAAAGGGATGGCATTCATCTCAAATTTATTAATATCTTTGTCAGCAAGCTCTCTGATTTCGATTGGGAGTACATTATTCCTTCTCATTGCATTAATTCTAGTTCTTTCTAGGAAATTTTCGGCGCTCATTCGGCGTCTTTTCACATCACGGATCATAAGCCAATTGGCCCATTTGTTTCTAACCTGCTGAAACTAGAGAGACAAAATTAATTGTAAAATACGTATTTTATACTACTTGAAGTATTCTATTAAAATATAAGTTTTATTACGAATTTTATCACAGTTTTTAAATTTTCTGTACTTGTAAAATCGGTCAGGTTAGCTCGGGCGTAAAATATTTAAATATTGTAATTATCTATTTAAACAGGTAATTGTGGATGTTAAAACATTACATATATATATAAGAAACTTAAATATATTTAAGAATGATAATAATTTGCATACTCCATAACCAGGGCCATATTGCGACTTCCACACAAATTTTCCAAGGTTACTAATATTTAAATTCATTTTTAACAATATATTTATTAATATATCTTAGAGGTTAAGTACGTAAAACTAGGGCATTAATTTATAGTATAGATAAATATTTTTCGTCTCTGTGACAGTATGTTTTTTATGGCAGGAAAATTGCAAATTAACTTTATGCCGTTATTCCATGTTACATTTCTTGTTCAAACAAATAAATTGTTCAGTTTATCAATAAATTTTATTATTAGTAATATAACAGCCAGACTTTTACTTTAATTTCCCATCAAAAAATCATGGTCAAACATTTGCTTAGAAATTATATAATGAATGTTACAAATAAATTACTACTTAATTATATTAATCATTTTTACCTTCCCTCCTCACTTTAATTTCGAATTTAATACAAATTATCTAAATCACATTACCAAAATGATAATTTAACATTAATTTTAGATATCGCAACACTGTCAACGTCAAGCACAATATTTAAAATGTTATATTTTAACTCGTAGTTTCTCTACTATTAACTTGACTATTACCAAAACAAAAAATAACTAAGTATTCTGTTACTTACGATTACCACCGTTAGAAATGAGTTCGAAAAGACGTATTTCACAGAAAGATAGTCCTATCAGAAGTCAAATGAAGAAAAAGAAAAATCAAATTGTAACATATTTTTATAAAAATTTAGAAGAAAGTGGAATTATTTTGAAGGATCCTCCTGAAAAAAACGTAGCATTGCATGAGACTATTCATATTATTCGTAATATTAAAAAAAATCTTCAAAAGCACTTTGATTACCCAAGAAATGTGTCTGAGTTCCTCACAGATTTGACTAATAAGTGCCAAGATTTGAACATTTTCAAACATTATTTATTTCCTAATATTGTGCGATCAATTGACAGTGATGCAAGTGAGCATTTGACTAGTGACAGCATATTGAAAATATTACTTGGTGTACCAATTCTGCAACCCAAGTTAATTGATTATGTATTTTCAAGTGCAACTGATTTGGCTCTTGATTCAAGTTATATGCCTTGGATACAAATGATTTTAAAATGTCTATCGTCTTTGGACTGCATAGTAAACAGTGAAGCAATGGCAACACATCTTATTAATTTACTGGACATTGCAACAGAAAAAATGGTACGCCTTGAGATAATAACCGCCATCCCTGACATTTTAGGTGACCAAGAGCACAATAATGTAGCCAAAGAATTATGCAGAATGTTAGGTCAGGAGCATGACCTCATTCCTGCCATCCTAGACTGTGTCTCATATCTTTGTCTCTCAGATGAAGAGTATGAACAAATTCAAAAGAAAACATTGAACATTTTACTGGGTTTGTCTACATGCAATTACTTCCCTAATTTTGTTAAAGTTTTACTGATGCCTGGTCGAATGAGTGAAACTGGGTATTTGGAGGCTGTACAAGGATTAAGAAATGCTTTAGGTTGGCCCACAACATTAGCAACTACACATGAAATAGCTACAAGCCAAGGACTCACTGCAATGGCCATAAGAAATTCAATGGTATCATCAAAGTTGATTTCTAATGCATGGCTAAAAATCATTACTAATTGCAAAATAAGTACAGATCACAAACCTATTGATTTTGTAATTGTTCTCATTTTGTACTCAACTTCAGAAGAAAGACAAAAGCAGTTGGACAATGTATTAAAAAAGCAAATCAAGATGACTGTTTTGAAAGAAGATTTAATAAATGATGTGTTTAAGAAGTATAAACCAATTTTAAAAGTCTATTTGCCAAACCTAATCCTCATGGCAAATGCATTATTAAAAACTAAGTCTGATCCCATTGTACAATCATTTGCCTGTCACATGTACATGCTGATGTTATCTCATTTGGATGATTGCCAAACTATTGTTGCTGAACTACTTCAATTAGGTTTATATTGTAAGCATGTCCTTATGAACATTCTTGTAATGTTAAACAATGTTGCTTCCAAAGATATATCAATACTAAACCCTCAATGTCTGCAAATGCTAACTTTGTTAGACAGGATGGATGATATGGCATTGCCAGAAATAAGAGCTGTGATGGATTTAATTTGTGCACTTGCATATGGCTGTGAACATTCACTAATTCGAAATGACATACATATTATTATAAGGAAAGAATTAGGTAGCTCTAATCCTTCCATAAAAACTCAGGGTATTCTTGCTGGTATCCATGCTGTGAAATATTTAATGGCAAGTAATAGTGATGATCAAGATACAGAAGAATTACCCGATGATGTTAATTATACATCTATTTCACAATTATCGAAAACGGAGATTCGGGAAGCAGCTCAAATTATTGAACTTATAAGCCAAAGTACACGCCAATTTCCAGATATGATTGCATTTTTCTATGATGAATTGTGCTGTGTAATAAATTCAACATCTCAGATTAACAGAAATTTCCTGGCATGGTTGACGGATGCTGTAACTAATGATTTACAGCAAAATTTTATTGTAGATTCCATTGAGCCAGAAAGGATAGGTGAATTAAAATTATCAATGCAATTCTGTTTAAACATTGAAGAAGAAGTGGAAGATGTAATAGCTATTAATATTGCTGGTTTAGCACTAAAACTAAAAGGGAAGTTAGTGTCGCCATTTTATCACCTTTGTTTAAGATTGTACAGTCATTACATTTCAAACTACATAAAAACCTTTCAAGTATAGATGCCTTATCAGGCTGTCCGATTGTAATGCCAATAATAAATATTTCTGATGTTGAGGAAATGGATAGCAATACCATAAGCTGCATTATAGACTGCTTATTGTATTGTGTGAATTGGTTTCGTGAATTATTAAATGCCTTCGCGTCACAAAAAGATATGAGTCTCAGAGAAAAAATGTTAAAAAGAGTAATACACATTCAAGAATTAGAAAACTTAATCAGCCAAATTTTATTGTTATCCAAAATTTCTTACAAGCCACCAAAATGTCTATTTTATGTGGACAATGTTAGTTGCAGCGGCAAAAAACCTACAAAACTGCAAAATAAGAGACAAAAACAAGATGACACAGTTTTTCCTGAAACTATCAAATCACAAGTCACTCAGAACAATCAATCCTCTGTAAAACAGCAGCTTCATTTCATGCAAAACTTACCTTTAAGAAAACTCAATCTCAATCTTATTCACTTATTGGATATTGATCTTCAAGATAATGATGAGAATATAACAAAAATAAAATCATTAAACTTTCTATTGAAAGCCACTAACCAATACTTAAATGAAACATTGTTATCAAAGATTAAAAGGCACACATTTCTTTCAAAACAAGACAATTCCATGGTGTATGATAGCAAGATAGCAGAAAAATGTGCCAAGTCAATTAATAAAATCCTACCAAATTTAATAAATCACATGAATGTTATTACAACGTACATAGATGATAATATTATTCAAAAGGATGAAGTTGAATATTCCATTGAAACAATTGAGTATCTTACATGTCTTGAGATAATATATAACTTATTCACAGTTTACTTCAAGTGGATTGGCTTTAAAAATCAACAAAATCCCTTATTAAAATCTTCTTTAATAACTCTTGCCAGTGCAGAAAACGAGGACAGTGTGACATTAAAAGACTGTGTGGTAAATATTAGCAAATATTTACAAAAGCATGAGAAGTGCTGTGTACAAATTTCAATTGCTGTGTCATTGCTTGAATTTCTCACAATCTTACATGAACATTGTAATGTTACAATTGTATCAAAAATCTTAAGAAATGTAGCTTCATGCTTCCTTTCTACCCAATGGAAGACACCTGATGGAGCATTAGAAAAGGGATCACTTTTCAACCAGAGTGTCGATAGACTAGCAAGTGTTTACCTAATCAATACTGAAATTGTTGCCCTTAAAACAATTACTCTTCAGCTAGTAGATGATATAAAACATCTAAAAGGTAAAAATGATACACTAAAAACATTCAAATGCATTAGTAAGAGCAATTTTCCTGTACTTTACAGGAATCTTGGAAATGCAGTTTGGGAAATTACTAAGACTCATTTAAATAAAGGCTTGACAAACTCGGAGCACTTAAGTCTCTGGAAGGATGTTGCTACTATAATGAAATGTATGTCTGATATAGCAAAAAATCTTGAAAACAGAAATACTTTATCAGCATTTTTCAAAAAATCTCTACCGATCATCAAACTTTTTATATCCCAAGGCATTCCAATAGTAGAAATACAATTCAAAAGCGAAACCCAAGAAATACTAGAGATTTTGAAACTTCTTCAGCAATCAACAAGGTTTTTACAATCTTTGTGCTGTCACTCAAGGTTAAAAAAAGATACTGTCTTAATGAGTAAGGTTCCGTATGTACGGCAGTTACTTGAAACTTTAATCTATAAAGTGAAAGCTGTACTTGTGGCTAATAACTGCTCGGAGGCATTTTGGATGGGTAACTTGAAGAATAAAAATATTCAGGGGGAAGTAATTCAAACACAGCAAAGCGTAGAAAGTGAAGAATCTGTTGAAGATTGTGATGATCAATTACCAGATGATCAAGACTGTAATGACAGTGATGATGAAATGTTAAACCCAGATTCTAAAAGTATTAGTGATATTATATAATATCATGAACACTAGATTTTAATAGTTATATACTGAATAAGCAAATATCTAAAAGATATTAAATTTAAGTGTTTAACACAACATTCGTGAATAAATACTAATTTAGAACACCAGCAATATAAATTATTTATTTTATCGCTTTCATAGGAAATGCCTTAAATGACCCTGTGGTTCACCAGCAATATAGCGGTGATTATAGGAATAATTTTTATTATAAATAAGACATAAAACTAATTCCTTTTTTTTTCAAATTGAAAGAGCATGGCTGTGTTTTGCAATTTAGAAAGAGTATGCCATCGGGAATCGGGTTTATATATCGCTCCCGCAAGATTTATTGCAACTATTTCAGTTTCGTTATTCCTTAAAACTTTAAAAAAAAAATTATAATGAAAAACGACAATTTCTTAACAAGAGTAAGCTAATAACCATTAGGTGACTAATGTAGCAAGAATTATTAAGCGAAAAGGTATGTGTGACTAATTCAGTTTTATCCAATTCTCATATCAAGACTTTTGTTTCACTGCACAAGAAAGTTCAGTTTTTTAGTGTGAATAAAAAAATATTTTTAGTGGTAAACATGAAAATGAAACAAAAAAATATACAAGTCAATTTTTAATGAATAGGTAATTTAGTACAGCCTCTGGGGTGGGCCCATGGTAGATTTCATGTGTAGTGAACGCACATTCTGCCAGTGTTTCTTCAGTAGTGAAACGAGGAAGTTGATTGATAAGTGGACATTTTGTGCCAACTCATCTGGTGTCATGTCCACATGGCCCACTGCTACAGAAAGGCAGAGTACCTGGAAATAAAAAAAAATTAACATTACATTTGTTGCTCTGGAAAACATATCAGAATGACATTATGTACCTTTAGTCTACCATCGTAATAAAAAATGGATTAATATTTATTTATTAATAATAATTAATAGATAAGAATACCTTACCTTGGTATATCAGTAATTTTAGGACATCAAGGAATCACCATTTATTTAGTTTTAATCAATTAAAACTAAAGATTAGTTAAATTAAATGGAAATTGGGATTCACTTAAGGATGGAGAAGAAAATTCTACACTGTACAAACATTCAACATATTATAATTCTTTCATTGTAGTTAAAGTGTTTAATATGAATATCATAGTTGTCACAACCATACCAATTCCCATGTGCCTTCAGCACTTTAAAACTTCAAATTTGTGTTACTTGGCAAATATATTAGATACAGCAAACATGATCAAATAACTGTCACTGCTAAGCAAGGTTTATTTTAAAAACATATAATTAGTAGATTAGCTTTATTAGGATACAGATTTGCTAAGTTAACTCAAAATTATTTGTGTCAATTGGTATGTTATAACCTCCATAATAATCATTAAAATAGAACAATAGTAACATTTATCTCACCTTCTTCATTTGGAATTTGATGGTAGCCTTCACTTCATCAATCTTCTGAGTCATGGACTCTTGGTGGGAGAGAAGACCAGGGAACTTGCCCGCTTTGTTCAGACCGGGGCCAAGTAGACGTGGCACCTGTTTGATGAGTGATTCTGATGCAAGGAAAGCATCATATCTAGAGACAAGAAAGAGAACAAGTTAAATACCAAGAATTTATTTACTGGAAATATCAGCATACTTTGTTTCTTAGTTGACTCAGAATTGTCAGATTTAAACTATAGGCAAAAAATTAAGATTAACACAATACAATAAAAGGATAAACCAGTGATCAAGTCTTATCAATGATTTTCACAGGAAATGGTAGTTAATAATTATTTTCAGTAATTTGTTCTAAACATTGCCAATGATATGTTATTACCCTACTAAACATGATATTAGATGGAGAGATATTTTAAGTTTTTCTGATTTTAATAATTTGTTGTTGTGTAAGTTGACAACACTTGTATACAACAATTAATTCTAAACAAGTTGACCAGTTCTGCAATATTATTTATTATTACAATTGTAACAATATTGCAAGCCTAAGATGTCAAGGTATTTACTACAAGCTGGCTTCAATTCAAGTTGTTGGATGAGAAGTAAGATGTCCAAAAGCCACTGTCAATGTTAAATGTGGTAATTGTAATACTTCAATACTCACTTCTTAGCCAGTTTCTTGACTAATTTTTTGTTCTTATTAAGCTTTTTCAGAGCTTCAGCATCCATGCACGGCACACTTAACTGTTTGGCTTCATCACAGTGCTGTTGGTCTCCAAGAACACAAACTTGCATCTTGGGGCGCGGGATGTACTTAAGCCTGGAAAAATTCTATTATAAATGCTTAGTACTAAAAACTTCTATCATTATTTTAATAATTATAAGAATCAGGGGTATTTTAGACATCACAATTCAGGTAATACATGCATAAAACATCATTTAAATTTTGATAAGATTTAATGACTCTCAATGCAATTATAAAACCATTATAAAAAATGCAATGTAATTTTATGTTTAATTTGAGGCAAAATTGTATTAAAATTTTTCTAGGATATTAAATGCCAATTTATTTCATACCTCAATATCTCTGAAGCGTTTATTATTTCGGTAAGCCAATGGCAAACCTACCCAATATTTAAAGACTCGTGGGTAGAGTCCCGTCAGTAAAAACCGACTTCCTGTACGGACACATTTTTGTGGACTACTTCAAAAGTAGTGGAGGAATTTCAGATCAAATGCATAAGAGCATAAAAAACTAATAACGTATGGATAAAAGTGGAGACAATGTGACGCGTGGCCGTAACAAGGAAATTATTTATATCAATGGGATTTAGAATATTTCATTCAAGTCCACAAAAATGGTCTTTCCAGGTAAACATACTTGACAGTGCCGGAGAAACGCTTGTCCTTCTGCGGGTCATAGTTCTTCAGACCAATTTGCAATTCAACAGTCTCCAGGAAGTTACGCTTTTTGTCTTTTGAAGACTGTAGCACGGCATTAACGCACTCGTAGAGTGTATCACGCGATACTTTCGACCTGAAATTATTTTAACGTGAGATCATCGTATATATCAATATTATCATAAATATATAAACTTTTAACTTTAATTTACTATTATCTCTTATTAATTGATGTAATTTTATTATTGTAGCGAATGATTATTAAGATTGTTACAAATGAAATCTTACATTTTGAAAGGAATAACCTCTCTCTCTGATCGATGTCAGCGTACGAAAGAACGCACATTAAAAGATGATCGATAATGACGTACAATAAAATCAGTGTTGTTATATAAAATGCGATTTTTCTCAGTAAAGAAACTTAACATTTGTTAAAAGTTTATTTTATTGTATTAGGTATATTTTTTATTTATAAACTATTATATTCCTTAATTTTGTTATAGCATCATCGTGTCAGAATACAATCGCGCGTGAGTAACGACCTAAGCTTTTGAGATCCTTCACGGGAAGTCGTGTTCTGAGCCACTTAATAAGAAATATTCGGCTAATGCTTAAGACAGAGTTATAAAAGCCTCCTAACTGAAAAGCAAAGCATTCATCCGATTAAAATTGGTATTTTGAGTGCAATTACATATTGTACTGGGTTTAAATAAACAAATAAACTTTTAGGGCCTTTTTTAAGTATACTAAACTCAAAATAGCTAAATTCTTGACTAACGTTCGCGAAATGTTTTCTATTTTCACTTAGAAAACATGGTTGCCTGTTCAATATTATAGGCAATATTCGGTTAATACAATGATGCGACTTGAGATTCTCAAAGTTGTCAATTAAATGTTTTATATAAATAAGTTCTTACCACATCCGAATGAATTCTTTGCCAATATGTCGGTTCTTTTACATTAAGAAGCACCTTTAGAGTTGTTTTAGGTAAAATTTGGTTAGATTTAATTTAAAATTTCGGGAGAGAAATCTTTCAAGGATCAAACAGCATCTACTTCACATCTTTATCTTTAGTTAATCAGCCTTTTTGAAATCGGTTTAGTGTCACATGTAAAACTAATCTTATTCATTGATCTCTTTTCGTACAAGGCGTAATAATGATAATGATAAAATATTTAAAACAATGTAGCGTATTTATTGTTTTTTCTAACTTTATCAAGTATTAACGAATTAGGAGAGACAGGCTGTGGATATCTTGGAAAGACCTGATACCAATTTTCTCCATCTAAGGACGTATCACTTTGCCACCATCCGAACTAAAAACGAAAAAAGAAAATTAGTTTTGCAAAATCATTGCGAAGCCGTAAATATGAATACAAAGTGTACCTCATTTGAAGATGTAGGAGGTAATCTGTACATATCAAATGGATGTAGGGGCTTGATTACTCCCTTTTTTCAATATCATAGATCATATATAAAACATAAAGTTACCTGCCGCTAATCGTAGTATTTAGAAAGCAAAGAAAATAAACGACAACTGCATAATATAGTAATTTTTTTTATTTTCTTTTGTAATTTTTGCTTTTAAAGGAAAGTATTTTGCATGAACTTATTTTTTGTGTCGTTCACTTAACATTAATCCTTTGTTTACACAATTGCGAGACACATATTCATCGTACTTCTGCTAACTGTTCGATATGGATATGGTAAGGATTATTATGTTGTTTGAATCAATCTTTTATCCTTGACTAACTTGAACACAAGTTACCTAATGAATGATTATGAGCTCATCGATATAAATTTTTGTCTGGAACTTGCAAATGCATTTGGAATGAATAGGTTTTCAATTTTACTGTATCATATATATCTGTATTTCTTTGATGCATTTTTAATGTTTTTTCTATGAAATTTTACTCTTATCATGTATCCCTCCCCATTTTTAGTTAGGTGCAACAGAGGATAAGAGACAAGTACCTCCAATGCTGCAAAAGGTGCTCCGTAGTGATGTACAAATTACGAAAAGATTTGTCGAGTTTGCCCTTAAGACAACTGCTCTAAGATCCTTACGGAACCATGCTAAGTTTTTAGAGGTAATGTATATAAAAAAACAGTTAATATGAAATTTTTCTTAGCAGTTTAGTTTGTGTCCATTTATTGATAAGAAGCAGTGAATTAATTACAAAATTAATTACAAAAAGTCACTTTCTAAAAGTTTGTGTCTGGTGTATGGCAATGGGACAACATCCTGTCACCTAACCTACTAAACCCTATGATAACAAACAGCGAAAGCTGTCTCTGTCTATCCTGCTGGGTGTAAAATGATTGGGTTTATTTAATTTTTAATTGGTTTCTAATTATATACAAAAATGCAAATTTATAAATTACAGGTATCATGTCATGGTATTGTGTGGCTGGCTGGTTGGCTTACCTTTATATGGTTGTTTAACAACAAAGATTTGTATCAGCTACAAGTTAACATGTTAATTGGTAAGAATTCAAATTTTGTTTAAAACAGACTGATCCAATTATCTGTCCCTGATTTTTAATCATTTGTTTTGTGTATATGCATAACAAACAATGTGTTAAGACAGGAATTTGTTGATGCAACAATTAATAAATTCTTATTTTTAATTTTAAAAATGTCAATAGCCTAATGGTTTAGGGTACTGGTCTGCAAGTTGTAAGGTTGTGGGTTCGAATCCACCAATTGGACTATTGACGTGAACCATCTAACACAAGCCTTATTTGGAGAGTTTAAGAATCTTAATATTTCTATAAAAAAATATTTTTACCATTCTTTTAAAAAAAAATCAATTGTCAGATAAATCAGTTGTTATAGAAGGTAGGTATGAAGAATAATTATGTTGTTTGATACTGTTACATGTACTCTCACATCATAGTTCATTTGTTTTATTATCTGTGTTTTCCTTTTGAATATATGCCTCTTGGATTTTGAATTCTGTTAAAAATAATATATTGGCATTTTTGCAATGTTTATTAAAATTCCATTGGATAGTAAAATATACCATGACAGCAAGAAGCCATTTCAGTCATTTTACACAATAACAAATTATTTTGGAAATAATAATTGGTGTTATATTTTTTAATATTGTTTCAGCTTTGATATTGGACATCATTGTAGTGGCAGTGTTAAAGGCATTTGTGAGAAGACGTCGTCCTGTTCCCATGAACAAACTATCAGCTGTCGGACCCGATAAGTATTCTTTTCCATCAGGTCATGCAAGCCGAGCGTTTATGGTTTTGTTCATACTTACTTATGTCAGTCCTGTGTCTTTCATATTCTATCCTCCACTGATGGCCTGGGCCTGTGCGGTGGCTATTTCTAGAGTCCTACTTGAAAGACATTATATTTTGGATGTTCTCAGCGGAGTTGGTATTGGAATATTGGAAGGTTTTGTAATGTGTTTAATTTGGCTTTCTCAAAGCGCATCAATCAATATTTTAACATCTTTGTCCGATGAGAAACTAGAGGGTGGTGAGTACCATGTTTAAGTTGAATAACACATTTTGTACTCAAGCTAGTAAATCCTTAACAGATCTTATTCATACCCAAATTATTTATAAACTGTTATTTTTAAATTCTGTTTATTTTAACATATATATTGTGATTTAACTTCCTAATTTAAAATATACTAATAATGAATATGAAATGGTTTCATTTAGTTTGTATGACACAATTATGATTATTTAACGAAATAATATATATTGCAAATCAATCACACACACACACACACCTATTATCTCCCAGTGTACAACTAGTATATATCCTGATTGAAAGGCTGGTTAACAGATAGAATGGTATCTACTAGTTATTATAAATACTAGAGATATTTTTATCTTCATGTTGGTCTTCAACTTTGGGTTCAACTTCAACAACCCAAAAGAAAGGCCATATCAAAGCATATCCATGTGTCCCTATAGCCTTATTAAAGGTGACCTCATCAGATTAGACAGTACCAAAACGCAAGGGTACCTAAATATTATGAGACACATCTATGTACTCATTATATATATTAAACATACTTCGGGCCTACTCACTAAATCTCCAGTTGGATCTGCAAGACAGCTGGAATGGAACTACTGGTTAGTAAGTATTAAAATTGTGTTTAATGATGTTGAAGAGTGATAGATGATAAAATATTTATAGGTTGTAATGACCAATAGAAGTTTTGGCCAAATGACACCTTCGGTCAAACATTCGGTTTCGTCTAAGCATAGAGTTGTAATGACAACCTTGAGTGCAATTATTGTCGCTTTTTTTTTAACGAAAATTTGAAAACTCATTCAATCGCTCAGTACCACCCATTCCTTTGCAATTACTAGTTCTGTCTCAGTCTTCATGTTCTACAATAAATAAATTTACATACAACATTTTTCTCGATAACATTAAATACATGCGATTCTAATTCCATTTCTTGAATAAGAAGAGCTTTAAAGGTCACTAAATCATACGTTACAAAGTTGCTAGTTTTAGTTCTGTGAAAATATTTGAGTCCTAAAGTGACTATATCTGTAGTGTCTATAGGCAAAATGTGCAATGACTGGCAATGACATTTGCAATGTTTTAACGTAAACATAAATGAGCTTTCATATTGGTGATGTATTGATTTATTGCCAGTCTACCTAAAGTTATGTTGAGAAATAGTAACGGGTGTAAGCTCTTGTGTACAGATAAAAAAACTATAGAAATATAAATACGTACGTATTAAAAATAAATAAGAAATATAAGCATAGTAATTTTAAATAACAATAAATAGATACATATATCTAAGATACTATGCTTAATTATGTGCTATCTAAAAATAATTTTTCTAGTGAATGGAAAAGGATAGGTAAATATTAAAAATATTCCTTGTTTAGGTAAAGTTTCCAGAGTTATCGTTCGAAACGCTTTGGTTCCAGCTGTACGCATTTTTCATTAAGTGATAGCATATTCTAGCTATATTGCGCTGAAGGTAAAAGAATTATGTAAGAAGTCAGTGTGACAGGAAAGGAATGTGAAGAGTATTTTACTTTCAGTGGAATAAAGACAATAGTGACGAGAAAATAGAGAACAAAGTGATCTGAAGGATTTTATAATAATATTGGAGGCCTCTTAATCTGTGAACGAAACGAAGACATTTGGTCGTAGTTACGTTACGCCTAATATGACACGAAATCAATTGTTGAGTAGGCGATCCAATTTGCACGTTGTTGAGATATCCAGTCAATGTATGATCTAAGTCCGAATGATTATTTTAGTAGACGTTGCTGAAATATATAAAGATTTCAAGCAATTAAAGCTAAAATTAATAAATTTGTGTCGATTTAAGTTTTTTTGTTTTTAATAGGCAGTTTAATTAAATATACATTTAGGTAACTAAATCCTTATAAAGAAAGCTATTAGACAGCTGTTATTATATTCTTTATTGTTATCTTATTAACTTTACCTTAAAAGCGAAATTTGAGAACTTTCGTTTTCATCGTAGACGTAAGAATTAAGTGTATGTGTTTTAAAAAGACTTGGCTTAAAAGTCTTGTTACCAGGCCATAAAAGCTTGAAATAATTACCTTAAATGTCAATATAACGATCATGTTGTCGACGTGTATGTTTGAATTAAGAGCAATTGGAGTACTTTGATATTTCTTTTTCTTATTAAATAATAATTTAACCAAACAGGCATATTTCCAGTATTTAGCTAATTTTTGTTATTTGGTAAATTTTCTCGTTTTATCTTATATTTTACGTATAGTTAAGTGCCGATCGCGAAGTATATAGTGATTGTGGTACATGTATTTTACTTATGCAACAATCAGTTTTTTGTTTTAGTTGCGATGGGGAAGCTGAGAGGAGTGGTAAAAGAAACTGGGAAACAGAAAAGGGAGAGGAAGCAGGATTTTGCTAAAATGCGTCAGCAAATGTACACCATAGTTTTGCCTACTTTCGCGGTTATATTTTTACTAATTTGCACGTATGTTTATTTTAAAACGAGACCTACGTCTATGCAATACGCTTAACTATTAGATTATTCTTCACCCAGTATTAGGCTATTGTAAATAAAAATCAAAGGTCCTAATTAAAATAGAGTTTATTTATTACTAAAGCATGTATATTTTGATATTTATGAGTATAAATTCAATTTACATCCGACAAAGTAACTGAATTTATTTAATGTGAAAATTTATTTCAGGCAGTATATATGACACATTCCATTATAATATGTTAAATGTAAATATTATCATTAAATATATAATCTAAAATATATTGAATTATAAAAATATTTTTGATAAAGTTGCTGACTATTCAATATATTAATTTTTTACTTCCAGTTCCACACGTTTTAAATCTACAAGTATTATTATACATTTTTTCTTTTCAAATTTTCTACTTTTAAAGAATATGATATAATGGTGATATTGGTCTAAAATATGATGGCTAACCTATCAGTAATGTCTTATAGATTGTTTCAAGAACTATGCAATCTTGTTGGAGACTTCTTTGTTTGATGTTCAGGGTATGTTTGATTTGACATTTTGATCTATTCTGCAATATTACCCCATGTTTATATTCAGTTTAATGTATGTTTATTTATGTATATTAAACTTTAATAATTTAGATTGAGTACATCATGATGGTAATGGGGATATTGCTCAAGTTACTCTACATATATCATGGTTTTGGGTATCATGAACATCATTATTCATTTTACATTTGAATAATGTTTATTACTTTAAAGTATTTTATGATAAATCTTAAAATGTAACTTTGAAAAATAAAAACTTCTACAACAATCATGTTTGTTTCTTTAAAAATATAGAATAAAACAAAACCTGCAAAAATGTTTTTACATATTAATATACATTTTATTCCACAGCACAACCATGTACAATTTTTCTAATCAAAAGATGTGTATCGTTATAATTTGTAGGTCTCATAGAATAAAATAGTCCAACAACTAATACACTCGCTTTATTGAGACAGCGTAACATTGTACAAAGAATTATTTAAAACGAATATGTCACAACTGCGCATCCTCACAATCTTTATACAAAATTAATTAGAAATCAGATTAGGAACTAATAAAGTTACAACTATTGTTGACAATGCCAAGTTCATGTGACGATCAACTAAATTATTAATTATAAATTAAAGATACAATAAGGTTCAGGTAAATCACTAAGATATCATTGGAAGTAGTTATTATGCATAACAATCGCTGGGTGTCATGTGTTGCCAGTTAACAATACACAAATTAGTAGTAAATAGCATTTAAATTTATTATAAAAATATAGGATATAAGGTTATGTCATTGTCATTATTTCAGCCATAGAGTATCCATTGTTGGACACAGGCCTCTCCCAACAACTTCCCAAAAAATTGCTTCTAAGCAGCTTACATCCAGATTTTTCTGCAGCCTTTGTAAGGCCATCAGACCATCTAGTGACCTGGATGACCTAACTTTAACTTTCCTCTGTACTTTTTTGGTAATTATGTTTAGATACAAATAACATAATGATGATGCTACCGTAAACCTTGTAGACGTACGAAAAAATTTAATTACCTCCAGATTGTATGGCCCATCTAATTCAACTCGCTAACAAAAAGGTGATGCAGTCAACCTTTTTGTTACAAACTTTGTGATCTATTTCCTATGTATGTACTACAATTGTCTTTTTTTGACGTGAATATCATCATCAGTGCCATCATAAAGCTGTATCAATTTGAATACAGGGCCGGATTTTCATGTCTGGAGGCCCCGGGGCATAAAAGTCGACTGGAGGACCTCTTGATCACAAAATAAATAAAAAAAAAATAAATATTTTCGAAATAATATTACCTATTTTTTAGCCGAGATTATAATTAAATTATTTAATATACAACCAAGTAATAGATTTTTTCAACATACATATATAAATATAATTTAAAAAAGCCTTTAAGCCTCGCCTTGGATTCCTCCCACTAAATCCGGCCCTGCTTGAATACACCCAAAATTCAATTGACTATAGTGTTCACTGATGCTATTTTCTTCCACTTATTTACCACTGGGATTATAGACATGTAGAGTATTCAAGGAGTGGAGAAGGGTCAAGTGGCTTGTCAGGTGTTATGTGATATTGTAGATTTATTATAAGTCATAATGAAATGAATAGGTTGAAGCTTCATAAGTACAAACAGCTGACAATTCAAAGAGATATTCATGCATGTTAGAAAATCTTGCATAAAACGTAAATGTCACTAACATGTGTGTTCCTATGTCGTTTGAAAAGTTTATTATTACATGTGTTATAATTTAAGAATCCCATTTCCTATATAACTAAGAAAATAAAGTATATAAATATTATTATGATGTTTTATAAATTGTGTACTTACTGTTAAATGTTTTTTAATACATTTTCAAGTTTTTTTTCATTTTTAAGATTTCGGAATTTTATTAAGTGTTGATTTCATTGATTCAATCCTTAGCTTATAGTCATTATTATTCTTTAACTTATATACAATTAAGTTTTCAATACAAAACATTGAAAAGTTAATTATATGTAAGTGTATTATTGTATTGTTATTAATTTGGAAATCACAGCAAATTCTTTCTTTTGTCACTTTTGTTGTTGCAACGTTTTTTTAATTTTTTTAATATATGATTTATTAATTTAAATTTAATTTTCATTAAATGATTTTTTTATTTTCATTTCATTTACTTAATTATTTGTATTGATAAAATAATACATGATGAAATATACAAATTTTAATTCCGAATTAAATTCGGAACGGAGGGAATGACGTTAGTAACTTTGTTTCATAAATCATAAATTTAAGTTCTATATATTTAACACTAGACATAACCTACATTGCACTTAGGCTTATTTTACGTCATAATACATTTATCAAATTGGATAATAAACAAAAGATTACATGTCAAATGCATGGAATTATTTGTGATATTTTTTAAGGTCCAGATACAATATATTATGTACTAATACTTTTTGCTAAAACACGCTGCATAGTATCGCTTCCCGAAGTGGCCACTCAAAGTTAGTTTAGCTTTTGAATGTGATTACCCGTGAAATAGCAACCGAACGAGTCATGTTTCGGCCCTCTCGGGCGCCCTAGGGTCGGAATGCTTACGCGTAACATAGTAACCGTCCAAGCCGAGGTTAACCCTCAACGGGGGGACTCTTGTGTGGAGTTACTTAGCGATAGAGGTTCAGGCTTAGCGACCTAAGAGCTATGCCACATCTCAAGACGGTGCTTCTCTGGCCAATCTTTGTAGTACATCATTAAAAAAAAAGGAGATTTAAAAGTAAAAAAAACACTATTTTGTTAAATTACTGGTTCGTTCTAATTTCTATTTATTACCTAATTTTCAATACTGATTGTCGATATGTATAGTTTTCTTTTGTAAAAAATTGTTCAACAGCCAGCCAAGGAGCCAGCACGAGGCAGCCGTGAGGAACAGGCCGCTAATGGAGTAGTACTGAGAGGTTATCGGTAGATGAAGACTTTGTATCAGGATCGCCGTCAGTATGGACTGCAAGCCTGTACCCAATAAAGTATTGATACCAAATATTAAACCGAAGCAGCTCTCGTCACTGAGTTGACTGGCGATTTTCGCGCTGAAAAAAAACGAACATGCTTTAGATCACACGACTGAAGTAAGACTTTTTTTAGCTCCATCTATATATATATATATATATTTATTTTGGTACAAACAGTCTTGTAATATAAAATAAGTTACAATATTGACAAGGAATACCCAATATTTCTCATACTAACAGCAAGTTTAAGCCAATCAATAGGTAAACATTTAGAAAGGAAAACAGAATAGATAATACAATTACAATAATTTAATAAGGATATTTTTTTAAACATTTTTGTAGTTTTGAAATAAGTCAATATCTATATATAATATATTAATATCTATATATATATTGTTTGAGAGAAAGAAAATGTGCGTGCGCACTGCTTTCTCTTGCGTCTACAGTTTGATATAGACAATAGGTCTACACTGTGTCTTAGATATACGAAACGTAACTCTCTCCCTACCTTCACTTATATCTCCCTCTCAACTTCCCTTCGCCTCGCCCGATCACACTTTTCGTAACGCTCTCACGAGCTTACTTCAAATAAGGCGTGCGTAAAGAAGTTTTACTTTAAAAACTTTGCCAACTTTAGTAGATTATTTCTCACCTGGCCATTGTAATAGTGAAGTGGTAGAGCATTCCCATGACAACATAGCCCGCATAAGAAACGAACACGATGGGAATGTAAGTGCCGAGGAATACGGCCACGCCCTGCACTGCCATTATTGGTGCGGGTAGAACTCCGCGAGCGACGAACGACGCCAGAAAGGCTCCCAAAGCGCCGAGGAGTGTTTGCCCGGCCTCCACAGCTCCGTTGTATGCTACCTGGAAAAATGTCTATATTATTAGACCGCTTATAACTAATCCTTTTGGAACTCCTTGACACTTATGTTCAGGAGTGGAAGTTTAACGACTGATATGATAATGAGATGATTATAAAACTAAATTAGAATTAATTTAGAAATAACAGCTTTGTGGCTAAGCACTTCGATTCTTAACTTACTCATTTGATGGTCGCTAGATCGACGCCCAGTCGACTTGTTTTTCTTCTTCTTGTATTTTTTTTTACATAACCTCCATAGTTTTTACTTGTCAATAATGTCAATGTGAGAAGAAGTGTCATAATTTTAATAACATTTTTAGAAAAGCAGAAATAATCTTTAAATGCAGTTTCTTTGATTACAGAGCAATACAACGTTTTTCTAGTTTTTTATCTATATATATATATATATATATATATATATATATATATATATATATAAGAGAATATGTGAGGTTTGTTCCTTATAGAGTTTCCAGTTTCACTGTTCGATCAATGTCAAATGTCAATAAAACTTTCAGGGAATCTTCAGATTGACCTGGATGGAGTATATTGAAGGTAATCTTCACCGGCTCGAGACGAGAATGAATACGAAGAGAAATTAAATATTTAATAATTTAAGTTTATTATTTAAATAAAATAAAGCAAAATTTAGTCCGGCGAAGCGGGCTGGGTACCCCAGTTCCGCATGTAAACCTCTTATAAAACCATTATTTTTTTTTTATATATAGACAATAACTTTTTTAATCCATTATAAAAAAATATATTTTTAAGCCAGGACACAAACTGCATCAGATATATAAGGAGGATATATTTCTATATAAGAGGTGAGCTACCATATAAGGAATTCTATAATCAAGATGTGAAGATAGATATAGCTATCGCTGTCGGCTTTTCAACAAGCTTATTAGGCCCCCTGGCCAGTCAAGGTTCCCTCTCGGGCTGAGTAAGTTATACTAGAGTTTCTGAATAGGTTCTCTAAGAGTTCGGCTACTTTACAATCGGATCTACGTCGAAAACTTCCAGATAAAAAAATATCCATCCAATAATTTTCGCCCGACACAACATACATAGAATGGACATATATATGTAAAAATAATAATATTTATTTTTGTATGCAACCTCCATAGTTTTTACTTGTCAATAATGTCAATGTGAAAAGAAGTGTCATAATTTTAATTACATTTTTAGAAAAGCAGGAATAATCTTTAAATGCAGTTTCTTTGATTACAGAGCAATACAACGTTTTTCTAGTTTTTTTTATCTATATATATATATAAGAGAATGTGTGAGGTTTGTTCCTTATAGAGTTTCCAGTTTCACTGTTCGATCAATGTCAAATGTCAATAAAACTTTCAGGGAATCTTCAGATTGACCTGGATGGAGTATATTGAAGGTAATCTTCACCGGCTCGAGACGAGAATGAATACGAAGAGAAATTAAATATTTAATAATGTAAGTTTATTATTTAAATAAAATAAAGCAAAATTTAGTCCGGCGAAGGGCTCGGTACGCTAGTACCGCATGTAAACCTCTTATAAAACCATTATTTTTTTTTATATATAGACAATAACTTTTTTAATCCATTATAAAAAAATATATTTTTAAGCCAGGACACAAACCGCATCAGATACATAAGGAGGATATATTTCTATATAAGAAGTGAGCTACCATATAAGGAATTCTATAATCAAGATGTGAAGATAGATATAGCTATCGCTGTCGGCTTTTCAACAAGCTTATTAGGTCCCATGTAGGCCCCCCCTGGGCAGTCAAGGTTCCCTCTCGGGCTGAGTAAGTTATACTAGAGTTTCTGAATAGGTTCTCTAAGAGTTCGGCTACTTTACAATCTGACCTACGTCGAAAACTTCCAGATAAAAAAATATCCATTCAATAATTTTCGCCCGACACAACATACATAGAATGGACATATATATGTAAAAAATAATAATATTTATTGTTTTGTATGCAACCTCCATAGTTTTTACTTGTCAATAATGTCAATGTGAAAAGAAGTGTCATAATTTTAATTACATTTTTAGAAAAGCAGGAATAATCTTTAAATGCAGTTTCTTTGATTACAGAGCAATACAACGTTTTTCTAGTTTTTTTTATCTATATATATATATAAGAGAATGTGTGAGGTTTGTTCCTTATAGAGTTTCCAGTTTCACTGTTCGATCAATGTCAAATGTCAATGAAACTTTCAGGGAATCTTCAGATTGACCTGGATGGAGTATATTGAAGGTAATCTTCACCGGCTCGAGACGAGAATGAATACGGAGAGAAATTAAATGTTTAATAATTTAAGTTTATTATTTAAATAAAATAAAGCAAAATTTAGTCCGGCGCTGGGTACCCTAGATCCGCATGAAAACCTCTTATAAAACCATTTTTTTTTTTTATATATAGACAATAACTTTTTAATCCATTATAAAAAAATATATTTTTAAGTCAGGACACAAACCGCATCAGATACATAAGGAGGATATATTTCTATATAAGAGGTGAGCTACCATATAAGGAATTCTATAATCAAGATGTGAAGATAGATATAGCTATATTTTACCGTTTGGATAGAGTAATCTGTTAATGAAACAGATAAGAAAGGATAACAATTGCTTGATAAATGGATTTATGTAAATAAGATAAAGGAAATGCAGTCACAACGTTTGTAGGTGACGAACAATTAATCTCGGATGTTGTTAAATATTTACACAAGTGATTTAGCTCAAATCTTTTTGTTTATTAAAAGAGAAGGTATTAAAATCTTTTTAGGAGGCCCCCCCCCCTATTTTGGAAGGGGGGGGGGGACTAGACAACTATATTTCTTTCAAATAGATATCGTTATATCCGCGTATACCATATTATTAGTTCAGTAGATGGTGTTGCTAAGCAATATGTTATAATTTGTAGGTCTCGTAGAATAAAATAGTCCAACAACTAATACACTCGCTTTATTGAGACAGCGTAACGTTGTACAAAGAATTATTTATAACGAATACCGTCACAACTGCGCGTCCTCACAATCTATATACAAAATTAATTAGAAGTCAGATAAGAACTAATAAAGTTACAACTATTGTTTACAATGCCATGTTCATGTGACGATCAACTAAATTATTAATTATGAATTAAAGATAAAATGTGGTTCAGGTAAATCACTAAGATATCATTGGAAGTAGTTATTATGCATAACAATCGCTGGGTGTCATGTGTTGCCAGCTAACAAATAGTAAATCAATGAGTATTTGGTTAGACATTAGATCAAGAAAATGAATTGTTTAATTAAATTATTGATAAAATCATTTTCACTTAAAAATGCTTAAAAGATCTTTGAAAAAAAAACGCTTATAAAACCATTACTTTTATTTATATATAGGCAATAACTTTTTAATCCATTATAAAAAAAATATCCATTCAATAATTTTCGCCCGACACAACATACATAGAATGGACATATATATGTAAAAAT
Organism: Meandrusa payeni; assembly: GCA_029286785.1. Taxonomy (NCBI): domain Eukaryota; kingdom Metazoa; phylum Arthropoda; class Insecta; order Lepidoptera; family Papilionidae; genus Meandrusa; species Meandrusa payeni. The sequence continues at coordinate 13,149,547 of JAGSMX010000024.1, read as the reverse complement.
AATATTTTTTTGTATACAACCTCCATAGTTTTTACTTGTCAATAATGTCAATGTGAGAAGAAGTGTCATAATTTTAATAACATTTTTAGAAAAGCAGAAATAATCTTTAAATGCAGTTTCTTTGATTACAGAGCAATACAACGTTTTTCTTGTTTTTTTTTTAATCTATATATATAAGAAAAAGTGTGAGGGTTTGTTCCTTATAGACTCTGAAACGGCTCGATCAATGTCAAATGTTAATGGAACCTCCAGGGAATCTTCAGATTGACCTGCATGGAGTATATTGAAGGTAATCTTCACCGGCTCGAGACGAGAATGAATACGAAGAGAAATTAAATATTTAATAATGTAAGTTTATTATTTAAATAAAATAAAGCAAAATTTAGTCCGGCGAAGGGCTCGGTACGCTAGTACCGCATGAAAACCTCTTATAAAACCATTACTTTTATTTATATATAGGCAATAACTTTTTAATCCATTATAAAAAAAATATCCATTCAATAATTTTCGCCCGTTATTCCGTGATTAGCTCAGTGTCCGGGCGGTTGGCTTAAGTTGCATAGTACGCTAGCAACCCGAGTTCGATCCCTGGTGCTGACACCAATGAATTTGTTTATAGCAATTTTAAGTGCCTTAAACATGAAGAAATACCACGCGCTCGGTGGTGAACGTATATAGTGAGGAAACCTACATTTTTAAAGACATGTTACGTCAACCCACACTAAGAACGTGCATCTATGCCATTATACGTTTTTACAGAGAAGACCTACTCGTATAAGACAACATACATAGAATGGACATATATATGTAAAAAATAATAATATTTTTTTTTTTTGTATACAACCTCCATAGTTTTTACTTGTCAATAATGTCAATGTGAAAAGAAGTGTCATAATTTTAATAACATTTTTATAAAAGCAGTAATAACCTTTTTGATTACAGAGCAATACAACGTTTTTCTTGTTTTTTTTTTAATCTATATATATAAGAAAAAGTGTGAGGGTTTGTTCCTTATAGAGTTTCCAGTTTCACTGTTCGATCAATGTCAAATGTCAATAAAACTTTCAGGGAATCTTCAGATTGACCTGGATGGAGTATATTGAAGGTAATCTTCACCGGCTCGAGACGAGAATGAATACGAAGAGAAATTAAATATTTAATAATGTAAGTTTATTATTTAAATAAAATAAAGCAAAATTTAGTCCGGCGAAGGGCTCGGTACGCTAGTACCGCATGAAAACCTCTTATAAAACCATTACTTTTATTTATATATAGGCAATAACTTTTTAATCCATTATAAAAAATATATTTTAAGCCAGGACACAAACCGCATCAGATACATAAGGAGGATATATTTCTATTTAAGAAGTTGAAAAACGTCTCTGCTTTCTGCTAACAATTGCAATTACTGATAGAAGCGTTGTTGGAGTTTTATTTGCTCTCGTTTCGTTTATTTCAGATCGTTTAATAACAAATTTTCCTTTCAATTATAAAAGCGTTGCTGAAGTTTTTTCAACGCGATACCTACCTCGATGCGGCTATAAATCGACAAGTTCTAGAGAAGCTTCTAACATAGGACAACGAAACTCAGGTTTTCTAATTGACCGTTATTGGCGACGAGACTCGAATGAACTCGAATGTTTGTCGTTGATAAAGTAAGTCAATTGTACTCGACCTCGCACGTGGCAAACGTGAGCCACTTCTTGGTCATAAATCAAGTCCTAATGACGCAGGAGCTAGTGTTCTTTGTAAGGTAATGAATGATTTCATACGAGGCTATTACTGTATCACGAAATTGATGCTTATAAAGATTTCATCTGTTTGCAAGAGTCGAGTATTTGAGACAGTGATGTCATTGTGCAATGTTCGATTAATGATAGAAAGGTTGAAGATTTGTCTGATGAATGCGGGTTGGGGAACCAATGGCAGCAATACTTCATCCATAAATTTATGTTACCTTCCCATAAATATCACAGAGCTTTCCATCACTTATTTAAGATCACTTTGGTATGTAAATATTGCTGTATAGAATAATAGTTTGATAAAATTTATTTGATATATAGAGATAAACAAGCTTAAAAAGCGATATGTAACAATAAATATACATATGTAAAAAAAAAATTCTTTCGTATTTTTTCGGCAAAAGTTTGTATTTATCATGCTCTCAAATAGCTTCAGTACCCATCTTAGAGCCGTAGGGGAAAATGTCACTCATTTAATACGATCATTCATTGACAGTTCGGGTGTATTCCGATAATGATCCAAGTTTTCCCGAAGAAAAATAATTTCTTACTACATCTGTAGTAGTATGTATTAAGATCTCCTTCTCTACGATCTCCTTCCTCGTGAAATACCGCGTCACACAGAGTTCAAATCCCTTAATTCTCCTTTTATATTTATTTTATGGACATTCATTAACGAAAATAACATTAAACTTTGGTTTATCAGTCCTTTAAGGAACTAACCTTATAAATCGACGCTGGAAAACAAAAAAACAAACTTAGTAACCCACAAAAAATGAAATTGTTCACCAGAGCCGATAAAGATTTCAACTAATAATTTACAAAAAAAATTATAATTTTCGTGTATGTGGACCTAGAGCTGTCGTTTTTGGACACAATATTTATTATTTTTGCTGAATAAGTATTGTACCACGGCATTAACCTAGAGTTATCATAAAAGAAAATCGTTTTACGGTACAACAAATAAAAGAGAAGTGTCAATCTTGAAAATCCTATTTTCGTTATTTATCATCTAATTGTTACAAGTCAATATATCATTCGAAGCATCTTTTTTTTCCGATTCCAACCATGTAAAAAAGTGAAAATGGCCATAATTGTCACTTACAAGGTTTTTGCTTTCCAGCGTCGATATATACTGTAATTGTCTTTTTTGTTTTAGATATATCATCAGCGATTTTAGCGGTGAATTGTCTAAGCAGTATCCACTATACATCTTTGGTAGTTTCGATCCCTGTCCATCAACAGAGCCCGCTATTTTCAGCAGTTTAACATATGTACTATGCACGACATTGGCGAAATCTATATGGAAACGCCATCAATAAAAACAATTGAATTGAAGAAGACAAGGAAGAGGATAGAGTATGCGTTAGTTAGATTAATAAAATAATTTGTAAGAAGGAATAAGTTGGGAGAATGAGGTAGGCACATTAGCTATCAGCCTTTTAATTCTGGACTCTCGAGAATAAGACTACGGTATCCCCTGTGCCTATGCCTTTGTCGTCCGCCAAGGTGAACCGGGAAGAAGGCGACATCGGGTGGCCCGTGTCGCCTTGCACTGCGAGGGCACAGGGGGGGAGGGATTAACCTCCCCCCCCCCCGGGACGTGCTCTCCGAAGAGCACAGTGCATAGGGGCACCGGTACGTTCCTCTGGAGATCCCGACCCCGGAGCCCCTCACTATGCACCGAGGAAGGGCCACTAAGGGGGTTTTAGTGGGTAAGAACCCCACATAACCTCGTCTTCTCCCCACCCAAAAGGCGCGGTATCTTCTTGAAGATTTCATTCTCCCCCCCCCCATCAAGAAAGAAAAAGGTAATGTAAAAATCGCGAGAGAATGGTCGCGAATGCATACTAAAACACTTCCGTTAATTATTCTGTAATTACACGTTCATTTCAATGCTCAAGTCTATAAGCACCTTTACAATGTCACAATCCAAGTTTCTTTATTTGTGTTTGCTGCAACCACAACATTTCTTATCATTACAATTATGATATGTAAATGATATGTAAATGCTTTTAGCAAATATTTAATGTTTGATAACAGAGTAAAATGCATCATGCATGATGCTATTTAGCAATTGGATATGAGGTAAATTATAGAGTAAGGTAGTATGAGTATTCATGTAATTCATTGTAATTCATCCTCTGAAAGTCTAGGTTTGCTTAATCTATAGCCTCCAGATCTAAATGTGCTGGAGAAGAAACTAACTGGTGATATTAGTAGCTCTCTTTAAGTACTTTGGGGAATTTAGGACACTTAGCTTAAACCTTCATTATTATCAAAAACTTAACGCAAGCCCTCTGGAGTTGCTTTCGACTCGCTAGACCATTGCTTTGGGCCATTACTTTATGCACCTTAGTATTCTGATCCGGGAATTCAGGTTATTACTATATTAGATATTCTTGTAATGCTACTAAGTAAGAAGAGGTACGCATACTTATTCCCGAGTTACATGGTACAATATTTGGCAATGATATAATATTTACCTTTGCATAAATGTAAGTCAAATATGCAACCTCTGTCGCCATATACATTCCATACAGGAACTGTGACACCTGCAGCCATTGCAAACTTTTTGTCCACAGCAATACAGCATAGACAGAGATACCACTAAGTCCTGAAATAACACATTTATCTGACTGAATTGTACAATGAGAAATTTGTTATATAGATAATATTATTAATATACATAAATCTGACCTAATTATCTTTTATCTTAATTAGGGTAAAAGATGGAAGCATTACCATCATTTTACTACTACAAAAAATAGGAGGTTGTTAATTTTAAAAAATATTTGTGCACTCATCATGGTGTCGATTTATGAACCTATTTCAAATTTTTTAAAGGGTTTGGTTTCAATTTTGGTCCATATTAATTTTCTTGGCATAGGACCTGAAGTTTCGAAGATGTATCAGGGAACTTCTAAAAACCATATGAAAAAATGTTTGGTGTTTGTGGTATTGGCAGGTTTGTTAAGACTTTGTAAGTACTCCATAATAGCAACAACGCAGAACTTTGTAATATAACTGTGATACTTTGGAAATAAAGGAGCATCTGTGTCATATTTAATGTTTAATGCATTATTTATTCATTTTTAATTGTAAATATACTTATGTTAATTCCTTAGATTCCAAACTCTATTGCAGGGCAAGTAAAGTAACAAATAAGATAGGACACTTCCTTATTATGTGAAATTGATTTTTTTTTTATGTTTCCCATTTATGTAAGTTACTCAAATGAATGCTGATTCACTTTTGCTTATGTGTAATATTTGCACTATCTCTCTCTACAGTATACTGTACCTGTAAATATGCTCTATCTCTAATTTCATTTGTAATTTATAGTCACAAATTTTAAGAATAGATAATATCATAATCTTTCACCTCGACTTTGACATTTAAGCTTTCATATAATTTATATATAGGTAATTTTACCCATTCTTCCATCTTAGGCATTATTCCCGAGTTACATGGTACAATATTTGGCAATGATATAATATTTACCTTTGCATAAATGTAAGTCAAATATGCAACCTCTGTCGCCATATACATTCCATACAGGAACTGTGACACCTGCAGCCATTGCAAACTTTTTGTCCACAGCAATACAGCATAGACAGAGATACCACTAAGTCCTGAAATAACACATTTATCTGACTGAATTGTACAATGAGAAATTTGTTATATAGATAATATTATTAATATACATAAATCTGACCTAATTATCTTTTATCTTAATTAGGGTAAAAGATGGAAGCATTACCATCATTTTACTACTACAAAAAATAGGAGGTTGTTAATTTTAAAAAATATTTGTGCACTCATCATGGTGTCGATTTATAAACCTATTTCAAATTTTTTAAAGGGTTTGGTTTCAATTTTGGTCCATATTAATTTTGTTGAAATAGTACCTGAAGATTCGAAGATGTACCAGGGAACTTCTAAAAACCATATGGAAAAATGTTTGGTGTTTGAGGTATTGGCAAGTTTGTTAAGACTTGATAAGTTCTCCATAATAGCAACAATGCAGAACTTTGTAATATAACTGTGATACTTTGGAAATAAAGGAGCATCTGTGTCATATTTAATGTTTAATGCATTATTTATTCATTTTTAATTGTAAATATACTTATGTCAATTCCTTACATCCCAAACTCTATTGCAGGGCAAGTAAAGTAACAAATAAGATAGGACACTTCCTTATTATGTGAAATTGATTTTTTTTTATGTTTCCCATTTATGTAAGTTGCTCAAATGAATGCAGATTCACTTTTGCTTATGTGTAATATTTGCACTATCTCTCTCTACAGTACCTGTAAATATGCCTAAGCCTATCTCTAATAATTATGGAATTTTTGATTTCATTTGTAAGTTATAGTCACAAATTTTAAGAGTAGATAATATCATAATCTTTCACCTTGACTTTGACATTTAAGCTTTAATATAATTTATATATAGGTAATTTTAATACATCAGGGTTTTGTTATTTTTTTAAGATAAGAAAAATATAGATTTGACTCTATCCAAAGCTTGTTTTGAATAGATAACATTTGGCTATAAGGTGAAAAACTGTTGCACAATATTTTAATGTAACTAAATAATTTAATAAATTTATATTCTACAAAATATGTCTGCCATTGCCCAATCAACAGCTACATATGGCCACTGGGACCGAAAAGTTCTTGATTGGAGACCATGAACCCACAAGGTAGTCTGACTAACTCGTTAAGGCCACAGCTGGCTGGCCGATTATAATCTATCATTTTCGGTTTCTTTGGGGAAGGCTTATGCCCAGCACTGGAAGTAATGACGATGATATAATTTAATGTTGTAGGACTCCAAAGGGATGAGCCCAGTATAATACGGTAATTTGTTGGTTGGCTTGGATTAAAACCCTCAACCAGAAGATTGTAAGTCCGATGGCGAGCTACTAGGGCCACTAAATGCTAATAATTAAGTTGTAAGTATATTAATAAAAAGCTAATAGGTTTGAATTATTACTTACTGACCAGAAAGAATTATGACGGGTTTAAATCGTAAAAAATCGGTAATCAAAAATATTACGACTAATTGCGCCAAATATGAGTACGTTCCTACAGGATAAACTTCTTGATTCAATTGATTCTCAGTTATGTTTCTCCATTTTCCAAGTAAAAACTCTGTGACAAATGGCTCCGACGGTCTAATTTCTCTTAATGTGCCGAAAGCGCATAAAATTAAGGTAATTTTTACCCATTCTTCCATCTTAGGCAATATTCTCAGTTATAAAATGAAATTCAATTTTTAACGTCAAAGTTAATTTTAGTCAGCAAGTCTTGAAGGCAGAAACGTGTTATCGTGTACACTCTTGCACTGTAAAATGATAACTTTGAGTTTTTTTCCCGCGACATTAACATGCAGCGGCGAAACTTACGTAAGAGAATATTTTGTTTAGCTAGCATCCTTAAATTAGTTGTAAATAAATAATTTTTACATATTACAACGTGAGCCTCAGTTTAAATTTCCTAATTTATCATAAATATGTTATGAAGTTAAAGAGAAGTTATGAAATAAAAAAGGGAAGGAGGAATGTTTTGAATTTTTGACATATATAATTTGACATTAATATTTAGAGTTTGACAACGATAACGTTGGAATGACCAGGTACGAATAAAAATATTAGCTAAAGTAACAAAAAATACTTAGAGTCCTTTTAACCCTAGCGGCGTAGACAGAAACAGCTTTCGCTGCTCACTTTCTTCGACAAATTGTTGGATTCCAGTTTTTTAAGGTTTTGAACGACCTTACCTTTTAACCTTGCCATTAAAGCTGTTAATACTTCAAACTTTTGAAGTGAAACTTCTTTACTCACAGTTGAATTGCGTAAGTAAATGCCTGACGAGAGCGTTACGAACATTGTGATCAGGCAAGAAGAACGGAAGTTTAGAGGGAGATATAATTAAGTGAAATAGAAAGAGAATATTAATATAGACGCAAGAGAGAGAGATGCTCGCACACATTTTCTTTATCTTATTGTATCCGATAATGAAAATAATGAGTAATGTGTGTATTCAAAATTATTAATTTTTCAATGAAACCCCATAATAAATTAAAATGTTTTTTACAAAATGATTATATGTGTATATATACATATGCATACAAATAGAGCTAAAGCTCTTTTTTAATAATTTATTAGCCTTCCGGCCTGGAATGTTTACAATAATAAAAAAATTATGTTGTAATTTTTGTTTTTAGAAGATAAAACCAATGTGATGTATACACTGTATGATATTATTTTGATACAGCAAATGGCTGTGGCGACTTGCGTTCGCCAACTAGAAAAGAGGATTTTAGACGAAAAAATTATTCAAAATTGTATTTGGAATTAGAAAATTTTTATATAAGACATATGTCATAATTTTTCAATACACACTTTTTATCTGGACTTTTCTGAATGTATATATTTCTAATGTAATAAAACGTATCAAATATAATTTCAATATCCTCAACATTTCTGTGATATTTTTATTTACCGGCGGACTATACTAGAAGGTCAAGAACACGTATAAAAGTAATATTGGGATTGGCATTCCGCCCTTATGCCACATTACCCAAATGGCAACATTGTTATCAATGTAGGCCAGGTACTTAGACCATGTCATTATCATCACATCATAATATTAAATGTAATCTTTAGTACGGAAAAACTGCCGTATTATTATGGCAGTACCTATCAATGTCTTGAATTTTTCTACTACTGTCTGTCATTTATTTATACATTATCGACAAACCAACATATCGACATTTATTTTGATGTAAACTGTATCTTTCGGTTTATTTCTTGATTAATTTTGTTATGAAGTGCAGTTTGTGGAATATATTATTTTAAGTTTTGTTTGTTATTAATCTTAGATAATTTGATCAGATTCATATTATTCAGTTAAAGTGTTTATTACTATATAGTATGGTTGAATGCTCTCACTGCGGTAAAATTTTCAAATATGAAAGTGAATGTAAAAGACATGAACTCAGTCATTTACCAGGATTTTGCTGTGACAATTGCGGTAAAAAATTTACATATCTGTAAGTATACACTATTTTCGAAATTTTGCTGTTACACTAATAACTATTTTTTACACATACCATTGATTTTTATAGGTCTGCATTAAGACGGCATGAGAAACAACATGAAAGGACTACAAGTGTGCAATGTGATAAATGTAACCATAGCTTTAAAGACGAGGTGCTTCTTAAACGACACATTAAATATGCCCATGAAGGTAATAATAATCTTGTAACTAAAAATTAATATATTTGTGTTTCAATAGTCTGCTTCTAAATACAAAAACGAGGGGCATATTAACTGTCTATGTTATATCTAGTACAGTAATACCCCGCTTTACGCGAGGGATATGTTATGAAAAAAATCGCGTTAACCGAAATTCGCATATATCGATGTTTATGATTAAACATAGTCAAAATTTAATACAAAAAATACAAATAATTTTAATTAATCACTTTAATTCTAAGAGCACTTTATGCAATATATACTCTTATTTTTTACGGAAAAATCTATTGTCTTTTGGGTAGCGTTTTGCTTACATTCTTGTAAAATATGTTCATAACATCCAACACTGTTTTTAATTGTTTGACACACGGACAAGACACGCTCATCATTATTGTCTATACTCTGCAATATGTCCAAACCTGAAGGTGCATTTTGTATTTCCCCTGAAGATAAAACTTTCTCTTCTACTTGTTCTTCCTCATCGTAGATAGGATTATTCTGTAACTCGATCAGATCTTCTTTGCTGATAGGATTGTCTTGCTTTGCTACAAGTTCCATGAGATCTTCTACTGTGACATCTTCAAGTTCAGACCCCATAATCATTGCAGCGATGTCTTCAAGCACTTGTTCTAGGTGCTTCCACTACATCTGGCCAAAGATCACCACACCCCATGCATACAACCCCTTTAAATTCATTCCAAGTCTTTTCCATGTTGGGAATAGACTCATCATTCCACTCTCGCATAGATTTTTGAAATTCGCGTTATAGTGAAACCGCATGTAACGGGGTCACACTAAGCGGGGTATTACTGTATACCTAGTACACCTAATAGGAAGAAAAAAGAATAGAAACTAGAATATAAGCTTAATTAAATTACAGTCTCTATGTGCTGGTAGTAGGCTAGGATACCTGATAATATTTTGATTTCTTCTAGGTACACACGTCTGCTCAGAGTGTGAAGCACAGTTCAACAGTTCCCAGGCACTCCGCATTCACACTTTAACACATAAGCCAAAGTCGGAACGGAGATATTCATGCAGTTTTATGAATTGTAAAAAAACATTTAATTTCTCTCATCACCTTAAGTATCATGAGATGACACATACAAATAGTCGACAGCATTTTTGTAACATATGTGGAAAAGGTAAGGTTTTATTTATAATAAAAGTTTGAATATTGATGTAATAATAATAATAAAGCTCATTTATTACCATCCTTACCCAAAAAATACATTACATAGAATAATAAGATACAAAAAATTTGTAGAAAGAAAAAAACAAAGAATAAAATAAAAAATAAAACCTCTTATAAGAATGGCAAAGGGCAATAGGCTCAGCGTGTACTGCGAGACATAATGTCACACAGTGCTGGTTTTCAGCCTACCCCTTCGGTACTCGTGCGCCGCGTCAGAGCAGGCCCGCAGCCTGCAGCTAGCTGTTTTAGGTTTTGTGATCGTTCTGTTGTTTTGACAGTAGAAATATTTTGTATGTTATTTTAAAGCCAGTGTCTGATACAGGCATACGCAATGGTGGGTGTAAATCGTTCTATATTTATATATGTAACCGCATACAATAATATGCATTCTCAGATTCTTATGCAGTGTTCCTTGATAGGTGTAGAATTTGGTATTTGAGGAACTTGATTATATTGTCAATATCTTTTAAATTATCTACATTGAATATATGTTAAGTATTCCATTCATGAACACAATCTTTGGCTAAAATCATATCAAATTTTGTTACATTCAGTTGGCTTGTAATTATATTGTTTATTTTGTAATTTTACATTTATTTATAAGGTAAAATATCTACAATACACTTTTATGTGTACTTATTAAAAACTTCAAGTTTCATTCTATTCTATACCTGAGATAGAATAGAATAAGAAAAAAACAATCTTAAAATAGATTTTAAAAATTAACTTCTTCCAGATAAATAGTATTTTAACTGATCAAATTGTTTAAAATATTGTACAGATGTTCTCAAGAATGATAATTTTCAATCAGTAACTTTACTTAATATGGTATGATTATTCTAGAGAACAAAACACTTACAATGCAATGATAAATCTTTAATACAATCAGCTTGAAATATTGTTATATACTTAAACCTGTGTTTCTTTATGACTCATAATAAGAAAGACTAAGTAAATTTCCGTCCAAGTAATCTTATTATTCAAACAATAGTATTTTTATGTTAGAGATTATATTTTATGTGAATGATTTTAAATGGCTTATGGCATTTATAGTCTGAAATTAATGTGTACAAATTTACGATGAACTGTTTAATTTTTTATTCATAAAAATGCATTTTAAATGCTGCAAAATATTCTCTATTGTTTTCAATCAAGGATAAACATTGATAATCCAATCTCACCAACTTAACATAAAACATTCTCTACTTTTTTATAACAATATTGCTTTTTATATATTTGTTTCGTCGTTTTTTTTTTAAGAATAACTTTTATTGTAATAAAAAGTCAGGTAATAGCGGGCACTGTGGCATGGATGTAGAAGGTTCTGGTGCTTATTTTTGAATCACAGAAGATTGATACCACAATAACGGTCATTAGAGTACCAATCTTAGTGTAGTAAATGAGGTAAAAAAGTCTGTGTAAAAAAATTTATTGAATTCTACTATTAGTTTTAGTCACGCTAGCCTGAAGAAAAATACTAAATGGTACACGTTTGCTCAAATAGATTTATTGACATGACCGTCACAGTTTATTTATATCAATGACATTGCAATCTAGTGTCTGTTCTAGCATAGGACAAAAACCTATGGAATTCCAATTCCTCCAAATGTCAGCAATATTAGGGCATTGTACTCATAAAGTGAATTTCTTTTTGCAGGTTTTATTCAATCACATAATTTAAAGGTTCATATGAAAATACATGAACCTAGTAAGTGGTTATCATGTGATATGCCCAATTGTAAGAAAAAGTTTGTTTCTGACTACGCTCGGAAAAGGCACCATGCTAGGCACAGTAAGTTCACATTTAAAATTTGAATATGTGTGGTATTATTTTTTTTTAACACAACATTTATTGATATTTTTTTTTAGAAAAAGGGCCTGATGGTAAAGAGTCTCCAAAGATTTTATCCAAAGCTGCAGGGTCATCTGAAGGTAGGTGTTCTAAAATGTATATTCGGTAATTTCTAAATACGTAAACTACATGCACGTTTTGCAATAATTAAACTTTTGAGTTTTGAAGCAATAATCCAGCAATGTTGAGTTCTAGTCAGTGTTAATATTTGGAATGATAATTGAATGTGTAAGTGTGTGAATAATGGTGATTTAAATTAAATAATTCTGTCCTGTCCTCAGTATAACCACTCCATGGTATTTGGTCACCCACAGCCTTCTTCCAGTATCCCATTACCTACATCTGTTCCTGTTCTGCTTTCATTTTAAATCATAATGTATATGAAAGTTATGTTTATTTCTTACTGTAAATTATATACAATAATAAGTACATATGTATAAAAATAGTATGCTATATGGTATATTTTATTAATTACAGTTCCTTTCCATAATGTAGTATTTTGTATTAGAGATAATTTTATAACCTGCTATCTTTTATCCAATGTAAATTCTGTCTCATGTGAAATTCTTTTCCTTTACTATTCCGTTTTCCTATCTTTGTCCATGGCAATACGTACTGCGTGAAGTTATTTAAAAAATATTTTGGAATGTTTGCGGTAATGAATATATATTTTTGCCTATATAGTCTAATGCTTTGTGGTACGAATTGCGAGACCTAATATATATAGGTTCGATTCGTTAGCTTGTTCTGAATTGTTAAAAATGTTTTAAAATTTGTTAATTATGCTATGAAAGGCGTTAACAGCGCTCTGTGCTGTCGTATGCATTTATGGGCACGGCATGATTGGGGATGTACCGCGACATTGCATAATTCCGGCGTGATGAGGAAGCATTATATTTCTGCGTTTCAACCAGTGAATAAAATGCGACGACTTAACTCTTCGTAAAAATATTGAAACACCTACCAGAAAAAGCCGTTGCAATTTTTCTGGTGGGTGTTAATGGGCAGCGTTGATTACATAACACCAGGTGCGTGGCGCATGCTTATTAGCCCTGTTATTTTTTTTTAATAAATAAAAAACATATTTGGACAAAGAAAAATGAAATATATCAATGTTCGGAACGTTCGTAAACTGCTACAGTAGTGGGTAACTGTGTCGCAGCAGTTTACGATCACCTCGAGACACAAACAAGAACAAATTAAACTTATAATGATGTACATATTAGAACACAAAAGAGATAAATAAATTATTGTGTACGCGTGTGTGTGAGCATGTGTATGTGTGTGTATCACAAGCACCTAGAGATAACTGATAAATAGAATTATTAATTGTTCGAAATGTAATACATTGTACGTGGTTACAGGTTCTCCATGCCCTGCCTGTGGCAAATGCCTTTTACCATCATTTTACGAGGAACATAAACTTATATGCAATGAAAAGAGAATTAATATATCACATAATATATCTATTAGTTCATTAACAAGGGCTAATGGCGAAGAATTTGAAGAGAATTTTAACCAAGAGCAGTTACCAAGCAATACAAAGGACACGACGGGGCATGTCAGTACCTGTAGATCTATTTTAGGGAAGTGTCTAGTCACTGGAGATTCAACAGGAAATGCTGACTGCTTATGTGATCAAATGGATAAAGTAGAGAATAATAGTAGCAAAGATTTAAAGAGATCAACAACCGACAGTAAGAAAGCATTAAGCGGTGTTGCGAATAAAGATAATGCAACAGGCATAACATGCGAAGACTGCGCTTGCTCTCCTGTTAAATCCCAAGCAGAATATACAAGCGATAAGAAACTGATTGGAAAGAAAACGAAAAACGTTAATGATAGCAATAATTGCATGCCAGAATTTGAATATGGTGTTAATGGAATTATCAAAGTTATTAATACTATTGATGCAGAACTAGAAGAGATTGCTAACATTCGTAATAATAATTTCAAACGAAAAACTGAAACTAAATTTTCCACATATGATACTGTAAACATACCCTTCAACAGTTGTAAGGCAGTTTTAGGTAAATGTATCGTTAGCGGAAATGGAATGATGAGTGATGACTGTCTTTGCGCGAAAATGTTTCTTGATGAGCCACATATGACGAGTCAAGAAATGGAGGAAATAACACCACAACCTAGTGACTCAATCATGTTATAACTTAAACCAAATTATAAAATTCACAATAATCCTTGTTTTTTTTTATAACAATTTTAACCATGCTTCTTAACGTCTCTTTTCCAAACTTTAATTATTTGCCTATTGTATGGTATCCTCTAATTGACCAAAAGATATATACATATATAACATATATCTATTAGGCTGAATGGAATGTGAAATACATAAAACAAACCTCATGAACAACATCGAAGGTCGAAATAAAATGCATATGCAATTATTAACTTTAACTTTATTTACAACATAATTCTTTACAGTATCAACCATATTATACAAAATATATCTTAGTTAACAAGATCTACAATAATTATTATTTTACAATCAGACATCACTTCTGCTAAATATCACTAAGTCCGGGATATTTATGTACGAATGTATTTTAATTTATCTCCATGTTATCACAATTAGGCATGGCAGTATTCTTTGAAGAAGAAGAAAAATCGTTGTTAATTCTCAAATATTATTTTTAATCTATAACCCAAAATTAAGTTTCATTAAATTATTATAATATACATTTATCTATGGTAACAATTTATAATAGAATGCAATAAAGTATATCTGAGAAATGTTAATGTAACAGAAGGATTTTTCATATTTTTTTGGTCGTGCGTAAAAGCATAGTTGAAACAATAAATAATCTAAATTTATCATGATTTTTAATATAACTTTAATTTGACTAGTCTAATGGAAAAAATGTTTTGTTGTTTTAAAGGTAAATTTATCGTATTTAGGCTTCTCGAAGTAGATCTGAAACAGCAAATTGCGCCCTAATTTTTACATACATTAATTACACATTCAACACTATTATATTGGTACTCCAAGTCTGTTAGTTATTACATTGTTCGATAAAATCACAGGAAATGAAGTCATGTACAAATTTATTGCATATAACTAAAGCCAAACACACTATGCTTCATTACCGATAAGAGAGTTAATATTGCTCGAGTCTACTGTCCTTCTGTCACTTTTTTTAGGCGAATCACTAATTTGATTGAGTTCAGGTATGTTTTCTCGTTCATAATTGTATTTAAAATTTTCCTGCTCCTCAATATTTTCGGGCTCAATGGGTACTACACTAAGTAATTCGTTACTGTCACTTTGTTTTATTTTATTTTCTGTAGTAATTTCAGATGTCATTGGCTCCATTGAAGCTTCAAAATTTCTGTCAAATTTAGTTCTCACATTTTCCCTATCCAAAGGATCTTTGGTACTGTCTAAGTCATCAGTATCTAATAGAAACGTTGTTACAGGCAATGCATCGTTTTGGTCAGATAATTCTTTCGCATCATCATCTAGTTGGTCAACAGATGGAGTAGTTTCAGTGTCTTTATTTAATTCAATTGATGTCCGCGATCTTTCTTCAGTGGAGGAAACCTCTTGAGGCATGAGAAGTTCTTTTAATACAGCTTCATTGTCCATCGTTGTCACAGACGTAGTTTCTGTGGATGAGGAAAGGGTCGCACTTAAATGTTCTGTTTGATTATTTGACGCCATACTTCCGTCTGAAACACGATGTGGCTGTTCCTCTATGTTTTCATTCTGAGTCTCATTAACATTCGATGGTTCCAGGTCATGCCCTTCTTGAAGTTTTTTTACTAGACTCTTGTTATTTTCAATTTCTGGTAAAAAGGGATTCATCTCTGTTTCATGGTCAACATATTCAGCTGAATGGTGATTTACCGATTTCTCCATACTTTGATTGGTGTTATGACTAGATATTTCATAAATATTAACGTTTAAATTACTTCCTTGAGAAGCGTTACTTGTTTTCATGTTTGACTCTAACGTGTTCATCGTGTCATCTTGCTTACTTTTCTGCTCATAGTCTGACGTCGTTATAGGTAAAATTGTGGTAGTATCTGGTATAGCAATTTGTATAATTGGTGTTGCTAGTTTTTCAGTATCATTTTCGGAACTCTCCCAAACTTGAGGGACAGACTGTGTACGGTTTGTTGTACTTAATGTGAAATTAAGATTTTGGTTAGAATCATTTAATGACATTTTATATATGTAATCAATTATAGTAGTTGTTTCAAAAGTGTTGTTCATTTCCATTATGGGTCTAGAAGTTACATTTCCTTCCGTTTCATTTTCTTTGGAAGATCTGTGTATGGTACTCGTCATGGTGGTTTCGTCAATCATCATGCTGGGTTCGTTTTTCACCCGTTTAATTACCAAATCATCATTATCGTAGTCGTGTAACATACCATACTGTGGCATATCATGTTCTAAACTTTTAGTGGTATTAGGGCCCATATTTAAATAATCAGGTTCAAAGTCATCTTTATTCATACCACGACCCATAATTTCATCTAATTTCGTTACAGAATCTTCAGTTGTTATTCTATTTTTATTTTCATTAAGGATATCTTGATAATTTATTTCCGTAACCGTTTCAGATATCCAATCTGCGCCGGTTGTAGTTTCTGTCGTTTCATGGTACAAATCGTTCGTTTCCGTACCTGTGCCGATATTCTCTTTATTATTTTCAAAAGATTTAGATGATCGATTATATAGTTTATTGATAGCATCGAACGTTATGTCCCCTTCAACAAAATCTTTTTCTGTTGTCACATTTAATTCGGAATTAATATCGTCAGACTGAGATATGTTTGTGTTTTTAAGAACTGTCATCAAATTTTTATCTATACTGAATTCTTTATTTTGCTTTGCAATAGAATATTCTGTATTTGGTTCTATAGCTGGTGTAGTTGCTTCGGGATTTTCAGATATCATAGAACTTACTGATGCATTTCCAAAAAGAGATATTTGATTTTGTGTTGTTTCATCGTTTGTATTGTTTTCCACGGTTTCGTTATTGAAAAATTGTCGGTTTTCTTCGATGCCAGTTAATATTGACATAGTTGTTGTATCGAATAACCCGTTGACCCTGGATTCATCCCCGGGAGGTTTTTTTCCAAAGAATAATTGTGCTATTGATACTGCAGTGGTTGTTCGACTTTCTTCATTTACAGTTTCTTTTGTTATTGGTATGTCGTTAACTTTTTTATTTTGTTCTAAGGAGTAGTCACCGTTTGTTGAGTTTGAATCCAGTTCCATATAAGTTTCTTGTGAAGTAGTCGTTTTTAGACTGGAATCGTCTACTAAAAATTCATTTTCAAATGCCTTTGATGATCTTTCATCTGTACCTTTATTATTGTCGTTTTCCATGGCTCGATCTATAAGTACAGTATTTTCTTGGATATTGCTAATCTCGTTTTTAGGAATTTGTGAACTTTCACTGGTATCTTCCAGCCAATCATTTTCTGTTGTAGTTTTATCACCGTTTTCTGAAACATTTTTTTCCGACATACTCTCAGGTTGACTAATATCAAGATCAGAAAACGTTGTAGTTGTGTCAAATTTGTTACCAAACATGTAATGAGATGTATAGTTATATTTATCTTCAAGCATTTTAATAGAAGACGCCTCAGTGGTTGTTACGTTGTCATTGTCGCTAGATTTTAAATTGTCTTTCAAGTTATTGGGTTCTGCCGACATAATGCTTTCCGAATTAACATCTATTTTGGTTTCAGTAGTTTGATATAAAATTGGTTCTGTAGTAAGTTGTGGTTCAGGTGTTGGTTGGGGTTCGGTCGAAGTTGTAGTTATTGGAATAAATTGTGGCACAAATGCTGGTTTTTGTTCTTGGTTTGGTTGAGGTACTTGAGTCTCCTCATTTTTATTTAAGGGCTTAGGTTCGAAGCTGATAACAGTTGTAGTAAATTTAGCATCAGGTTGAGGTTCAGATGTAGGTTCTGGTTCTGAAATGGGTCCATTAGTCCTCAAAAATTTCTCGGACATTGTAGTGGCTTCAATTTTGGCTTGCTGGGTAGTTGTTAAGAAATGATTTTCCTGTGTATGCTTATTGTGTTCTTCACTTGTCTCCGGTTGATGCTTTGGCATTTCTGTTATATGTTCATCGTTTTCATCAATAGAGCTGCCAAATATATGGGAGAAATTTACATCTCCATCATTTTCTGTTGTTATTTCCGAAAAAAGGGGTACCGTTTCTTTTTGCGCGAATGGGTTATGACCATTTTCCTTTTGTAGAACGTAAACTGGTTCAGTATTAGGCTTTTCTTCTTCAGAATTAGGGTTAGTTGTAACAGTATCGAGTTCTGACGTAAACACATTTGTTTTAGATGAATTTTTTATCTCTTCGGAATTATCTAAAAGTGACATACATTTTTTGGGCTGTTTCATATCTATCATTTGACCGTGTGGACAAGTGCATATGAAATCTAAGTTTCTTTCGTCAAACTCGCATCCGAATTCGCAACCATTATTGTTTATTTGACATATATCTAAAACTCGTCTGGTAGTCAGTGAATCTTCAGCTATGTGATAGATACTTAGCATTCGATTGTTTTGTGCTAGGTAGACATTCAAATTATCTTTCAGACTAACAGGTGTAAACAGGTTTTCTGAACTTTGTGTATTATATTTTGGAGACCAGTATATTCTGTATGTAACAATGATTGAGCCCCTCCTGTAATAAAAAATGATTAATATCATATGAATATAATATGAATCGGTGGAAACTTTCACTAACGAATGTTAACTTTATTCTTACCTTATTTTAGTAATCACAAGATCGATGTCGTTGTCATTATACTCTAAGTTGTTTTTGTCTAATAATGCTTGTAAAAGGGCATTACCAAATGAAGCTACGAAATCTAGGTAATCATCGCTTTCGGGGTCTTCAAGTGCAGGAGTAAACTCATCATTGTCTATTTTTAGCTCTCCTTCTAACGTTTGAGGTACTGTAAAAATTAAAAGACACTTACTTTAATCCTAAGAAACACAACATGAATATTTTACGATAATAAACAAATGAATATTAATACAAATTACAGTACAATAACTTTTAATAAAACAAAAGAAATGAATAACTGAACAGTCAACATTGTTAACAACAGATGTTTCGAAATAAGTGTTGTTTATTTTAGGCAAAACTTGCGATTCAACAAGCAACAATTTGTCTAAAAGACCGATACTGGACTCGTCGATAATTGATATGTACAAAAACATATACTTAGTAACTAAAAAATAATCTTTCGCTTCCTTTTAGTAAGAGTAAGACAGCTTTAGCGTTTATCGGCGCACATTTTTTTAGCCAGTGTTTTTACTTTAAAAAACGACAATTGAATGTTTTAAGCTGGCTGGAATTCGATTCGAACCCGCGAACATTAAGCCCCCATTGCTTATTAAATTACTCAAAAAGCTTGTAAAAGTAAGCTAAAATAGATATAGGTATAAAAACAATATATAGCTAAAATACGATGTATATATTAAATTAGCTGTACCTAAATATACATAATAGGTTGTCAAATATCTCAAAACTAATTATGCATAGCGTCGTTTTGTAGGTTATGTCAAGACCTTTCAAATTATGTATAGTATTGCTAGATACGAGCTCTGTAGCGCTTTGTACATAGCCGCGAAATTCAAAAGACAAAAAGGCGGAAGGGAGATATTTGACAACCTTATAATATCCTATACCTATACGTATATATATTTTTCAAGTCAGTTAACCAAAATCACTTCTAAAATTCTTTAATTTTAGTTTGACATCTTACAGTTTTTCGCGTCAAGTTTTCGTTGATAACAGTTAATCCCGTTAGGTACATGTTATTAATATAAATGCTGTATTGTTAAAGTAACGAGAGATCTTGGTAGGCAATGTGAGTTATGTAAGTTATATATGACTTAATAATAACATGAAATATTCTTACATTTGTTAGATTTAAATTTCCGAATGTATTGCGATTTTATCTCTGCTTAGTTGGTATTTATTTCATTTTAAACTTACCGTAGATCGATTTGTCGCCTATTTCTTCGGACGCTGAGGAACGCTGCTCATTGGCTTCGTCGTTCTGCATTTGCGGTCTATGTCCATCTGATGGAATAGCGGTGGTACGCTCTAGACCTTGAACACCATCCTGGTTCTCGCGACTAATATCTTCTTGACTGTTTTCTTGTTCTTGATTGTTCACCCGTTCGGTGGTCTGGTCACGCTCACCATATTGTTCACTTTCATTGTTTTGTTCACGATCATTGTGAGCATGGCTGTGGTCATGAGAATGGTTGTGCTCTTGGTTTTGTTCTTCATCAGGAACTTGATTGTTATCATGCACCTGCTCGTTATTTATTGTATTTGTAATAATATTTGGGTTTAAGTTCAAGCAATCGCTATAATTTTACCATACAATATATATATATATATATATATATATATATATATATATATATATATATATATATATATATATATATATATATATATATATATATATATATATATATATATATATATATATATATATATATATATATATATATATATATATATATATATATATATATATATATATATATATATATATATATTTTTCAAGTCAGTTAACCAAAATCACTTCTAAAATTCTTTAATTTTAGTTTTACATCTTACAGTTTTTCGCGTCAAGTTTTCGTTGATAACAGTTAATCCCTTTAGGTACATGTTATCAATATGAATGCTGTATTGTTAAAGTAACGATCTTGGTAGGCAATGTAAGTTATATATGACTTAATAATAACATGAAATATTCTTACAGTTGTTAGATTTAAATTTCCGAATGTATTGCGATTTTATCTCTGCTTATTTATTTAGTTGGTATTTATTTCATTTTAAACTTACCGTAGATCGATTTGTCGCCTATTTCTTCGGACGCTGAGGAACGCTGCTCATTGGCTTCGTCGTTCTGCATTTGCGGTCTATGTCCATCTGATGGAATAGCGGTGGTACGCTCTAGACCTTGAACACCATCCTGGTTCTCGCGACTAATATCTTCTTGACTGTTTTCTTGTTCTTGATTGTTCACCCGTTCGGTGGTCTGGTCACGCTCACCATATTGTTCACTTTCATTGTTTTGTTCACGATCATTGTGAGCATGGCTGTGGTCATGAGAATGGTTGTGCTCTTGGTTTTGTTCGTCATCAGGAACTTGATTGTTATCATGCACCTGCTCGTTATTTATTGTATTTGTAATACCACCTAGGGCACGCGCAGAGCTGACAGATGTGTTATAAGGTTCGAGAGGTGTCGGAGAATTGGTGAAGAGAATGCCAGCTGAAAGTGGTAAACGCAAATATTAATACCAATTTACAAACATTGGTGAATAACTACTAGTTCTTGTTAATAGGTAAATAACATCGGCACTGGGTTGCGATTTTAAAGAGAGAAAGACCGGTTATGTTATTAAATCTTTGCAAGTATTAAATAATTTGTCGTAGATAAATAGTATATAATATTGTATGGTTGGCGCCACTTTTACGCTGATGGCCTCAATTTAACAGAAGAGTGAATAGACTTAAGCTATTGCATCCGAACATCAAAGGTTTTATTTCTATTTAATGTCAAGTCAGGTACTTGCTTTGAAATAATAAAAAAAAAACACCGTCACCAGTATTATATTCTAAGTAGATTTTAGAGAAGATTTTTTTTTTCTATCTAAATATGGAATTTGGTTGTTATTTTATATTGAGTATCAAACAAATACTTACTTGCTGCTAGCACTATGAGAGCGACAATAGCCACAACAACAAGGCCAAGCAATGTCCAGCATAGGGGTCTTTTGCATCCGCCCTTCTCTCCACGTTTGTCTGCTGTCACGTATAGTTTTTCGCCTCTGAAATAGGAGACAGATATTTTTAATTCTTTTAAATATTTCTTATTGACTAATTTTTGATTTTTTGGCTTTGATATAATTTGATAAATCTTCCAACCAACGTGGAAATGGCACAAGGAAAAATACTCGCCATCAGTTGTCAACCGGGTAGCAGTTTTGTTACCGTGTATGTAAGAAGTTCTATTGCTAATAGTTTTATGAATTTCTAGGTTATTCATGAATTACCTGAATTACCTATGAGAGGAGAGGAGGACAGTTGTGGGGATGCTTATACGCAGACCTGCCATTTAGTAGTTTCAACATTATATTCATGTACCGATACAGACGCGATCTGACCACAAATTTTTAAACAATACCGGCATACCCAGCTCACTTCGCCGGGCTAGATTTTTGTTTTATTTTATTTAAACAATAAACTTACATCATTAAATATTGAATTTAACTCTTACAATATATTAAATTATTCATTTCTCTCCGCATTCATTTTCGAACGGGTGAAGATCATTACCTACACCCATGTACATAAATAAGGAATATTTATAATGACTCTACCTCCTGATGTTCATGAAATTTTAAAATGAATAATTCAGAGTTATCTCTCAACATCATCAAGTAGTTCACATGATCTCGTTCGATAGTAAACATGAAATATTTCGCACTTCCAGATGTTCTCAAGCCAAGAATTTCATCATAGTAAATAAAAGCTATATTTGACAGTTCAAAAAGAGGAGTGCTCCGATCCTCACCAAACTTTACAGGATTACTCGCCAGGTCAATCTGAAGTTTCCCTGAAAGATTCATTGAAATCGCGAAATCGAAAGCTCCATAAACACACAAACATATTTCATTAGTATTAGACAAAAAGAAAGGGGACGAATCCAACTCCTGTATCTCAGGTTAAACCCGGCGCTAGTCTTCGTGCCACTTTTGTTATTTCTTATTTACGTCAATAAAGAGTTATTATTATTAATACGTACATTTCTATATCAGGTTTTTCGGAGTTAGTCAGAAGGGTATGATTTTCTGCTGGAGCTAGATTCATTTCTGATTGAAGTCAAATCACAATTTTGATTCACTTAATAACGTGGATATAAAACTTTCTGTGTATTTTATCCAATAAATCACATTACATATCTCAGTGGAACTCTTTTCGCGTGTGACTTACGCAGTAAAAACCTCAATTCTACTTAATGTGAAATTAAACCTACAATTTCTTACCACGTTGTCGATAATTAACAAAGTTATTCGATGCGGTCAGAATATGGTAATAATTATAATTGTATCTCTGTTCCAATGAAATAAGGCATGCTATTTGATTGATGTGATATTTCGATAATCGTGTACCGTAAACGACTCGGTGCTGTCCTGTAAGTGTCATATTACGTGCACCTAAGCAAATATTGATGCACACTTTTAGGTTTACCCGAAGGTCGGTATGTGTAGATGTGCAACTATATAGTTGGAACGGTTTTAAGTTTTCAACCGACTTGAAAAAATGAGGAGGTTCTCAACTGTCGTCTGTATGTTTTTTTTTATGTTTGTAATTTATTCATAACTTTCTACTTTGTGAACCGATTTTGATGATTATTTTTCATTTGAAAGCTATTGTTTAAGTGTCGGATATGCCGTTGTCTGTGTTTCCATTCCGAATCCGACAACGGCATCCATGAGAAAATAATATTTTTGAAATGAAATATTTATTTTACTTTTTACACACACTTACATTTTATATTATCGACATGCACATACACAAAAATATTGGATACATATTATCAAATGTTATTATACATAAAATTCTATAGACATTTTCTTACTTAGTTTTCGTCCTTCGGTACACATCGCCCTATTTCTAACTCCGAGTTTATGAAGTAAAGTTTGTTATATAGCTTTTGTGGTATTCGTGTGTTTTTGTTAATATAATATAAGTTGTCCCGAGTAGCACTCAAAGTTAGTTTAGCTTTTGAATATCCCTAAGATTATTCGTGAAATAGCTACCGACCGAGTCGTGGTTCGGCCCTCTCGGGCGCCCCTTCTCTCTTTCTATCACCGGGGGGACCCTTGTGTCGAGTTACTAGCGATAGAGGTCAAAGCCAGCTTCTCTGGCCAATCTGTGTAGTTCGTCATAAAAAAATATAAGTCAACGCAACGAATGGACACAAAACATCACGCCAACCGATTTCATTTTATAATGGGAAGGATGTACTTCTAGAGGAGTTTGATAAATTTAATTAATTTTATTTCTTAAAATTCTTAATTCTTTTCAATTCGTTTATTACCTAAAAGTGCTCTACCTTTGATAGTTCAATGATCCATTAACTTTAGTATTCAGACAATATTTAAAAAGGGATATTGATTACTATCTTTTTTATACTATACTATATTATATATATACTATAATTAAAAAAAAATCTTTGTCTGTAACAGCTGACTTTTTGCCCTTCACTCTTTTGATCTTGGACCGCACTTTCGGCTACTAAACGTTTAGATTGTTTTCATAAACAAGCGTGAAGACATTTTTAAAGGTCTAACAATATTCATTACTTTACATATTTCTGGTATTGCTATGGTAAACTTGTGCTTCAAGATGTTGTGCTTGGTTTTTGTGTTTAATTCTTATTAATACAAACACTCCGGGCCGTTACCCAGAGGAGAAGGCAGAGATCAAAGACTTCACTTAGTACGATTGCTCTTTCACTTGATTCACATTCATTCATCTGCGCGTACATAATGATCGGTTAATTTTGCTCCTTTCTTGTTAATCTAAGTGAATATAGTTATTTCTTTACACTTATTTGTGTGTGTATATTAACTATATAAGATATTTAAAAACGCTGTCTTTCGCGGCTCTACCCTATGCCTGCCCTTAACCCCCAACGGTTAGCTAGAAGAATGGGCATTAAGTTCGCCTTTGTTTATATATATTGGTGCAATAAAGAATTTATCTATCTATCTAAGTGTATATAGTTACTGAGTGCCATAAGACGTGTAATGTTATAAAGTTAGCTGCATTAAGAGAGTGCGGTTGGCGCTGGGTCGTTGCCCTGCGCTTTGTTCCCGCGCCCGCGCCTCCCCTCTGTGGCGATATACATTCGTCTCTGCTCGCACGCTCAACGACTTTGTTATGGTCCTACGGGTCCAGGACTTTTGACGTGAACCTTCATTTACCACGTATCGTTGGTGGTATATTACCATTCGTATGTGAACCAGAGTAGATTTTAAAAAAGACTTTTGTCTTAAAGTTAATGTATCTTTGTATAAATATATAGCCCACTGTTAAACACAGACCTTCTCTATAAAGAGACTATAAGGGCATAGACCCGATTGACATACTTAACACGTCTTAAAAAATTGTCTCTATTTCCTCACGATGTTTTCCTTCATCGCCGAGCGCGTGGTAAATTGTCACATAAAATTGCAACAACAAATTTATTGGTGCCGGCACCATGGAGCGACCTCGGGTTGCTACCGTACTGAGCTATTACGGCTGACGGCTTTTTCGTTTATCTACTCTTAATTTTATTTGTGTTGTCGTGTATGTAATTGTTTATTAATCGCTTGCTATGCATGCTGTTGATATGTTGTATGTGGTATGTATACATAGCCCTTAGGCCCAATTGTATATGTCTTAATGTACAAACAATGTATATACTGTTACTCAATTATTAATAAATAATAATCATCGTCTTTCCTTTTCCTTGCGCCAAAATTTGATTGACTACCTGTAATGAGGAAGAAGTAACAATTGCAATTGTAATCAGGATGTTTTCTAATTATCCTTCCCTGATTAACTTCCTTTGTCAGTGGTGTGCGGAAAGGAAATAGGTTTAATTAATTACAATAGAGTTGTATCCTTCCTGGTTTCCTATGCTCCTTAGCATGTGTTAGAACGATAGCAACGTTTCCTTTACGAAATATAGTAATTGAATAACTTCTAAATAAAGCATTTCTGTTCTTGGGTATTTTTATACAATACCAATTGATGTAAGCCTAAACTATTTTAATTTAGATAAAGATTTAAGAGATGGCGTTATACAGGTTTTTCTGTAAAATTAACATTTAATTTATATCGTCGGTTTCAATTCTGAGATACAAGATAAATTGAAAAATTGCTTGAACGTTATCCATCATAAATAAGCCACCATTATCTTATGTACAAAAAATCATCATGATGACTATATAAATTCAGTATTTAATAGACAATTAAATTTTTTTCACCCATTTAGGGTTAAAAAGACATGAGAGCTTTTGCTTTACATTATTAGTCATTGTGCCAAAAATCGTAATCCACTAATATATTTGTTCGATTATTTGATATTCATTAATAGATTAAAATGTTCCGATATATTGGGAAGATGTCATTATGTAAGAGATTAACAAATAGCATCAAATAAAACAATATTGAAGTGACAGTGGTAGGCCATTGGAAAACTATATTAGTACAATTGAAGTAGCAGATTACCAAAATTAGCAAAAGTCGACTACTGTAATGTCATTGACCGTTCATTTTGACACAATTGATGGTAATGACTTTTTTTTACTTATGTATATTAAAATATGGTTTATATATTTACAGCAGAATGCGTAACGTATTTCGAAATATGCAATTTTACGCAAGATCTAAAAATTAAAAAAAAAATCAATGCTTTATCATTATTATTAGTATTTTAGACTTAGATCATTCGCATTTTTATAAAGGCTTGGCTGTTTTGGGCGAAATTATAGGCGCATTCAATTAAAATTAATTTTATAGCAATAAATCATTTAGGAAAATTTTCGGGATAATACATGTATGCATATATCAGATATTTTTTATCAATCAACATCATTTTGGGTGAATAATTGTTTTTTTAAACTGTCTTTTTAATTATTGTCTCGTCAACATTATGTACACGAGTGAGAGCATTCGGATACGTGTCACTGCATTGTGCAACTCAGTTGTGACACTCGTGAACCCGCCCAAAATATCACGGATCATTTCAACTCGATAATGTCACAACGACAAGTTGTTAACACACAAGTGGTTTTGGTTTAATATCTGTATAGTTATAGTGTTGTGTAATTGCATGTATTAAACGAGTTAATTATTGTACATGAAAAGGATGTCATTACAAAATAATTGCTTAGCGGCTTTTAGCTAATTTTAAACGGTCACATCTTCCTTTTATTGTCATAAATTGTCGACACCACGTTATTATTTTATTATTATCAAGCTGTTCGGAGCTTACGTCATATATTATATACATTTAAATCACACATCTAATAAAAACTTTTACCGCTTTTATCGCGGTTTTATCTTTTTTGTAAATGGACATCCCAACTTCATAGTGGGTACAAGGTTAACGTTTGCTCTTAATTATTTATTCTGTTGCTCCGGTCGCAGCTCCGATCTACGCATAATGAGCTTACATTATCTTGAAATCCCAATGGTAGGCTTTGTTTTAGATTTGTTTTTTTATTAATTATTTTATTGTCTACCAGCTAAGCCCGCGACTTCAACCGCGTGGAATTTGTATTCCCGCCGGATGCAACCGCTACGAGCGCCGCTCTTCGGCTCTGTGTGACGTTCACCATATTAACTAATACATTACAACTCTTAATATCCCACCTGTGATCCATTGCCACATGTTCCGTTGTATATAATTTTAGAGGAATTGGTGAGATGAACTAAAGTAAACACGACTAAACTATCCAAATAATTAATAATTTACAGTATGTACTTGATCAATAACCTCCTTTCTTTGAATTGGTTAAATTAAAAGTAGTTAATAAGTTACTCATTGTTACATCAGCTATCTGCCATTGAATGTCCCATCTAAATCAGGCCAGCCGTTCCAGAGATTAGCCGGACAAACAGACAGACATACAGATAAAAAATTTAATACGGCATATGGATCGTATATACATTCATATGCATGTAGTAAAAAGGTGGTTTATTTAATTTTAAAACAAACACACAAATTTTATTTATATGTATAGATATAGTCATAAAAACTAAAAATAAAGTTGTATTTATAAATGGTGTAACGAATATCCAAATTACTAAACAATGAAAACGGGCTTTCATCGTCTGTCATTAGCAGATAATTATGCGCTTAACAATGTTTGCTCGATGTTAAGACGATTTTAAATGTTAATTCCAGTTGGTATTTATGTTCTGCCGTCAGTAGTTTACAAAAGGTTAAGTTAATTTTGATTGTGATGTAGCGCCATATTAAAATAAAAATAAAATAAAATAAAATAGCCTTTATTATTCTACTACAACTAAACTTAAATATAATTCGTTCTGTAATTACATTATTTTATTATTGTTCTATTTTTTTTTTTTTTTTTTTTTTTTTTTAAATCCTAATACCGTCTGTAGTAGTCGCCTCTGCGGCGTAGGCCTCTCCTAAATCTTTCCAAATATTTCTTTGCCGTGCTACTCGCATCCAAGCAGATCCACATTTCTCTTTAAAAATATCTTTCCATCGCTTATTTGGTCTACCTTTTTCTCTTTTTTTGTCTATAGGTATCCACTCTGTTATTCGTTTTGCCCATCGGTTGTTTTTCATTCTGCATATGTGTCCTGCCCAGTGCCACTTGAGAAGTCTCGTTCTTTTCTTGCATCTACTATTTTCGTTTCCTTTCTGATGGTATCGTTTCTAACCTTGTCTGATAGTCTTAGTCCGAGCATTCTTCTTTCCATTTTCGTTGACATTTTGCTACTTTGTCTTCGTCTTCTCTTTTCGCAGACCACGTCTGGCATCCATATGTTAGACATGGCAGTATGGTTGTCTCATACAATTTCCTCTTTATATTTATACTGATAGTCTTATTTTCATTATTTCCTTCATTCCCCAAAATTTATTCCAAGCCAGAGTTGTTCGTCGTTGTATTTCTTTCCCCGTATTATTCTCAAAAGATACTAGCTGTCCTAAATATATGTATTCTTTTACATATACAATTTTTCACTTATTAGTGTGACGTCATAAGGGTCTCCATTGGTAAGAATCTTAGTTTTAGTTGTGTTGATAGACAATCCTACCTTTTACTTTCTTCTGCGAGTTCATTGACCATGCTCTGTAGTTCAGTAGCGTTTTCTGCAAAACCACAATGTCGTCTGCGAAGCGTAGGTGGTGTAGTGGATCTCCATCAACATTTATTCCCTTTGTTTCCCAATTTAGACGTCGAAAACCGATTCAAGAACCGCTGAAAATAACTTCGGGGAAAGTGGGTCTCCTTGTCTTACTCCTTTTGTATTGGGAATTCCGCGCCATCGCGCTCTAGGCGTATTTTAGCGTGGCACTTTGAATAGACGCTTTTATCAGATTTATGTATTTCTGATCTACACCTTGTTGTGATAACGACATCCATATTGCTTCGTGATGTATAGAATCGAACGCTTTTGTATAGTCTATGAAGCACATATATATCGTCTTTTATATTCTCTTACCTTTTCTATCAGTTGAGTTATAACTTGTATGTGATCCGTAGTCGAGTAGCTTTTGCGAAAACCCGCTTGTTCTCGTGGTTGGTTTTCTTCAGTGGGTAAGTTATTCTGCTCAATATGATCTTTGAGAAAATTTTATACAAGTTAGTCATGAGGCTAATAGGTCTATAATTTCCTAAGTCGTTCTTATCCCCTTTTGTGCAGCAGTATAATTGTTGATTTCGACCATTGTTCTGGTGTGGTTACAGTGGCAAGGATGTTATTGAATAATATCTGAAGAGGTTTTTCTAGTGAGACAGACAGTACTTTTAGAACTTCATTAGCAACGTTGTCATTTCCTGAAGCTTTGTCATTTTCAAGGATTTTATTGCAAATCTGATTTCTGATTTGAGGATATTTGGTGATTCTGTGTTTGTAATATACTCGGTAGATTCTAATGTGCATACCGGAAGGCTATCGCTTTCCGATGCTTCTGCAGAATAGAGCTTTTATAAAATTGTGTTGCTTCATTTAAAATGTCTGGGCGCCTTGATTGTATAATTCCCTGTTTATTTTGAGTTTTTCCATCCATTTTGATTTGTCTCTTAATTAGAAAAGCGCCATATTAGGATAAGGTTATTTGTTAATAATTTATATACGTGCAGGGCAAAGTGGAAGGGACTAGACCACAAGGCAGTTCGCAATGCGATGGTCGGATCAAGTTCGGGGTATGGTGGGTGCTCCCTTACACGAATGTGCCCGATTGACGGCCAGCAGGTGGAGGTGGCGAGACGTCGCGCGGCGCGTGCTGTCTGCTGCCCAACCCAACGGATCATGACGGCCACGACCACTCTGACAAGAGTAAGGCGACCAAGAAGAAGTAACAGTTTATGAGCTATACTTTGTCAACAAATAAACAGTTAATAAATAATTAACTGGAAATATTTTTAATGTCTTTCTTCCTAGTGTGGTGCGAAGACTTAGAAGGTCCTTTGCTGATTGTCTTTACTCCACATGCTTTGTTGTATAATTATTTTATTAATGTAAATCATATATTAATTATTCATTGTAATAATTAAAAATACAATTTACTTTTCTTTTAAATCAATATCATTATCAATATTACTAACATTCTTGTTAACCATTCCAACTAAGCATAAGCTTGTGTTAGGAGATGGTTCACTTAAAGTCAACTGACGAGCTTAAGTATCGCAGACCATATGCTTAAAAATTAGGCTATTGACACTTCTACGGTTGAGTACTTGATAGAATACATTTAAAAGTGGAAAAACAATCGCCAACGGGAAACAACCACGACCTTGCAGAATATGAGATACGAGTACTAAGGCACCTGTAACTCCTGATCTGATGTGGGTTTTCACGGGTGGAGGAGTCAGATGATCGTTTCATATATTGAAATTGACAGCTTCGTTCAAGCCGGCAGTTTAGGCTACTTCTTGCAAACAGCTAAACCTCGCGTATCGAGATTCCATTATTATATCTTCATTTAATTATATTTGTTTACTTAATGAAAATTCTTTTCGTAATAATTTCGTATTGTTTATTTATTATATACATATATAATCACGTTTTTAAGATGTTTTGTCCGAATGTCTGCCTTGAATGAGAAATATAAAAGAAACCCTTATAATTAGTATGACTGAATGCTTATGCGACATCGTGTGGGGCCTACGCCACTGTGTTCAATATACGACACGCATTGAATAAAATATTAGATATGAAATCTGCATAGTACATCGCTTTTTTTTATTTTTTTGTTTGTGTATATCAGTGATATTTTAGATTTAAAACGTATGTAATTACACTACACTTATATAAATTATCGTCTATGATAAATATATATTATGAATCCCTTAGAAGTTAAAACTATTTAGATTTGACTAAAGAAAAATAGTTAACTTGGATAACTCGTCTTTTTTTAATAAGACCGCAGGTAACGATATCTATGTACATAGGTAGATAGATTCTTTATTGCTCCAATCTTACGCGACTTTAGCGACTTAAGCGACGTTGCTTAGAAGATTATGGTTATGCAGATTAGGCTTAGAAATAGCAAGTGACATTGCTTCTCGAATATCACTTGGTAGAACAACCCACAGGTGCGAAGCCTACATAGCGAAAGAATCACTAAAGTAGCCAGATTTAGTGTATGGCATATGAAGTATATTACCACATCCAGATCGGAGTACACGGCTTTGGTCAGCAACCCGAAAATGAAAACATTTCTTCAGATATGGCGGCGATCAAGAAGAACATTATACAGGAAAATAGGAACATGCAGCCAACCAAGCCTTCATCGTTATTCAGAGACATGATAAAATTACTAGTATACAGAGAAGCTGTCCTTGACTGCTTCACCGGATTGAGAGGTGGCATAGCTCTTAGGTCGCTTAGCCTGAACCTCTGACCGGTGAGGGTTAACCTTGGACGGTTACTATGTTACGCGTAAGCATTCCGAACCGACAGCGCTCGAGAGGGCCGGACCAAGACTCGGCTGTTTGCTATTTCACGGATAATCTAAGGGACATTCAAAAGCTACTTTGAGTGCCACTTCGGGAAGCGTTGGCGCTGAGAGAAGAAGTGGCCGAAGAAACTCCAGCAACGCTCGTAACATCTAACGGGCACTGTTCTATGGAAAATGTAAGTCAAATAGAAATTATGAGAGTACAATTTCATTTCAAAATCATAGTGCCTAGATTGTAAATAGTTCCATATAATACTACAAACATGACTTTTAAACTCTGTCAACGTACTAGCCGGGAGTCATTCGTGTATTGTGGATCATATATTGTTTAGAATTTCTTTCAAATGTCGCGAGCTCTTTGTATTGTCTGCACCATGTTGAATATGCAAGCGGCTTTCTCGAAACAAGACGTTAATTGTTTAGTCTTAACGAGGTATTTGTTGTTAGCTGGCCCTGACGTTTGAAGCGATTTTTGTGACATTCTGCCGGATTTTGTTGAGGAGAAACATAGCCCGTTACTTGAACTGTTTATTTGATATTTAAATTAAGAATTACATGTTCGATTGCGATTTTTTTGAATAATGGTTCACGTTTGCCAAGTCATTACTTCAGGTTTAAGATAAGCAGAGTTTTCGTATTTTATCATTTTTTTTATTCTATCAAAGCATGTGCTTTTTTTATTGTTGTTAGATCGCAACAACAGACCTGTGTCCGTGCTCTTTTCCAATACACTTAAATTATTCACTCTGCATTTATTAAAAAAGTACCGCTTCTACAGTTACTATTTTCCTTTTTGTTGTTTTTTTTTTTATATATAATGCCTGAATTTGGAAGTGACCAGAGATCGCTCCGGTTCACGCGTCGCAGACGCTCCGCTTCATTGCTATTAGCTTCTCCGCGACCGCTGTGTCCCTGCTTATCATGGCCATTTTTAGGTTGTGTGTCCACTATCCTCTCCTTTTATGCGGCCATTGCCTTTGTCTCAAAGCATGTGCTTGACCACATTGACTTGGTTTTAAGGGGACATGCAGTACTGGATGATAAGGCGCACTAGCTTAGTAAATGCCTATTCACTCTACTCTTGAAAATCAACCACATTGTAATCGGAGGGAAAGATAAACTATTAAAGTCCTTTGCAGGAATAATGAAGGAGGATGGGGGAAGATTATGTAATTCCTGAGCACACTCTCCATGCATTCCTTAAAAGACCGAAGGGCTAGTACTACTACTAATGTGGTAGACACTTAATATTATTCATACCACATCAAATATATTCAATCTATGAGTAGATTTAACAAATTCTCGAAAAATTATCATATTTTTATAACATTCTACTTGAATGAATGAGGATTTAAATTACTTAAAAAAGAAAGAAATTACGAGGCCTTATTCAACTATTTATATACGAGCGACACAAAATATAACCTATGATATACAAAAAATCTTTTTTTTACTATTAAAGTGAATTATCAGCCAGTAATATATACCACTGCTGTCTAGTATTTTGTATGGCTTAATGCGCAATTTTTTATCTATGTGATGTATATAAGCATGTCATGCGTCCGCTAGTGCTTGGCTAAGGCATCGTGATTTATGCGCTGCGTTGCATAACGTAGCGATGATTTGTCCTCACTTCCTCCGTTATTTCCGGCTACTCAGGCTTGTGCGTGGGATTGTATCGGCGTGCTTTGAACTTATGTAATGTTCAAGATTTATACTATCGAACTTTACGCAAATCGGGTTTATAAGGTAAATTCTTTGTTTCATTGTCTTCTATTCTGCTTTATAATTTGTCCATAAGTTACCGTTTATATTAACAAAAAAATGTTAATTGAAAAATGTGGGATTAATATATTAATGCTAGCTTAGCTCGGAGGTTTCACAATTTCATCTTTTTTCGGAGGAAATTGCCTCTTAGAGGGCTCAGCCTGAACCTAACTCCACCCAAGCAGAAATTCCCTCTCGGGCCAGTTATTCTAGAGGCTATAGAATTCTGATCTGTGTAGTAGTGGAGAGTCTGGATACATTTTTTTAGATAAGTGAGCAAAACTGTAATGGACTAATTTCAGTGAAATCTTCCAAACGAATGTTGGAACGAAAAAAGACACTATAACAATTTCTTCAACTTCCACTCTTTCTAATTCTCTCTTTATAGTTTTCATATGTATGATAAAAAAAAATTTGTTTATATCGTGAAATGTTTTAGTAGTCACAAAATAAACATAGTTCTTTCAAATAGAACGCCCGTTACACGTTACCGTTTAAGGCCGGGGACTATTGCGACAGTCATTAAGTACAGGCTGCATTCCTTTCAAATCACCTTTTACTTAACACGCGACATAATTAGTGGTTACAGTTTTAAATATGTTACAATGATAGCGGCCAGTGTTCGGGGAAACTTACGTGACGTCATTAGTTAAAAAAAAAAATCTTAATTCGACATTCATTCATCTTTGTAGTTGTAATAAAACTTTTTTTTGTTTGTTAACAGGCGCGATGTTATCAAAAATTTATTGTGCAACTCCCAATAAATTTATAGCGTCAATAGCCTAATGGTTTAAAGGACGCTCTGCAAATTTTAAGTAGTTAAAACTAACACAAACGGCATTCTTAAAAAAGTTAATTTAGTACAAGTAAACGGTGTCTAAAATTATTTAGGAAATTTCTCGTTGGTGATGAAAATTGCAATAATTTAGTCACGGAAGGCTCAAATCACGAATTATTTATGGTGGATTTGAATTTCATCTCTTTGATTGTTTCACTTTGTTATATGTAACTCTATGATTAGATAGATTAAATAAGATATTTAGATTTATATAACTATTAATTTGTATATAACCTAGATCTTTATACTCCAAAGGAGGCAGATAGAGTGCCGTGCAGAGAGAGTGCAGAGAGAATGTCGATCTTATCGCTATATATCGGAGACAAATTTGAACAACTTGTTACGTACGTAAGAATCTGTTAAACTTTATTTAGAAACCAAATCTTCAACACAAATAGCTATATATTTCATTAGAAAATAACATTTCTTCTATTATATTATACCAAATTGATACCGAGAATACGATAGAGTAGCCATTTCTAACAAAAAATATATCTCAATGCGATTTAAAATCAAAATTTCGTGATGAATGAGATGAGAATAATGTAAGCTTTAATATTATTTACGAAATGTTGTTTTCAGTCTAAAAGTAAAATGGCGGAATTGAGAATTTCGTTGACCGTTTCTACAGCAATAAATGTTAGGCTATATACCACCCGTAGTTCGTTATAAAATTTAAATTCATGTCAGCTGACGGTTTTACAGTCTCTGTCGGCAGTGTTCTCGCCTTTTAGGCATCACAAGGTCATCCTGTTTAAAATGCCTTCCAACGGTTTTTAAGCCTACAAAATCGTTACTAAATCAGTAACATTTTAAAGGTGCTCATACGCTTAAACGTTAGTTCTTTTGTAAAAGACGCTACTGATCTGTTATGCTGTATTGGTAATACAAATAAAATTATTTTTTTAAAGGTTGAACCGACGCTATTGTGTCTGTGCCAGAGATAGAAGTGATAGAAGGGGTTCTCAATTCGTCTGTATGTTTTTTACCTCATAACTTTGGACTTGGTGAACCAATTTTGATAATTCCTTTCCTTATCTGAATGCCGATGTTTCCATTGTAGTCCATTACTGACAATGGCAACCATATAAATCTTAAATTTGCATTAAGTATGTGTGCGACAAATGGACAAATAACTCAATATCACGCCAACGGATTTTGATGCTATTTTAGATTTTTATAGAAAGGGATGTACTTTAAGGGTAGTTTGAACAGAGTTAGGTTAGATTTTGATATTTCTACGATAATTCAAAATACAAAGGATGCCCCCAC
This sequence comes from Meandrusa payeni, assembly GCA_029286785.1. Classification (NCBI taxonomy): domain Eukaryota; kingdom Metazoa; phylum Arthropoda; class Insecta; order Lepidoptera; family Papilionidae; genus Meandrusa; species Meandrusa payeni. The sequence continues at coordinate 13,113,863 of JAGSMX010000024.1, read as the reverse complement.
GTAGTAAGATTTAACGATTAATTCGATTTGAAGTTGGTTTTTGTTTTTACTTTTAAATATACTTGTTATAAACAATTTCTTTTCAAATATTAGTTCGGTAATTTTCTTTACACATTGTACTCTATAGCCACGTCAAAAAAATCCCACTTGTATCGCAGGCAACAAAATCAATATAATAATTGCAATTCATTTTCGCATCCGTGTGTCAAAATTTTTCCGTTAATTTTTTGTTCTTTTCATAGGTGCCAACTTTGCGAATGTAAATTACACACAAACAAGTTTTTACTTTTGGAATTTTATTTCCATCATACCTGTTTGTAATCATGTTGTGTATTTACTAAGAACGTGGTGTCTTAGTGGCTACAGTGTTAACAATAAAAACAATGGAACATCCATACATTATTTGTGGAATTGTGTATACCCAAAAAAAATGAGAATTTCTCGCACAACACTACTACGGAAGTAGGAAAAATCTATATTATCTGTTATTAAAACAAGCAAGTTCGTAGTAGTGGGGAAAAAAGACATTAAAATCTTTACTGTGAAATTGCCATAGCTATATAAAATTAATTAGAAATAGTCGGCCATTTTGGAGCCGCCATTAAAAAGTTCCTTGTTTAAAAAATATCTACTATTGAAATTTCGTTATTCTTTATCGAATCGCTTGTGTACATTTTATTTACATATCGTTTTTTTTATTAAATATATGTATGATAATATAAAATATATGTGTATAGAACCAGTATATTATAGAACGAAGGAAAATCTTACAAGGAACATGGGAGCAAATATCAAGCCTTACGTTTTACAATATACCTAAGAAATAGTCTTGCCCGTAGAAAATATCATATGACATGGGTATGTAGTTACATATCTCGTTATCTATACTTTTTAAAATGTCAGATTATAATACGAGACGTGACTAAAATATAGGTTTCATTAAGTAATATAATATCACAGTTCACTGGTCACAGTTACACAAGCCGACCGGCACCAAGCCACATTCCCTCGTGTTGCATGACGAACTGAGTACATTCATTGTATCAATATACACAGGGTATTAGGAGACCGCTTTCGAAAATGAAGACAGACGATACTACTAATGACACCTTTGATAATGGGACGGAAAAAAACGATCCTGATAAAAAAACATATTTTTAAAATGTTTTATTAGCATTATTTACGTGCCATCATATTAGAATAGCTAAATGAAACCATAGATTAATACAAAATACATTACTTTCCTAAAAAAACAGCAATGAAACACAAAGTCAAAAAACCCCTCGCCCCTCCACGCCCCGGCGTTCGCTGACCCGAGCATCAGCAGTCTTTGAATTTGTGTTTCATTGCTGTTTTCTTATATAAGTCCTGTTTAAAGTGAAGAAATAAATGCAAAGAACAACCATTGGATCCTCATACTTTACCGTTCGTTGATAAAAGCTTTGTGTTTAAGTTCCAAAACACAATACACTTTAATATTCGTTAGATATTTAGTATATAATGTATGTTGCTTATTTTGGGATAAATTTTATGCATATACAACATCACCGGCTTGAGAGCCCGGCGAGCTTTTAGGGCCCTCTGGTTGAACCTCTATTTTCAATTACACATAGTACAACGGCCTACGAGAAGAAACGTCGGTCCGGCCGTTACTCCGGCGGGGTGTATGTAATAGATTAGAGAGTTATGTAGGGTTAGAAATTCACGACGTAGTGGTGCTAACGCTTCACAGCCTCTTCCGGATACCTATCCAGTCTACCCTCAAAATTTTATTCATAAAAAATTGCGACAAACAGACACATATAGATGTAACAAACACACCAAAACAATTTATTATTATTTGTAATAGAAGTTATTAATAGTGAACAATTCATGGTTTTTGATTTAATAAAATTTAATGGTAAGCCGCATTCCGTCGAGGCCTTGATATGTGAAAATCAAATTTTTAGTCAAGTTACGCAAGAAACGAAGCCGCAGTAGAGCGGTGCATCGCGTAACAAGTGATTCCGATCACAACATAATGTTATAGGGTTGCCACGTAGATGTTTTACCACGGTTAACATATATTTTATATTTAGAGGCAATATATAAACTATCCCTTGGAATAATGAAAAAGAAAGTAGTAGATGATTTATTACTTTTGATCGCATATAATTACAAGCCGCAGGAGGAAGTGTAGGATAGGCATATAGACTTAGAAGTCGGCACAGAGGAAAGGATTATTCATACGAAACCTTCTTACAAATGCGCTAAAAGTTAATAGTACATGGCCATTTTTATGTGAAGTCTTGCTGACAGATCGGTCAACGCGACAGGCGGTGCTCGTCGATATTACCATCCCGCATGTCGAGAACCTTGTGAAGGCCGAAAGGGAAAAAATCACAAATTACCTCGACTTGGGTCACGAGGTGACCGCCATGTGGGATGTGGATTCGACGATCATTGTCCCAATAGTCGTTTCCGCAAACGGTCTCATAGCGAAAAGTCTCGATCAACATTTTAAGAGACTTTCGCTGGCTGGGACAAGGGTCAGATACAGAAGGCAGTACTCCTGGACACGGCACGCATCGTCAGGAGGTTTCTCTCTATGTCGCCCCAACCACCGGTTGCTTGGGCTCTGCTTCGTTGCCGGTGGCACACACTAGGTTAGGTGTTTGTAATGTTTTTGTATTTTGTATGATATTTTTCTGTATTTTACTTTTTATAGAAATATTATAAAAACTTAACTTAAGGTATCAAAATTAATAAACTATAATATAATAAACTTGTGGCAACCTTATGTACGTTTGAGTAATTATATGTTTAATTACTGGCTAAATGGCGGTTGTACAAGCTTTTCGTGGTTCTAAGGCATCATCTTTCGTTTCTTTTAAACATTTGCCTATTTAAGTAATAAAGTGTACACTTGCGTTTTTTTAGTTTTTTATGTAATATCTCGTTTTCTTTGGGAAGCCATCAACATAGATAAGATTATTACTTAAATCTATTATTCCAATGCTCAAGCTTTTGGCTTTTGTAGAATAAATGAGTATTAATTTCAATACGAAGTCTAAAACACTTTATGGTTGATTAAGTCCTTTACGTGGCGTTGAAAATATCAAGGCAAATGCAATTGCCTAGATTTAAATGTAATTCAGCCCTGTAGTTGAAGGCGACTAAAAGGGGCCTCGGGTACACTGGGCGACAAGGGTGGGGGCCTTTGTCGTCCCGGGAAGAAGGCGACATCGGCTGGCCCGTGTCGCCTTGCACTGCGAGGGCACAGGGGGGGAGGGAATAACCTCCCCCCCGGGAAGTGCTCTCCTTGAGCACAGTGCAGAGGGGCTCCGGTGCGTTCCACTGGAGATCCCGGAGCCCCTCACCATGCACCGAGGAAGGGCCACCGGGGAGGTTTTAAAGGGTAAAAACCCCACATAACCGCCGCCTTCCCCCCAGAAGGCGGGGTGTCTTTCTGAAGATTTTCTCCCCGTTAACAAAAAAAAAAGATTTAAATGTAATTATTGCTCTTTAACGGTTATTAGCCATCGTTTTGCTTGAAACTGTCCATACCACATAACCAAGAATCTTATAATAGATTTGTAGAAGTCTTATAGAAGTGAGTGGGAATTAACAATCTTGAATGGCTAACTTCGGCCTATTTTACAATAATTTAAAATAAGATAAAACTTTGCTGTCAAAGCTTGTCATAATGTAACATTTAATCATTCATTCTGAAGAAAGTGACCAGAATATGACAGCAAATTAATGATACTGTTGTACTGTCATCGTTAATGAAATGCGATAATTTCAAGACAAGAGGTTTGAAGTTTACGAAAATTACGTTGAAAGATTCCTTTAATTTTGTTAGAAAGATACATACTAGTCAAACCAATAAAGAGCATAAAAAAGTAAATGTAAAATAAAAATACGACACTTCCCGTGATTAATCCACCTTGTGTCTATGGTATATAAATTACAGTAATGAGGGAATAAATAAGAACCACAAACCTCATATATTTCCTGTGCTCGTTGACCGGCACAAAGTATTCGTCGTACGGGTTGTTTGTATTCAAGTCAACCTCCACGTCTTTTCTTTGTTTCGCGCTCCCGTTCTTGGGCGTTAGGTTGACGAGTTCCAAATTGACAGCTTCCAAGGTTTTCGTTTCGCCGTTGGGCTCTTTACTGTGGCCATTTTGATTCGGTCCGTTTGAGTTGAATGAGTCGTTGTGGTTAGGGTCGTAGTCGTCGTGCTCGTATGCTCTGTTCTCGAATGCGGCTGGTGGCGAGGGCGGTCTGTGCTGCGGCCGCGCCGGCTCCCGGGGGGACGCCGATCTGCTGTGGCTTCTATCCATTACTTTTGGGGCGGACTGACATCTGCAATGAAGATACAATTTATTTAAAACATTTGCATTTACTATTTGGTATATAGGTGGTGATTTTATTAATGACTAGCTGCGCCCCGCGGTGTTACTCGCGATTAAGTAAGTACTATTCATTTAAATTTTCTAAAATAAAAAGTAGCCTAAGTTATTCCTCCTCCTTAAAAGAGCCGCGATAGCTCAGTATACAGACGGTTATGTCAAGTTTCAATTTTAATTGCTGATTTACCACGGCGGTAAAGAAGTTACATGTGGTAGAAAATTTTCTAAGACATGTTAAGTCTGCCAATCTACACTAGAGCCGCGTAGCCTTTTAGTGGGACAAATATATATAAGATGTAACTTTAACTTTTTTAAGTTACTCTTTATAACATCAGATATCACTAGTATAAGTCCTAAGAAAATCGGTAAAGCTGTTCCAGAGATTAGCCGGAACAGACAGAGAATCAGACAATACTTGTAAAAAAAGCTATTTTGCTATTTGCATGTAGTAAAAAGCGGTTATTTTAATATTACAAAAAGACACTCGTCAATTTTATTTATTTGTGTAGATAAATTGTTATACGCTTTCGACCACTTCTGTTGTTTATATGTTGAACGATAGATATTGGTGCGTATATCATGATATCGGTTATATATATATATATCTGTATACATTTATTACTTTATTTCTCCTTACAAAAATAGATTATTCGATTATACATGAATACTCAAGTCTGAGCACCAGTGCGTCTAGATTACCTAAGCCAAGGTTTCCTCGAATTAGTAAGCATTTCTAGGGCAAATGTCAGCAGATGATCCTTGTGAGGTCGAATGTTAGTTACGTTTATGTTATTCTATTGGCAATAATATTGTTAATCTGTCTTGCAAGCTATTTTTTAGAAGTAAACAGATCCGAGCTGCCTTTCATGATATATTAATTTAGAATACCGACTTCAAATTGTTCTAGATAAAGCATTGAACAGGTAGTGGTTATGATATAACACCGTTCGAATTTTCCGTGCCTTTAACAATTACGATATAGAACAAAGTATAAGCATTGGTTCGATCTAAATACCATTTAAGATTATTTGGCGAAGGTTGTTTTTTCGTTTATCTATTTTTTACTGGCAGTACGTCACAGGTAGAGAACTAAAGAAGAAAATATTTGTTGTAAAAAATAGTTATTATATGATGGCGCTAGCTTTGTGGTTTTCACAATCACATATCACCGGATACAATTACACATACGAAAATAAATATATAATAAAGTCTAAATATTTGTTTGAAATAAAAGACTAAATTGCGTTTCTTTATAAATAATTAGAGAAACAACATTTAATGACCGTATTTCAATTCTATCTATTATATATAAATGTCACACATTTCATTGACATTTTACATTTAAAATTATAAAAATACAAAAAGAAATAAATTTAAGTAAAGGAGGTTTCATATCTTTACTTTACAAATATATTTAAAAGAATGTTATTTTATGAAAATGTGTCACATATGAAGTTATTTATAAATTCATGATATTTTGAATCATTTTACACAAAATTTAAATATTTTTTTTTTAAATTAAAATTAAAATTTCCTACACATTAAAGAGACTATTGTTTTTTTGTTTTTAGACTCTTTACTGACAGTTGTTTGTTATTAATTATATATTTTTACGTTTTTATAGTAATTGAGTCAAGTAATATATTCAATAAAGGAAATTATATCTAATGCTATATTCAAGGGCATGCCTCTGTCTCCGGACGAACGTAATTATCATTCATATTTTGTAATGGTAATGATGACCTTGGATCTAGTTTTCACGTAGAAACTGATGCAATTAGATGATTTAGTGATGGGCAGCGGACTGAATCCAGCTAAGCGAATTATCCGCACCGAAGCTGGATCTGATTGTTGTGTATTAATGACTAAAAAAATACAAATACTCATCTTTAATCACCCAAAGGGGTAGGCAGAAATGACAGACTCAGTACGATCGACAGTTTTTAGAACCATCTTGGCATACTTCATTACAGACATGTAAAATCGTTGTGAATGTGAATATTGACAGATTGACTATCATAATATATCTAACATGCAGGCAGGACGCAAATCTTTAGGGTAATCGCTTTATTGCCATTGGGTGATAGCGTACTGGTACGTCTACTAAGAATTCATATTGATAGTGATTTGATGTTCAATTTGGATGAAAATTAATATTTATTTAACTTTGCGGCCTAATCTTATTTTTGAATTCCCGCTACGACCGTTGTACGATATTCGAAAGATCGGAAATTTATAAATCAGATTAAGATGCGATAAAATCCATAAAAATGGTTGTATTCAGATTTCTTTTCATGTTAATTTAACTTTAGTTCTGTTTAGTTTCTGTTCTGTTGACATGTTCTGTATTACAATAATACTATACACAGCAAAGACGAACAGAGTCAATCATAGATAAGAAATCATCTGTTCTTATAATAAAGAATTAAAACCGGTTGAGATTTTTTTCATGAACAAGATGCTTGACGATGTTTGGGTAGCGTTGCATATTAGCATTTTTATATATTTTTTATTATTAAAGGGTATCAACTCGGAGGCTTTTACAATCACCGGGTTAAAGGATGATAGCTCTTCATTGAATAACTTAGACTGGTAGACTTCGTTTGGGTCGTTAATATATACTCAGGGCACTAATACTAATAACCACGCAAGCACAGACTCGGGAGTTAGGTAGCCTATGTAAAGAATAATAACGAGAGTGTACGCAAGCTTTGCGACACGCCGACAGCGACCTTAGACTCGAAACCAGCGAGTGTCGCGAGGCGATCCACCTCTTACTACGTTCTTTAAATTCAGTATTATTTACGTTTATTCATCTAGTCATTTCTGCTTTTCTATTTTGTAAATACAGATAACTATTCATCTCGGTTCATTATCGGCAGTCATACTACCGATAGAGGTGAAAACTTCATTTACTTAAACATATAATACATTTGATAATTTTTAAATTAAAATTAAAGTTGATGGGTGATCAAGACCTACGCTTAGATAGTCTTGAGCACCGGCGCAAGGTCTGGCGTTTCAGTGTTTTACAGATGTTTTATGGACGTTTAGATATTCGGAGGGTCTCCACCCTTTCCGAACAATGCGATTTAAGTCATCGTTCATCGTGCATACAGCAAAGGAGTGGAACAAGTTTCCGGCGTCAGTCTTACCGTCCAAGCACGACGTGGGAGCTTTCAAGAGTAGAGTGAATAGGCACTTACTAAACTAGCGCGTACCATTTTTCGACTATATCACCACTTGACATCAGGTGGGATCGTGGTCGAGCACTAGTTTATACTTTATAAAAAACAACAATCCTGTTTTCAAATCTACAGACACACCGAGCTACAATTATATACATGTTTATATGGTTTATTTATTATTCAAAGGAGAGGCTGTACAAGGTCATGGCTAAATATAAATACAACATTAGCAAGTCGGTGATGCGAACCTACAAGATATTTATCTACCAAAAATGAATTAAAGAAATGTTTACTTCAAAAAGACATAAATGAATAGTTTATGAGTTTATTGCAAGAATTTACATTTTCTTCAATTCAATTTCTTATAATTGCAAATATGTTGTGTGCGGAATACTTTGCTTCATATAACAAATAAAATATACAATCCCATTGACCGCGGAGACGTTTGTTGTGAATTCAAATGTCTTATTGACTGTAAACAATACTTGAGACATGATGCCTATTTCTTTGTTAGTAGTAATCTTTCTTATTTTTGTTAACTGTGCTAACTAAAGTTAATAATTTTACCTTTCACTTCACATAATCTTGAATTTTATTTTAATTATATTAACGAATATTGCCAGAGTAAAATATGTAGCCAATGCATGTGTTGGCAGTAAAAATAAAAGTGAATAATTTATTTGTTTTTGTACAAAACAATATCTACCATTTCGTGCCCTGCTAGAATTAAAAAGCAAAAGATTTATTTTTCGAAATATCAATGTTAAATGCAAAAAATTTAAAATGCTAAAATGATTATAATTTTAATTATATGTTAGTACGTGTTGTAAGAATATAGACAAAACTGAAACATGGGTTATTATTATAATGCGACGGGCAGTATGTAGTAAGTTTATCTGCCTTACTGATCTTATACGTATATTTAGACAAATATATTGAATTGCCTGATGTATATGTTATGATTCCCGTGAATCGACAATAGTTTTGCGGCAATTTGTATATTAAATTCTGTTTCTAAGTATCATAATAGCTGCTAATATTTTAAATAATTTCCAAGCGAATTCATGATTATTATCCACTGATATTAAGTCACCATTCAACCTTATTGCAATGGTTGGTCTATGGACCTCCTTTTATGTGTTCCGTCTTACGACATCTATAGGAAGCAACCGCCTTAATCACTGCCAAAGCGAAATTTACTTAATTTCATACGTAATATCTTTTGCTTCACCTACATATTTTAAATATGAGGCGTCGAGGAAGTCCTAGTGTCAATTCATAAAACTATTTTATTTGATGGTTCAGCTCTTGGATGAATCGTGTTTTTAATTCAATGCTTATGTGCCTTTATGTAATTAGTTCCGTTTTTAGTATATAAATTTTCTGGTTGTATGAGTTCGCAAATGCAAAGTCTAAATCTGAGTAATAGATAATATCTGAGTCATAGAAAGTAAAATGTACAGATTATAAACAAGAGCTGTGTTTCTCTCACCTTAATCTATGTTGTCTTGGCCTATTTCTAGAGTCTAGTACCAGGGACCTCGTGTAATAGTATCGAGCGTGCGACGAGCGTGGGGTTCGAGGTGTTCTTTTGTACCTCTCGCATCTCACCAAATTCCCGCCACCGGGCATCTTGGCCACTCACATTTTAATTTTCGTAAAAAAAGAAATTGCTTATATTGACATTTCCATTTTTTTAAATTGTCTTTGTCACTGACGTCCGCGCGGGACAACGACGGTTTCCACTTTCAGATGACGAAGAAAACAATCATGTCATCACAATAATATTGACATTACCGCCATTTCGTATAAAGGGTGTACGACAGATAAAGACTGATGATTTTTTTTTATTACAACCGACTTCATTATAAATGTACATTACCATTGTTACACAATAACAATACAAAATGTGTTAATAAAATTTAACAGCGACGAAAGAAGTAAATAAATAAACTTACACAACCTTTTAACCCAAGCGGGATAGAAACAGTTTTCATTGTCCATTCTTCATCAAACTTATTGAGTCCCATATGGTACAGGTACCCGAAAAAACCCGTAATTCATTATTAAAAAACTACGGATAATTTCGAGTATTAAATTTGTATCTAGCTATAAGTGAACATTTTGTCATATTTTGAGAGTATTTCAAATTCCCTTATTTGATTTACAAAATATACACTTAGAAAACAAGTACATTAGTTGAAGAAACAAGAAACGTGGCTTCACTGATGCGGGCTACACACAACTTCGATAATACAGACAGCATTCAAAATACCTTGACTATGAGTTAATAGCTTGATCATCTTTTCCATTTATTATACTTTGTCCACCCATCTTTTACATCCTTGGGAATGTACAAGCGGATGTCGCCTGTCCTGTATGATTCATTTACATTACGATAAGAATACTTCTTTGCTAGTATATTGGAAGTCAGTTTTCTAAGACATGTCCACCAATCCTCACTGCCCTAATATAATGGCATGTGACAATGTATGTAGTTACTTTAAGCTGGGTAAACACGTTTAAGCCCAAGTCTGGTATTTGCTAGTGTTATTTCATTATGAAAACGATCTATAACAGTCCATTATCATTCCATCATGATTAAGTACGTCAATTACTGATTTGCGTACCAGTGGTAGGTACATCATCGGTAATCATAGTGGCACCAACAACATATTGCGATTAGTATATATTGACCATTATGATGCCAATGAATGTTCAATTTGCACACAAAAAGGTTGTCTGCAAAAGATCGCACTTAGAAAGAGTACCGCCCATTGCGCATGCAATTACTCTGATAAATGTAAAAATTGTATATAATATATAATTTTTACTTCTGTGATGTATTGTTATTCATTAATTCACAATTGTTAAATGGATGGAGAACCAAGATGGAGGCCGAAGGGTAGATTGACAGGCAGCAACGAGATGTCTGGGCCATGGGAAAGTTAACCGCCCGGACAACGGAAGCCAAGGACCGGATTGAACAGTTCAGCAATGTGTTGTAGCGCCAAAAAACGGGAGTAGAAAATTTAGGAGCCGCCTGTAGAGGAATATTTTCGACATTAGTGACTTCACGCTAAAAGAATAATAATCATGCGTGCTATTGAGTGCGTCCACAATTGAAGTTAATGGATTATGTGTAGTTAGTATGAAAAGTACAACGCTCCCGTTTTGTGGTTTGCTTGCCTCTCACGCTACATTGTACTTGGATCTTCGACATATGGATCGTAGAAGCAACTGTTCCTGTTTTAGAACGACCTAATAATATATAATATTGCATCAACAATTAAAAAATATAGGTATAAGGTAAATAAGAAAGTATGGTCTAATGCCATTTATTACTATCGGTGGTAGGTAGTAAACCTCTTCTAAAATATCACCGTGTTTTCAAAATTTGTTTACATTGAGAGTTGGCCTGTCTGACGCCTTTCTAACATCAACACGTAATATAAACGTATATCTACACTTCACGCCCGTATTCTGGTTCGTGTCGTGGAACTTCATGCAATAACAGATGTCCTTATAGTTATGTCGTATGTATAATTTACCTTTCATTGCTAAAATTTTTGTGTCAATACGAGAGTTGCATCGTATGCAATTTACTCCAATCCTTTCCCGAAAGTATAGAATGTGGTAGCTTGGTAGTTGAATGGTGTATTTGTATATATTAGTAACCAATCAGAGTTGGATCATTGCAGAAATTCTAAGTGATTTAGGTGAAGGAAAATTAGGGTTGCGTGGCGGACTATATTTAATACTCTCTTGACAGAGAGGGACGATATAGACTGTTGAAGTGATCATCAGCCCGTATCAATCAACATCCTTATGATCCTCCACTTTTTCGCATTTAGCATCTTTATAAAATTTTCGGTTCAACTGGAGGCAGGGCAGTTAGACTGTTTTTTGATTTTACTTGACTGTTGACTTTACATTGAAAGAAGAAGAGTGACTTGAGACTTTGTAAAATATATACATCAAAAAGAGCGTAGAAGCTTCAATAGCCTAATGGATTTGAGGGTATAGTCTGCGAACCGTAATGTCATAGGTTCGAATCCACCCTTCTACTACTGAGGTGAACCATCTCCTAGCACAAGCTTAAGCTTAGTTGGAATGGTTAACAAGAATGTAATTTGTCAAAAAAAAACATTTGTTAGCTTTCTTTTTTTTAAAAAAAAAGGATGGGTAAATGAGAGAGTGCGACGAGATCAGGAACTCCTTTTAGTTCATGGAATAGAGATATCCAGATAGAGTTCTTCTATAAAAATTTAAGAGCCACCTTACGTCTGTGCTCAAGGCAAATTGGTTTCAGCTGTGTCACCAATCAACCTCACAGCGCACCTTTATACCGAGGTCAAAGTTACGAGATGGCATTTAACAGCTTCTGCCCAGCGGCTACAATATTTTACACATGACTGAACTTGATCTTTGAATAACTTTAAACTAAAGAACGCACTTTGAAAATGATTATTTTATTCCAGCCGTGTTCGCCTTGGATTTGACGAATCATACAACGTTGTCTTAATGAAATCTCGATTCCCCTTATGGGGACAATCATCATCGGCCAATGGTAAAAAACTATCAAAGGAATCCGTCTTGGAAAGTGGAAGCCAATGTAAATGTTCTTTTTGCTATCGTGACGTTGAATTTCACCGAAGAAAATTTGTAATTTAGAAACTGTATGAACTGTATGAACTGTATGAATCTCATTTTAGTCTCTAAAATGAGATTCATACAGTTTACTATATAAATATTTGATCCTTAGTGTATATATGTTATAATATATATATGTTATAACAAAGTTAACTTATTATAGTAGTTATTAAAACGTTGGTTTATTTTATTTAATAAATATGACGTTATAATAATTTATCATCCACCAGTGCCGTGTGATTTATGATAAATCCTTGTCAACAAAGTCAAGACATTATATGTTGGTACTGTAATAAATAATTAATAGAATGCGTGTGACTTGTGCCATACAAGAAGTCGAAATATGTAGTTAAGAAAGGCCACACGTTAGTTGGCAAGTGTATTGCGAACGGCAACATTCGTGTCTGGGATCTAGGTGAATATTCCAACCGATTGAAAAACTATTATAGTTTTATTGGACACATACCAATAATACCTAAATTTTTGCGTAGTAATAGAATGAAAATAAAGAACTATTAGGAAGGACGTATTACAAAGCAGTGTAACAATAGACAAAGGACTACATTTTATGATGAGAAAAATTAGAGATGTTACGTTTTGCTTTCGGAATCAATTGAATCCCACTGCTGATATAAGAGAATAGTATGTACATTAATTTAGCTGAGTCAACGCCAGGATTCGTATTATGGTCTTATACATGGGATGCTAGATCCAGATTATTAATCGGATTTTATTTTTAAATGAAACTATTTTTACCGATTTTACCGGTTTTTAATTATAATTTTAAATACCTACGTTTTGGGCGCCTTTGCAGGGCCCATCGTCACCGCGCTCCAGTGCATGTGGGCGTTTGAGTGCGTAGTTATTTATTGTTTTATTTTACCGTGTAATATACGGGTAAATATAAGAAATCATTATGTGAATTTTAAGTGCTGATGCTGTCGTCCCTCCAATCAACAGATAAAATACATATTGGTAAACCCGGCTACAATTCAAACCCACGACAGTAAAATCGTAAGCCTAACACAAAGCCTCACTGAGCTCTCACTGTTGATCTTATTTATATATTAAACAAAAAAGTTTGGTTGTTTTAAAATAGCCTTAAACTACTAAACGAACCTGAAGGCCGTTGCTGAGTGAATGGCCAATTCTTGGACTATTAAGAATTGGTCTCGCTCGAATGTTGACGCTTCGATCAAAATGTCCGCGACTAAATGAACTTGCACGGACCACTGTGAAAGTTCAAAACTGGCTTCGCGATTCCGCCTATTTAATTGTACAAGTTACTAGTATACGTTGTTCCCCTGACCGATATACTGTGAGCCAATATTTTGATTTTACTACTAGGTACACTCTCTGGCTATATGCTAAATATACGACGTATTTGTAATCATGTCATCGATCTTTGTTGATGTAATAATGTGAACAAAATGGTCAATATTCTAATATTATTGTAGCAGCAAACGAGCTACAGAAGGTGTGATATACAACGCCTCTCAAATTAGGTCCGTTTTTTTAAAAAAAAAACTGACATTTGTAATCGATATACAGAAGTCACTAATATATCGGATACGGTTGATTATGCTTCAATCTGATTACTAGAAATTCCAGAATTACTTCAAACAGTGCCGCTTCGGAGAGAACTGTCCCTAAAAGAAGTAGGAGAAAAAACTCCAGTAACGTATAGGTAAGTTCGTTCCGGATTCTACTTTATAAAATAAACTCTTCTTTTTTTGACATTACTAAAATTTATATCTGCTGTAATTATGGAAATTTACTCTCCTGTCTATAAAGCTTCATATGTTTTTATACCATTTAAGGGACAAGAGGTAACTGAGGTGTGCTTTTATAAATGGTAAGAGGCGTCGCTGTGTTTGCGAAATAAATGATATGACCTCAGTGAAATATGAAACGGTAAACATCACTCAACTCACTCAATTTATTTTATCTGTAGCGCCAACTTTGGCAATCCCGTCAAGGTCTTGCACTTTTACGTTAACCGAAGTAATTTGATGAAACACCTCAACTAATTTATCATGAAGGCTGCGAAATGTTATATTGAATTTAGCTGTATTTCCATCTACTTGGCATCATACTCGTACCTAACAACAAATAGTTTTAAATTTACCTTTTTCTCTCCCTATACATCTATATCTAAAACTATGTAGTTATATACACATATACATAAGCTAAGCTTTAATTACTTTGTCTCTACACAACCCTAAGATGATGCCCAGACGGTGCCTTTTGGCATAGGTCTGCATTTCTGTACACTTTTATTTTGTGCAAATAAATATTAAATAAATGAATTATTTTTTCTAAAATTATAAAAATGCTGTTGTGGATAGCGATTGGCTCATCATCTGTCATAAACGGGACCTAATAAATTCGGTGAAAAGCGAACAACAATGGCTGTCTTTGTGTAATCCCTTAAGAAAATTGTTATAAAGATGTGTGAGCTTATTTTTCTACTAATTTAAAAAAAGGAGAAGGTTCTTAATTCGTCTTTTTTTGTAATATTTGTGCACTTATAGCGCATTCATAAATGAATCGATTTCGAATTTTTATCGTTTGAAAATGATTTAGTTTTAATTTAAACTCTTAAAATTTTATGGAAAAATGCTAGTCGATTGTGACTTTGGTAGGGTTATGATAATCCAAGACTGTTACTCTAAGGAGAAAGACAATGTAGGCACCAGAACTTCGTAATAAACAGTCATTCACTTATTACTAAGTTGTCACTTGTTACTTTATACTAATTATAAAAGCTGCGCGCGTGATATCCTTTAACATTCGATTGATACCAATGAAATTGTCTTTTAATTAACCACGTGATAGATATTGAAGTAACATAATCGTTTAGAAACCTACATATCAGCGAATTCCTTTAAAAATACGTGATCCTGGAATCTCTCTGGTGTCATTATAGCACTCTGTGTGTAATACTCTCTCTCTCTTCCTTGCTATTGGTCCCGCATGGTGGTGGGGTCAGCTTTCCTGATCAGCGCTCCGGATTTCTTCTCTTCGCTCTTTCCCCGACATCATCTTGGGAAATCTTGCACTCCCTCATGTCTCTCGACACTACAGTCTCCCACCTTGTCTTGGTTCTTCCTCTGGATCTTCGTCCGGGGAGGGAAAGCTGTAGTGTTTATTATCTATGTATCTGTGTGTATTACTTTAAGATGAATAATTTTTGTTTAATTACGAGTATCTTAAAGATATTTTACCATTAATTGAAATGTGTAGTCGTTCGTTAATCAAGTGTAATAAAAAACATCATTCCACGACATGTTAAAATAACAATGGAACTTGACAGCAAACAAGTTAAATATCTGTTTGATTTACGTGGAGAGGAACGCTTCAATGGGAATTTTTAAATATGCCATCCGGGTCCGTAGCGAATTTAGTGGTGACATCATCGGCAGATGGGGTATCGGGCTTTATTTCGTTTCAACGGACAGACCACGTTCGCTTGTGGTGTTTTTGTTGCGTTACTTTGGTTTTGGAACTACAGATGAGTAATTCGCGTGTTCTTTTTTATCTGTGTT
Source organism: Meandrusa payeni (assembly GCA_029286785.1). NCBI lineage: Eukaryota > Metazoa > Arthropoda > Insecta > Lepidoptera > Papilionidae > Meandrusa > Meandrusa payeni. The sequence continues at coordinate 13,098,077 of JAGSMX010000024.1, read as the reverse complement.
CGGGTATTACGTCACATTTTTTATACTGGTTTTAGTAGTAAGTTGTTTGTGTTAAGCTTTGCTATATTAGACTGACTAAATTCAACAATTTTTTTTAAAGTTATGTTTCTTTAAGCGCGTTAAGAAAACATTATGGGTGAAGTTTTAAGATGCGCGCGCTTCACTGTAAGACAAAAGTCACAGGTTGAGGCTGCATACTTCTTTAGGGGCGTTATGAAAAAAATATAAGAATGCAATTTTAAGATGCGCTCGCATCATTGTTACACAAAAGTAACTGTAGGAAGCTGCATACTTTTTAGGCATGTTTTATAGTATTAGTGTCAAGCTGGGTTAGAGAGTTATAATTAATTTATTAGTACATATTCAGCTTGATGTGATTGTCTGGACGCAAAGCTTTCGTAGATCACTCTTCGAAAATTCATATAAATGAAAATTTCGAAGCGATTTGAGTCATCGTTTATCGTGCGTACAGCAAAGGAGTGGAATAAGTTGCCGGCGTCAGTCTTTCCGTCCAAGTACGACGTGGGAGCCTTCAAGAGTAGAGTGAATAGGCACTTACTAAACTAGCGCGTACCATCTTTCGACTATATCACCATTTAACACCAGGTGGGATCATGGTCTAGCGCTAGTTTATACGCATAAAAAAAACCTGTTACTAACCGACTTCAAAAAGAAAGAGGTTTTTGGGTTTATTTGTTTTTTTTTATTTTATTGTAATTAAAGATTTGCATGCAATCAAAAACTATAATTTTAATGGTACACGCACCCATTTTTTCTAAATTATCATCATCACAATTCAATAGTCCAATGCTAGAGAAATAGGTCTCTTCAAAAGCCTAAAACCTTAAGGCTAGGTGGGGACGATCACCGTAGGATGGCTGGCAGGAGATAGCTCGTTGCCGACGGTCGTGTTCAAGAGTTTAGTAAGAGACATGTATAGAACATTTAAAAACTAAATAACTTAACAAGAAGACGCTACAAGGTAAGCAAGCCGACATGTGAATGTTTTAAATTCACAGGGAATACTTTAAACTCGTGTTACAGGAAAAATGGGGAGGTTAGAGCAAATGTTTACTAGAATTACAACTAAGGCACGAAGGTAAAACATTAATCGAGTTTACCTCTTGATCTTGACTAACAATTGAGGCAAAGATTGGCGGTGTTTTGTATTCATACTCATCTAAATATATATTGGGAATATTAAAAAAGAAACATACTTCCTTGACCGCAGTGGCCATAGATCATCTTTCAAGATTTTTTCAAACTCTTTCGAATGACAAAAGAAATAAGCTCTTATATACGATCACGTACAGTACAGGCGTCCCGTAAGTAGCGTGAAAGAGAAGATAGCTTAAGGGGTCACTTACTAGAGAAAAAAAACACTCTAATAAAAGTGTCAGCGTTTCCTAGTTATTGCGAATTTTAAGTTTTTCTAAAAGTTTGTCGTGCTACTTACGGGACACCTGTATATTAATCTCTGTCACATTTGGAACCTTATTATCAGCTACGTTAGATGGATTTTTTTAATAAATAAAATTTTCCTAGATCATTTATAAATCCATATCGCATGTATTATGTATTTTAAAGACGAAGGGTCACTTACTTAATTTACTAATAACACTTTTTTTTTAATTTATACATTTGAGAAGGTTCTATGAATAGTGGATCAATTGAATAAAAAAATTAACCGATACAATCAGATGTTTAAATAGTATTAAAGTCATTCACCATTTAGAATCCAGCCTGCGTATCTCGAAGGCCGTAGGGTCTAAATTAGCATGGACCTCGGGCTTGCGGCCATACAAATAGCCGTTGAGCGAGTGAATTAGAGATTCAGAGCGGAGCGTGTTGTAGTCACTGCTCAATATTAGGTAATTCCGATCATGCCTGTCGAATTGCAACACGCAGTATAATCTGCATACAATCGGTCTCGGCCCGAGGCAGACGATTCCACGGGATTGCGTTGTTTAACGACTATTATCACGCGTTATTTCATTTTCAGTCTAGAGCAAGATTCCAATAATAGTTAAATAATAATAGTTTCCTTCCCGTATTGATTAAATATAATTATTATACTTCATATATACATATAAAAATCGCATCCATTGTGTGTTTATAACACGGGTCGTTGAAAATAATTAAAAAAATAAATTTAAGCGTCAATAGCCTCATGGTTTAGGGTACGGTCAGCGAATCGTAAAGTCGTAGGTTCGAATCCACCATTCGACTATTGACGTGGACCATTTCTAGCACAAGCTTAAGCTTAATTGGAATGGTTAACAAGACTGTTAGTAACGTTTTCTGAAAGAAAAAGAAATATCGCTAGCTTTCTTTAAAAAAAAAATGATATCAGTTTATGATGTCTCAAAAGTACTGTAAGGTTTGATTACGAAAAATGGAGAAGGGGAATGGGAGTGGGTATTTGGGTTAAGTCACCCTATTCACTAATTAAGAAGAATGCCTTTGTGTCAGAATGTTATCGCGCCAGATTTAAGGGCCAAGCCGAGTGTCAATCGGGCCCTGTGCTCGGATACTCGAAATAGAGGTTCTCAAACCGGTTAATATAGTGAACGTCCGCAGATAAATACGATATCTGATACACAAATCCTCTTCGTTTCTGGTATACACGAAATATGTTTATGAATAGAATTGTTCCTTTAAAGTTATTAGTGTAGCAAAACTTTTGGACAATAAAGTTTGTTTCTACATGCATGTTTGTAAATGTCTAATGGTAAACTATGAATAGAGAGATATAGTATCGAGGTGATTGCCCTATACACTACAGGCAGTAAACATGGCTTTCAATAATATAAACACGATTGTTACTCGTGTGACTGGGCGTACAATGAATTCACGTTATTATATGTCGTTATACAGATGGGTAAACATGTCATATAAGGGAATTTGTGGAGAATGTTACTTAAACGTAATATGTGTTGATTTAAACGGCCAATAAGAAGTACCAGTGGACGTTCAGTGTTTGGAAATCGACTGTTATTCGAAAAAAGGATAAAAAGCAATGAGCAAAAGCAAATTATTCAGTAAATCTTTCAGCAATTGTTTGTTAGTGTGTGTTATTTATTTAACTGTTTCTAAGCAACCATATAACATCTATAAACAACAAATGTTTTATCTTATTCTATAGACTTAGCATTCGACTTTACGCTAATATGGTCGGTTGATCGTTTCCCAGCTGAGTTGTACAAATAAATTTCTTTTATCGGATTCTTACGGACACAAATTATTACATTTTGCAGCTTTATGACAAGCGGGCAGCAATAGCTGTCTCTGCCTATCGTGATGAAAAAGGTTTAAAAGAACGTGACAGCTTTTTTGTGTAAAACGTTTCTTTTATATTATTAAGATTAAGACTTAATATATTTCGTAAAACTACCGATTTGGGATCAAAATCATGTATTTATTTCTAGAAGAAAAAAAAAGTATTAAATATGATTTAGAGTCTTAGTCACTTTTCCTACTCTTAGATCAATGATCTTGGACAATAATATTATATTCAATGTTAGAAGTTCATATACGTTTGGTTCAAATAAGGTTGTGTGAAGTGGATTCGGATATTTTTGCCCGTGTTTGCCTTTAACTGTGTACGACCATGTTAGCAGTACTTTTGAGACTTTGTTTTCTTACAGCCACCACTTTTTAACCTTAAGCGCAGTTCTCACAGGTTAAACTGTGCGTGGGAGTAATTATTCGATTGTTTTAGCAATATGAATCATTACGGATAATCTTCATTTGTGTGTGGGATTGAGTTGAGTTAATGTATATTTTAAAGGTAATATATACTCGATTATCGAGGGATTTAATTTAGTTTTCCTTGGCCATGGATAAAGATTTTATAACAATAATCGTAACTAATAGTAGTTATCGTAGTTTAAATTGCGAACGTCTCAATGTTCTAAATTTGAAAAATGAAAGCATAAGATTTACGATAAATAACATAAATTCAGTACGTATATCCCTAGGAAAATTATAGACAAAACAGTTACAGTTACATATTAACATTAAATTTACTAAAAATATTAACAACGGACGTGCTAGTTTCCTTGTCATTTTGAAAGTTAAAACAAATAACGTAAGTAAAAGATCAATTTGTTTTGAAGTAGCACAACTGTACAACAAAATATCCGCACAAATACACGTATTCAAAATGGAACTAACTAACCCAATCAACTGTTAAATCCCTCAATAATAGCTAATCGTTTCCAAGCAAAGGAATGCGTTTGGTGACTAATTCTTTCGTGTCGCAGCGAACTTAATGTTTTGTAATATTAGTTATTTATTGTTCTCATGTAAGTGACATATAATATCTCAAGTGAGAATAAAGTTTCTTAGACCTAATAAATATCATTGTAAGGACGAAAGCATTAATAATGAATCTATATACTATATATCTAGATACTATTAATAATGAATTTATTAGAGAATTTCAAGAAAGCGAAAGAATTTCATATCTATTGCAGATAGCACCGTGGCCCTTTTAATACAACAATATACAATACACAAACATCTCGCTAGTCCCCCGGAAGGGTAGGCAGAAGTCACGGATCTATGACGATCCGTAACACATTTTTCACTTCAATCAGTTCTAAACATAAACGTCATTTTTTTTTAAATTTAAGTAACGTGTTGTACAAAGCTTAGCGGTTGCTTTATTACTATGAACAATGTGGAACGCGGATAGTTTGTGTGAGTCATGTTACATACGTGTGCGCCGCTAAGCTTGCAAGTAACCTTGAAGCTTAAAGCTCAGCTCAAAACTTCCAAGTATTTCCCTTGTGTTAGTCATGAATATGAAATATGCGTTGCGAAAACGTTGTTACAAGATAATTCGCATTACCAACCAACCTTTTAATTGTACATATAGGTGTGTGCGTGTTTGCGGGGTAGGTATTTGGTGGTAGGTTTCTAAAGGCGCAAGTCCGTAGTAGCTTAATAAGCATTGTACATTAGCAACCACAGTTAAGAATCTTGGTATCTCAGTGTCTGGGTAGTCGTCTCAAGTAGTTCAATACACTAGCAACCCGAGTTCAATCCCGGTGCCAGTACCAATAAAATTGTTTGTCGCAATTTGATGTGTTGATTTGACCACGCAGTGGGCGGTGAAGGACAAAATCGTGAGAAAACCTACTAACTACTATGTCTTAGAATATTTCCTAAAACATGTGAAGTCTGTCAATCCGCACTAGGGCCGCGTAGTGGACTATGCCCTTATACTCTCTTTACAGAGAAGGCCTGTGCCCAGCAGTGGGACATATATGTCATGTAAACATAAGTAACCAGTTAACATTAATATAAAAAGGTATAAATATAATAATAAATCAATAACAATTTAAGTTTTCATTAAAAATTTAAATTTAAAAGTGCTATTGCTGGCATGGATTGTTGGATGGATGAAGTTGACATTTTCAATCTATCTAGAGTATTGTTAGTGTTTTAGTGTAGGAAGCGTTAATATAACAGCAAATAATACTATAATTTGGTGACAATCTTAACGATCCACTGTGAGAAAATAAAATATTAAAATTTAAGGGATGAAGTGCATTGTTACAGTCGTTCAAATGATAGCAAGTAACCAACCACCTTATAGTAGTGATCCACTGCGTGAAAATGAAATACAACACTACCATTGGGGCCAGGGTTGCACAAACTAGAGTCATACCATAATTAACATATAGATCTACTAAGACCCACTTTACCTAGGCTCTTGTTTTCAAGTCATATATTCCTATCTTATACCAGAGGATTTTAGATGCCATTGTTCTAGGGTGTGTGCCCATCGCCATACTTCGGGCATACATTTCTAAGAAAATAAAAGGTTCGGCGACCTAAGAGCTATGCCACCTCTCAATCCGGTGAAGCAGTCAAAGGCAGCGTCTCTGACCAATCTGTGTAGTTCGTCATTAAAAAAAATCTAAGAAAAACTGAAAACTGAAATTTCATTGGCACACTTAGTTTCCCCTGTGACCGTGCACCGCGTGCATCATGAAAACCGTCGGGTATCGGGAAAATCAACATTGAACCGCTATAGTATAATCGGTTACATATTCGCGTAAATTTAAGAAAAAAAAATACACATTACCCAATAACCTTCAATGCTTGCCACCAATAGTTGGCATGTTTGTTCTAATTTACATAGATTATGTCAGCGGTAATAGTTGAGCAATATCACCTCTGGTTTGTCAAGTGTCGTGACACTTAGCGACCTCGTTGCGACTTTGGCTCGACTACGCAGTCATGCCAACGCGCCGTTGCGTTTGTTTCAACACAATCACAAAGGATAAGGTAATAAAATCGATTTGGTGCTGTTGCAAAATCGAATAGCTAAGGGATCGAGCCAATTTCTTAATTCGATTCGTAAAACATCAATGATTGTTTGAAGTGGGGTCGAAATATAATGTACTTCCAAACCTACCATTCTATTACTGGCATGAATCATTTCCTGGCTTGGAATGGTTAAGCATTTTGTTATCAAATTTTGAGAATATTAGCATATCATGATCATCATTTCAGCCGTAAAACATCTACTGCTGGACAAAGGCCTCCCCCAACGATTTCCAAAAGGACCGGTAGTAAGCGGTCCAAATCTAGTTGCGTCCTGCGACCTTTATGAGGTCCCACACTGCGCTTTCTGGTCCGTGGTCCAGAACTTTTCGGCCCCATCGGCCATCTGTTCTAAGCGCTATGTGCTCTGCCCATTGCAACTTCAACTTGCTCATTCGGCAAGCTATGTCTGTTACGTTCGTTCGTCTACGGATCTCCTCATTCCTGATATGATCTCGTGGAGATACTCCGAGCATATTAGCATATATCATTAGAAAAATAATTAGAAATCCAAAAGTTACTGCAACGGCTACAGCTATAGCAAAATTACCAGAGTGAAGTGGAGGTCTCTTTCGCCATAAAAAAGGTTGGTACTTGCAATCTTTTTAGTATATTATGGGCAGCGGTTATCATTTGATTAAATGAGCCACATGCTTGTTTGCAATGAGCCAATGGCAAAACTAACACCAATGACAAAATATCCAGTTTAGTGATCAACTCTCTTATAGAGCCAAAGGTATTTAGGACGGTATTATTCTGATCAAAGTTTGTTTTAAATTAAGTATTTGTAAACAATATTTCGACAAAGTAATCAGTTATTTAATTTTGCATTTCAATTATTAGAGTAACGATACAGGTGAAAATAATTGGGCAGAATCTTTGAGAGAGGATGAATCGTTTAAATTAATTAATTGGAAATCAGAAAGCGCGAAAAAGAAACTTTTTAATAAGCCATTGCAAATATGCGTTGCATCTTTGATGATTTACACGACTCACGAAGTGGCAAAACAACTTTAAACATATTAACATGCAAACGGTGTGCGATAATAATAACTATTGTTATTGATTTACTTACACTTATTGTAATATCTTAAACTACTGTTCACAAAGGCGGACTTAATGCTTTGGTGAACAGTAGGGATGAGAGAGTACGAGCCGTGGTAGCTCAGTGTCCGGGCGGTTGGCTCAAGTTGCATAGTACGCTAGCAACCCGAGTTCGATCCCCGGTGCCGGCACCAATAAATTTGTTGTTGCAATTTTATGTGCTGAGTGTGTGTGTGAAGGAAAACATCATGAGGAAACCTACATATCTTAGAAAAGGTTAAGGTATGTGAAGTCTGCCAATCTGCCCTAGGGCCGCGTGGCGGACTATGCTCTTATTCTCTATTTACAGAGAAGGCATGCACCCAACAGTGGGACATATATATTATATATATAAAGGCTGTAACTTTTATGGGTGAGGGAGAAAAACATATTTGCAGGACCATACATCCTTCTCCTTGGGTCGTGACCTCCACGAATTATATGGCGGACGATCGCTCTCCACCTGTTGCGGTCTTTAGCGGTGTGTACCTTGTGGACTCTCGTGTTGGTGTTGTTGCTGATTTGGTACGTCCAACGCCAGGACCTTATATACAAATGAATATTCATGTACAATATTGCATATATAATACTGTTATCATTAAATCTGTAATGGAATGTAAGTAAATAGGTATATCAATTACCGTGTAATCATTTGGCTCTTCAACAATTCCTGTCATTAACATTAAATAACAATTAAAAGCACGCAGTAAATATTTCATACAAGTTATGTAATTAAAGCTCATATTAAAATATATTATATACCTGCATATAGATAAACGATTATATTTATTGCTATGTGTTTTGTTTATCTACATGTATTATATGTTAATATTATGTAATCTCGTACTTCAATATCAAGTATACTGATTTTTCAGTTATAGGTTTCTGTTGCTCATCGAATGAACCTTTTTTTTTTTTTCATGGGAGGAAATGCTTTTATTCATACGTGCCCGCCGGGGAAGCGGGCAAGTTATGTCGGGCTCGGCCTGCCAGAGGCCCCTACCGACTAAAACCTCCCACGGAGCAGTCCTTTACTGTGATGGGGCGAGATGGGGTCGCGTTAGCATTCACCATTTCGCCCCAGTGACGAATGAACCTAATTTTACTTATTTTATTGCGTTTTAATCCTATTTCCAAATACCCGACGTTTCGAACATTTTGGAATATTTTAGTTAGATTACATTTTCAACCGACTTCCAAAAAGGAGGAGGTTTTCAATTCGTCTGTTTATGTTTTTATTATGTGTGTTACCTTATAACTTTTGACTGTGTGAACCAATTTTGATGATTCTTTTTTATGTGAAAGCTAGTTCTTTCTTCTTCTTCCAATTCTGCAATAATGGCATCTATGCGAAAACCGTATGCGTCTTAAATTTGTATCACAATATGTGCGTCACAAATGTACTGATAACTCAAAATCACGCCAAGCGATTTCAATGATTATTTTTTCTAATGGACAGGATTACAGGTCGTATTGAAAATTCAATGACAATAACAGAACCTAGGCCCAAGTGAGTCATATGCTAGTCTTAGACCCTTCTCTTATATAAAATAATTTATAATCTCATCTTAATATAAGATTCGCATGTTATAAAGTTACCACGCCACGGGGCAAAGATTGCGGTATACTAAATCGGAGCTAACTGTATCGACTTATATTGTAATACACTGAAATAATGCTACAGAATGATGATTGATTATTATTGTCATTACCCGTTGTAGTCACGTAACGAATCACAAGTCTGAAGCGCCTTTTTCGGGCGGCGTAACTGTAAAGCGGATGGTCAGTGACCAGCGACGGCGTGGATGTTCGGAGGTAAACGTACGTGATACACGTGGGAGCGGGCCCCTCGCACTTTCTAGGTAGACATTCAGTTCGCAAAGTGTATCAAGAAGGTTTTATTTCAAGTAGGCATTGACAAGTGACGTATTACGTCATTGTTAATTAATTAAAGACAGACATACAATACAGTAATATTTCAAATATAATATTGATAACATTTAATTCGATTCACATTGGCTATTTATTTTGCTTGATAAATAAACATATAGGCAGCTTTCCAGGTTATGTTTGCATCTTTTTTTTTATTTAATTTTTTTGGACGAACTAACACAGTTGGCCAGAGAGGCTGGCCTTTACTGCTTCACCGGATAGGTAGGATAGGTAGCATAGCTCTTAGGTCGCTTAGCCTGAACCTCTGTTTTTGTATCTTCTTATTGCTTATGGTATCATTTATTCATTTATGTTAATGTTTGTACTTAATAAATATCTATTATTTATTGTATATATTAGTATGTTACTCTATGATTTATATAAATGATATATGTTTTAATTAATATCCAACACTAGGCCGCCTAAATAATAACACAAAACAAACACGGCATAGCTTTAATGAATACAAGCTGTAGGTTTGTGTTGAATGATGTTTTTTGTTATGAATCTGTGTAGATTACCAACAAAAGCAACACTTTCCCCGCGATTTGAGGGATGGAACAGCTCTTATGTCACTTAGCTTGGACTTCTAGTTATAAAGATGCTTCTGTGTTTACATGTACAAATGTGCATGAGTGAAAGAATTAGCTCACGAACAGGCTAAGAATCACTAATCAATAAAAAAACTGACTTTAGCCTCATTTATAAAATACAATTTAAATTAAGAATAATACTTTTGTTTTTCTAATTATTATTTTTTTCTCTCGATTACTTAAATTTTTAATTTTTTTTAGACTATCAGTGTTTTAAGGTCATGTAAATTTTATAATTTGTTGTAAATTTGAAAATAGCCATAATCGAAGACACCTGGCACTAATAGCATTTACCTTACCGTCTACAAGAATTGCGCCAAAGTCTTTCCAACAAAATAATTAATTTGTATCCATCCATTGTTGTTCATTTAATTTATATGGATAAAAGGAAATCAATTCCATCAATGTAACGTCTGTATTATACACATAGCTGTAAGTCCCTTTGTTTTCATTCGTAATAGGAAGACGGATAGCTCAAGCCAAATTGGGCCTAACTTTTGTACCGAGGAAGTGCGGGTGACAGATATTGTTCTACGCGTGTCGACTGTCAATAACTTCTCTGCGTGATACGAGGTCTAAATAAGGCTGAGGCAACCGGTTGCATACAGCCTTAATGTGAACTATGGTCACGATCCAAGGAGGTTTTATTTCATTAGATAGGAACGCGGTTGTGTAGCCTTGCGGTTCTGAAAGGACTGTTACGATTTCCGAGCCGTTACTAATTTACTTTGTTCTTCGCCGTATGAGGCGTACTGTGTTATTTACCGTTATCGTTTTAAGGCGCTCGTTTCTTATATTATTTTCAAAATGGCGCTCAATACTAATTACTCACTAGATGATGCAGGTTACTTTGTCGGTTACGTTTTTTGTTCTTGTCAAAAATCTGCCTTCACCAGTTACGGGTCAAAGAACTTTATTGTTATGTCAAGAATTTTACATTACTAAATATATATACTGGTATATAGAATATTAAAATAGATACACAATTTAGTATAAAAATAGCTTCTATTGACTATTTGCTTAAAATATTCATTTATTAATAACAAAATTAAATTCAACTTAATATCTATTAACCTTCACTTTACACCTACTTTGTGACTCTATCACTTAAAGGTTAACTGCTTAAGAATGCCTTAGGCATTCAGTTCGCTTGAGTTAATGTGCTTATGAAATTGTAATCGAAAGCAAAGACAGACGCGAGCAAACTATTCCAGTCCTTTGCTGTACGAAGAATGAAAGACGAAGCAAATCGCTTCGTTCGGGTTTGAGGGATGTTCACAACAAAAGGATTAAATCCAGCAGTGCATCTCGAAGTCCGATGGTGGAAAGGGGATGGGGGAATTAGATCATGTAGTTCCTGAGCACACGCTCCGAAAAAATGTTTGTGAAGTCTGCTAATCCGCACTAGGGCCGCGTGGTGGACTATGCCCTTATACTCTCTTTACATAGAAGACCTGCGCCCAAAAGTGTGGCAAATATATAATACATATAAAGGCTGTAACTGTATTTTTAACTTTAAATAGCTATTGCTGTTTATGTTTACCTCACTAGGATTGAAAGGATGTGAGAGCTTGCAAGTGTATCTATCAATTTTAAATTATATTTAATCATTTGAAATGATTGCGAAGTAAGCTTTAAAAGTTTAAAAGTAACTTGCTGCAATAATTCAAATGCTAGACTAGGAACTTGTCAGAAGGAGCATGCATGTGTAATGTATGAATGACAAACTGTCATCATGTAAGAATTTGGGCGCGGTGTATCATCTCGCGAGACGAACACTCACAATGGAACTGACTCGAGATCTTCTTGCGAGATAAACGTTAAGATTAAAGTAGCAATTACTACCTCTATCTCTAGTGTCGGTCCCTCATGTCTGAGGATCGTGGTCACCATCAGGGTTGCACCTGGAGCGGATAATTTGCTTCCACCGGCTTCTGTCCAGTGCGCCTCTTACAGCAGTGTAAAATTTGGAGGACGACGAGTCTTTTACCTGATCGGACCACCTTGTCGGTGAACGGCCGCGAGATTTTTTTTCTGCGGTGTTCCCAACTACGATCAGTTTATCTAAACTTTCGTCGCCTCTGCGCATTGTGTGTCCGAAATACGCCAGTTACTACCTAAGATGCTGATATAAGACCTTGCCTAAACCTAGCCATAAAAGATAATTTGATTTGTCTAACAGTAATCTAGAAGCTGTGTTACTACACTAAATCGCGTCTCCATAATTAGTTCTTACTTAGCATTGTAGTACGTTACGTGTATGTAATGCACGTTGTAGATTTTTAGTATTAAATAGGAATGTTATAGGACTTTTTTATATTATGTAAATGACTTTTGAATTTAAGTTGTTTTGGTAGAAAAAAGAACATTTGAATACATAATAGCTATGAGATTATAATGCACATTTAATTTGACACTGGCACACAATCCTAATAAAAAAATATAAACTGCTAGTAGATTTATAATATTTTTCAAATATAATGCGAGACATAACGGATTATAGAGTGCCAAAAACGAGTTGTGAAATCTAGAATTTTGCAGCTATAAACTTAGACAGGCTTTTATCTCTGAATTCATCTGTTCCATGCCTTGTCCTTGTGGGTTTACGTGAATATGTTCACTTTTTAGTAAGACAACACATTACAACATGTATTTATTTTTAATCAGGGCTGAATTGGTTTTTTTTAAAGATTACTATAATTTTTTTTTACAAAAATTATTAACATTTTTGCTAACCATTCCAACTAAAGCTTGTGCTAGGAGATGGTTCTTGTCAATCGTTACTTTTTGCAGACCGTACGCTAAACCATTGTGCTATTGACGCTTCATATAAAATCCAAGTGTATATATTTATATGCAAATCATATTTGAAAGACATTACAAATGGTTGGTTTCAATTAGATAATATATTTATTATACGGTATTACAAATATAAACTTGTTATACAACTTTTACTTGACAATGAACCGACATTACTCAGCCCCGAACCGAACGACCTCCGGGCGGACATTGTGATAGGCCGGACCATCGATACCACCACCACGCCATGCCGCTCGCACGCGACTGTACAGTTACTTCCGTCACAACCGGATATTCAAATGTGAACGGCTGAAAGTTTCGAAGACTGCTTAATTACGCAACAATGTTAGAGGAAGTTGTTAAGTTATAATACTTGTTGGAGTTTGGTTGGATACTTTTTCCTTTTTATGATAGCCAAGCGTTTGATTTGACATTCTTATGGTAGTCACTTCAAATCCCAGCCGTCTTGTATCAATGAGTTTTGTTTAATAAAATTTTTATGATTGGTTCTGTCTAACAGTGACAACTTTTCTTGTATATTATGTGATTTCTCTGTCCAAACGTATTCTTAATCGATTAAAAGCGTAGATTTTGAGGGAGGATTTCTCTAGTGAACGGTAGCAATTGTCAGGGGAATAAATATAATATTTGATTTATCTAATAGATATAACATTTAAATCTATTTTGCGTTAGATTTTTTTGGAAAGGACATACGTTGGTCAGGTAGGAAACCGCTAGAGATTTTTTTTAATTATTATAGGATAAAAGAAACGAGTGACATTGTATATGAATACATCAAATTGTTCACAGGTTTTCAACAGCACAGCATATATATATATAATATGGACTATTTGATTTTTGATTTAAAACAAAAAATCTTGACGTATTCGGTCGTAAGGGCGCTAAGTACCTATTATTTTTAACAGTTAACGCAATCTTTATAAGCCACGTTACAGAGAGTTTAATTCGTTTTTTCACCACTACGTGAAGATATACAGGTCCTCAATACATGCTGGTTAGAAATCGAGAGTTGATCGTGGGTGCAAGTCGACCCTGAGTTTACGCCTTCGAGCTAAATGATACACGCATTCTTCATGCACAACAATTACATTGAATGAATAATTTATAGATGCGATAATAGGTTTTAAAGTCTATTGTATACAGGTTACATTGTCTTGTTGTTCGCCGAAATACAGTGTTTGATCTATGATGTGTATTGTAAGTAGGGCCTTGCGAAAGCGAGAGTGTGTCTTCACCGTGTATTTTTAATACTACACGAACGTAAATAAACATGAATATCGCCATTTTCACGTGTGTAATTGGTTTTAATTCGTGTTGTGCAAGTCACACTAGCTATGGCTCAACGCTGTGCACGAAAAGTTTATTTAACGAGTTGCGAAGTGCGTTACCGATTGCTAACGTTAACCCCGTAGTGAAGTGTTAACTGATATTCTAAGACTTTTAACTTTTGATGTTAGTACTCAAGCGCTGGTATCTCAGTGTCCCCTTGGAGCCGTGGTAGCTCAGTGTCCGTGCGGTTGGCTCAAGTTGCGTAGTACGCTAGCAACCCGAGTTCGATCCCCGGTGCCGGCACCAATAAATTTGTTGTTGCAATTTTATGTGCTGATTAACCACGCGCTCGGCGGTGAAGGAAAACATCGTGAGGAAACCTACATGTCTTAGAAAATTTTTCTAAGACATGTGAAGTCTGCCAATCCGCACTAGGGCCGCGTGGCGGACTATGCCCTTATACTCTCTTTACAGAGAAGGCCTGCGCCCAGCAGTGGGACATATATAAAGGCTGTAACTTTAACTCAAGCGCTGATTCCAAAATAATGAAATTGAAATTCTCAATCATATATTATATTATTAATTCAATTTATAGTATGCGAATCTATCTCTTTGTTTTATTTTTCGAAAGTCCGTTTGAAATATTTCCAACTTTCGGCAACGGCTTAGAACAAAGACGTTGTTGACAGGAAAAAACTGGATAAAGTGCCATAAAAATATGAATCTTTTACCTAGTGACGGTATATGTATGTATGTATAAAAATTTAAATATCTTCAACAACAACCTGCTCAAATTCTGGTAAACCATTCGAAATAAGCTTAAGCTAATGTTGGGAGATGGTTCAGGTCAATACTAGGTTAGACCCTAGGTACCTTGTGCTTTGTTAGGCAATTGACGCTTCAAGCCCCACTTATATGGGTGTAGCCATGTGACTGGAGGGGTAACCATGCATTGTGAATGCTATAGGCGTAAGAGGCCCAGTTTTGCTCACCGGGCCTGTCTTCGGGGAACGAAAGTGAAGGCTAACACGACCACATCTTACGAAGAACGGCATACCATGGAATGTTTTAGTCAGTTAGGACCAGCGGGAATGCGGACATATATAAATAAAAACTTAAAAAAAATTGAGCTTCCAGAGACCATTGGATCACACCGTCACATTTGGCACTTAAAAGTATGTTGAAAATGCCGATAGCGATAGGTTCTAAATTGATCTAGGGTTAAAAAGTACGTTAGGGCTTATAATTATAAGATAGGAGATTCATTCTTGCCAATTTTTTAATAAGAAACTGGACAAAATGCAACATCGAAATGAGAAAAGTTTTGAGACGTAACTGACTGTTCTTTAAACATCATAGATATAATTAAATATGACTGTTATTACAAGGCATTAAGGTTGTCTATTAGATAACAGATGTTTACTGGGATGAAAGTAAACTTTACTAAGTGTATTCTTCATCTCGATTGGGTAATATCGAGAACAATGCGGTTTTGTTCGCAAAAACAGTTCATTTTATTGTTCACGTCTAGTCTTAGTAATGACCGTATTATTTTGCATTAAGCTCGACTTTTACTGGTCAGTGTTTTGCAATTATCATAGTTTTCTTGTAATGAATAGGGTTTATTTTGCTGTAAATTAATGTACATTGTGGACTGCTTTGTGTATAACAGGTTATTTCCTTGAGGGTAAACAATAAAATTGAGTTTTATAACTGCGTCATTTCTTTATTTTCCTTTACAATCTTGTACTGAACTACGAATGCGGAAAATGATATTGTTAATAGCAATGTTAATATAAATATTGTTGAATGAATTATCTTTACAAAGTGATGAATGTTAGAAATGCTTGTACTATGCACTTAACTCATTTTTATAAAAGACGTATTTTGTCATCTCACTTGAATGAAATAACTCGGCTCATATTCCTTTATTAAATTCTCGACATACAAATGTACTGATACTATAAGATTTACACCTGAATCTTATATTTGACAATGCGTAAAAGAAAACGCAATACACAAATATTTCGTGATATTTTTACATCAAAATAGAAAAAAACAATTAAAGAAGGAACGTCTTAAAGCCGGACGGTAGAATTATAAACGGATAATATAAAATGGGGCTCTTTATCTTAATCTAGTTAGGGTTGAAGTCACCCTAACTTTGATTGTGGGCTGCGGTGGACTCTGCCCAGCACACCCTGGAGGTGTGCCCGAGATGGGCAGCGCAGCGCCATGACATGGTATCTGCCATCGGTGGTGTAGACCTGTCGCTTCCGAGCCTCGCTCTTGCGATGGTCTCGAGCGACAGGTCTTGGACGGCGGTCGCCTCTTTCTGTGAGACGGTCATGTCCCAGAAGGAGGCTGACGAGCGGGTCAGGCAGAGGAGCGCAGAGGCTCCCCCCCACCGCAGGCGACGTATCGGGGTGCGCAGGAGGCGTTACGAACGCCTCCTCTTGCCCTGCATATTAATCAAGCGGGGCCAGGATGGGTACCTGGCCCCACCATGCTTCGGCGTCGTCAGGACTTCTCTGTGTGCCGGAGAAGTCCCCTTGAGGATGAAGTCTGGTCTTTGCCGGGACCGGCCGGTCGTTGGGGTGTCCTGTCGCAGACAGATCCGGGGCACCCCGCTCATAACGGCTGATGGAATTCGCGGAAGGTTTAGTGGGTAGGGGCTGCCCAGGCCGAGTCCCACACATCCCTCCGGGCCCACCCAGGGTACCGGAGGATGGTCTATAAAAAGATTCCCCCGCGTGAACAAAAAAAAAAAAGAAAACCCTAACTATTTTTTAGGAATCGCCTATTAATTTTATTATCGTCGTAATTTTTTATTCTTTCAAAGCAAGTGCTTGACTTCGCCCTGATGTTAAGTCGAAGCTTAGTAAATGTCTATTCTCTACTTTTGAAAATACCTACATTGTAATCGAAACGAAACACAGACGCGGCCGAACTGATCCAGTACTTTGCTGTAATAATGAAAGACGAAATAAAGCGCTTCTTTCGGGTTTGACGAATATATGTATGTCGTTTATTTGAGATCGGTAATGAGTTCTGTAAAAGGACAGTAGTTGCTAGTTTTGACACAACAATTCACTTTATTTACTTCAAATTTTGCGGCTTACAATCTGATACGAGTGACACTCACGTAATCGGACATCTCGTAACTTGTCTAAAACCGGTCAGAACATTTCAGGTTGCACATAGCACATTCGGTTCGAGGAATTGGAATGGGGACGACGGTGTTATGCGAGATGTACAAGGAATAAGTTCCCCTAGAATACAATTGCAGTAATCATTCAGCCGTGGTTCGCCCCTAGACAGCACCTTAGATGTAGACTGTGCTTAGAAAATAGTTAAATTTACTACTTTTATCTTTTCCGTGATAAATACACTTTTTTTTGCCCTAGGAATCCATTATGAACCTACGACAGCAGAAGAGTTGCGGACTCTCATAGTCTAAAGTCCTAATTCTTCTCTTCCACACCAATGTTACTGCTTTATAGCCTACCATTATAGTTTCTGTCTGTATGACGACTGTCAATATGTATTTTTCTGTCATGCAGACTGACTACTAGAATGTCATTAAATCATTAATTCTGCTTTTGAGAATCATACAGTTTTTTTTTGTTACAAGAAAAGTATTTCAAATTTTTCTTAAATTCTACTAGTTATGTTTATCAATACAAAGTCGCCTCACGCAGTCTGTCTGTTCGCGATAAACTAGAGACTAAAACCATTGATATATAACAAAGTAATGTAAGGTGGAATTGTGTATCTTATATAGATCTACAAAAAAGTCCGCGATGGGATATGTCTATCTCTTGAGGATGACATACTATGTCCAAATTAATACTATAAAAATTAGGCTATAATGCTTTTGTGGGGATTTTCACTACCTGATAGAATAAGGAGTAACATAACACCGCGGGGCTTAGCTAGTTGTCTAAATATGAATATTCCAACATTGTTAGATATAAATATTTGTTATATGGCAGTAAAGATATTGGATATTTAACGTCTTGAAATGTATAAATAATAAATAGTTTTTAGTATGTTGTATCAAAAACCAACCAAGTTTATTAGTACGAGTAATATTTCCTCATTCCTTAACGTTCATTACGACTTCGCACTTCTGTAACTCTGTAAACACTTGGGACATTTGTAGAAAGTCTATTTACATCACCTTACATAACGATTTGAGAGAGCTGACGGACGAAGTTCTCGTGACATTATACAATCAAATTAGTGGATTGATCGATTGACATATTCGTGCTTTTGATTATCACATTGTTTATTTATTTTTTCTGGCAATACATTTACGGATTTAGAATGTATGATTTTCTATTATTTCCTTTTTTGTTATTTTTTTATTTATTTTTAGACCTTAGGCTAAGGTTTTACAATGTTTATATAAAAAGTAAAATACACAAAAATATCATACAAAATACAAAAACATTATAAAAACCTAACCCAGTGTGTGCCACCGGCAAAGAAGCAGAGCCCAAGCAACCAGTGGTTAGGGCGACATGGAGATAAACTTCCTGACGATGCGTGCCGTGTCCAGGAGTACCTCTGTTTCTGACCCTTGACAAAGCCATCTAGCGAAAGTCTCTTAAGATGTTGATCGAGTCTTTCCGCTATAAGACCGTTTGCTGAAACGACTATCGGGACAATGATCGTCGAATTCACATCCTACATGGCTGTCACCTCGTGAGCCACGTCGAGGTACGTAGTGATTTTTCCCTTTCGGCCTTCACAAGGTTCTCGTCATGCGGGATGGTAATATCGACAAGCACCGCCTGTCGCGTTGATCGATCTGTCAGCACAATATCAGTCTTGTTGGCAATAATACTCCTGTCCGTGATGACAGATCGATTTCTTCTTTTATTATTATATAATTTTTTAATAATGCTGCAAATTTACGTTACTATATTGGATGTACTTATGTTTAAAATGAACCTTGAGTAATATCTCGTTGTGTAGTCTCATATCCTATTGAAAGCAGTAGTGGGAATTTTCAAATTAGGTGTAAAGCTTGACTAAGGTAATTATCGGGCAAAGGAAGATTTACAATCTTCTTCTGCGGTTGTAAAAAAAAATCTAAATTTCACAAACCAATTATCCGTGTTTAATAAATTGGAAAAACTATAAATGAATATGAAGTCTTCTATTGTATGCGGATGAATAGAATGAATACGATCTTCGTCTCATCTTGACGTCATCTCTCCACTCAGTCTGAGCGTTCTACGCACGTCAAGAAAGTTGTTGAATAAAACGAATTTTAAATATTTTATTATATATAATTACAATGACTTTCACGACGTTTCCACTGATGGGGTGGTCTATTATTATGGATTTGTTAGACACGGTGTGGAGAGATATACATATAGATACAGACAGGTAGACGTAAAATTTAGTTGCGTTTAATCTTAAAACATTTGTGTAAAAATAAGATATCATTAAAAACGTTAGTTAACGTTAACGGTTTTGTAAAAAAAATATGACTTATACTACTTGATTTTGTTCGAGAAAAGCTTTGGTCAATATTGGAGATTAATTAAAGCTTTTCTCGGGTGGAATTAGTAATTTATTTTTTAATATAATAGATGTTTCACTTGAAATTTTACCCTTATAACTTGGTATTCGCTATAGTGTGAACTTATTCAAAGTTTTAAGACTTCTATACGACTGCATCAATAATGTTAATGTATTTTTTTTAATGACGAACTACACAGATTGGCCAGAGAGGCTGGCCTTGAATGCTTCACCGGATTGAGAGGTGGCACAGCTCTTAGGTCGCTTAGCCTGAACCTCTATAGCTAGTAACTCGACACAAGGGTCCCCTCAGTGAGGGGTAACCTCGGCTTGGACGGTTACTATGTTACGCGTAAGCATTCCGATCCGAGGGTGCACGAAAGGGGCAAATGTTAATGTATTTACTACTACACTGCATCGCTAACTGGACTGCTGTTAAGACCATCCTTAAAGTTTCTCCTAATCTAAATTAGTTCATCAATCTGCGCGTTACAATTGACAACAGACCGGAACACGATTGTTACGTGTGAGATATATAACTTTCGATGATCCGTTAAGCCGCCACTGTAGAAAGCTTTTGTCAAACCATTGTGGTACGTGTGAACGAGTAAATTTTTCAAGTAGACACCCACTCACTATTCAACACTTTGAATGGTTGTTCCTCTAACTAAAATTTACAGATATTTTTAGATATATACAAAAATAATTGAGTCATATGGGAAAAGTGTAGCATGTGAGAGGATGTTGTGAATGGAATGGAGACATATGCTTTTTTTTTCAGAAATATTACTAACAATCTTGTTAATCATTCCAACTAAGCTTAAGCTTGTGCTAGGACATGTTTCACGGCAATAGTCGAATGGTGGAATCAATGTGAACCCACGACCTTATGATTCGCAGGCCGTACCTAAGCCTTTAGGCTATTGACGCTTCATCTTATGTTGATTCGAATAATCGAAAAAGATAGATGAAAAAAGAGAGACGAGAGTTTATAGTGCAAAAGTGAGTAACAGTGATGGCAGGGGTTTAGGTCACAAGGTCTGGTTTTTAGCATTTTAGACATTTTACAATATCCTTTAGCTTATCCGTGAAATAGTAACCGAGCCGTAGTTCGGCCTTCTCGAGCGACTTGTGCTTACGCGTAATAATAATAATAACTGACATGATGAATAATTTTTAGTTAGGCACTAGCATATTTCGCCTAACCGGCATGCAAATATAATACATCGAGTCTAATCTACAGTTTAAATAATCCCTTCTACAAATTTAACACTTAAAAATCACTTCACGCACTAATGTCACTTTACGGTTTAAACGTGTAAAATTCTTTAAGAGAATAAAAACTGTTATGAATTAGCCACTGTTTGAGTATCTTCTGAAATCGCTGCAATGGTAATTCTCTCATTTCCCTTGGTATTTTGTTATATATTTTTAAACTCATAATGTGACAGTTTTTTTGATAAAAAGTATTTTTCTGTCAAGGAAGTGTTAACTTTGTTATATCTCTGTATAAGTATTTTGATTTGTCGGGTATCTACATATTCTCTAAAGAAATTGAGATTTTTTTTACGAATTATCCAATCTCGTATATATATAAACATCAAAGGGTCCATGATATTTATTTTTTTAAAAAGAGGCCTGCAGGATTCTAACGGTTCACATCCACAAATTGCTCTGATGCATTCCTTTTGAGTAAGAAACACCCTTCTAAAATCCGACGAGTAACATAGTAACCGACTATGTATAGGCTATAGACTCGTCTTGTACCGACGTTACACCTTATGGCCTTGTGCCGACTTACTAACAATAAAGGTTCAGGCTAAGCTATGTCACCTCTCAATCCGTTGAAGCAGTAGGCAGTAAGTGTAAGCTTCTCTAGCTAATCGTCTTAAAAAAAAAGCTGACTCTTTGTGTCCTTGGCTCTTCTACCAATTGTTTAATGCAGGCACGGAATTTTCCCTTCCAGAGACTAGTAAAAATTTACTTTATTCGATTTATTTAAAATAAAACTTCTTTGACAAAGGCGACCTCAACAGAGTATTATACTAGATATATATGTACCGTAATATGGTCGTATTAAAAGAGCTTTGCTTTAGCTTAAAAGCTAGTAGCTCTGGGAATAAATTTCTCTTTTTGACGAAACGGTTAGCGATCTTTGATTTAGGCGAACATATATGAAGGGGAAATTCGACATCTCTACCTACCTTTTTTTCCAGGTTGCGGCTCTATTTTTTATTTTATTTTTTTATCGCAATTTTTTTATTATTCAAAAATATTATTGTAATACTTTGTGACTGTTGAGTCATCTTTACAAAAATAGCTTGATGTTCAAAGGTTAAATTACCATACAAAAAAAAAAAGCGAATAAGCAAGGTTGGAACCAATCGATCAATGTCGAAACGCTTTAATAGTTCTTATAATTTAATATGCAATCTTTAAGAATTGAGACAACAGCAAATAAAGAGAAAATTTAATTGGATTTAATCTCATAGAACGTATTTAATTATCAGTTAAGACCTTATTTAAATCTTATAACTTTAAACAAGTAATTAAAGTATATATATATTTATAATATATATATATATATCTCTGAGAAACGGTTGTAACGACACTACTGATAATTTTTAATTTAGAGAGTATTTATGCCTGTAAAAAAGCTTTTTTCTTTTGTGCCATTTGATAAATATATCAGGTACTTGCACCTTGATCTTAGCATACTGGTACTTCTAAATTCAACAATAGATTTACCTTTCTACGATAAAAAAATATTTTTGTATTCAATTTATATTTAGTTGACGTTTTGTTTTTTAAGTTTATCCGAATAAATATTTCGAACAGCTACCATAATGTTAAATATATTTTAATTTTAAAATAAAAATCACTAAGAAATTGTGGCCACAGATAATTTAAAAGAGGAGCGGGAATTTTAAAACAGATTTTAATATTAACATTCCATAAATATTGTTTTATTAAAATATGTTCTATTTTTAAAAAGTTGGTTTGTCTTCTTTGAAGCAATTGTCAACTTTTATATTTTAAAATTAAAAAAAAAACTTGTATGAAGAAGAGCATATCTCACGGCTACATTCCTCAAAGAGGGTTGCTTGGACCATAGATCTAAATTATGACGCAATTTTAAAACAATGACCAGATGATATCCAGACTTGAAGGTACAATTAGTAGCAATTTATGTAATAGTACCTGTCTGTACTCTATGTGAACGTTTCGTTGCAATGACGTTAGTATTTGCTAGTAACGAAATAATCGCTAAAGAGCCAGTACACAGGCAATCATTGACGGGTATTACATTGTGTGTGCACCGGTGTCGACACCCGAGATGAGAGGATCACGAGTTACCAGCACGACCTGTTGACTGTTTGCGATTTCACTGCAAAAATCATTTTACATCTCTGCTATGAACGATTTGATAGTGAAATCCGCTAAAGATTCGGTCACGAAACACGGAATATTTGCTAGGCGTTACAAAACTAATCATCCTTGAATTGTTACCAATCCTGAAGGCGATAAGAATACTTATTTGATATTCAGTGATTGATGGTTATCAGTTTATATGTTGGTATCATTATCATCGTGTATTTATAATTTTAAAGCGATCGAACCAAAAATACCAACTATATTTCAAACGCTTGTTGGCGAACTTTTATTCGTTTTAAGAAAAATAGACAGAATAGATACTGATTTAATCTATAATCTATTTAGTATTTTATATCGAGGCATTCATAAAAAAATCACAATTGAAATAAATGAATACTTAATAAATGACAACACTGAGTGGTCTGGACTACTCATGCATAAATTTAAATTCGAAAATCATGTAAATTTCATGTCAAAATGGGCATTTGACACTTGAATAAATACATTATTTTAATTTTCAATAATGGTCATTTTTAAAATATTTTATATTAATAATTTAAGTATTATATACATTCTCTTACGGGAATAATTCGTAAACGGTAAGGAATTTAAATCATTATGATAGCTAATTATTACTCCAGCGCGTATTTAAAAGATATTTAAAATCAAATTCGAAGCGTCAATAGCCTAATGGTTTAGGGTACGGCCTGCGAATCGTATGGTCGTGGGTTCGAATACACCGTTGGATTGCCGTGAACCATGTCCTAGCACAAGCTTAAGCTTAGTTGGAATGGTTAACAAGATTGTTAGTAATATTTCTGAAAAAAAAAATATTGCTAGCTTTCTTTTAAAAAAAATTGCCTTAATTTATCAGCCTTAATCTATCACCATAATCTGACGACCTAATAAAGGCAGTATGCACAATAGAAGCTCACAAGCCTATGTAATTTTAGTGAATTTTTAAAAGGCCTTAGGCAGCTTGCATAAAAAAATGCTTGCTCAAACATTTGCAAACAGTTCAGATATTCGCAAGTTTAAAACTTACAAAATGACTCAACAGTAAATGAAAACAGTATGTAAATCTACAACACGTGAGATAAAAAATCTCGAAGACATGTGAACAAAAAAAAACATTAAAAAAAGTAGCTTGTTTGAGAAACGTGTTGAGGATGATACTATGAGTCTTTCAAGTTGCTCGTGTTCAAGGATTTTCGACAAAATGGCGTCAGGCTATTGTAAATTCACTTACTATCGTTTATATGTACATTCAATTATCTGGTGATGGTAAATATGCGCGTCATATGTTTATTTCACGTTATTACTGCGCCCGATGTATTTACGAGCCCATTGTGTAGACACGATAAGTGATTGCTAACTTTGACTTACTCAATCCTCATACTTATCTGAATATTTTGTTTTAGAGATTATGATCTTAAGTGTTATTGATGACGATTTTTTTGTAATTTATCAGAATCACCAACGATTGTTATAATAACTCAAGACAGAAAACTAAAGCTTAATTCTAAACGCACAATTAATTACATTTAACACAAAATGTACATTCCATTTTATGCTTAGTTAAAATAAAGTAAAGTTTTAACTTTAGAAAAGTAAATATAAGGTTAAATTACAAATGATCTTGGTTCTCAAGGCACATAGAAATGCGGTTGATAAAAACGCTTAGGGTTGAAATAAAAAATGATGCTGAAATACATGTATGTTGAATTATAGTAGTACATGAATTAGGACATTACCTCATGTAAGAAAGATCGGACACCTAGAAATACTAAGCCGTCAATAACCAAATGGTTTTGGATGCGGTCTGAGAAACATAAGGACTATTGACGTAACAACCCAACACTTTAGGGAATGTAAATAATTTGTATGAAAAGGGGGGAAAAAATCTACAATTTAATTCTGTAACTTTTAAAAGGCATATATTTAGACTGCATTTAATGCGTATTCGTGAAACTAAACCTTTACTTCTGCGCGGAATATAGTGACCAGATTTCACACATCAATTTGTTCCCTCACAAAGGCCGCTCAGAGATTGCGAGAATCCATCGCAACGACTGCGCCATGCAAGCAGAAAGCTAACGTAATATTACACGGTTGGGCCTGGGAATATAACGATTTATCTGAGTCGGTTATTTCATCGGTATTTCCATTAGACGTCTCTTACTGCGTGACGCGGGACAGTGTGAGGTGGCGGATTGTTTTAACCGACTTTAAAAAAGGGGCTAATTAATTCTTCCCTATTTTCTAAAATGTTTGTGCACTCATATAGAAGCGTATACTATATAGTAGTACTAGAGTCTACAAAGATTTCCGAGTTGGTACTGTCATGTGTGATGTGGTGCTGGAGGAGAATGTTGCGAGTACCTTGGACAGCCCACCGCACAGATGCGTCAATTCTCCGGGAAGTGGGTGTCACCGTCAGATTGGCAATGGTCTGTCTGCGTAGGGTTTCGAATTCTTCGGTCACATAGCCAGGAAAACCGATACCTTGGAAACACTCCTGGTCACAGGCAAAGTACAGGGAAAACGACCAAGAAGGAGGAGCCCTATGCGTTGGACTCACCAAATTAGCAATAACACCAACAGGAGAGTCCACGAGGCATTTCACACCGCCAAAGACCGCAACAGGTTGAAAGCGATCGTCCGCCACATAATTCATAAGGAGGTCACGATGAGGAAAACGACGCAAGGAGGAGGACTGTCACATGGCGACACTATCATTCCAATGAATTTCATACATTGCCGAGACAGTTGAAATGAAACGAAATTCATTCTCACAGAATCCATCTATATGTATGTATAATTTTTTGTGACAAACATAGGTTGTTCAGCGAAGATGACATTGACTGCTTTACTGGATTGAGAGGTAGCATAGTTCTTATGTCCTTAGCCTAAACCTCATATTCACATACACGATTGTTTAAGAGAGACAGAAAATGTGCGCGAACACTGCCCTGTCTTGCTCCTACAGACTTCAAAATCATTTTGATTCAAAATCATAAGAAGTTTAGTCTCGTGACATGACGAATCACCACACGATGTTTTTGTTATTCACTTATTGACAATACCTAAATGTCGTGACTTTTAAAACACTCCGAAGGTGAATCGAGTTCGGATATTTCTGCATTAAGCGATAAAATATAGACACTAAACTGGTTTCTCATCGAGCCCACCGATGCACCCTTGTGATGATTCCGAGGAGAAAATGTTTTGTATCACGCAACGAATTCGTGACCAGTTCGTTCGAAAACGGACGTTTTTGTGTAATTTTACCTTCATCGAGATCGATTGTGATACATGATGAAGTAATTGATTTTTAAACAAGATATGTCATTTAATGAAACCCTTAAAAATGTACGGTTTTAGTAGGGAAAAAAATTAGGTACAAATGTGCCTCTTCGACTAGAAATGGTTGGGAGTCAGTTTAATCATATCTCTCTTTGTCTCTTACAAGCGAAACAGATTTCCTTCTACGGCCAACACTTCTATTGCCAGCGACTTTTCCAATTAAGATAAGTTGAAGGAGGCCATATGTTGTGCCCAAGCACGTGCTGAGGTACGATACTTTTCTCATTTGACTTCTTCAAGATTTACACAAATATATACTACATTTATAGATTGGTTTATTATCTTTTTAACCCAGTTCAAATAGACTAGGTTCTTAATTGGTATATATGTTTGGTACCTGATAACTTTCGACTGGTTGAACAAATTTTGATGATTCTTTTATATTTGAAAGCTGGTGCTTCCCACGATGTTCATCACGGCTTCCATTCCAATTTGGTCCAATTCTGACGATTGCATCCATGAGAAAATTATATAAAAATTTGATTTGCATCAAATATGAGCGACAAATAGACAAATAAATCAATATACCAGCCGATTTCGATGGAAAGGATGTATGTATTTCAAGGACAGTTTGATGAGACTTGGCTATTAATTTTTTTTCTGTATATTCTATTTTGATTTGTGGTCGGTTTTTGTTTTTACTCGTAAATATTTTCACATCTTTTGTTTATATTTTTATGTATGCAGAAATAGGTGTCAAAGTGGTAAATATGCCATATATGGTACGAACTAAATTATGTCCTCTATTACCAGGAATATTGCGCATTGTAATAAGGGCAATAATAGACCACCATAAAAAATTAATGATTTTAAGGTGGTCTTACTTGAATTACCAAACCAACGCTTTATTCATGGGGATGACGGGTGGTATTTCATGAAGTAAATATGAAATTTAAAAATAAGTAAAGCTTATATTATGTTCGTTGCCCGTCGAGTGAATATTCAGACAGCTTGGCTGATGACCAGCCGACGGCGAAGAAAGCCGGCGCGCCTTGTACGGAATGGAAGAATTAATATCGACGACTTTCTGATGTCCTGGTATCTGAATTTATGAGGTTGCTCTGTCACTTTAAGAGCTGGACGCTTAGATTGTGAGGGAACCAGTTTACTTACTAGCAATTGAACTGAATCTATGTACAGGTTCTTTTACTACGGTATTTATGGTGGTAACTCTATAGTTTCCTTGTGTGATCATTATCGTTAAAGTGATATCGTTCTTAACAAAATCTCCTTTGTTTTTTGTAATTATTAAAAAGAATCTTTATAAAATGTGCTTTGATTTGTGAATTAATCAATTTATTTATTACCAAAGACGAGGTTCCCTGCCGGGGTAACTAAGGCTCATTTAACTACATTGTCGAAGTACATACAATCCAAATCTAATAAAAAATCATCGAAATGGGTTAGCGTGATATTGAGTTATTCATCTATTTGTGGCGCACATACTTGATGCAAATTTAAGACATGTGGTTTTTTCATTGATGTTAGTATTAGTATAGGACCAAATTAAAATAGGACGCGGGAAGCACCAGTTATTAAACAAAAAATAATCATCAAAATCGGTTCACTCAATCGAAAGTTATGAAGTAAAAAACTTAAAAAAAAACACGACGAATTGGTAACCTGCTTTTTGAAGTCGGTTAAAATTTAATTACCTGATGACAGATATCGAATAAATTACGACGTGCGAATTATGTCTGATTTCAATTCCTGGGTCGAAGTCAAATTTCGACTATAACGCATCCTTATTTTTTTTTACATGGGAGGAAATGCTTTTATTGATACGTGCCCGCCGGGGAAGCGGGCAAGTCATGTCGGGCTCGGCCTTACTAGAGGCCTCTACCGACTAAAACCTCCCATGGTGACCAGTGCTTCACCGTCATGGGGTCGCGTTAGCATTCACCATCTCGCCCTGGTGAGTATAAGACATCCTCTAGTAATAAGGTATAAGTTTTGTTATAAGTTTTCTCTCTTGCGGTTGGGATTGCGATGAACAAAATCAGTATTGTCTCCGCACCACGAGGTCAACGGCTGTAAGAAGCCAGCCGTACAAATTGTTTATCGCCGCCACGCCGTCGCGGTAAGACCTGGATTCGATTTGCCGACTGACGTCCATGTCACTAATCGTTTTGTTGTCTCCTTTCATTATTTCGCTTTGGAAATTTTGTACGGAATTCGCAACAATGCGCCTCGTTGAAAGTATTTTGCAGTCGATGTAATTGTTAGTGGCAAAATATTATTCATTCTAGAGAAAACAAACTTTTTTTTTGTTTACGGGGAGGAAATCTTCAAAAAGATACCTAACGCCTAAAGAAGTGTAACATTAAAAATAGGCTTCTAGTCAGCTCGATAACCAAACCGTGTATGGTATTCTCTATCTCTCTTCAAAAAATTATTTCAATTTTATCTTTAAAATATCACAACTTATCGAAACTTTTATTACGAAAGCATAATAAAGTTCTCAATCGATTCCCATATTGCAAAAATAAAAGCGTTGCGTAACTTCCGCCAAAAGTCGTCTCCAGCTTTCGAATTTCGAATTTATTTATGTAAGTACAGATAACGCACGTGATAATGCAATTGTGTGTAATCAGTACGAGCTATAGGCATTGAGAGTGTGTTATGCAAAGCGGGGAACAGGTCTGCTGGGCCTGGAACTGGGTCGGTGAGCTTTCCAAGGCGCGCGGTCTCTGCACCCGCGCTGTCCGCTGCAAACTGCACATTGTTGGAATTGTTTTTGCGAACTACCTTACTATAACATGGTAAATTATGAGACACGTAACCATTTCATAAAATTATCAAGCTAATTAAATAAATTCATTCTCAATGGGTCAATTTTTTCGAGAGACTAACTTCATATAAAATTAATACATCCGGACGTCCGCGTTTCATTTAATTATGTAACTAGTTAATCAAATTATGATTTTAAGACATAAGTTCTGTGTTTTTCATAAGGTCAATTTTTTCACGAGTTTTCGTAACTTGATACAAAATTCAGACATGTTGATTATTTAGTATATACAAAATGGATTGTTTTGAGTATTTTCTTGATTTTTTTATTATTAATATTTATTTAATTAGATATTAAGGAATGAACAAAATAAATAAATTTAATACATGCAAATAAACACACATCACAAAATAACATATATATTTATATACGAAGAAATATTACTTCTTTAATAAGATAAAACTCTAACTTTTATGAATAATTTCTAAGTATACGTAAAAATGCTTGTTTATAGTGTTACATATATATTTTTATATTTCCTTAGCAAGTGCTGGACTACGGTCCTATCTGACGTTATGGAAATGCAATCCTGGGTGGTGCTCCCTGAACTAAATTAGTACAAATTTATTAACAAATCTCTACTAAACACTCACATTGAATCGCAGGCAGAGATAAACTTGTTGTATTGTATATATATATAAAAACATATTCACATTGTACTGTGAGGCACACCCTGTACTTTCTCCGTCGGTCCCATGAGAGCTCAGGAGGCGCGTCCATTAAACCAAGTAAGTGCATTTACTTGCCTCGACAAGTTCAGCTTTCGTGTGAGATGTGTCATCGGCGATATAATGGCAACAGTTTGAACCTCCACTTTTGTGTTACCGTCTTACAACTAAGAGTAAGGTATCATTAGAATCGATTAGCTTTAGAACATAGTACATTACGGTTACCTCTTAATGCCTCCTATGTAATAGTGTTCTGTTATTCATAAAAAAACTATTTATAAGACCATATACCAGATAAACCAGTCAATCTGAATTATAAGGTGGCAGATTTTTTGAACTGGTGTCAATTGTACCACCAGTTGTAACTCGGGAAAGAGACGCTACAATATACACTATAACGCACCTACAACATACTAGGTCTGTTCAGTCCGCTAAACCAATTCAGTACATTAACTTTCATAGGCATTGGCTCAATATTTACTAGTTTTAGTAGCCTTTTAATTCCACTATCGCTTAACGATGGCATATCACTGGCACTCCAATGGTTTTTATCTGTCGGTTTTTAATGAAACGAGGCTGGCAAATAGCTTTCGGGGACCACGTTTAATAAAAAATATAATAACTGCATTATTTGGAAGTATTTTAAATTACTAGGCAGTAAAAGGGAAATCGTGAAGTTTCTACCATTGCGTCAACTATGACAATTATGATTTCAGGGTGCACGGTGTAGGAATGCTTGCACAACGTAACATAGAAACTTAGGATGAACGATAAAAAGGAAATCAACTTTAAAATTGTTTGTAAATTTCTTTAAAGCTGAAACTATGGATTTCCCATATACGATATGTTTGAAATTATGAATTTAGAATTTGATACGATTGAAATCAATTTTTTATTATATAAAAATTGCCGTCTAGTGATTTATATCTCACCGCTACAATTATGTATCAAAAAATACAAGAAACAAGTCTTAATTTTGCAATAAAACATTCAATTTTGCTTTAAGACAATCATAGCGTGAGTACAAATAGTTGTGACATACAATACATTATTATGACTCAGAACCATAAACAAAAATTATTCGGGGGTTATATTTATGTCTGAGCAATTTACTCCATCCGGGATTGATAAAATGACGTATTTCCGTTTTGTTGTTGATTTATGTTTCACTTGATTTTTCTGTATTTTAGCGAATTCGTTTTGTTAGGCTTAAGTTTTTACATAAATATATGTACAATGTTCACCGGGTCATTAAGTATAGTAATTGTAATATATTTACATACATATTTTTATTTAAGGCGTCAATATATAATATAATGTTAAAAATAAACATACGTTCAAAATCACAAGCTTAAGCTTATTTAGAAAGGTTCACAATAGTGTTACATATATATGTAAATATACGTATATTTATATGTCATAAATATTGAATTAAGATTCCCAGTCCGCTTGTTGAATTAGTTTCATATTTTGGAAAAGGAAATGAGAGAGATTTGCGTTTTGGACAAACAAAAAAATTATATCACTGTACTCAAATCCTATAAATTTTTAGTTTTTAGCAATGTCTGACCGTTGGCCGAACGAACGTTGGCGGGCGTTCCGAGATTTACTTTCATATATTTTTTACTAGCTCAGCAATCTGAAGTGCGCTGTCCCCGAACGTTTCATTGCCGTTATCTCTGCTTGGTCACGTTCTCCGCCTGAATTTTTTGTCAAGGTAAAAATATAATTTGCTATTAATAGACATCAAATAGATTTTTATATCTTGGTATTTATATATGTTTCATTGAACTCATTGATAAACATCTAACTTTATGTGATTATTGGAAAATTCAGTTGCATCATTATTACATTAACTACGTATTTATTTCATTAATGTCTTTAGTATATTGACTTGAATGGATTATGTTTTAATAGATTGTATAGCTTACTTGAAACATAGGCGCTCTGAGAAGTCTACAATCATAGTTCAGACAAGCTGACGTTAGATACACCACAAATTCAAAATCCTACGCAAACAAAATTAATATTATGCGACCAAATTAAAATTAAATGCTTGGAACAAAAAAAAAAATAAAAAAAATACAGACAAAACTTTTTAATTTTTTACAGTCGGTTAAAACGACTACTTTATGTGGTAGCATTTTTTTATAGCAAAAGGTGCAAGCTTTAAAAGAGCTTTCAATTACCAATTCTGACATACAGTGAGCTTTCTAAAAATTATACACAGACGCTGTCTACACTAGTAATAACTAAAGATTTAGTAATAACTACAATTCAAATTAACTGCAAAGTCGATCTGCGCTATTTAGGAAACGATTTAACACTTTATTTTACGTTTAACATGTTAGTTCCAGTATTCAGTAATTCATGGCGTGATGATATACGGCCAAAAGCCTATGATTAAGAAAGTACACCTTCCCACGTTCTAGACCTTCCCTATTGTTTCCCCAAGGTCGTCGCATAACCCATGACGGATGTCAGTTGTACAGCCCCATCACGCGATGGTGACATCGCCATTGAACGCGTGGGACTGAGTAAATTAACGCCATCAATCTGTCTTCCAATGTCACAATGTTAGTGATCCGGCTTTGATTCGTGGTAGCAATTATGATGATCAAGCTATGATAGTTGTTGAAGTGTATTATGTTGAACCAAATTAAACTTTATGTACTTTTGGTAAGGTTTAGAAGGTAATGACGCTTTTGTGAGCCGTACGTGACAAATAGAATTGTTACACTTGATAAGTGAAAGAGAGGCGATTGTGCGCCGTTCTTAAGTTTTATCGCCACTATGTTGTTTTAATCGCTAGTCTTCGATCTAATTTCAGATAAAAGAGTTCTAGTGTATAATGTTATATTAACGAAAACGTACGATGGTGAAAGTATAAACAATTTTAAATCACTTAAGCTATTTTTTATCAAGTTATTGACCCCAGATGACGTTAAATTGCGATGCAATTTTTGTTGGTAAGGCGCATTAGCTTAGTAAATATTGTCTCTTTTCTTAAAGGGACCTATATTGTAATTGGATGAAAAGATTGCTTCAGTAAAGTAATTCCTATTTAATGTTTAGTTAGGAATAGATTTGACGCCGGTAGCTCGGAGGCTTCTACAACTCTGAACTCAGCCTGAATTTCTATTTTCAACCGACTTCAAAAAACGAGCAGGTTCTCAATTAGTCTGTACGTTTCTACTTCCTCAAAACTTTCGACTGGGGGAACCGATTTTGATGATTCTTTTTTTATTTGAAAGCTAATACCAGTGTGGTTCAATTTGATTGCTGACTGTTCGGATTTTTAGGAAAAATTAACTTCATCACTAAAACTAAATTTTAATTCAACCCTCTCGTGTTCTACACTTAAACAACTCGTATTTAAACATATTTGTTCCACCTCCAGCGAAAAAAAAAAAATCCATTTGTCCTCAATATCACTTAACTGGATTTCAATCCCGCTGATTTCGATGACTAATTTTTTATTGGAAAGTATGTACTTCACAGGTTGCATGATGAGAGTTTGGTTAGGCTCTGATTAATAGTATACATTATATTCCTACGATAATTCAGAAAGAGGGCGATGATCAAAAGTTAACGTAATAACGTTTAACTTATGATTCGATTTGAAGTCGGTTTTTGTTTTTACTCGTAAATATGAGTACACAGTACAACTGTTATATGGTAGTTTTAAACCCGAGGGAGCCACGACTCGGTCAGTTTTTTTTTCTTACTTAGTCACTAGATTAAGGTACTTACAGCCTACTTGTATTATAATAAGTCCCAGAATTTTTCTGTAACGAGAGTATTAGGGCATAAGTAGTTATCTACTGAATCCTGTGACTACCTGGGTTCTAAAGTATAGCTGCTCACAAATTGCACTTGTCATTATTGCGAATAAATGTGTTGAACACGAAATCCAGTGACATTGGAACAGATTGGAAGCTAATGAGTTAGCAATTTGTGTGTTCGTGAGTTTGACATTATTCGATCCAACGACACCGTGACGAAGCAGGGCAAGGTCACCGCTTCGAATTCGGCCATTGTCCTGCCTCCGCAGCGAAACTATTTTATTATTTTATTAGCCTTTTTAAGACAATGGTCGAAAGAGACATGTTTATCTTGAATAATAGTAACATCTGTTTAATTATCTGCTTTTAGATATGATAGATGGATTTTATAGTAACACAGCACAATTATTTCGAGTATTAAGGCTCATATATTGTTACTGAACGCACTTTTATTATCTATGTTACTACTAGTAATATTTTAATGAACTATAATTTACTGTCATGTTTTTTTTTGTTCACGCGGGGGAATCTTTTTATAGACCATCCTCCGGTACCCTGGGTGGGCCCGGAGGGATGTGTGGGACTCGGCCAGGGCAACCCCTACCCACTAAACCTTCCGCGAATGCGATCAGCCGTTATGAGCAGGGTGCCCCGGATCACTGTCATGTACCCTAGTACCTACCTAACCTTTATTCCTTGCATGCAACTTTTTGAATGGTGGTCGTACTATAGGAACGCTCAGCCTGAACTTCCAACTTACCAAAAATTAATTTAAGTTTCTATTTAAAAAAAAATTGAATACACATACAATCCGAGCGAGAAAATCTCGCCTTATTTGTGTATATATATATATTATAGATATATATTTATATATATGTCTTATTGTAATAGGTGTAAAATAAAGGAGGGGAGCGCAGAGGCTCCTCCGCAGGCGACGTCTCGGGGTGCGCAGGAGGCGTTACGAACGCCTCCTCTTGCCGCCCCCGTAATCCGAAGCGGGGCCAGGATGGGTACCTGGCCCCAGCATGCTTCGGCGTCGTCGGGACTTCTCTGAGTGCCGGAGAAGTCCCTTTGAGGTTGAAGTCCGGTGTTTGCCGGGACCGGCCGGTCGTTGGGGTGTCTTGTCGCTGACAGATCCGGGACACCCCCCGCTCATAACGGCAGATGGCATT
Source organism: Meandrusa payeni (assembly GCA_029286785.1). NCBI lineage: Eukaryota > Metazoa > Arthropoda > Insecta > Lepidoptera > Papilionidae > Meandrusa > Meandrusa payeni. The sequence goes on along the minus strand of JAGSMX010000024.1, from coordinate 13,063,349 downwards.
CGCGGAAGGTTTAGTGGGTAGGGGCTGCCCATTGGCCGAGTCCCACACATCCCTCCGGGCCCACACAGGGTACCGGAGGATGGTGTAAAAAAGATTCCACCGCGTGAACAAAAAAAGGTGTAAAAATAAATCTCAATGTGTTGCTTCTAGAGTAAGAGAAACGACATTTAAAGCTTTTACTTACACCTACGTCGATTCTAATACGATTATAAAATATTTAACAGTTAAGGTGACAATAGTCTACGTATTGACTGTCACTGTCACAAAGCAAAAAGGTTTTGCTACTAAAAAGTAATAAAATAAAATAATTCTCTTTCCATATACTAGAAAATACTAATATTAATTCCATGTCGAAAACCTCAGCATTGCGAGGTGTCCTATTATTACCATGGATATCATCAATTGAATACTTTTTATACAAGGTCTAGATATGACCTTGACACGTATAATAATTAAAAAAAAAACTTACCAAGAATAAAACGCCGAGTCAATGAGCGTGGCCCAATGTCAGAACACTTCACGTGGTCAGTTCCAAACGGTTGGTTTTCGGTAATGACAGCAGAGCGGCAAATTGCGTTCGTTACTCTACTGTTTCACAACCCTACAATACGTATTGGCACATGTCGAAAGTAGCGCGAATAATTATTATTCGATTAATTATTCGTATAGTTATCGATTATTGTTTGTCACTTATCACAGTCACCGATAGCACCGACAACAATCTGTAAAGAGAAATTCTATTTAAAAAAAAATCCTTTTTAAAAAATATTTAAAAGAAAAAAAGTTTATTGACTAAATGTTATATAGAATGTGTCCATGTAAGTACACCTCTTTGACGCGAATAAATACTTTTTACATGTTAACATTATAATTGAACTATTAAAAGGCAATATTAAATACATTAATAGAAGCTGCTCTGAACTGTATCAAGCTCTCGCGCGTTTTCAAATAAAAACAACGTAAATATTTAACTATATTTAATTATTCATTAATATTCAATTATATTTAACAAAAAAAAATGTTATTTAATTTGATAACACATAATTAAATCATTACCTTTAGACAGCAGATATGATTACTATCATTAGATAACTGGATTTTAATTATTTAACTTACAGTTAGCGGTTGGAATTTTCGTAACGGTGGAAAATTGTTACCATTTCACTTCGAGTATTAAACAGTATGCATTCCAGAGCAAGGGTTTGTTTAAAAAAACATTAAATGTCCAAGTTTCAGAAACAGCCAGTATTTTGAGTATTGTTTTGCTAACAAGGCTTTGTACTTCATTTTTGGTCCAGTAATGTCGGCGATTTCGCAACGCAACCTCGATGCAATCGTGTACAATCGTGCTCTGGTAGCCGTCGCATTGAGCTGTTGCGTTTAAAATGCACCACTGTTATGATAGATGGAATTGTTTAATATTTTTATATGATAATATAATTATTGTGACAAAGGGAACAAAACGTGATGAGTAATAAAGAAAGAATAAATCTTTTTCTTGTCCGCATGTCTTCAATGTCTGCCTTTATCACACGCTTTTTGCGTATCAGATATTATTTATTTAATTATAGTTATTCTGATCGTAGGATAAGTTCACAACATACTAAGATTTTGTAGAACTGTGCACTAGAAATAACGAAAAAACTTTTTTATGCGCGAACCAGTTACCACTCATGAGAGTTTCGTAAAATGAATGGGCACTTATTAGCGCTGTTGTAAGCAATGGGTATGCTTATGTCATACGTCCACCGCCATCTTCAATAATCTTTTTATAACACCAACGTTAGCATGATTGTTACATCTTATAAGATTATTATTATTGTTTATGATAATATAAATATATTCGGATTTAGGAAGAAAATAATTTGAAAAATAATGGTTGTCAAATATCTCACTTCCGCCTTTTGTCTTTTGAATTTCGCGGCTATGTACAAAGCGCTACAGAGCTCGTATCTAGCAATACTATACATAATTTGAAAGGTCTTGACATAACCTACAAAACGACGCTATGCATAATTAGTTTGGATATTGCGTTCAACAGTTATAGACGTGTAAACATGGAGTTCACTAAGGCCGAAATTCGCGCTATTTTAAAGTTTTCCTTCGTTAAAGGCAAATCCGCTAGAGAAACGTTCCGTGAGATTAATGGTGTTTTGGGGATGGTACTCTATCACGTCGAACCACGGAGGAATGGTTTCGACGATTCAGAGCCGGTGAAAACGACACCATGGATAAGCCAGCCGGCGGAAGACCTGTGACGACAAATACCGATCAAATCATGGACTACATCGAGTTAGACCGGCATGTGGCATCTCGTGACATCGCCCAGGAGATGGGAGTTAGTCACCAAACCATTTTAAACCATCTGCAGAAGGCTGGATACAAAAAGCTTGTTGTTTAGGTGCCGCATGATTTGACGCAAAACCTTCTGGACCGAATCAACGCCTGCGATATGCTGCTGAAACGGAACGAACTCGACCCATTCTTGAAGCGGATGGTGACTGGCGACGAAAAATGGATCACATACGACAATATTAAGCGAAAACGGTCGTGGTCGAAGGCCGGTGAATCGCCCCAAACAGTGGCCAAGCCGGGATTGACCGCCAGGAAGGTTTTGCCGTGTGTTTGGTGGGATTGGAAGAGAATCATCCACTATGAGCTGCTCCCATATGGCCAGACACTTAATTCTATCATCTACTGCGAACAACTGGACCGCTTGAAGCAGGCGATCGACCAGAAGCGTCCAGAATTGGCCAACAGGAAGGGTGTAGTGTTCCACCACGACAACGCCCGACCACACACTTCGTTGATGACTCGTCAGAAGCTACGGGAGCTCGGATGGGAGGTTTTATCGCATCCACCATATAGCCCGGACATAGCGCCAAGTGATTACCACCTGTTCCTGTCCATGGTGAACGCCCTTGGTGGTGTAAAGTTGAACTCAAAAGAGGCTTGTGAAAAGTGGCTGTCCAAGTTCTTCGCAAATAAGGAGGAGGTATTATGAAGTTGCCGTCTAGATGGAAACAGATTATCGAACAAAACGGCGCATATTTGAACTAAATCCGATCACTGTAACACTGTTTATAAAGCATTGAATAAAGAGCAAAAAGCGGAAGGGAGATATTTGAAAACCTTTATTTTAAATCATAAGATGGGATGGGCAATGCTAGCGGCATTTGCAGGTGCATACCGCTGTACCACAATAGGCGCTTAAGTTAACTTTAACATTTTTTTTATATTTTCTTAGTGCTTGACCATGATTCCACCTGATGTTAAGAGGAATTCCAGTCCTTTGCTGTACGAGTAAGGAAAGACGATAAAAAGCTAGCGAGTTTCCTGGTCTAACGAGACCTACAACCTTACGTCTCAAGGTGACAGGCTCAAAATCTTCACAACATCGCTTCGTAATAAGCTGGCAATATATTAAAATAGAAGTATTCCATGCTGTTTATCAGCGTGGTCATGGTACTTCCTTAAAAGTCCTATGAAAAGCTCGCTAAATCCATATATATATATATTTTTTGTGTGTCGATTTTCCGACTTTATTGTTTTGAATTTAACTAAAGTTGGCAACCCTATCGCAGTGGACTCGTCTTCACCTGTTTTAACGCAAATAAAATTAATATGCAGAATGGAAATATTTCCAGTATCGCCATAATAAAACCTGCGAATTTATTTGAAAAACACATTTTAATAACGTCTCCTTAAGACTTCATTTACGATCGTTTATATGTTTTGTCGTAAATATAAAATGTTTTCTTCTTAGTGTAATATGTTTGTTCACATTGTATGGTTGGAATTAGATGTATACATATAAGATAATATACATAGTGTAAAATAGTCGAATCAAACGTTAAACGCTATTACGCGCGGTCGCTCTCTTTGTATTTCCGAATTACCGTAGAAATATTAGGAAATAGAAGTAATCAGAACCTAACCAACCTCTCATCGAACTACTATTGACATATATCCTACCCATTGATTATCAGTGAAATAGCAACCGACCGAGTTGTGGTTCGGCCCTCTCGGATCGGAATGCTTACGCGTAACATAGTAACCGTCCAAGCCCAGGTTACCTGTCACCCTTGTCTCGAGTTACTAGCGATAGAGGTTCAGGCTAAGCGACCTAAGAGCTATGCAGCAGTCAAGACCAGCTTCTCTGGCCAATCTGTGTAGTACGTCTTTAAAAGAAAATACATCCTACCCAATAATAAAACGCTATTACGCACGGTCGCCCTCTTTGTATATCCGGATTATCGTAGCAAAATTAGCAAATAGAATTAATCAGAACCTAATCAAACTACTCTTGACATACATCTTTCTAAAAAAAAAATGATTCATCAAAATCAGTTCGCGTGATATAGTTATTCGTCCATTTGTCGTGTACATTTTTAATGCAAATTTAAGACATATGTTTTTCTCGTGCAGCATTATCAGAATTGGATCAAATTGGCATGGGACCACACTGGTAGCACCGGCTTTCAAATAAACAACGAATCATCGAAATCGGTTCATCCACTCGAATGTTATGACGTAACAAACATAATAAAAAAATACAGATAGAATTGATAACACCCTATCCTTTTTTAAAGTAAAAAATAAAACAATAATACGGGTGATCGCGTGGCCATACGATAGCCTATTATGGATGTTTACTCTCTAAACGTAACTCAAGACTCTTTAAACGTAATTACAAAGAATGTGCAACTGGTTTTATGACCACCAGTAGCGAAGGGTTTATTCGAGTACAGATTGTACTTATCATATGTAGGACATAAAAACTATTATACATTGAATCAAACGTTCTAGTCTTAAGGGTCATTATGCAGTAGCTGTGTAATCAAGATCAATTTGTTTACGTCCAACCCACCTCGCGGATAGATACACTAATTTCCAACTAATACATACTTTCGCTGACATGTCGTAAATAACGATTGCGACGCTCGTTGATTAGCAATATTGCACCTTAAGATATTTACGTTTGGTAATAATATAGCGTGTCGTTTTTGTTTTATCTATACCCGGTTAAGTTGCGAATGGCGTTCATGCTACACGTGATGTAACTTATGACATTTTATCGTTCGACGTATTATTAACATAAAAACGGACGGTTATGGATTGGATGATTATCATTAGGTAAAGCACGATAGTTTCTTATTAAAAAGGAAGCATTGCATCAAACGAACACACCTCGTTTTTGTTGTATGTTGTGACATTATTAGAAATCAAAAGGTTAATAATATCCATAAAAATAATAACACATGTAGTGTTATTTTATTTAAATTGTATTTCCTTGGAACCAAATTCCTTTAAATATCAGAGATCAATTGTGAATGATTTGCCTTCACAACTTTGTTGGAAATATATGAATATATATAATGAAATAAGCTTTTACACTCTTTTAATTATACCGGAATAGACAGATATAACAATCGATATCCGATTATCCGTGAAATAGCAACCGACCGAGTCGTGGTTCGGCCCTCTCGGGCGCCCTCGGATCGGCATGCTTACGCGTAACATAGTAACCGTCCAAGCCGAGGTTACCCCTCACCGGGGGGACCCTTGTGTCGAGTTACAAGCAATAGAGGTTCAGGCTAAGCGACCTAAGAGCTATGCCACCTCTCAATCCGGTGAAGCAGTCAAGGCCAGCTTCTCTGGCCAATCTGTGTAGTTCGTCAATAAAAAAAAAAAAAATCGATATCCAATCTGTGAATTAACTGCAACTATCAAAGAACAATGAACAATTGAAATGACTATAACTAAATAATTTTTTACTTTAAATTTATGTGCAAAAATACTCAAATTATATGTATTTATGGAATCTTGTCGTACTGGTGGGCCACCTGACAGCGATTACTAAATGCAAATTTTCATTTTCAAACACATTATTCCAACTGAGCTTAAGATGACGCTAGGAAATGGTTAACAATAATAGTCAAATGATGGATTCGAACCTACGACCTAATGTTTCGCAGACCGCACCCTACACAATTTCATTATTGACGTTTCGAAAACTATGTATGTATTATGTTATATAATAATATCTGGGAGAGTTCCAACTATATCCGGTTAAATAAAAATATTTTTATACTTAATGAACCGAAAAAATTACATAAATATCAGCCTAAGTAGATAACTATCATGGTATTACTATTAATATATAAATATATGTAGTTTTGTAATTTGTCATGTAAGTTAACTACAAATCGATATGTGACGACATCTTGGATTACTTCTACAGATATAATTCTGCTATGGATGAAATATTGGGCTGAGATTTGAAATACTTAATGAAATGCTAGCTGATGATAGTTTTTGTATGTAAATTTGTTTCTTATGCATGAAAAGGATGTGAGAGTGCAACGAAAGAGATTCTGTTCATTCATCATTCTCTCTGTTCCATCTACTTGACATACAGAGGACTGAGAAATATGTTACATAAATCATCTAGCGCGTTGAAGTGGGATTGAAATGTTTGGATCATTCCGCGCGGTCACGTGCCAAAATACTGATCATACATCGGGTGCTTACATGCTCAAATTCAGATGTAAATGTCGACTAGCAGAGAGGTTGTCCTCGTTACGAATTGTTGACCCACTGGTCGGGCCACCTGGCGGCGATTATCGAAAGCTATATTACGTAATAATAATCATGGAGAATTCCAATTGCATTTGGCCGAAGACACGCAACATTTGCAATATTTCTTATGTCATTTTTATGTTATCTGTGTCACCTTATATCTCGGTGCACATATTATGACTTTATTTGCCCAGTATGTTAGCTGTATGGCTTCAAATCCTGAATCACCAATGAATTTGTTGACTGCAATTTTGATCTGATATAACTACCATATACCGAGGAAACATTTCACAGATAAGTGAAGTCTGCCAAATCGCTATACACTAATACTCTATAGAGATATAGTAATTACTTTTAGTAGAATCCATGCAAAGATATGAAAGTAAACAATAATTAATGGCACTTTAAATTGAAAACAATGTAAAATAATAAAAACATGACCACTTCATTTGAATGAGAGCCAAGACGTTTTTGTTGTTTGGTCGCTTTAGCCATAAAAAGTCTTTAATGTATACGTGGGTTAGTACAAAACTCCATTTTTAACGAGAGATTTTTTTGCACTTAAGAACACGAAACATTTGTTCAAATCTATATGCAAAAAAAAAAACAAAATCCAAATGAAAAAAATTCAAATTAAAGTATCTTAGCGTATTACTTTTTCTTTTTATAATTGTCATTTTAAAACAGTAACAAAAACCATATGGAATAATCTGCCTTTGCCCCATTATCGATGTTTAAAAAGAATAAACAATTTCCGCACACACGTACACAACCCGTGTTATAGCCTAATACAAAAAGCAAAGAAACGCCTTATGAAGTAGGTATATAATTGATTGTCTATACAAAATCATGTGCAGCCATCATTGTACATAAACATCATTTTACGTCAATTCTATTTAGATGTAATACACGATTCACTCCAACGTTTCCTTATTTTCCATTTATTTTATATTTATTGATTTGGCATTTAAAATTTCATCAATGTTAATTGTTTCGTTTGTACAAGTAGATGTTATGAATTTTTATTCGAGTTATTTATTACATCGCATTATACGGTTTAAAGATTCATTGTGCGTTATTAAATTTTTTCGAACTGCTTATTATATTAAATTGTTTCCCCTTGCATGACAGTACCGTACTTTTCTATTGCTAAAAGTTATCGCTGGCATGAAGCGCCCTCGGATCGTTTTGTTATCGCGAATAGAGTAACCGCCTGAACGGAGGTCCCCTCTAAGGGTCCCTTGCGCCCAAGTTTCTAAAGCTAAGCTAAGAGCTCTTCCATCTCTAAATAACCCTAAAACTGTAGAGTTCACCTGACTGATCAGGTTCAGCGTATTACTTCATTCAGGAAAAACGGCCTTAAGGCTATTTCTTAATTAATGGATTGATTATTGGCCAAGAAGTCAAGACGCTCAGCCTGAATCTGTATGCATTGCAATTTCCACCAAAAATCAGTCAAATCCAAGAAGTTTTATATCGTCTGCTAAACTTTGTGTCCGGTGTATTGCGATGGGTTCTTCCCTCGTCACGTTTGAAACCCACTCACACTCCAGCTTAAGCGGGAGGAAAAACGAATAGCGATTTCTATATCTGTCTCAGTTAGGTTAGGACGTGGAAAGAGATCCTGTGTGCAAAATAATAGTATAAAATACTTTCACGGCCTTTTACTCTTTTTATCGGAGTAGACAGAGTCAGTAGTCGCAGTCCACTTCACTAAGCTTATTAGTGAAGTAAAGCTAAGTAGTGGTAAGTGCAATGCTATATCAGGTACAAATTAGAACTGTTTAAAAAAGGTGATGACGATGAACACTTTCTATTTTGTTTATTTAATGCTTACAACAACTACGTATAGTTGTAAATTTCCTAAACTAACTTCATGATTGTACAATATTTGCTTATAAGTCGTGGTGCTGTGTTTGAAACTTCAGACAACATTTGCAACGCGCTAGCGTAGTATCGAAAGCTGCCAGTTACGCAGCGCTGTTTAGTAATTCCATTTCGACTCATTAGGCGTTCGGTGTCGGCAAGTGTGCACGGCAAATAGTTGCGTTTGTCCGAAATACCTCCGCGGCTGTAGGTGCAACGCGAAAGTAAGCGGTCCCGGGGACCGGTCCACGAAGGCCGACCGGCGAACGCTTTTGTCTAATATCGTGTGACAGGTTATAAGCGGCGGCGGGACGAAACGCGGGTAGATTTTGTTGTGATATGACTATGTCCTTGTAGCTGTGGGTAATTTCTCAAATTGGTCTGGCGCTGTGAATGTCACAGTTATTTATGATAGTGACACTTTAAACATGACTATTGTTGAAAGTAGCTTTACTGCAGAACTCTGTTTTGTTAAATATTTTAATAATTTATCAAAAGTGGTGAAGTAGTGAGGAGTGAGAGTAGAAGGGGTTCCCAACCTTTTTGTACTCTAGAGCACAGTCTAAAACATCGGTCGAGTGGCGGGCACTTATTTTTAATCGTCCAACTCCTTCCATAACTTCTCATTTTCCCATCATTTATTTTCATATATTCATAATTTAATAATAAACAAAAATGTTTCAAAGTAATAAAATTATTATTCAAATTGCATACACCCAGAGAAATGTATTTACAAAACGTAGTAATAATTCACATTAATGTTTAAGAAAAAAATCGGTCTGTGTCGAATAGTGGCAAGCACATACGAACCGTTAATGATGGCCACATGGTTGGGAACCTCTGGTCTAAACAATCGACTATTAACAAACTAGATCGTAAATCTTACAGTTTCGGGTTCTAAACACAACCGGCTGCTGTTGATAGCCCAAAGCATGTTTTGAGTAAAACTCTCAGTTTCTAAAATTTGTACCCGGTGTTATACGATAGTCTCTACAACATGGTAAAAAGTGGACAGCAATTGGTATTTGTCTACCTCCCAAAAAAGGGCTAAAGAGTATTAGGATTTTCTCCTCACTGACTTATTACGAAAGCTCTAAAACTACGCCCCTGATTGACTTCAAATTTACCATACTTACTCATTTTACTATGTAGAGACTCACTGTGTAGTTAGGCAAGTCCGATACAAATTGGATTTATCATCAGCACGTATTTTTATTGTCTTAGCGTTAAAAATACGGAGCGGGTCGCTAGTTCCGTATATCTCAGGCATTCATCTAACGCTGGTCCTCGCTCATCGTTGATAACTTGTCACACACAATAACGTACAGAAATGCCTCGGCAAAAACGCATACTGCACCACTCCTACCACCGTAACGCGTACATTCCCTCTCGCTTCGACCACCGACAACGAGATCCTGTTGTCCTTGTCACGAAAAGTTTCCAAAAAGACAGTAATTCGATGTTAGTAAATAAAACAGGGAAGCCGATTTATTATACACTGAGGTTCAGGCTAAGCGATCTAAGAGCTGTGCCACCTCTCAAATCCGGTGAAGCAGTAAAGGACAGCTTCTCTGTGCCAACTGTGATAGTTCGTCCAAAAAAAAATATTATACAAGTGCTCGTATTGGATTTCGACCAAGGATATTAATATTTGCGAAAGCGTGTTTGGCAATTCAAACAACAAGGTGCCTTAAGCTTGGTTTAATAATGTTTGACATGAAATGAAATTGGCTATGATATAACAATATTTGTGGTGTAATAGACAGGATGTACTTTAGAAGGACGGACAGAAGATTGACGTTATACAATGTTTTTTGGTTTTCCAACCTAACCTATATATGTTTACTAGAGAAGCTGGCTTTCACTGTTTCACCGGATTGAGAGGCATAGTTAGGTCGCTTAGCATTACCGCATATTATTTATTATTTAGTTAAAAGTTTGTTGTTATGGTGTGTTTTATCAATGCCGGAAGTTGGGTGCGAAGGGTGAATTTAGTCACATCGTAAATCGTGTACATTTCCTCTCGCTTTGACCACCGACAACGAGATCCTGTTGTCCTTGTCACGAAAAGTTTCCAAAAAGACAGTAATTCGATGTTAGTAAATAAAACAGGGAAGCCGATTTATTATACACTGAGGTTCAGGCTAAGCGATCTAAGAGCTGTGCCACCTCTCAAATCCGGTGAAGCAGTAAAGGACAGCTTCTCTGTGCCAACTGTGATAGTTCGTCCAAAAAAAAATATTATACAAGTGCTCGTATTGGATTTCGACCAAGGATATTAATATTTGCGAAAGCGTGTTTGGCAATTCAAACAACAAGGTGCCTTAAGCTTGGTTAAATAATGTTTGACATGAAATGATATTGGCTATGATATAACAATATTTGTGGTGTAATAGACAGGATGTACTTTAGAAGGACGGACAGAAGATTGACGTTATACAATGTTTTTGGTATTCCAACCTAACCTATATATATTTTTTTTTTGTTGTTTCACCGGATTGAGAGGCATAGTTAGGTCGCTTAGTATTACCGCATATTATTTATTATTAAGTTAAAAGTTTGTTGTTATGGTGTGTTTTATCAATGCCGGAAGTTCGGTGCGAAGGGTGAATTTAGTCACATCGTAAATCGTGTACATTTCGTTATGAACAAAAACGTTACAAGTATCTCAAAAGTAATACACTGTTCGTGTGACGTCTTAACTAGATGCATAGTCTAATTTCCAGTATATTTTGACCTGAGATTATTTGATGGCAATATCGCTATAATCAAACTAGATTGTCGTGACATAAACTCACAATTTTTTATTACTCAAAATTTAATGACATTTATTACTGCAAAATAAAATAAATTTTATATTAAAAATAAACAAATTGTGTTTATGTGCGTGTTTGAACAAGTGCGAATAAATGATGTGTATGTGTGCTTTCCTTCCTTCTAACAATTGAAAAAAAAATTGTTATTAATATATAAGTATTTCTACTACACGAATAAGATCATAAATCATTTTTATAATATTTATATTATTAATAATAGTAATTAAGTGATCCGTGAACCAATTATTCCATAGAATACGTAAATTTAAATCTATATAATCTTAGAACTGTTGTCTACGCAGTGGCTAAGTTTTTACGATATAAGGTCAGGAATTCGAATGATGTGTCCTGTCGCTGACAGATCCGGGGCACCCCGCTCATAACGGCTGATGGCATTCGCGGAAGCTTTAGTGGGTAGGGGCTGCCCAGGCCGAGTCCCACACATCCCTCCGCGCCCACCCAGGGTACCCGAGGATGGTCTATAAAAAGATTCCCCGCGTGAACAAAAAAAAACGGAGTTCGAATGATAGTCAGCTTGTACGCTTGGTGAAAAGTGGATAGCAATTACTGTCTCTCTCTATCCCGCGTAGTAAACATCGTGTTATGAGTTTTCGGCATTATGTTATAGTTCAAAATATATTGCATAATCATAAATATTTATCAATAAAGCAATATGGTTAATACAAAAAGGTTAAACCTGTGTTTATAATAAATTCCCAGCTTGAGATGGAAATGGGCAAGGTCAAACGTTTGAACTCAAATCCGTTTCGTAATCCGATTGTAGAATGTGAACTATGTAATCCGATTAAAGAATCTTATGGAGCGTAATCTGACTGTAGCTAGTGGATCGTGCAAAGGTGATGCACCCTCGAGTTAAGAGTTTACTTTGAGTGACTAAATTGAGTTTCCCACTTGAGAACTTTTACAGTAAGTTACTCATAATAAATCAGGTCACTTCAAAATTAGCTAGGGTTGTCAAAGTCTTCGTTAACGTCTATTTTTTTAATTAATGCTAGTTATCTCGGATAACGTATGTATCATAGTATTAGTTTGCTGTTTGCTCTGTTAGTCTTTTACTTCCAGTCCACTTTTAAAAAAGGAACATTTTGATATATAGAGATACGTTTAAATATTTTTGTAATAAAACCATAATTTATATATGATACATAAAGGTGAATATTTTCAACTGATTTCAAAAAAGGAGGAGATCATTCATCAGTTTTTTTGCCGTTTTTTAGTTTTCTAAGTACAAAAATAATCACTTGCTAAAAATTTGATGGCGATGAGCTCACCACCAGTCACATATACACCAGTTACATAGGACGGCGAAACCTCTCTCTGCCTGCCCCGCTTCGGTTAAAAGGACGAGATAGCTTCTTTTTTTATTATTTAACCAATTACAAAGTTTTGTAAGATCTCGGTCTATTTTAATAAATACGTGTGAAATATGCTTAAAAAGTAATAATTTCGCTTGAATTCATAGGAAAGCACATGCAATAGTCGATAACAAATATTTTATCTGTGATGCAATTCAATTATTCAATCACACAATAGAAAAGAAACATATGAACCTGTTATTGCTTTTTATGAATAACAAACGTCAAAATAATAAAGATAAAATGAATGGATAAAATGCCACGGTGATGTCATATAACTACGGTTTTCATGAAAGCAGCTCTTGGCGTATGTGTGACATTAAAATGCATAATATCGTTATATAAATCTGAAGATACTTATAAAAAGGAGAGCGTTCAGTAGTTCTGTGTCTCTCTGTGTCATTTATACACCCACGAGCAAAAATAAAGGGTCGGAATAGAGGGTCGGTTAAGGAAGTTTAAATATTTTGGAAGATTAAGACGCTAGCTAACTAAACTAACTTGTGCATGGTAGACAATTAAATATCCTTAAAATAAAATAAAATATTTTTATTAATTTATTTATATTTCACTAAAAACATAAACTTAAATGAAAAAGGATATCTTACGTAAACTTGGATAATGCAGTATTTTTCATTGAAATTTTATTTTTATTTAAATTTTGCCGCCACATGGAAGCAACACTAAGTATTGAATTTGTAATTTGTAAAAATGTTTTTTTATGAAATATAAATAAGATAATGAAAATATTTTACTTTATTTTAAGGATATTTAATTGTCTATCAATTATATATCAATTTAATTGTCTATATTTCGGGCATATAATGCGTAGAGGGGATGGCAACCTAGAAAAGCTGGTCATCGTTGGCAATACAGAAGGCAAGAGAACAAGAGGCCGGTCGCCAACACGATGGTCTGACCAAGTAAAAGGTGCCATCTCCTCTCCTAATCTCTACCAGCTGGTGAGGGCTGCCTCGGACCGAAACCGATGGAGGCAGGTTGTTCATTTGAGGGGCCCTAGTGACCACGATCCTCAGAAATGAGGGAACGACAAAGAAGAAGAAGAATTGTCTATCCTGCACAATATATTTCAGTTAGCTAGCGTCTTTATCTTTCGAGAAATTCAAACTTTCTTAAACCAATCCTTTATTTTTAAAATCCTTTTTTTTATTTTTGGCAAATGTATTACTTTATCCCTCATTTCTTAGATCATTTAATGAAAGTAGGTAATATATAGTTAAAATCTTCATTGCTTCAATTTAAACATTAATATAGGTGCAATCAAATTAAGTACTTTCTCTTTTAAATACTTAAACCGTTTTGTGCAACCATAATAGATAAATTACTATGTCAACGATGTTGTTCTTAATGTGATGTTTGTACGTGATTATATGTAAAAATAGGTAACGTTACGTTAGGTCGTGTCCTATCGCAATTGCGATATTGTGCAGAATTTATGAAACATTAATTTTTAACCGAATGTTACGAAAAAAGCTATTACCTAAAATTGTGTGGTATCTTAACCAATAATTCTTGATACTTTTAAGTAAAATTGTGTAATCATATTAAGAGTTGAATATAATTTTTGGCTTCGATTATCTGAAATTAATCAAATATATGTAGACTTTCGAGGTGGTAAGGCCTTTTTTATGACTGGTTACCGTTGTTTGAGGCTTTAAACACAGGATTAAGTGGCTGTGTTCAAATTAGAACTCTCTCAAACTTGAACTTATTGTGAGTTATTTAGCGCAGACCTGGTGGCTGTTCCAAAGATTTAACTTAAAAATCAACGGACACTTGTATAGACAGACTGACACGGACTAACGTGTAGTGTACTTAATTACGTTGATCCTTTAAATTTATGTACATTAATTAATGTCATGCGTTTGTGCAATGGAACATGTCCGCAAACGTGCCGATCGGTCACGTTGTTTTCATATAATCAATTTACGTATCTAACATTCGATTATATATGAAATATATTTATGAACGTTAAGTATAATTCCGTAATACATGTATGTGTAAGATAAGTAATAAAATGAAATTATAATTAGAAAATTATTTTATATCTTTCGTAAATTTATATTTTATATTGTTTTGTTGTTTCAATTTCAAAAAAATCACTGTTTCTTATCTTGGGTTACATAAGGTTATCCTTTTGAAGCAACTTATCGAGCCTTGCCGTATATGGTACCCTATAATTCGCGAGTAGAGAGTATCACTGCCGCGACTTCGAAGTCTTTGTCCTTACTTTTGATCTTAGCCACCTCTCAACCGGATGTGGTTGTAAGATTTATAAGCACAACGGCAATTAGCAAAAAAAATAAGTCAATAAAAAGGGTTAAGTAAACGAGAGACAAGTAGTATTATTATATATTACCTTACTCTTTACCTTTATTATAAAAATGTTTCTTATTCACTGTAAATATAATTAAATGCAAATAATATCTAAATACATTATTTACGGCTAGGCTATAAAGGCTAAACAACACCGAGGCTAGCCTGCTAGGGCTGTACAATGACGTCAGATAATTTAAAATTAAAAACAATTACGATATTCTTGACTTAGTAATAACAGTACGTAGATCCAAGGTGAAATGTCCTTCCTATACCCCGATAGGTAGAAAGGACGTGAGGCCTTCTAATTATTTAACCTTAAAATTAATGCAAAGTTGCATAATTTCTAAAACAATATTATTAACAATAGCAGTGTTAGTGGTTTATTGTCAATGTCTAAGTATACAAGTATACATTCGATTTTATCGTTCGATGTCCCAAGTCCTGCCGGAAATTTTAAAAATATATCGCTGGCAAGATGCAGGTAAACTTTCCCAGACAAAGAAGAATTTTAATTTAATTCAGTAGGTACAGGTGCAGTATTTTATAACTTGTAATTTGTTATAATGTCGCTTTAAATTGTTACTTTGTATTATTTTAAATAAAGAAAAATAATTTTTAAAACTAATAAAATATAATTTTAAAGTATAGTATTAAAGTATTTTAAAAAGATCTCGATTTTTTGTTCACTTGTAACATTTGAATTTGTTCAAACCAAAAAGAAACATTGTTATCGCATAACATTTCTTTAATTTTATTTAAGGTAGAATTGGTGAGAATAATATAGTACTTAAAACAAAGACATACGAATTTAGTTAAATATAAATGTTTTTATTATTAATGTAGAAAATATTTAAGTTGGTAATCACTTAGATCAAATAGTCGTTGAAGTCTTTTATAAAGACGATATGTACAAAGTTACAGTACATTAGTAAAAATTCTCAAAAGTCAAAGATGTAATATTTACGGCTATTAAAACAAATACTAGTACTATTAAAAATATTTTATCTGTTCCATTTTATTTAAATCGATCAGTATAAATATATTATTAATTCAAACTTGAATAAAGTTCGTTACAATTTAAATCATATTGAATACAGGTTTGTATTAAATCTTATTATATTATTCACAACTCATTTTAAGAATAGCATATATATTATCGTATCGCGTCATCAAGGAGCCGATCGCAATAAAACACGAATGCGAAGCTCTTAAGGACTAAACCATAAAATATACTAAAGAAAATTCACAAACCTGCTACGTAAGTAACATCAATCACAAAAGGCACAAAATCCTTTGAAAGTCCTTTTCACTGGCACATGAAGTCAATTTAAAAAATTGTATAAAGTTTGAATTTGAACCGTTAGTATACGTGAGGAGTTTAGTAGCGGTTTGGTCCGCGGTGCGCGCGTGAGTGGCGCCCAGTCACATTCTGCACTCGGCCGACGCCATTGCTAACCAACCGATTTCAAAAGGCCGTTTATAATATTTGTTCCTCTTTCTTGTCCTTTTGGACACCTGAACACCCGTTATATTCATTGAGATCGGTGTGGTGGTGATAGAAGTAATACTAATTCTCTATTCAATAAACGTATCACTTTCTCATCAGCATGCTTCTCCCTGTTTCCCTTTGAACAAGAAGATATACCAATAAAGTACTTACTATTTTATTTTTTTATTTTATATTATTTTTTATTTAATTAATTTACCGCATCCATTAGTTGTTATTTATCAACTGTTAATTAACCTCGCCGAGATAGATACAGTTATCAAACGCAATCCGCTTTAAACATCAAGCTAGAATTCGAATGTCATTGAGACATGAGACCATCAGATCGTTACTTAAATTTAATTTTCAATGTAATTTATGCATTCGTTAAAAGAACGTGGGAGTTACATCTTTCATTTGACTGCAAAATAAAGCTCGTTCCTTGAAGGATAAATGATCTCACAACCGTTGGGAATCCCAAAATTATGAAGCCTATGTTACCCTTCTTCCAGTAGTTCTAAACAGTTCATTTTACTATAACTTTAAATATTTAATTGCTTAAACGATATAAGTTTTTTGACCATTTTATTTTCTTTCTTATTTTAATACCAGTAAAACATCATTCAAACCGAATGTGACATGGATGTTTGTTGATGAGATGTTTTGGAGATCCAAGGAGATGAGGAGAAGGAGGAGTGAAATTATGGAGAGAGGTAAAATAATATAGTTATAATAGGGGTAATAGAGGTGAAATAATAGTGAATGTTTTGTCGGCTTCACTGGCTTCACTTCTATAGTTCGTAGAACTATAGTCAAAAAACACCCATGGCAATGGATGTTCCATTGCAAATATGCTAAAAAAAAACTGATAACTAATTTCAAGAAAACTTACATGTGAAGAATACAATAGAACATGTGCTTACATTCCTTTTATTACAGAGTCCGGAGTTTTAACTTATTTTGGTTCATAAATTTAGTTATATTGCTCAACTTAAAACGGGAAGTGACTTCAAAGAGAATGGATTATTAACAAAATACGAAACTTAGCGTAACCGGGGCAATTGATTTGTTTCATAGTAAAAGGAAAATTAACTGTGTAAATACAACCAAATTGCTAGGTGACGGTCTCGTTGTTTAATTTTATTAACGTCCTTTCCAATTGACAACTGATATAGATTCGCTATAAAAAGCTTCAGGGTCAGACATTATTCTAACCTTAATGAAACAGGAAAACTAACAGCAAGTCGTTTTGCAATTATAATAAAACCTTAGCTATTTACTATCGCTTTATAAGTCGTGGTACATTTAATTAAAATTATTAAGAAAAAGTGGTCATCACTGCCTATGGGCAATAACAGATAAATTGGAAATGCATTGCCAATAACACAAAATTGATAAAACGTACAAGTTACATACGCTCTAGAAATTGAACTAGGTACGTGGTACGTTACTCCTCACCGGGGGGACCCTTGTGTCGAGTTACTAGCAATAGAGGTTCAGGCTAAGCGACCTAAGAGCTATGCCACCTCTCAATCCGGTGAAGCAGTCAAGGCCAGCTTCTCTAGCCAATCTGTGTAGTTCGTCATAAAAAAAAAAAAAAAAACGTGGTACGTGCCACCTTTTAAAAAGTATGTTGTAACTAAAGATCTCAGTAGTCAGCTAGTCAGCATCCGATTGAATAGTATCAAGATTGCCATTACGGACGCCCTAATACTATCAGATATTTTTATAAGAAAAAAATACTTTTATTAAAAGAAGTTTTTTTTACCACAGCGGGTCTCTAGTACTCGTATTTAATGTTTCATAATTTTTTTAATAATATCTTAATTCAATAAGCAAATTTTTATAAAATTTGCTTATTGAATTAAGATATAACTTAACTATCATATAGCTTAACTATCACATTTATAAACTTGCTACATCTTAGTAACTAACAAAGTAATTTTAATAATTGATGTTAAATGTATATGAAGTATTGTATCTTTTACTATCTACAACAACCAATAGGAAAAAAGTAATAATCATACATGCAAAAGGCGTGTCGTAATCTATTTTTAATTCAGGTTCAGACTTCTCTAATGCTTAAAACTTGCGTATAAATATTATTATAGAGCTTTAAAATTAAGTGGGACTCCTCAACTTATCCGTATAACGCTATTAGACAGTGCAACAGCAAAAGCTCGCCAGGTATAAGTGTGTTATCGCTGGGGGAAATACTCGGAATTATAGCTGATTACGACCCCTTCGAACGTGTCTGTTGGTGCTCGCGCCACTGCATTCTTTTATTATTAATATGGTGATAGTAAATCTCCTTTTGTCTAGTAGAATAATTAACACTGCGTAATACCTTTATGAGTAAGAAATGGTGAGTCTTACTTTACTGTTTTTCCCCCGTCCCTGGAAATGATTTGTTGTATCGTCTATCTATTTCTAATGCCAAGTAGCACATTGCATTATTATGCTACAGTTAAAAGGGTGTTATATATAGTATAGGTACTGTCCTAAATATACAATCATTTGTCTTCATAGGATTAGCCCATACAATATAAAATGCCTTGTCGAATTGCTATACGGTTATATCTTGAATGCCAGGACGATTCGAATTTTATTCTATAAAAATTTCGTAATCTTTGCGTTTCCTTTTCGTAAATTATAAAACACTAGTGTTTACGAATACGTGACTTGATACAGGATTAACCTATAATGACCAGTTCTTTCCGGCCACAGATAACTAACAGGTAAAGAGGCTTTAACTGTGCAACATTCTTATGCTACAGCCAGTAGTATCTAGGTAAATTGCTGTGACTATTAAGATAAAAAATTTAAAAACAATTTAGGACACTATGTTATCCTTGTAATTACTTTGCCTTGAAATAAAATTTATGACACTGGCTTGTACTCGTATATTCTTTTATCGAAAGTCATTAAATCGAAATTTTAAATTTATGAAGATGAATGTAAATTTTATTTAATTTTACTAATGAAATCAAGAAAGTGAATAGACCAAAGATTGTATATGTATATATAGAAATGTAGATTGGCAGGAAGCGTTTAGGGGGCTCTAAAGAAGTAGGGCTCCGGACGTCAGTGGAGCGAGGAGGGCCTGCCTGTCATTGGGTCGGCTACTTTATAGAAAGGGGCTGCACCGGAGTATAACGCGTTCACTTGTCTTGAGATTGTTTTTTAATTTGAAGGACAAACGATTTTGCGGATTTAAGCTTTTTCGTTTTGTTTTCCAGATGAGTGATGATTATTTTAAGTGCTTTATTTACGGTTCTTAAGTGACTTAGATATTTTTTTATTTATTAACAGATTTAAATACATATATCTGTAATTTCCTTCATTCTGCTCTTAATTATGAGGTACTTTAAGACTAAAATTTATATACCATAAATTTGATAAAGCATTCGATTTAATGCTTAAAAGCTAATATAATTTCCATAATGAAATATAAATAAGGTAACAATTAAAGAAGGGGTTCTGCTTATTAAAAAACAAAATTAAATTTTATTATTTAAATTAAAAAAGAATATCCATAAGAGGGTCTAACTCGATTTACTAATTTGTTGGGTCAATATTTTGCTCGTTCAGAAACTGCCTTTACCTTAATGGTTTGGAATGACAGTTTCGAGACTTTATTACATGATGGTCATTGGTTTCGGTTTCTTCGTGCTAAAACGTATTCAACGTGAACTAAGTGAACGTTTGATACAAGCTAGGCTGTCATGCGCCCGTAACTATCCACAAGATGAAAAAAAATAAATATTTTATTTTTCTACATAATCTCCTTCCAATGCAATGCATTTAGAATAACGCGTTTCTAACTTCCTTATTCCTTGTGAAAAAAATATTTTCTTGACTCTCGAAAAGTCCTCTACGGCAGCTATAACCGCGTCATTATCGTGAAATTTTGTTCCACGAATTTCCTCTTTTAATTTTGGAAATAAGAGAAAATCACTTGGGGCTAAGTCCGGAGAATATGGTGGGTGGTCAAGGAGATTGAAGCCAGCACAGCGGATTGCGTGTGATGATGGCTTTTAAGGAGTAGTCCCGTTTCTAGATGGCTTCTAAGTCATATCGGTGCGGAAACACTGATGGTGACAACTGATTCCACAACTTGTTGGTAAAGGTAATATTCGCAATATAAGAAAAAATAAGCTTATATATCTTTTTGTTTTTATGAATATTTATAAAAAAACATACATTTTTAATTGCATTTATTTAAGCTAGTTTTCTTCTTCATCTTCCTATTCTCATCCCGGCTTGAGCCAGAGTCAGCTTTCTTTTAAACTCCTTCATTTTGGCCGGACTTTGGCATGCTTTTCAGTCAGATTTAATACTCGTATGTATACTTTTTTATTTTTTGTTTTGGATGTTAATGATATATTTGATTCTATTTCAAATTCTTTATAAGGTACTGGCCATTCACAACGTACACAATTTGCCTCCGTAACTCAACTTGTTCTCATCTACCTGAGTTTGTGAATGGACGGACCCTTTCTGTAAGTAAAACTCAACTGACTATTTTTTTAAAAAGAATGCTAGCAATGTTTTTATACTCTATTTGTTATCATCTTCAAAGTCAATAATTATGAAGATCAAGTAGGAAGATATTCTAGATATCTTTTGTAATTAAATACATCTTTGATTGTTTTAATTTTTTTAAGAAATTACGTCCTTTTAATCAAAGTAGAAAAATATACCGAGCTTATTAAGTCATAAAAAATAAGGTATTGTTTATTAATAAATGATATGATACACATATACATTTTTAGTACCTGGTAAAAGAAAAAAAATGCTATCAATTGGCTATATTGATATGGACAACACACGCCTTGTTGTTGTACAATATCGAAGTGGTGATGGTGTTACGATAGAACTTTTTCTCAGCAATACGGGGATAAGTTTGTTAAGCTGATCACTGATCCACACTTCCTTCCACCCGGTGCCATATATGCCGTAAATTTTACAAGTTTGATGTAAACCAACCTAGTGAGGGCATAAATTGTACTAATCAATAAAACAAATAGGTATATAGATACAAGCAAATCGAGATTCGAACTCGGAACTGGTTAAATTGTACATACATACTTACCACTACGGTGTCATCGCTAGGTTAGGACGTTAAATTGTCTCTAATCGAGGTTAAATAATAATGACAAGGCTGCCAGCAAACCGTGACGAGCATATGACATCCGTTGCGTGATCTTGTAGAAAAAAAAATCGACGCACAGTGAATCCCAGCGAATGAGAATGACTCATCAAAACGCCCCGGTAAATAGTACACGCACCTTACTCACTACAAATCCTGTCAATGGGAGTTTAGATTACTCATTTTGCCAATTACGTCCTCCTCCTCCTCCTTGCGTCGTTTTCCTCATTGCTGAGGGTCGTGACCTCCACGAATTATGTGGTGGACGATCGCTTTCCACCTGTTGCGGTCTTTGGCGGTGTGAAATGCCTCGTGGACTCTCCTGCTGGTGTTGGTGCTAATTTGGTCTGTCCAACGCATAGGGTTCCTCCCTCTTGGTCGTTTTCCCTGTACTTTGCCTGTGACCAGGAGTGTTTCCAAGGTATCGGTTTTCCTGGCTATGTGACCGAAGAATTCGAAAACCCTACGGAGACAGACCATTGACAATTTGACAGTGACACCCACTTCCCGGAGAATTGACGCATTTGTGCGGTGGGCTGTCCAAGGTACTCTCAACATTCTCCTCCAGCACCACATCTCAAATGCGTCAATACGAGATCTATCTGCCTTCTTGAGGGTCCAATTACGTATTGCGTATTAAATTATGTCTTCCCATATAATAGACTGGAATAGCTTCAATTCAATATAAATTATTTATGACGTGTACAAATAAGTTTTCGCCATTTTGAATAAGATGGCATAGCACGAGGTTTACGTTAGAATTCGCAGATGGTAACCGGCTTGACAATTAGTTTCTTCATACCAAAACGACATACCCTACGATTATTAAGTTGGCATTTGGGTCATATATTTTTCTTCATCTGATAATGTCTAAATTTGAGCCAACTGTCATATGGGAAAACTTTTATTCCTTCAATTAAAAAAAATCTGTAGCTGAGAGGAATCGATTGTTCGTAGAAGCATTTATTAATATCCTTAAGGTAGAATATTATTCGAAGAGAGATCGTCTCAAACACAAAAGGAACTTTCATTTACTTTAGAAGTTACTCAGGAAGCAGTGTCACATCGTTTTAAATCAGACTTTCGCAATAAATATGATTTCAACAAATATTATAAATGCGCAGTGGAGGCTAAGCGATCCAGACCTTAAGATCGGACGATAGTTCGAAAAACACCAAAGGCAAATGATCTTGCATTCCTTCACCAGCAAGAGGGACTGATCATGTTAAAGACTCGTTGTCCTCCAATTTTACGGTCGTAAGAGACGCGCTGCAGAGAAACTAGTGAAGGCAGGTCATCCACTCCAGATGCAAACCTGAAGGTAACCAAGAGACTTACTGACCCTAAAGAGAGAGATGCGAGTACCAATAATATATCAATGATAACATCCTGTTTTATACAAGTATTAATTTAACTATGGCGGTATGAAACCCCTTTATTCAATTCTCTTACACTTCAATTAAATACTTTGGGCATCAATGCACGTTAATTCCATCCTATAGAAATGTCCTTCAGGACGGAAGGCAAAACGAAGTGCTGTTGAGTCGTAATAAACGGTAATTGATATTAAAATTGGGTATTTGAATAAAGCTTTTCTCACGGTAATTAACAACTTGTTGCAGGGGAATTGTTATAACCCGCATATGAGTCACTTGTACATAACATGTAAGTATAAGTAGGTAAGGAATTGGCTTGTTTAGTTTTAAATTTAAATTATTAATTAGTTCCTCCTTAGAAAAACTAAAAATAAATTGAGTAAATATTATTACTTAATTCTGTTGTATAAATTTACTTTGTCCGAATTAGTATTACACTTTTGAAGTTATATTATTAAAAATTTCAATTTCATTAGGGAAAAATAGGTAAACACTTTATAGTTAACATAATAGTAGGTACAGTCAATTGAGTAAATCTAAAAGACGCCCTTATTGATGTAAGCGATTTCTTTCAGGCAACCCAACAGGAGAATTAAAATAAATAAATAAATAGGAGGGTAACAATAAAAGTAAGGAATGAATAAAAAGTAGCAATATTTTTTATAATAAACATATGATTACTGAATAGAAGCCTCCATTTAGATTAGAAGTAAACATATGCAATACATACAAGACTATAAACTTAGATTATTCAAAAAGCAAGACTTTGAATGAATGACCTTATATTTCTCACACCGTGCTCTAATAAATCATTATTCTCTTGACGCATAAAATAAGTTACTCTATTAGCAGATTACGGTTTTGGTATGGTACAATGACAGTTAAATGTTGGTTGTCATACTGAAAATTCAGGGACCGCACGGTACTTGAGGCTCAATTACAAACTATTAAAAGCTAATGAAAAATCATGGTGGTTTAGTTGAGCGTCATTTTAAGATGTAGACCTTGAACCGATGACATCATCTTCCCCTTTCCAATGCTTTGCGAAACATGAAAAACTTGCATGGTCAGACAGGGGTGGTAAACATTTTATTATTAAATATTGCCTGACACTTTATTGATAACAACATCGACAATTTTCAATTACATACTCGGACAATACTGATTTTTCTCCATGGTCTATCTATACTTGTATGCAATAGTAGATATTCCGTATGACCAATTTCATAAGCTACGTAATACTGTAATTTTAAAATATATAATTAGTACTACTAAATTGTCCAATTTGTCGTTGTCATTGTCGTTTTGTCAATATATATATATACATAAATAAAAGCAGTAGGGTCTATTAGATAAGCGTTTGTTTTACGATATGAAGGTCTGGTGATGTGCACGTCTTATGTACGTAAAAATCACTTCCTATAATCCGTCCGGTCCATCCCTGTCATACTTTGGACTTAATAAAAGGGACAGCTTTTGCTATTTCAGCATATCCCGTAAGTATGAAAAGCTTCTTTTCAACTCAAGCAGATACTATCGGCTGCCGAACCGCTACTAAACATTGCAAGTGCACTGCAAATATTAGAACGAAGAGTTGGGTTGCCAGTATCTAACCCGGTAACCTATACGAATATATCTATCTATAATAGGATGTATAAGTAATCGATAATTGGTTTAAAATCTATTATTATAGAAACTTTATTTTCCAAGTTGAATCTAAGATTCAATGATCCATACGTGATATACGTATCGCATGAATAAACGATTGTCGCTTTAAAGCCATAATTGTATCACAGGACTATTGTTCAGTCTTTGCTGCGACATGATCAGGGAGAGGACAAAGGATATTATATCTCGTACTTCTTATCAACCAGCCTTGTCTGTATATTTCGCTTGGGTTTCGCCACAGTCTGTGAAGCCTGACCGGCCTTTGACCACGACCTTTTTCGCACGTTCTTGTCGTACGTGGTCCACTTTTCACCACCAGTTATCAGCTTCTTCAAAAAAGGTTCGGTTTCATTACGTCGAAATAAAGAATCACAAACGAGTACATGGTTCATTATGTTTACAGTGAGCTCGTGAGGTACCCAAATATCGGGCTTTTTTGTGTACCCAGTTTTTAAATGCGCCAAAACTGTTACGGGGTCAATTCCCAGTTCTTCAGCTACGTCGTAACTACTGATATGCGTATATTGCTCCACTTTTTTAAAAATGCCATCCATTTTATCTGTAATAGGGCGACTAAAGCAACGTGCATCGTTGACATCAAAATTTCCGGATTGAAAACGCTTAAACCAAATTTGTTCTACTCTCACAGACACTGCACTAGGGTCCACAAACATCGCAAATTGTTTTTGCGGATTGCGTTGCATTATTACCTTTTTTGTAGTAAAATTTTAAAATGTGTCGAATTTCTTCATTACATTCGCTCAACTTGACAGTACGAAAAACAAATGAAAATCATACATTTTCCTAATTTGAATTTGGAATTATGTTCTTTAAAATTTAAACTTTAAATGATAAAAAAACGAGCCAGATACAAATAGTATAGCCAAAGAGATTTTATTACAAATTCAAACACGAAAAGACTTTTTCCCCACCCTATTATTTCATTCATATTTGTAATTCACATGAACCCAATACAAGCAAGGTCTTATCGTTAGGTCGATTAAATTCCGAAACATCTTTTGTACCGTCTACAAATCGTAAGGTCATAGGTTCGAATCCACCATTCGACTATATACGTGAACCATCTCCTAGCAGAAGCTTAAGCTTAGGTGGAATGTTAGTAATGCTACTGAAAAAAAAATACTACTAGCTTTCTTAAAAAAAACATTGGTGCGCACCGTTTAGGGTTTTTTTCTACGCAAACAACGATAATATGACGATGGCTAATTTAAAAAATTCAAGGTCAACATTTGATACTAAAGATGTTAAAGTAAGTTGTGTTGATATTTGGCGATACGTGTCAAGGTTAAGAACGTGGCGCAAGATTCGTTTAACCGGTCCCATAAATATGAAAGCAACTTTATTATAAAGTTTATTTATACCTATAATATTGAGTCATATCTATTATATAATTTTTATTTTTCCTCAGTGTAGTAGCCAAATTTATTGGTTAATTAAAGTAATAGAAAGAAAACAATATACATTTATTATTTTTTTGCAATATTAATAAGAAATTAGAACAAAAAGTTACGTCAAAACAATGCCTGTATAATCATTGTAGCTAACTTATGTCTACTTATACACGAGTATTATCGTAACGAATCAACTTCTATGTTTTTAAACCTAAACGGTCACGTTTACGTTAGCGATACCTTTCGTTCTCCTCGTTCGTACGTATCTATCTTTATTGAGGTTAAATGATTTCAAAAAAAATGTGCCCGGTCAAAATTATTCATCTAATAAACTTGAGCGTAAAGAGCGAAATCTATCTCTGTCTATCCCAGTAATTGATAGGAAGTGAGAACTATTTTTTTTTAAATTATAAGCTATTATTGGTCCTATATAGTGCCCTCAGATCGGAATGCTTTCGCGATTGGAGTAACCGCTCAAGTTAAGGTCCTCTAAGGGTTCTCTAAGAAAGTCGATGAGACTGTAGAGGTCTCCTGACTTCCCAAGAAAAAGGTAGGTTGTTGCTATACGTGGGATACGAATATTATTAAGTATTTAATACATATATAAAATCTAAGCACATGGAATATTTACATAAGATTATCCGCTACTCAAAAAGTGCTCAACGCGGCTAAAGAAGTTTTCACTTCAATTAACAAAACAACAATTTCTCATTACATGACGATCATCGCCATCTATTAGCCGGTTATGAAGAATTATGCAATACGTTGTACAATATATAGAACTAATCAAGAGATGGCAGCACCACGTAAGTAATAATATTAGCATGTCGGTGAATCCAAAAAGAGCTTATACGGTTAAAGAACTTTTCACTTGAAAAATCGCACACGATTGCCTTTTCCTTTTTTGAAGTCGGTCATAAATATACAAACAAAGACCTACGTTAATATTAAGGGAATATTTAAAGGTTGTCAACCCCTGGCCAGTGAGGCGACAAGGGTCGGGGGCCGGGCGCGTGTCAGGTGTGCGGTCGGCCGGTGCGCGCACCTTGCTTCCTCCTCCGTTGGCTCGTCGCCCTTCCTTCCTATCCTGTATTTATTTACGTCTTCACGGTGCAATGCTTCCCGCGAGCTTGTGACATGGAACAAAAAACTTTTTTTATATTTATTTTATTTTTTATCATATAATTAACCGACTTCAAAAAAGAAGGCGGTTCTGAATTCGTTGGTTATTTTCTTCGTTTGAGCACTAACAGAGCGTAGTTATTTTTAGTCCAATTTCGAATTTGTCTTTGATTTAAAAAGGTTTGATTTCAATCCGGTCCCAAATTAATTTTGATGAATTAACCTTCGGTTATTCATCAAAATTAGAACTCTTAAGAATTTTATAAAAGAATCATTGTTGATTGAGTTAGTTGTAGATACATAAGAACGATAGCACCAATTGGGAAGAAGAAAGAAATAATTGTATGAGAATGACTTCGTAGTATAACTATGAAACTTCGGATAAGATAAATAAGGAAGCGTTCGCGCGTATTAGTGTTTAACCCATCGCTAATTTGATATGATGTTTACTCGTAAATTTTCTAATTGATTGAACCAATTAAAATAAACATATTCGAGATCAGTTTTCAATTTTCTTTGCAACTTTCGCGACACGGAACACCATTATTTATACTCGTGTAACCGTGCGACTCGAAATTTGAACCCGCACTCGTGACTCGAGCCCGTCCAACTGGTTTGATATGAATATCCGCGCTCACAGACCTCTGAGGTAAAATCGAACCATCTTGTGTCCCTGTCTTATGTTATAATGAATGTAGAGACGCAAGACTCCAGCTAAACATGTACCGGCTTTACGTCTGAATAATACGGTATAATACGCGTGGTGTGTGGATATGAAATGTAGGCTACAGAATATAAACATTCAGTTCGTCAGTTTCATTTCTCACATAGTCCTATGACTTAGGCTTTAAGTATTAAAGTTAAATAGCCTATTAAACTTTTATACATCTGATATTTTTTTTTTACGAACTGCACAGATTGGCCAGAGAAGCTGGCCTTGACTACTTCACCAAATTGAGAGGTGGCATAGCTCCTAGGTCGCTTAGCCTGAACCTCTATCGCTAGTAACTCGACACAAGGGTCCCCCCGGTGAGGGGAACCTCGGCTTGACGGTTACTATGTTACGCGTAAGCATTCTGATCCGAGGGCGCCCGAGAGGGCCGAACCACGACTCGGTCGGTTGCTATTTCACGGATAATCTAAGGGACATTCAAAAGATAAGCAGCTATCTTTGAGTGCCACTTGTCGCTGGGAGAAGAAGTGGCAAAAGAAGCTCCAAATTAAATCCTGCCTACATGAACTTATCAAAGTAATATATTAAATGAAAAATAAAAAATTTTTAAGAAAAGAAGAAATACAACTATTTACTATTACGGATTATTTAGATCGTTATGAAAGTTTCTGATGTGTTTTGTTAAAAAATTTGGTAATAGAACTTTTTCCTTTATTTCATTTTCATATTTTTTTGTAAGTGGCCAGTTCCAGAAACTTTTAAAGAGCTTAAGTATTTATTATTCATTTTTTTCTTGAAGACGCTCGCTTTGTGACTCATGCACGCAAATTACGGGGTCCACCTTAGCGGACGACAAAGGTGGGGGCCCTTGTCGCCCAGTGAACCCGAGGCCCCTTTTAGTCGCCTTCTACGACAGGCAGGGGATACCGTAATCTTACTCTTGAGAGCCCAGAACTACAAGGCTGATAATAGATAACTGTCCTATGATGAACGGAGAAAACATGGAATTAAATTATTCCCAATTAATTAAATTATATATGAATTAATTATTTATATTTCCAGGAATTAATTAAAATTCGAGTGCAAACTCAAAGACGATCTATGAACATAGCATCTCTCGTGTCGTAAAGATACACAGAAAAAGTATTCGGTGAATTTTTTTCATAGATTTGAGGGCTTCTAGTGAATTAATAAGTGGTAGAGTTCTTAGAATTTACTCAAAGCGGAACAGTGAACTAACCTTATAGCATAGAGGTCCAAAGAAAAACGAATATAATCCTGCTCTGTACAACACTGTTTAGCTAAAATCCGTCTGAATTAAATAGTCCCGACACTGTTTCAAGTATCGTAACTTTTTAATAAATGAGTCATGGTCAAGATATTGCGATATCATTGTAGCGATTTTATAGAGGCGACCTGCTAGTTGTTTCTGACAGCCTGGTACCGCGAGCTTTGATATAAGCTCTTAAACATGTCTTGATTTTTTATATGTCGAAGTCAATTCATTCGACGTAAAGTGTTCGAAGCGAAGCTTAGTTGTGGTGAGATATGATAGAATATTATATGTTACTTTCTCATTGAACGTAATTTCATTCATTGTTTTTATTTTTATGAAGGAGTCAGGTCGTCATCTATCTTATGGTTACACCGAAAATATAAAATATTCACAAAATTGTGTGAACCTAGTGATTGAAATCTGTGTGGACGCCATTTTGGTACATATAATTTTAAAACCTATGTACCTTGTTTACTCTTATTTGTATCAAATAAATGTTTCTTGCTTGCTTCGCTTGCGCTCGTTTTGCTTTACAATACAACCCCGAAGTCACGTTACACCTTTCTTTAATCAACGCAACATCCTAAAATGTCACATCGTAGAAGACTCCATTTAGCTTGCCTACTGTTCGATGTACTAAATTTACAGACACCTAAATACTTGTATCGTAAATTGGAGTGGGCTAATGAGGGCATATTCGAGAGGAGGCAGCGGCGTCATGAATTACGTACCCAGCGACACCATACCGCGGCATTTCGGGGCAGTTTTCGGTATGCAGCAACCAAATGCTGGAATAATATTCCACCGCCCATTAAAAACGTATTCACTAAGGTCTTGTTCAAAAATAAGATGAAAGTCTTCTTAATGAATATACAAAAAAAGAGTAACTAAAAAACCCGCTTATAATGGATACATTTATGAAGATATTTAATTCTAATTTGAACATTTTGGTTGGCTGCGTTCTTTTTCCGTCTTGTTTAATTCCCCATTTTATTTTATTTTGTTCTATTTTATATACAACTTATGTTTCCTGGTGTTTAACTTGCTTTTACGTTATTCGTACTTTGTTACAATTCTGCTACTGACATTTGTTTGTTTCTTAAAATGGGTTTCTGCAGAAAACCAGCGCTGATTTACCCTCCTCGGATAATCAGCATTATGCTGAGCAGTGAACCCGGTCGGTTCGGCGTTGCAACGCATAGCCTTGTGTATCGGACCTTTTGGGTCTTTAGTGCTATATATATTTATTTTTTATTTTATTTTTTCATTTTTAACTGTGCGCTTAACTTGTTGTGTTAATTTGTATATGTGTTGTAATCTGTCTAACCGATTAAATGGCTTATTATTATTATTATTTATACAGTAACTGTTGATCTCGACCTTATGGGTCGGTTTTACTGAATCAGGTACGGGCTTATGCCAAGTATCCTGGTCCAAGTGTTTTAGTGTGCGAGCGTGTTTGTGAGTGCGTATATGTTTTGTATGCGTGTGCGTGTGTGTATATGTGTGTTATTGCATGTTAGGTTGTGTGAATGTCTTCGTTATTTTGGAGCGTGAGGGTGGTTGGATTTAAAAGCGACGGACTATTGAGCATGTGTCTATAACTACTGATTTTTGTAATGATATGTATGTGTTTTTATTGAGATCTAGTGATTTTAAGGCAAGACTAAGTGTTTTTGGTATCACACCAGTAGATGAAATGATTATGGGAATGATTCTGACGGTTTCCTGGTGCCACATCTGCTTAATTTCATCTGCTAACTGAATGTATTTTTGAATTTTCTCTGTGTGCTTCTGTTTTAAGTTATTCGTATTTGGAATTGAAATGTCTATTAAGTATGTTATTTTTGAGCTTTTAAGGTGAGTGTTATGTCTGGTCTATTGGCGAGTATAGTACGGTCAGTAATGATGTCACGGTCCCAGTAAAGTTTTGCAGTGTTATTTTGTAGAACGGTTTTAGGAAGGTATTTGTAGTAAGGGGTGTATGTATCGATGAGTTTGCATTTTAGTGCGAGTAGCTGGTGAATGTGTTTCGCTACGTTGTTGTGACGATGTGTATATTCTTTGTTAGCTAGGACTCCGCATCCTCCTGTGATATGTTCTATCGTTTCACTTGTTCGATAGCATAATCTACATTTGTCTGTTACTATTGTTTCTTTCAGTATAAATTTGGCGTAGTTACGAGTTTTTATAACTTGGTCTTGTATTGCTACAAGAAAACCTTCTGTTTCCCCGAATATGTTTCCTTTTGTCAGCCAGGTGCATGACGCGGTTCGATCGATGTGTTCTTGTTCTAATTGGTGTGGATATCTACCGTGGAGTGCCTTTTCTTTCCACTTTACTATTTTTTGATTGTCTTTTATGACTTTGATTTTCGGGTTGTAGTGGTTATTGTTGAGTTGTAGAGGTGTTCCGGAGTGTGAAATATGTGTAATAGCTTGGTGAAGTTTACTGTCGTTGGCCTTAATGAGAAAGTATGATCGTAAGTTATCTATTTGTGTGTAGTGTAAGTTTTGATATCTACGAATCCGCGGCCTCCTAGCTTTCGTTTTAGCGTAAATCTTTGAACTGCTGAGTGGATGTGATGTATGTTGTGCTTGTTACTCGCTGTCCTGGTTGTAGTGTTAAGCGCTTCTAGCTCAGTATCGGACCACTTAATTATCCCAAAGGAGTAAGTTAATATTGGTACAGCGTATGTATTTACAGCTTTTGTTATATTTCTAGCAGATAGGTGAGTTTTAAGTATTTTATTGAGCCTCTGTTTATATTTAGATTTAAGTGTATTTTTAATTTCTGTATGATTTATTGAGATGGTTTGCTGATATCCTAAATATTTATATGAATCTTTCGGTTGCATACTGTCTATAGTGCCACCTTGTATTTCTAAATTGAAGGCATCCGTTTCCTTATGTTGACCTTTAATAATACTATTAACTTTACATTTATTGATTCCGAAGGTCATCTTAATATCTGTGCTAAATTTTCGGTTAGTTTGAGTAAGTTCTCTAATTGATGTCTATTGTCGGCGTATAGCTTAATGTCGTCCATATAGAGCAAGTGTGAGAGTTTGATATTTTGATGTCTGTCGATTGTGTATCCATAGTTAGTATTGTTTAGGATTCTGGAAAGAGGGTTTAAGGCTAAACAGAACCAGAGGGGCTGAGAGAGTCACCTTGGAAGATACCGCGCTATTTTAATTGGTGGTGAACATAATGTGGTATTGCTAGCCCGTAGGTTTAGTTTTGTGGTCCAAGTACTCATTGCATATTCTAGGAATTTAATTAATCTATTATCAACTTTGTAAACATGAAGTATGTGTGTGAGCCATGAATGAGGTACACTATCGTATGCTTTTGGTAATCAATATATGAGTAGAATAAGTTCCTGCGCTCCTGTTTTACTTGGTTATGAATTTCGACATCGATAACAAGTTGCTCTTTACAACCTCTAGATCCCTTGCTGCAGCCTTTCTGTTCTTCTGGAATTATTTTGTTTCGTGTGATGTGTGAGTTGAGTTTGTGTGATATGATGGATGTGAGTAATTTGTAAATTGTTGGTAGGCAGGTCGATATTTAGTAGGGTCAGTAGTGTCAGTGTCTTTGGGTTTCAGGTATGTGATACCATGAGTTAGGAACTTGGGCATGTTTGTGGATTCTGTATAATATTATTTAGTGTGCTTGCAAGGTGATCGTGTGTTGCGGTAAAGTATTTAATCCAATAGTTTTGGACTTTATCAGGACCGGGAGCTTTCCAGTTAAGTGTTTTTTATTGCTTGCGTTACATCTTCTTTTCCTATCTCTATCTCAGGCATTGACTCTATGTTACCTATTTCTTGTTCTTCTGTGCCAGCCCAAGGTGTGAGTGTATTATGTTGGACCGGTTTTGACCAAAGCCCTTCCCAATATCTTTGAGCATCGCCTATGTCTGGAGATTGAGTGATTTTAATGTGGTCTGAATTAAGATTTTGGTAGAATAATTTCTGATTATTTGTAAATAATAGATTGTCTTTCTTTCTTTGATTGCTTAACTTTAATCTACGCAGACGCTTGGAGTAAGCTTGGAGTTTCTGTTTTTATTATCTAATTGGTTAGTTATTTCGTCTCTGTTACTATTATTGGCGTTTATTTTTTGTTGTTTTTTGTGTGATAAGTTTCCGTTTAGGTATTGAGTAAGTCGTCCTATTTCTTTACGTAGCTGTGATATTTTAGTATCTATCCGTCTCTCCCACTGGGGTTTATTTTGACTAAATATTTTATTATTCTTGTGTGTTATGTTGTTATTCATGTGTTTTGCTGGTTTAGTGACTAAAGTTGTGACGGTTATTGCAGCACAGTAAATTACTTCATGAAGTTCTTCTAGCGTGATTGTGTCCTTTGTTTTCAAATACTCTTCAATTATTGTATTTACTGTATTTACTATTTTAATAGCATTGCGGGTTATCTGGAGTTTAGGGATGGTCGGTCTAAGGGTAGGGTCTGTACCATTATATTTGATAAGCATTTCTCCGAAAGTGTTTTCAATTCTATCAAAGTTAATTGGATCCGCTTGTCTATTAATTGATTCAGTATCTTCTGTTTGGAAATGTTCGCTCATTTCTATAGGTTGAAATGAGCGAGTTGTGTTTTGTAAAGAAAGTGAGTTGTGTTCTAGGCCTGATGTGTATGTGGATGTGTATAAAGGTTGAGGGTTGTCGTTTGTGGAATTATTATTTATGATGAATTGACTTGTTGTGTTATCGCCAATACTTTGGTCGTTTAGAATGTGTGGGGCTGTGCTTAGTATCAAAATTGATTGTTTTATGTCCTCTCTTTCAGTTGTGGGTATTCTGTTGTTTCTGTGTATGACTCTTATTTGATCTGCTAGACGTTGTTCTGATATATGGCTTAATTCTGGGAATGTTTCTGTAAATTTTGGTGAAGTAAAGGTCTATATGCGGTGAGGTCTGTTTCGCAGAGTGTAACTATGTAGTAGCACCGGAGGAGTTCTCTGTTGATTTCATCAGTCCATTTCATCCGTTGTCTACTTTTGCCAGCTAGGGTGGTTGCAGGAAGCATAGCCTGCAAAACACTTCTCGCCGGTGTGTTAGTGATAGTAGTTAATGGGTGTGTGTAATGATCTACGCGATTCTGTGTGTTGGTTGGAGATACGCGTATGGGATATGTAATATCAGACATGGGCACAGACGAGATAGCATGAGCTTCCTGCGCAACATTTCCTGATATCGGTGATATAGTGGACGATCGTGATGATAATGTATGCTGAAACTTGTATGAGTGTGGTGAAGAGGCAGGTGATTGAAATAAACTAAGAAGATGAAGGTGAGTGTGTACGTGATGTGATATGATGTGTTGGTGAATTGTTGTCTGCAGCAGTACTGGACTGGGCAGGACTTTGCGATACGGTGCCCCCTCAGATACAATGGGGCAGCCCAAGCCCGAAGGCCCAGGGCGGGATTCCCTCTCCCGAGGACCCGCCTGAGGAATATTTCTGTTTCGTAGACGCATCGCATAGTTTTACTAGTGCACCGTTGGTCAATGGTAAGTGATTAGCGCAATGCTGCCATTGTCCGCCCCACGTGGCAACAGGTGTTCGTGCCGGACGAAGTGTTAGTTTTGGGGAGCTTATTATTATTGTTATGTACATTCGAATTTTGATCTCGACCTTGAGGGTCGGTATTACTGGATCAGGTACGGGCTTATGCCAAGTATCCTGGTCCAGGTGTTTGCGTGTGTGTGTGTATGTGTGTGTGTATATGTGTGTGTGTGTAAGTGCGCGTGCGTGAATGTAACCTTATATTATTTATGTGGATGTCTTGTTCATATTGGTGAGTAAGGGTGGTTGGGTTTAAAAATCGGCGGACAATTGAGCATGTGTCTATTACTACCGATTTTTGCAAGGAGATATATGTGTTTTGATGGAGATCTAATAATTTTAAGGCGAGACTGAGGGTTTTTGGTATGACACCGGTCGACGAGATGATTATAGGGATGACTCTAACTGTTTCCTGGTGCCACATCTGTTTGATTTCGTCTGCCAGCTGGATGTATTTTGAATTTTTCTGTATGTTTCTGTTTTAGGTTGTTAGTATTTGGAACTGAAATGTCTATTAGGTATGTAATTTTTTGAGCTTTTAAGGTAAGTGTTATATCTGGTCTATTAGCAAGAATGGTACGGTCGGTAATGATGTCGCGGTCCCAGTAGAGTTTTGCAGTACTATTTTCAAGAACATTTTTAGGCAGGTATTTGTAATATGGGGTGTATGTATCAACAAGCTTGTGTTTAAGTGCAAGTAGTTGGTGAATGTGTTTCGCTACATTGTTGTGACGATGTGTGTATTCTTTATTAGCCAAGACGCTGCAACCTCCTGTGATATGTTCTATTGTTTCAGTAGTTCGGTGGCATAATCTACATTTATCTGTTGCTATTATTTCTTTGAGTATAAATTTGGAGTAGTTACGGGTCTTTATTACTTGGTCTTGTATTGCTATAAGAAAACCTTCTGTTTCCCCGAATAAGTTTCCCTTAGTAAGCCAAGTGTGTGATGCGGTTCGGTCGATGTGCTCTTGTTCCAGCTGGTGTGGATATCTACCGTGGAGTGCCTTTCCTTTCAATTTAATATTTTTGTTCATCATTTAGGATTTTAATTTTTGGGTTGTAATGTTTATTATTGAGTTGTAGGGGTGTTCCGGCGTGTGAAATATGTGTGATGGCTTTGTGAAGTAAACTATCGTTGGCTTTGGTGAGGAAATATGATCGAAGGTTATCTATTTGTGTGTAGTGTAAGTTTTAATGTCTATGAAACCGCGACCTCTAGCTTTCTCTTAAGAGTGAATCTTTGAATTGCTGAGTGGATATGATGAATGTTATACTTGTTGCTTGCTGTCCTGGTTGCAATATTAAGCGCTTCTAGCTCGGTATCAGACCACTTGATGATCGAATGAATAAGTTAGTATTGGTATAGCGTATGTGTTTACTGCCTTTGTTTTATTTCTAGCGGAAAGTTGGGATTTTAGTATTTTGTTGAGCCTCTGCTTGTATTTAATTTTAAGTGAATTTTTAATTTCAGTATGGTTTATTGAGGTGTTTTGGTGATATCCTAAGTATTTATAAGACTCTTTTGGTTGCATACTGTCAATCATGCCACCTTGTAGTTCTAAATCAAATGCATCTGTTTCTTTGTGTTGTCCTCTAATAATGCTATTAACTTTACATTTATGAATTCCAAACGTCATCTTAATGTCTGTACTGAATTTTTCCGTTAGTTTGAGTAGTTTGTCTAGTTGCTGTCTATTGTCGGCGTATAACTTTATGTCATCCATATAAAGCAGATGTGAGAGTTTGATATTAAATTGTCTGTCGATTGTGTATCCGCAATTAGAGTTATTGAGGATTTTAGAAAGGGGGTTTAAGGCCAGACAGAACCAGAGAGGGCTGAGAGAGTCACCTTGGAATATGCCTCGTGCTATTTTTATCTGTTGTGTACATAAAGTTGTATTGTTTGTTCGTAGATTTAGTTTTGTAGTCCAAGTACTCATTGCATGTTGTAAGAATTGAATTAATCTATTATCGACTTTGTATATGTGGAGTATGTGTATGAGCCATGAATGAGGTACGCTATCAAATGCTTTTTGGTAATCGATATATGAGTAGTATAAGTTCCTGCGCTCCTGCTTTACTTGGTTGTGGATTTCGGCATCGATAACAAGTTGCTCCTTACATCCTCTAGAGCCCTTAGTACAGCCTTTCTGTTCTTCTGGTATAATTTTATTTCGGGTAATGTGTGCGTTGAGTTTGTGTGAAATTATAGATGTGAGTAATTTGTAAATAGTTGGTAGGCAAGTAATCGGACGATAATTGGTAGGGTTAGTAGTGTCATTGTCTTTAGGTTTCAGATAGGTGATACCTTGTGTTAGAAACGCGGGCATGTTTTGTGGATTTTGTATGATATGGTTTAGTGTGTTTGCAAGGTGGTCATGTGTTGCGGGGAAGTATTTAATCCAGTAATTTTGCACTTTATCAGGGCCGGGAGCTTTCCAATTTAGTGTCTTTTTTATTGCTTGTATTATATCTTCTTTATCTATTCCTATCTCTGGCATTGACTCTATGTTTCCTATCTCTTGTTCTTCCGGGCTAGCCCAGGGTGATAGTGTACTATGTTGGAGCGGTTTTGACCATAGCTTTTCCCAATACCTTTGAACGTCACCTATGTCTGGAGGATGAGTGATTTTAATGTGGTCTGAATTAAGATTTTGGTAGAATAACTTCTGATTATTAGTGAATAAGTTATTATCTTTCTTTCTCTGGTTACTTAACTTTAATCTGCGGAGTCGTTTAGAGTGGGCTTGGAGTTTCTGTTTTTTATTATCTAATTGGTTAATTATTTCATCTCTATTACTATTATTAGTGTTTATCTTTTGTTTTTTTTTGTGTGATAAGTTTCCGTTTAGGTATTGAGTCAGTCTACCTATTTCTTTACGTAGATTTGAAATTTTGTTGTCTAACCGTCTCTCCCACTGTGGTTTATTTTGGCTTACTATTTTATTATTCTTATGGGTTATATTATTACTTTGTTTTGGTGGTTGATGTGTATGAACTAATGTTGTGACGGTCATTGCTGCGCAGTAGATGACTTCATGAAGTTCTTCTAGCGTGATTGTGTCTTTAGTTTTCAAATGATCTTCAATTATTGTGTTTACAGTATTTACTACTTTAATAGCGTTTCGTGAAATCTGGAGTTTAGGTATAATCGGTCTAAGAGTAGGGTCTGTACCGGTATATTTGGTGACCATTTCTCCAAAAGTGTTTTCAATTCTATTAAAGTCTATTGAATCTACTTGTCTATTAATTGACTCGGTATCATCTAGTAGGAGATGTTCGTGTAGAAATGAGCGGAAGTTTGAGTTTTGTGTCGAGAGTGCGTTGTAATCTGGGTTTAATGTATGTGTGGATGGGCTTCTTAAAGGTTGTGAGCTGTCGTGTGTGGCGCTATTGCCTATGATGATTTGATTTCTTGTGTTATCACCTATATTTTGGTCGTTTTGATAATGTGTAGTTGTATTTAATAATGAGACTGATTGCTTTATGTGTGCTCTTTCTGGCTCGGGTATTCTATTATTTCTGTGTATGACTCTTATTTGATCTGCCAGACGTTGTTCTGATATATGGCTTAGTTCTGGGAATGTTTCTGTAAATGTTTGATGTAGTAAAGGCCTATATGCGGTGAGATCTGTTTCGCAGAGTGTGACTATGTAGTAGCAACGGAGGAGTTCTTTGTTGATTTCATCAGTCCACTTCATCCGTTGTCTACTTTTGCCGGCTAGGGTGGTTGCAGGAAGCATATCTTGCAAAGCACTTCTTGCGGTGTGTTAGTGACATTTGTTAGTGAGTGTGTGTTGTGATCTACGCGATTCGGTGTGTTATTTGGAGATACGCGCATGGGATTGGTGATATCAGACATGGGCGCAGTTGAGATAGCATAAGCTTCCTGCGCAACATCTTCTGATATTGGTGATATGGTGGAAGATCGTGTATATGATGTATGGTGATATTGGCTTGAATGTGGTGAAGAGATGGGTGATTGAAATAAGCTGAATGTGGATGAGGGTGAATGTGTACGTGATGTGACATGATATGTTGGTGAATTGTTATCTGCAGCAGTAATACACTGGGCAGAACTTTGCGATACGGTGCCCCCCTCAGATACGATGGGGCAGCCCAAGCCCGAAGGCCCAGGGCGGGATTCCCTCTCCCGAGGACCCGCCTGAGGAATGTTCCTACTTCGTAGACGCATCGCATAGTGTTTACTAGCGCACCGTTAGTCAAAGGTAAGTAAATAGCGCAATGCTACCAATGTCCGCTCCCCACGTGGCAACAGGTGTTCGTGCCGGACGAGGTGTTAGTTTTTTGGGGGGCTTATTATTATTATATATACACGTAATGTTTGATCTCGGCCCTATGGGTCGGTTTTTAACTGAATCAGGCACGGGCTTACGCCAAGTGTCCTGTTCCAGGTGTTATCATTGTGTGTTTTGTGTGTGTGTGTTGTATGTGTGTATGTATTTGTGCTTGTGTAGATTTGTAGTTCTGCGTGCGTCGTGTTAGGTTGCGTTATCCGTGCGAACGTCTTGGTCATTTTGGAGAGTAAGCGTGGTTGGGTTTAAAAAGCGGCGGACTATAGAGCATGTGTCTATTACTATTGATTTTTGCAGAGATATATACGTATTTTTAGGGAGATCTAGTAACTTTAAGGCGAAACTAAGGGTTTTTGGTATGACGCCGGTAGAGGAAATGATTATAGGGACGACTCTAACTGTTTCCTGGTGCCACATCTGTTTGATTTCGTCTGCCAGCTGGATGTATTTTTGAATCTTTTCTGTGTGCTTCTGCTTTAGGTTATTTGTATTTGGAACTGAAATGTCTATGAGGTATGTAATTTTCTGAGCTTTTAAGGTAAGTGTTATGTCTGGTCTATTAGCGAGAATAGTGCGGTCGGTGATGATGTCGCGGTCCCAGTAGAGTTTTGCAGTGCTATTTTCTATAACATTTTTAGGTGTGTATTTGTAGTAGGGAGTGTATGTGTCGACTAGCTTGTATTTAAGTGCAAGAAGTTGGTGAATGTGTTTGGCTACGTTGTTGTGACGATGTGTGTATTCTCTGTTAGCTAGGACACCGCATCCTCCTGTGATGTGTTCTATTGTTTCAGTAGTTCTATGGCATAATCTGCATTTGTCTGTTACAATGCTTTCTTTAAGTATAAATTTAGAGTAGTTACGGGTTTTTATAACTTGGTCTTGAATTGCTACAAGAAAACCTTCTGTTTCGCCAAAATGTTGCCCTTAGTGAGCCAAGTGCACGACGCAGTTTGGTCGATGTGTTCTTGTTCTAACTGGTGTGGATATCTACCGTGGAGTGCCTTTTGTTTCCAATTTATTATTTTTGTTCGTCTGTTAGAATTTTTATTTTGGATTGTAATGGTTATTGTTCAGTAGCAAGGGTGTCCCGGAGTGTGAAGTATGTGTAATGGCTTTGTGAAGTATACTGTCGTTGGCTTTAGTGAGGAAGTATGATCGTAAGTTATCTATTTGTGTGTAGTGTAAGTTTTGATGTCTATGAACCCGCGGCCCCTAGCTTTCTCTTTAGCGTGAATCTTTGGACTGCTGAGTGGATATGATGAATGTTGTGTTTGTTGCTTGCGGTCCTGGTTACAGTGTTAAGCGCTTCCAGCTCTGTATCGGACCACTTAATGATCCCGAAGGAATAAGTTAGTACAGGTATAGCATACGTGTTTACAGCCTTTGTTTTATTTCTGCCGGATAGTTGGGTTTTCAGTATGTTGTTGAGCCTCTGTTTGTATTTAGATTTAAGTGTATTTTTAATGTCTGTATGATTTATTGATATGGTTTGCTGATATCCTAAGTATTTATAAGACTCTTTCGGTTGCATACTGTCTATCATACCTCCTTGTATTTCTAGATCAAAGGCGTCTGTTGCCTTGTGTTGGCCTTTGATAATACTGTTGACCCTACATTTATTAATTCCAAGAGTCATTTTAATGTCTGTACTGAATTGTTCCGTTAATTTGAGTAGGTCGTCTAATTGCTGTCTATCGTCGGCGTATAGCTTAATGTCGTCCATATAAAGCAGGTGTGAGAGTTTGATATTGTGGTGTCTGTCGATTGTGTATCCGCAGTTAGAGTTATTGAGCATTGTGGAAAGGGGGTTTAACGCTAGACAAAACCAAAGAGGGCTAAGAGAGTCGCCCTGGAAGATGCCGCGTGTTATTTTTATCGGTGATGTACATAAAGTTGTATTATTTGTCCGTAGGTTTAGTTTTGTATTCCAGGTACTCATTGCATATTTTAAGAAATTAATTAATGTATTATTGACTTTGTATATGTGAAGTATGTGTATGAGCCATGAATGAGGTACACTATCGAATGCTTTTTGGTAATCAATATATGAGTAAAATAAGTTCTTGCGCTCCTGCTTTACTTGGTTGTGGATTTCGGCATCGATCACAAGTTGCTCCTTACAGCCTCTAGAGCCCTTAGTACACCCTTTCTGTTCTTCCGGTATAATTTTGTTTCGTGTGATGTGTGAGTTGAGTTTGTGTGAGATGACGGATGTGAGTAATTTGTAAATTGTTGGTAGACATGTGATTGGTCGGTATTTAGTAGGGTCAGTAGTGTCACTGTCTTTAGGTTTTAGGTATGTGACACCTTGTGTTAGAAACGTGGGCATATTTTGGGGATTTTTTTATAACATGGTTTAGTGTATTTGCAAGATGTGTGTGTGTCGCGGAGAAGTATTTAATCCAATAGTTTTGTACTTTATCAGGACCGGGAGCTTTCCAGTTAAGTGTTTTCTTTATTGCTTGTATTATATCTTCTTTGTCTATTCCTATCTCGGGCATTGACTCTATATTTTCTATCTCTTGTGCTTCTATGTTAACCCAGGGTGATAATGTATTATGTTGGACCGGTTTTGACCACAGTCCTTCCCAATATCGTTTGACATCGCCTATGTCTGGAGGTCGAGTGATTTTAATGTGCTCTGAATTAAGATTTTGGTAGAATAATTTCTGATTATTTGTAAATAATGTATTGTCTTTCCTTCTTTGATTGCTTAACTTTAATCTGCGCAGTCGTTTAGAGTAAGCTTGGAGTTTCTGTTTTTTAATATCTAACTGGTTAATAATTTCGTCTCTGTTACTATTATTGGTGTTTATTTTTTGTTGTTTTTTTTGTGATAGATTTCCGTTTAGGTATTGAGTAAGTCGTCCTATCTCTTTACGTAGCTGTGATATTTTAGTATCTATCCGTCTCTCCCACTGTGGCTTATTTTGACTGAATATTTTGTTGTTCTTATGGGTTATGTTGTTATTCGTGTGTTTTGCTGGTTTGGTAACTAATGTTGTGACGGTTATTGCACCACAGTAAATTACTTCATGAAGTTCTTCTAGTGTGATTGTGTCCTTTGTTTTCAAATACTCTTCAATTATTGTATTTACTGTATTTACTATTTTAATAGTGTTTCGGGTAATCTGGGGTTTAGGGATGGTCGGTCTAAGGGTAGGATCTGTACCAGTATATTTTATGAGCATTTCTCTGAAAGTG
This sequence comes from Meandrusa payeni, assembly GCA_029286785.1. NCBI lineage: Eukaryota > Metazoa > Arthropoda > Insecta > Lepidoptera > Papilionidae > Meandrusa > Meandrusa payeni. Next base: position 13,021,089 of record JAGSMX010000024.1, on the reverse strand, counting down.
TTTTCAATTCTATCAAAGTTAATTGGATCTGCTTGTCTATTAATTGATTCAGTATCTTCTGTTTGGAAATGTTCGCTTATTTCTATAGGTTGAAATGAGCGAGTTGTGTTTGTGTTTTGTAAAGAAAGTGAGATGTGTTCAGGGACTGGTGTGTATGTGGATGTGTATAAAGGTTGTGGGTTATCGTTTGTGGGATTATTATTTATAATGAATTGACTTGTTGTGTTATCGCCTATGCTTTGGTCGTTTAGAATGTGTGGAGCTGCGCTTAGTATAAAAATTGATTGTTTTATGTCATCTCTTTCAGTTGCGGGTATTCTGTTGTTTCTGTGTATGACTCTTATTTGATCTGCTAGACGTTGTTCTGATATATGGCTTAATTCTGGGAATGTTTCTGTAAATTTTTGGCGAAGTAAAGGTCTATATGCGGTGAGATCTGTTTCGCAAAGTGTAACTATGTAGTAGCACCGTAGGAGTTCTCTGTTGATTTCATTAGTCCATTTCATCCGTTGTCTACTTTTGCCAGCTAGGGTGGTTGCAGGAAGCATAGCCTGCAAAACACTTCTCGCCGGTGTGTTAGTGATAGCAGTTAATGAGTGTGTGTAATGATCTACGCGATTCTGTGTGTTGGTTGGAGATACGCGTATGGGATGTGTAATATCAGACATGGGCGCAGACGATATAGCATGAGCTTCCTGCGCAACATCTCCTGATATCGGTGATATAGTGGACGATCGTGATGATGACGTATGCTGAAACTGGTATGAGTGTGGTGAAGAGGCAGGTGATTGAAATAAACTAAGAGAAGATGAAGGTGAGTGTGTACGTGATGTGATATGATGTGTTGGTGAATTGTTGTCTGCAGCAGTACTGGACTGGGCAGAACTTTGCGATACGGTGCCCCCTCAGATACAATGGGGCAGCCCAAGCCCGAAGGCCCAGGGCGGGATTCCTCTCCCGAGGACCCGCCTGAGGAATATTTCTGTTTCGTAGACGCATCGCATAGTTTTTACTAGTGCACCGTTGGTCAATGGTAAGTGATTAGCCCAATGCTGCCATTGTCCGCCCCCACGTGGCAACAGGTGTTCGTGCCGGACGATGTGTTAGTTTTGGGGAGCTTATTATTATTTTAGGTTATAGCGAAACTATATCTCAGGCTAGGCCTGGTATTAAGATCTAACACGGGTTGATACCAAGTGCTAGGTCCTATAAAATCTATTCTGTATCTGTCGGTCTATCACTATCTGAAGAAAGTTGTAGAAATTTACGAACAATTCTGCATGTGTTTAAAATGGCGGCTTTTTGTAGAGTCAAATAAGTAAATTCCGGTAAACTAAGGATATTTAATGCTTTAAATAGATATTTGGGTACGACACCAGTGGTAGAAATAATTATCGGTACTATTGTCACGTTGTTCATTTTCCAAACTCTTTTAATTTCTTCCTGAAGCTCTGTGTATTTCCTTATTTTTTCGCTTATGGCTGTTTGCAAATTATTGGTGTTAGGTACCGAAATATCTATTATATATGTTTTTTTATTTTTCTTGTCAACAAATGTTATATCTGGCCTGTTATTGTATATAGTGTGATCTGTTAAAATTGTCCGGTCGTAGTAAAGTTTATATGACTGATTTTCTAGGACTGGTTGTGGAGTGTATTTGTAGTACGGAGTGTGCTGGCTGTGGGCAAGATTACTTTTTTGTGCAATTTTTTTATGAATTATATTTACTAGTTGATTGTGTCTGTGTGTGTAGTCATTTTGTGTCAATGTCACACATGCTCCTGTAATGTGCTGTATAGTTTCGGGCTTAGTGTGGCATTTTCGACACAAATCGTCCTTAATCGATCTCTCTTTCAAAATAAATTTCCTGTAATTTTTTGTGGATATGACTTGATCTTGGATTGCCAGCATGAAACCTTCAGTTTCTGGAAATAAGCCTCAAGCTCAAGCCATTTGTTTGATGCATCTTTGTGTACATGTGATTGCTCTAAGTCTTTCAGGTGCCTACCATGCAGTTCCTTACTTCTCCATCTCCGCAGCTTTCTTTCAACCTCTTCTTTTTATCAATCGGTTCTGTAATTTCAGACTGCAGATTTAAGGGTGTGAATTGTGTGTCTATCTTAGTAATAGTGTCGTGTAATTTACTTTCTAACTTCTTACGGTTAAAAATGTTTTTAAGTTGACTATTTGACTATTATGTAAATGTGTAATATCGATCAATCCTCTTCCACCGCATCGTCTAGCTAATGTCACACGTTCTATTGCAGACTTAGGATGATGATACCTATTTTGAGTCAGAATTGTTCTGGTTTTAGTCTCTAAATAATTTAATTCTGTATTAGTCCACTTAATAATCCCAAATGAATACGTTAGAATTGGTATGGCGTATGTATTGAAAGCTTTAAATAAATTTTACTGCACAGTTGCGCCTTGCCTAGCAATCGTAACCTTTGAAAATATTCTATCTTTAATTTGTCTTTTATCGCTTTATGTTCAATAAATCTGCCCTGGTTGTATCCTAAATACTTATATACTTCACCCTCTTTCATTGCTGTTATACTCTCCTGTTCATCTACATTATAATCGCCTTCCTTATTTTTCCTTTAGCTATATTTAGTTTTCTACATTTTTCTAGTCCTAACTCCATTTTATATCTTTTGAAAATTGTGTAGTTATGTTAAGTAATTGTGTCATATTAATTTTCTTACTTGAATACAATTTTAAGTCGTCCATATACAGTAAATGTGTGTTGGTGTAATGTTTTTCTATTACTTTTAATATCATAGCCTAGATTTGAAGTTTTTATCTGATTTGAAAGAGGATTTAAGGCAAGACAAAACCATAGGGGACTCAAAGAATCTCCCTGAAATATACCTTTTCTAATATTGATTTCTTTAGTGCTAATGTCTGCTGATTCTGTTCTTAAGTGTAGTGTAGTTTTCCAAATCTGCATAGTATTTTTGAGAAAGTTTATAATTGTAGGATTAATTTTATATAACTGTAGTACTTCTAATAGCCAGGAGTGGGGAACACTATCAAACGCCTTTTATAATCAATATAGGTTACAAAAGATCCTTTCGGCCTTTTTGTACATGTTTTAGTATAACTGAGTCAATTATTAACTGTTCCTTGCATCCTCTATGATTTTCCCTGCATCCTTTTTGTTCCTCTGTTATTATTTTATTTCGTTCTAGATGTATTTTAATTTTATGTGCTAAACACGATGTTATGATTTTATACAATGTTGGTAAACAAGTTATAGGTCTATATTGAGATGGGTCGTGAGTTCGATTACTTTTGGCAACATATAAGTGATTCCTTGCGCTAAAAACTCTGGCAATGTCTTATTACCTTTTATTATATCTGTAATTTGCTTAGCCAAAATAGAATGTAATACAGTAAGGTTTTTTAACCAAAAATTTTGAATATTATCAAGGCCTGCGGCTTTCCAATTATGTGTCCTGTTGATTATATTTTTTAGCTCATCGGTTTCTATTTCCTCAAATTCCATTTCTTCAACACTCTCCGAACCAGATCGTTCCTTTTCAATCCATTCAGCATTTTTGTTATGTTCGCCATCATTACTCCATAACTTGCCCCAAAAGTCTGCCAGAGCTTGTTCTGTTGGTGGATTTTCTACTTTTACGCTTTCTTTAAGTTTTCTATAAAATTGTTTTTCGTTTGTTGTGAATAGTTTATTGTTATTTTTTCTACACTGTGCCTTTTGTACCTTGCTAACCGATGACTTTTACTGATAGTTTTGTTTTAATGTATCAAGGTGTTCATTTATTCGTTTATTAGGATCCTCCCGCGAGCTGTGTACTTTTGTGCATTCGAAAATTTTACTAACTTGTTTGACTACTTTTTTACCTCTGTTACCATTTTTATATTGAGTTACTCTACCTATGTCTACACGCAATTTCTCGATATCTAACTCTAACCTTATTTGCCAAGCTGGTTTAGTTTTAGAATGTCTTCTATCACTATGATTAACTTTTACATTTAAATATGTGATGATCGTCAATGCAGTACAATAAATTAGGTGTGTGTATCAAGTATATTTTCAAGTGTGTTTAGTTTATATGGCAAAATGTACTCATTAAATGCTATTAGTAGTTTGTTTAATTGAACTGAATATCTTAGTTTTGGTAATTTTGGTCTTAATCTGGGATCTGTATTTCTATATTTAACTAGGTTTTGTTCAAGATTGTTCTTCAATTTTTCTAGTACATCATCACTGAAATCACTTACCATTGCACTTTGTTCAGACGTTTGTGTGTTTGCATTTTGTGTACAACGTAAGTCCTGTGTATCAAGTAATTCAAAATCAAAATTTTCTGTGTTATTAATAGCTGTATCTATAGAAGAATTTATATTTATGTTATTTAAATTTAAATCGCGATGAGGTGATATGTTACTTTCTATGTTCGTATTTGACTCTAAAACAAGCCGTACTTCCTCATAAATCTTTTAATTTCATCATCCGGTAATAATTTATTTCTTACAATGACTCTACGCTGATCAGATATTCGTTGCTCAGTAGTATTCACATTAGGATATTTTTCGGTAAATCGCAGATAAAGTTGTTGTCGATATTGGGTTAAATCAGTTTCTAATTTAGTGATCTCCAAATATGTACGCATTATGAATATGTTAATTTCTTTATCCCATTTCATACGTACACGAGGTTTGCCTGCTTTGGTGGTCGCCGGTCTCATTGCCGGAGCTACCGTTGAAACATCCAAAGCTGGGGGAAACAGAGATTCCTGGGTATAAGACCCGCCGTGCAAACTGTCACTAACATGTACATCAATATCACTAATTGTAGTTGGTGATGATCTTATTGATGGTACATAAGAACTACTACTAGGGCTGTATGGTTCTATTGGGCTATTGTGTCCGCTTACCATCAGTGGGCTTACTCTATCGGCTGTAGTACGTTTTTCGATGGGAGCCCGCCTGTTCAACTCCTCACCGCTGATGGTTCGCATGCTGAAACACCCAGCATCAGCTCCAGGTGTGCCCCGACGATCGCCCTCGGGAAGCGGCCCTCTCAGTTTTCTTTTTGAACGAGTCTCCATTTTAATGGGTTACCATAGCCACGTTAGCCACGCCAGTAATTTCTCAATCGTGTGTCCGCCCCCTACGTGATCTGATGGTCGATCCGGACGTGTGGTTGGATTTTAGGGGGCTTATTATTATTATTATTATTATTATTATTCTTACATTCTTTCAATATCGAACGGTGCATTTGTGTAACTGTATTACCTCGTTCATAATAATAATAAATTGTAATAAAAATTTTTATTTAGAACAAATCACAACAAAGTTTAATACATTACAACAGAGTACCCCAAACTTTTTTGTGTCGTAGACACCTTGCCGTGTTTTTCCGTGTTGGGTAGACCCCCTACACACCTGATTTCCTGTAAATTTCTAACTGTAGTGAAGTTTAGTGTTAAAAACTTAAAGTAAAAACACATGTTAATTTATACATTTATTAACTTAATTTAAATTAAAACTACTCAAACTAAAATTTTGTATCTGTTATGTAAAATATACGTAACATTAAATAAACATAAAATAAACTATAAATAAAATAACATAAGCAATAAGTCAGTATTTTTAGTGAGAAATAGGTAAATAGGTACTATCAGTGTATATGTTGAGATCCACTATCGCGGACCCCATTTTCATTTCATGGACCTGCTAGTTGTTTCTGACAGCCTGGTACCGCGAGCTTTGATGTAAGCTCTTAAACATGTCTTGATTTTTTATATGTCGAAGTCAATTCATCTGACGTAAAGTGTTCGAAGCGAAGCTTAGTTGTGGTGAGATATGATAGAATATTATATGTTACTTTCTATGTTCGTATTTGACTCTAAAACAAGCCGTACTTCCTCATAAATCTTTTAATTTCATCATCCGGTAATAATTTATTTCTTACAATGACTCTACGCTGATCAGATATTCGTTGCTCAGTAGTATTCACATTAGGATATTTTTCGGTAAATCGCAGATAAAGTTGTTGTCGATATTGGGTTAAATCAGTTTCTAATTTAGTGATCTCCAAATATGTACGCATTATGAATATGTTAATTTCTTTATCCCATTTCATACGTACACGAGGTTTGCCTGCTTTGGTGGTCGCCGGTCTCATTGCCGGAGCTACCGTTGAAACATCCAAAGCTGGGGAAACAGAGATTCCTGGGTATAAGACCCGCCGTGCAAACTGTCACTAACATGTACATCAATATCACTAATTGTAGTTGGTGATGATCTTATTGATGGTACATAAGAACTACTACTAGGGCTGTATGGTTCTATTGGGCTATTGTGTCCGCTTACCATCAGTGGGCTTACTCTATCGGCTGTAGTACGTTTTTCGATGGGAGCCCGCCTGTTCAACTCCTCACCGCTGATGGTTCGCATGCTGAAACACCCAGCATCAGCTCCAGGTGTGCCCCGACGATCGCCCTCGGGAAGCGGCCCTCTCAGTTTTCTTTTTGAACGAGTCTCCATTTTAATGGGTTACCATAGCCACGTTAGCCACGCCAGTAATTTCTCAATCGTGTGTCCGCCCCCTACGTGATCTGATGGTCGATCCGGACGTGTGGTTGGATTTTAGGGGCTTATTATTATTATTCTTACATTCTTTCAATATCGAACGGTGCATTTGTGTAACTATATTACCTCGTTCATAATAATAATAAATTGTAATAAAAATCTTTATTTAGAACAAATCACAACAAAGTTTAATACATTACAACAGAGTGCCCCAAACTTTTTTGTGTCGTAGACCCCTTGCCATGTTTTTCCGTGTTGGGTAGACCCCCTACTGACCTGATATTGATTTCCTGTAAATTTCTAACTGTAGTGAAGTTTAGTGTTAAAAACTTAAAGTAAAAACACATGTTAATTTATACATTTATTAATTGAATTTAAATTAAAACTACTCAAAATAAAATTTTGTATCTGTTATGTAAAATATACGTAACATTAAATAAACATAAAATAAACTATAAATAAAATAACATAAGCAATAAGTCAATATTTTTAGTGAGAAATAGGTAAATAGGTACTATCAGTGTATGTGTTGAGATCCACTATCGCGGACCTCCATTTTCATTTCATGGACCTCCAATTTTTTTTTCGCTGACGTAGACGCTGGTTTACGATAATAGTTACATTATTAAAAGGTTATTGGGTCGCTGACATTAACGCCCACTATCCAATCAAATTAGACGTCAGGGTTTCAATTTGAAAATTAGATTCTTTTCTTTCTATAAAGATAATTTTACTTATTTTTGCATTTGCGTGTTTGTACGTGTGTGTTGCTTGGTATATAGAGATTTAATTTAATTCAGTAGGTGACATGTACGTAAATGGCCTCTCGTGCAGCAAGGCACGCGTGTGAAGGACGTACAGTGTTGGCTTCGCACCAAAACGCATTTGTCCTCATTGCTTTAAAATATAGCAACAGTACCGTACAGAATATTAAGAGCCTTATTGTGTCCCGCTTAAAATATTGAGGGTTGGAGCTTTTAGTTTTTTTAACCTATTTCAAAAAAAGGGTATGATCTCAGTTCAAATGCATTTTATGTTTATGCACTCATAGCGCGACTATTTAAAACTGACGACTATATTTTGTTTGAAATGGTTTATTTTAATTAGATTCCGATTAATTTTGTAGGCTAGAACGGCCACGACCGTGGAAGAAGAAAGTAGAAGCCAGGACGTCGTTTATTATTAATATTATTAAATACTTCTGACATAAAAGGGAGCATTCAAACGTAATGCTTAACTGACGGTATGACGTTTAAGTTCACTTTTAGCGTAGAATTCATATCGGTTGATGTTTTTACTCTTAAATATACTTGTTGGTAATATATCTATTAGAGTTGTGGCAGTCTATTGCAGAGATCTCTCTGTCTTAGACCGCAACTCTTCCATGAGTTGTTTATAATAGACATAAATAAGATAATTTGTTTAATTTACTGTCAGTGAAACACCTAATGCCTGAAGACGAAAGTCTTCAGTGAACCAGCGTCCTTTCAGCTATGACCTACGGTGCAGACTTGGAGATTAGAAACTGACTCTGGCCGTTGGGTTGGTCCACAAACTTAACGCACAGCGAGCAATGGGAAGAGCTATTCTCAGCATTTCTCTTAGAGATAGAATCCGAAACAAAGAAATTCAAGAACAAAAATAGTCGACATAGCTCATAAAGTCAGCAAGTTGAAATGGCAGTAGGCCGGCCATTTTCTGAATCAGTGATAGCAGATCTTGGAGGAAAGTCTTTGAATGAAGGCCACGAATAAGTCGAAAAATCGTAGGGAAACCTCCGTTTATATGGACCCACGACGTTTTCAGTATAGCCGAGAGTGGCTGGATGCGGTAGGCGAAGAATCGTATATGGCGGAAGGTATTAAGGAACGCCTATGGAAATAGCATAACAGTGGATAGTCACAGTGGATGATCATGCTGAAGCTTAGACTTGTTGTACGAAGGCAAACTCGAGTAGGAAACTTCCGATTTCCTACTTAAATGGCTCTGTGAATCGATTTCAATTGTGTATTGTCTATACTTGGCTCTTTTCGACGTCAAAGTTGCCGACCACTGCTGGTCTAGTGCTGTGAGTATTACTTACGTGAATATTCAATTTATAAATAATTTATTATGTATAAATAAATTTACATATCACCTTTTATATTTATCAAATTTATGTTAATTTGAAGTTATTTTTTGTGGTAGTATTAAACATAACATGCAATGCTTCCGTGTTCATATATTTCTTATTACGGTTGAGTATCCATAATTTGCGTAATGACAAATACGACCTGCTCCAATTCATTATCCAAAGCAAAATCCAGGGTAAACGATCATGAAGACGACGTATTTTGTGGCTTTAGAATTTTTGAACATGGTGCCTTGTTCCAACAAGGATCCTTGTTCCGTGCCGCTGTGTCTAGAGTTAACAAAGCCTTAATGTTAACCGACCGCCTGTAAAAAGAATACATGATTTTCATTTATTCCTATCCTAGTAGGGTAAAATTACGTGAGACCTTTGAAAATCACTTACTCATCACGAAATTGAAATTAGCATCGTTACTTATTTCACGACGTAGACGCTACTAAGAACGGTTTTCATCTATTATATATTATTTTCGGTGTCTCAACATCAAGAAATAATTTGTTCTATTCGTTCGAAGCTGGTGCGTCTTCTATTATTATACCAAAATATTTTTTAATAAACATCAAAACCGACTTCATTGCTATTCGAGGATTATACCTTTTGTAAGTTTTCCCTCGATAACCAAATTTTTATTTAGGGTAACACCCTTACAACCCAACAAAAAGGGGATTTTTATAATTGGTTTATAAATGAAGGATTAATCAGATAATAACCGAATTGATAATCTTCGTCTTTTGAAGTCGGTTAAAAGACGCTTTACAGCCTAAGCATTCACGTCTAAAAGATTTGAAATTGGCCAATAAGTCACCAAGTCAACAAAGATGTAACTGGTTTAATTACAATATATGTAAATGCGTCATCTGCTTAGACTACGTTTTATGAAGTCAGCACGTTAGAAATGAGTGGTACAACTTAATTTTTTATGTAAACGAATACCACTTTTTCACGGTCAACTTAAGTCAAGGGCGACATTAGTCATGATAACTTGAATGCTGTTGCTAAGATAAATGTTACTTCAAGTAAAGGTATTTAAAAATTAATCATCTAATCTATGGTAATAAATAGGAAGACGTTTTTTATGAGTAAAAGGTGATTAGCACTTACTACAGAATAGATAGAGACTTATACCATATAATTCAGTGTGTTTCGGAGAAGGTTGTGCTCCGTCCAAGTACGACGTGGGAGCCTTCAAGAGTAGAGTGAATAGGCACTTACTAAACTAGCGCGTACCATCTTTTGACTATATCACCACTTAACACCAGGTGGGATAGCATAGCGCCGCCGTTTATTAACCAATTCTGTATTTTTTCCTGGGTTTGCTTACAATTATGTGTCATATTAAGTATTAGTGCGATTTCTACTAATTATTCCTTTGTTATTCTACCATCACACATGTTCAAAATAATTTATTCCAAAGTTGACATTAACAATACAAATACATATTTATTTTAATGTCAGTAGTCAATTTTTGATGTCAAACTTAGTCAAATACGTATTCTACTATAATTATTATACGATGTCAAATAAGAGATGAAATAATAAAAAATATATAAATAATAAGCTGAGTCACTTCGATAGAGGTTCAGGCTGAAGCGTCCTAAATGCTGGGCCACCGCTCAGATTATTTGATTTGATTGTTCTTAACTTAAGGCCTTCAAACAAAAAAAGAACAAATGGTTTAAAATAAAACAAAAACTATTTATTTTTAAATTATTCACTTTAATAAGAATAATAATTTATTTTATGGGCATAAAATATAATAATAATATTATTACGATACGTTATTGTCAAAAATATTCGCGACAACAACGTAATACACTAGAGATCCTAGCTCATTCTTCTTCGGCTTATCCAAATATCAAATTGGATGATAAACAATAAAATTGTAGTGTATAATTGATAATATTTTATATATTAAAACTAGAAGAGTAATAGATCGGCTTCATAATGAAATCTCTGACAAATAGCAGACTCGGAGCCCGTGTGCATTTATCGCATGTTACAACTTAAAATTAGATAATTACTAATTCTATGTCGTAATTGTTACGTTTGAATGAAGGGATCAATTGAAAGATAGAGCATGTTAATGCAGAATAAATTACATTTGAAATACAAGTATTGCCATTAATGAAAAATGTCAATTACAGCGTATACTGTTTTGAATATTACATTTACAATACAAATTAAATCTGCAAATAAATGGTGTTATACTGGCTTCTCATATCAATGCGAATATTATTCATTGAATAAACCTATTTCGACACATTTTATAGCGGTTTAAAGTTTTCATTACCCCCGTGATCATGATCTGAAGTATCCTAAACGACCGTAATTCAAGATAAGAAACAGCGATAAAATCAAAGGTAGTTTTATTTAATAAATCTTTGTGTTGTCACTTTACGTGACAGAGAGGGCGCCACGGAAGCGGCGGTCGAGGCTGCCGTACGAAGGCCGGTAGATAGGAGTGCGCTGGCTCCACGGACTGCGACGGTTCTTGGAGCTGGTGCACGCGATCAGACTATTCATCGCTGAAGGACGGGACCGCTCCACGCTGATGCCACATCGACGGCTGAAATGGTTTATGATTCTTGAACAATGAACATTCAGAGTTCTAGCTTAAATATCTTATTTAAATGCAGCGATAGACTGGTTACTAAGTGTTCGTTTTAAAATCGGTCTCAATTCCAACCGCATGTAGGTGCAACAAAAAAGCAAGATCCGTTAATAAATGGCGGAGCTGTGTGTGCACAAACATAAAGGAAAAATGGCAATTTATTCCTTATTTTTAGTCGGGTAAAAATATAAATAACAAGATCGACATTTAACACTTGAGTGCCCTCATTAGAGAGCGTCCCATTCATTTTATAGTAGTCAGTAATGCGCCGACATACGTAAGTAGTGTTATATTAATTATTACTTACTTTTTCATTCTTACTCAGGGTAGTAGTGATTTGTATACACGATCGTTTGAGTGGTATTTTTGCGCCAAAATAATCAGTAAGGTATCCCAGTGGAGTGGAACATTGGTTTCCAGCTATTATTTTTATTTATTTTAAATATAACAACAGACAAAAGACCTACTAATGTTTCCGGATTCTTGCGCAAAATCATCTATAGCTCGTGCCGTAACAACTTGTATATTAAGTTTATTAAAAGTATTTTACCTCTTAGTTCTTGGTGTCGGCATTATATATTTGTCACCGACGAGCACACTCTCGTCCAGGGTGCCGTCAAGTTGCAGTAGGTCGCCGGCCGACACGGACATATCCATCTTAGTGCTGCGATCACAAATCCATAAATACAGCACCACTGCTACCATCTGAAATTCCAATATAAGTAATGCTATCAAAGGCCAGGATGATGATTATTCATTTTCGACTTCAAAAAGGGGAGGTTCTCAATTCGTCTGTGTTTTTTGTATGTTTGTTACCTCATAACTTTCGACTGGGTTAACCGATTTTGATGATTCTTTTTATATTTAAAAGCTGGTGCTTCCTGTGTAGTCCAATTTCTTTGATCCAATTCAAACACAATGGCATTCATGAGAAAACCTATATATGTCTTAAATTTGCATTATGTATGTGCGCGACGAATGAATGATTTCTATAATTCATTTTTTATTGATTTCAAGGGTAGTTTGATGATAGTTTGGTTAAGTTATGATTATTTTATTTCGAAAAATTCCGAAGATAACGCCTTTAACGTTTGATTCTATAAGAATTTTTTTTGTTTTTCTCGTAAATATACTTGTACAGGAAGCTTTCAAGCTATAACGGTAAATTTAAAAAAGTTTTTGAAATACAAAAATGACATGCAAAATATTGTGTCCGATGTATAGCGAAAGGCTCATCCCACCTGTCATATATGACACCTAAAAAGCTTAGTTAAAAGTACCCCTGTACGGTGAAAGTACACTTATATTTATACTATATATTTAAACAATATTTGTTTATTTAAACTTTATTTGGACAAAACCAGAGCGTACAAAAAGGGGACATAATGTCAAAGGGCATTCTCTGCCTTGGAGTTGAGTAGAAAATATGTAACGAGTGCAAGCTTAGACAAAAAAGGAAGAATAATATATAAATATACATACATTAATAAACATACATATGTACATCTCAAACATTAAATACATAACCATAAAATTTATATGTTATGGTTATGTAATAAAGAAAAATTTCCTAAAGCGGATTTTATGCCTTAATGACATTAAGTGGCAATCATTGATTGAGATAAGAAAACGAATTTAGGACGTCAATCATCAAAGACGAATTTGAACGTGTGTGTATTTTATATAAAGATTTCTGATAAGGTACTGTGTCTACATACGTTAATCTGCGAGGCTGGTTTTGGTTTTCCAGCGAAATGACGAAAGAGAATGGTGTGCCTACTACGATCTCATAGCGCAAGAACTGGCAAACAAACTAGTCAAATATATTTAATATAGAAGTTGCATAAACTTACAACAACTAGGTGTAGGATGAAAACGAACATCGTTGAGTTTCTGAATCCGACGGAGTCGAAGAGCAGACCGGAGAGAGTCGGCCCCACGAAGGCGCCCAGCGCGAACACCGAAGTCCACATGCCAGACACAAGCCCGTAAGTTTCAATGGAGTTTGGCATTCCGTTGGCTCTGCGAATAACGGTTTTTACATTGAAACAGATAAAGTTAAAAGTTAAAGTTACAGCCTTTATATATATAATATATATGTCCCACTGCTGGGCACAGGCCTTCTCTGTAAAGAAAGTATAAGGGCATAGGCCACCACGCGGCCCTAGTGCGGATTGGACTTCACATGCCTTAGAAAAATTTTCTAAGACATGTAGGTTTCCTCACGATGTTTTCCTTCACCGCCGAGCGCGTGGTTAATCAGCACATAAAATTGCAACAGCAAATTTATTGGTGCCGGCACCGGGGATCGAACTCGGGTTGCTAGCGTACTATGCAACAAGAGCTAACCGCCTGGACCCTGAGCTACCACGGCTCAAACGGCGGAAACAGATAAATACGACTAAAAGATAGCTTTACATGGGACTATTAATTTTTTATAACGATTGTAAAGTTAACTCTATTGAATATTCGTTATTTTTATCAAAAATTTTCATTCAAACAATATAGATCCTACTAGTAGGCTACTTCAATAGGTTTTCGAACCTAAGCTACCTTTATGCTTTGCAGATTGTACCCAATTAATTATTTATAATTATTTATGCCAAAACAACAGGTAAATTAAAAGATTAAAGGTAAAATTAAAAAAAAAATCATACATCGCCGTGCCAAGAGCATCCGAGAAGGATGCTACAAGCTGGCTGCCCATGCCCATGCCATGAAGCACAAGGCCCAATATAGTCATCCACATCAACCTGAAAATAATCAAAATTTTTAAAAATTACTTTATTTAATATATAAATATACATACATTAATAAACATACATATGTACATCTCAAACATTAAGTACATAACCATAAAATTTATATGTTATGGTTATGTAATAAAGAAAAGTTTCCTAAAGCGGATTTTATGCCTTAATGACATTAAGTGACAATCATTGATTGAGATAAGAAAACGAATTATAGGACGTCAATCATCAAAGACGAATTTGAACGTGTGTGTATTTTATATAAAGATTTCTGATAAGCCACAGTGTCTACATACGTTACTCTGCGAGGTTGGTTTTGATTTTTCAGCGAAAGGACGAAAGAGATCGGTGTGCCTACTACGATCTCATAGCGCAAGACTGGCAAACAAACTAGTCAAATATATTTAATATAGAAGTTGCATAAACTTACAACAACTAGGTGTAGGATGAAAACGAACATCGTTGAGTTTCTGAATCCGACGGAGTCGAAGAGCAGACCGGAGAGAGTCGGCCCCACGAAGGCGCCCAGCGCGAACACCGAAGTCCACATGCCAGACACAAGCCCGTAAGTTTCAATGGAGTTTGGCATTCCGTTGGCTCTGCGAACAACGGTTTTACATTGAAACAGATAAAGTTAAAGTTAAAAGTTAAAAGTTAAAAGTTAAAAGTTAAAAGTTAAAAGTTAAAAGTTAAAAGTTAAAAGTTAAAAGTTAAAAGTTAAAAGTTAAAAGTTAAAAGTTAAAAGTTAAAAGTTAAAAGTTAAAAGTTAAAAGTTAAAAGTTAAAAGTTAAAAGTTAAAAGTTAAAAGTTAAAAGTTAAAAGTTAAAAGTTAAAAGTTAAAAGTTAAAAGTTAAAAGTTAAAAGTTAAAAGTTAAAAGTTAAAAGTTAAAAGTTAAAAGTTAAAAGTTAAAAGTTAAAAGTTAAAAGTTAAAAGTTAAAAGTTAAAAGTTAAAAGTTAAAAGTTAAAAGTTAAAAGTTAAAAGTTAAAAGTTAAAAGTTAAAAGTTAAAAGTTAAAAGTTAAAAGTTAAAAGTTAAAAGTTAAAAGTTAAAAGTTAAAAGTTAAAAGTTAAAAGTTAAAAGTTAAAAGTTAAAAGTTAAAAGTTAAAGTTACAGCCTTTATATATATAATATATATGTCCCACTGCTGGGCACAGGCCTTCTCTGTAAAGAAAGTATAAGGGCATAGGCCACCACGCGGCCCTAGTGCGGATTGGACTTCACATGCCTTAGAAAAATTTTCTAAGACATGTAGGTTTCCTCACGATGTTTTCCTTCACCGCCGAGCGCGTGGTTAATCAGCACATAAAATTGCAACAGCAAATTTATTGGTGCCGGCACCGGGGATCGAACTCGGGTTGCTAGCGTACTATGCAACAAGAGCTAACCGCCTGGACCCTGAGCTACCACGGCTCAAACGGCGGAAACAGATAAATACGACTAAAAGATAGCTTTACATGGGACTATTAATTTTTTATAACGATTGTAAAGTTAACTCAATTGAATATTCATTATTTTTATCAAAAAATTTCGTTGAAAATAGTGTACCCATTAATGTGAGGTTAAATTTAATTGAATTCTAGTGGTCTCTTTTCGATTTGCTACTACATAAGTTTTATAAATTCGTACAATTTTTTAAAAATAATAATAGTTCTTTATTTTCTTTCACAAGGTATACAATTATACATTACATTTACATGCTACAGTATTAATCTATCTCTTGTGAGATACTGGTATCTACTACACGGTGAGCCGTGGTAAATCAGTGTCCGGGCGGTTGCATAGTACGCTAGCAACCCGAGTTCGATCCCCGGTGCCGGCACCAATAAATTTGTAGTTACAATTTTATGTGCTGATTTACCACGCGCTCGGCGGTGAAGGAAAACATCGTGACGAAACCCAAACTTGTCTTAGATTTTTTTTAAGACATGTGAAGTCTGTGTGACTAGGGCCGCGTGGCAGACTATGCCCTTATACTCTCTTTACAGAGAAGGCCCGTGCCCAGCAGTGGGACATATATAAAGGCTGTAACTTTAATTAACTTTAATAAAGAAATTGCTTTCTATGCTCACCTGTCGCAAATGTGGTTCAAGAGTTGCCTGCAGGAATCCAATACTCATACTTGTGGACATGATACTGATTGCGGATAGCAAAACGCCAGGTATTTTCAACAGCGTGAACATAGTCGCTGCGAACAAATAAATTGCTTGTTAGTTTTTCGTTTTGTCTCTTTATTATATTCCACACAGGGTTGGCTAATTTATACTACCGTGATGATTAACAGTGACGTACAATTATATAATTTTTATTTAGTAAACATTTACAGTTCCTATAAACAGACAATAAAATACGAGTATAACTCTAATTTCTATAAGTTATCTGGGCCTCTATAGAAGATTAATAATATGTTATATTATTGTTGAAGCTATTATATATCATAAGGTGATTCAAAGAGAATTCAAAGAAAAGAAAGAGAAATTTTAATTCGGAGAAAAGCTATACTTTTTAAAAGGATATCAATTAAGATTAGTACTATTGTAATAGAATAAATGGAAAGCAGTGAAAGCCTAGTGGCTAAGTTTTCGAATCCTAGATTTAGCAGCCTAAGAATTCTGTTTTTGCGTTGTACGATCCAAAAAATACGCTTTATAGCTCACCATTTGTATGTTGTATATGGACATACATTGCCAATTATAATCGATTTTCGTTAACAAAATAATACAATTATATGATCGTGGCATCTTTGAACTCGTATGTGAACTGTGGTTTTAATTTATTAAAAAAAATGGTTTTATAATGACTTACGTCCAGTGGGTTTTAAGTCTTCGTCGTCGTGGCATTTAGGCAGCACTGCGTAGCTCATCACAGCTGTGCAGAACAGCGTCGCACCCAGAACAGCGAAAGGAAGGTAGTAACCTCCAACACTGTACAAAGCGCCACCCAGAGTTGGACCAACGATCAGACCGAGCCCGAAGAACGTCTCGAGGGATGCCTAGAAACGATTTAAAAGAAAGTTTACGGTCAATAATATTAAATAATAATAAACTGTCGCGTGAGACCGCCTAAGGATTCCTTTCTAGTGTGAAAAATGAATTGTCTGCAATAGGCTTCACCATGTTTTAGACAAAGTCATAGGCAATATTGTGACAGTTTTAATAAAACAGAAATATATCATCTATTGTCCTTAAATATAAAAAGTCCAGTGTATGATACTTTGCTAATGAATTTGTATTTGATTAATAGAAGAGTTATTTCATATTTTTTTAATAGCTAATATAATATTACGTAAAATTGCAACATAAAAACTTATAGGCGTTGTCTAAAATTAAAAAATATATTTATAAACAGACTAGCGACTCGTCCGAGCATGCAAGGCTTGCACTAATTATTTATATAGGCTGAGAAACTGAAAATAATTGGTATATACAGATGGTAGGTGAAAATTTTGATGGAATTTGGGTAAAATCCGTTCTTAGTGGTCCACTTCGTAAAAAGACTATGCTATATTTCATGTCAATCGAGTTCTTTGCTTTAGTATTGCTTATGTTCACAATTTCTTGAGTGGACATCGCTGAGAGGTAAATGCGGAATGGGATAAACTACGACTTAGTGTAGCAAACTTAGCCAAGAGCTAGATGATACTGGCCGAGCATCGTGCTGAGTAGCTTTTGGAGAGGCCTATGTCCAGTAGTGGACTGTTGCAGGCTGGTGATGATGATGATGTTCGTGGGCAGCGGTGATCATTGAACATGAGGTTAGCTATATGCTCATTTGTCTCTCCTCTTGTCTGTATAGAAATGTAATACTTACGAACATTGTTGCCACATTGTTAGGGAACTCCTTGGCAATAATAGCGAAGGATGCCGTCAGGAAGGCTGCATTTCCCATCGCCTCTATGATACGTATGACGAAGCTCAGCGTTATAAACGGGATATGGCCATTCACGTTGTCTAGTAATCTGCGGGTATTAAAAAAAAAAAACAAAACTAAATGTATAATGCAATCACGTGTACAGCAAATTTATTTTGGGTCTAGTTTATTTTAGACCATTGCTATGTTTCTGAACCTTGGAGGTATATTAAATTGTATTCAGAATGGAAGGTCGACCAATGAAGCTTACGGTTTCTTACGCGCATTATGTATAACAGCAGCTTGTTATACTGTTTGTGCCAAATAATATTGACTCCCGTAAATTATTAACTGTTTTTTTTATTACTGAATGAATGAGAATAAAGGGGGGCGTTCTCAATTCGTATGTTTGTGTACTTACAGACAAGTAATTTATGAACGAACTTTTATAGTTTAAAAAAGGTTCTAAAAGGGCTCACGTCCCACATCACTTTTTAGCCGACCAAGATGGCTGTCTCTGTTCGCTTTTCACCTAGCTTATTAAATGAGGTGACAGGTAGTAAGGCCATCGCGATACAGCAAGCACACGTTTTTAGCAAGTGATTTTTTTTTGTTGAAAAGAAACTGAAAAACGATAACTCAATAGCTAGCTGAGATTTAAACTTCCGATCATAGGATCGTGAAGTTGATAGCTTAGCACATAACTTAACATTATTCCCACTTCCACAAGCGTTAGCGACGGGAGGTTAATTATTCAGTATTATCCGGTACTAAGCTAGTAGGTTCGTTTCACTACCACCGTTTTGATCCTTGAGGTGTTTGACAAGTGCGGAAATCGTAGCGGCCTCGCGAACGTGTTTATTTTAAATGCGAAATAATATTTTGCACAGCCGCATTGCAAGATTATTTCCTCCTTATGTGCACCTACACGAAAGCAATATAATTTTTTCGTTACAATAAAGTTGTATTATAGGGGCCGTCCATATATTACGTCATTCTAAATTAGGGGGTTGGTCTGCGGATGACGGTAAATGATAGATAGGAGGGGGGGGGGTTTCGAAATTGACGTCATTCTTATTTATTTATTTATAGTTTATTGTTCACGTACAAAAAGATTATTTCTAAAAAGAAATTTCTTCCAGCACACCTAGTAAGTGAGACTGCAAATGTGAGAGGCGGCTAAGGCGCGTACAATACTAAAATAACTCATAATAAACATACATAATGCAACATAGATGTACACAAATACAGTAATAACTACAGATAAAATACTCTAAAATAATAAAGGTGATTCTATAACCAAGTGTTTTAATCATATACTCGTAACACCCTATTTTTCTCAAATCTGCAATGTTTTAATTTCGTCAAACTGGTAATGACGTCAATTTTGGGAGAAAGGCCCCCTCTGAATGACCCCCCCCGGTCATTAAGAAATGACGATAGGATGATTGTAGGGGGGGCGGGAGGTCTAAAGTCTGAAAAAATCGATGACGTAATTTATGGACGGCCCCATAGTGCTAATTAACATTAAAGTACAAGTAAATAGAAATCCGCCTTTAAATGATGGTGACGGATTGCAAAGATACTCGTTGGAAGTCCTTACGTGAGATTATCCGTGAAATAGCTACCGACCGAGTACAGGTTCGGCCCTCTCGGGCGCCCTCGGATCGGTATGCTTACGCGTAACATAGTAACCGTCCTAGCCGAGGTTACCCCCAAGGGGGACTCTTGTGTCGAGTTACTAGCGATAGAGGCTCTCAATCCGGTGAAGCAGTCAAGGCCAGCTTCTCTGGTTAATGTAGTTCGTCATTAAAAAAAATCCTTACGTGGTATAAGGGAATGACAACGAGACATAAAAAAAAAGAATATGACACAGAAATAAAAGAGAGAGACCGCAAGTAGTATGCGTTTAAAGTTTGATCGATTTCTATTTTTATAACTTATATTTTATGTTACTTAACTATACTTAATGACTGAAAAAAATGGTGAGCAAATATGCATGGATATTTGGATGTACGTTTATCTTGTATGTAATTATGATAACACACATTGAGACCGGGTTTATTTTATTTTAAAATTATATTAATTATATGCGAAATTGTCCAGTGCCCTTCACTTCCGTGAAGGAGTTACATTTAATTTTTTTAGTGTCAGTTTTAACGATACACTTAAATAAGGAAAAGCCGTGCTAGCGCAGTACCCGGACAGGTTGCATAGTGCTCTAGCAACTCGTGTATGTCCCCGGCGCCGACACCAATAAAATATCATGAGAAAACCTGCATGTGTAAAACACATTTTTAGTTATACTCTAATATTCTATTTACCGACAAAGGCATGTGCCCTACAATGGATTTAATTTAGGCTGTAAATTTGCTTTTTATAAGGAAATAGGACACTTTAACCGATTCATGTCTTTCATCGGTTTGGAAATAATTCCAAAAAATATCTTAATAGATAGCAATCGCTACCCGCTTTACACAAAATTTTATATACGTATCTACGCCCATCGCTGTGAATCGGGTCTTTTAGCAAGTGTTTCTTTTAGAAGAATCACTTGATAGTAGTCAAAAATGGAACCTCGTCTCTAATCTCCTCAGGTAAAATACGGATGAATTTAAATAAAGCATACCCGAACAATATGGCGCATGTTCCCGTGGTCTGAATACCAGCATTGAAGAGAAGCTTTGGCCCAATCCGGTTTAGGTGGGCGCCGTACAGCGGGCTGACGAGGAATACAACCAGCTCGAACACACCGAAAACAAGTCCATATTCCGTTGCTGAACATCCTTTGCTTTCCGCCTGGAAAAAGATTACAAATTTTAATTTTAAAGTATGGTCATCTAATATCTGTCTGTATATAAGTTTTCTTTTTATCTACACAGGGAATGTCAGTTTTCCTTCTTTCATGGTACACAAATGCACACACAAGTTACGATAGTTATAGTATATAACTGTCTCTTCTTCGATTACAATGTATTTTCAAGAGTAGAGTGAATAGGCATTTACTGAGCTAGTGCGTCTTATCACCCAATACTGCATTACCACTTAACATCAGATGGGATGCTTAGAAATTATAAAAAAAGGGAAATATTATAATTATACATTTAAAATCTATATTTAGTTATAGTATTTACTCTCCACATGGAAAAAGCATCACGTAATGAAATGTGAATGATCCCTCCATTTCGTTTAGTCGTAATGTTAAGTATATTTGATTGATATATTGGTAGGTTTTTAAACAATCTAAGATTAGATTTTCAAAAACCGCAGCTAGATGCCACTTACGACCGGTCCTTTTGGAAATCGTTGTGGGAGGCCTATGTCCAGCAGTGGATGTTTTACGGCTGAAATGATCATGATGATGATGAAGATTAGATAAGTACGCACAAACGTGAAAGAAAAAAGTGAGAAGTATATTTACGAGTGAAAACCAAAACCGACTTCAAATTGAATAAAACAA
The DNA here is from genome assembly GCA_029286785.1 of Meandrusa payeni. Lineage (NCBI taxonomy): Eukaryota > Metazoa > Arthropoda > Insecta > Lepidoptera > Papilionidae > Meandrusa > Meandrusa payeni. The sequence goes on along the minus strand of JAGSMX010000024.1, from coordinate 12,999,723 downwards.
CGCTGTTACACGTGGACGCCCTCTTTGTATTTCCGAATTACCGTAGAAATATTACGAAATAAAATTAATCAGAACCTAACCCAACTCTCATCAAACTATGCTCAAAGAACATACTTTCCAATAAAAAATGAATCATCGAAATCGGATCGGATATTGACTTATTCGGCCATTTGTCGCGCGACTTAATGTAAATTTAAGACTTATATGGTTTTTTCATGGATGCCGTTGTCAGAATTGGACCAAATCAAATAAGACGACACGGGAAGCAACAGCTTAAATAAAAAAAGAATCATCAAAATCGGTTCACCCAGTCCAAAGTTATGGGGTACAAAACATACAGACGAGTTGAGAACCTCGTCCTTCTTTTTTAAAGTCGGTTGAAGATAGGTGCCAGAACTTCATATTGTATTCGGAAAAAACGACCGTGCGTAGTAGCGTATACGTGTAAATATAAAAATCTCCGCAGACTACATTTAGAGCTATATATTCTATGACCAATAATAACTTATTTAATTGGTTTTCGTACGTAAGTTCTTTGACATTGTATTATGTCTTCCATTGGTTAAAGGTTATCAGAATGAACAACAACAGAGACGTAACGTGTAGACTTAATTATCTACGCATTTTATTCTAATTAACTCTATTTACTTATAAAAAATTACAATTTATCAGTTCATATCCAATCCTTGAACTCGATAAATTTTATTAATGATAGTTTATTTGTAATGTGTTAATTTGTAAGATCAAGTGTCTCGTGTGATTAGGTAATGAATAAAAAATTTGAGTGCGCATTTGTTTTCAAAACATTTAAAAAATATACAGATAATTTTTAAAGATATTAAAATCTTCCGGATGCGAGAGTGCACTACAATCGCAAATTGCGTTACATTGTTTTAACGTCATCATTCCATCACTGATAAGCTGATTTCGCTGCTTTTAACATATTAGAAAATGATTCCATTCTATTATGGGCGTTCGAGAATGACACGCCTAAAGTAGAAGAATTCTAGAAGAATACCTTCGTTGATTTCGCAGATACGGACTTTGATTTATTTAATATTTAAATTCAAATATGTAAGCCGAGTGCTCCAAGTTCGTCACCATACATGTTTCAAAATAAAGATTAGACATCGTAGTTAGCGTTAGTGTTGCGAGTTTTAACCAGCGTCTTTATTGTAAAGTATGTGAACGAGATGTAAAGTAAAGATATGAAACCTCTTTACTTAAATTTATTTATTTTTGTATTTTTATAATTTTAAATGTGAAATGTCAATTAAATGTGTGACATTTATATGTAATAGATAGAATTGAAATACGGACATTAAATGTTGTTTCTCTAAATATTATAAAGAAACGCAATTTAGTCTTTTATTTCACACAAATATATAGACTTTATTAGCCAAGGTTCTTCTCTTCACCCATAAAAATAATACAATCATCTCAGTTACTTTAGATATTTACTTATTTTATTTAATCTTTATTTGCACAATATAAAAGTGGACAAAATGGCGAACTTAAAGCCTAAAGGCATTCTCGGCCAGTCTACGTTTGAGTTGTGTTAAGAAAAAGTAAAGGGCGCTAGCTTAGAGAAAAAAGGCAAAATAAAATTATATGTAAAAATAAATAGATACAAAATATAAATAAATAGGTACAGAGACAGAAAAAGGTAAGTATAAAACAATTACTTGTGTAGTTATAGATTTAATTTATTATATATAACATTAAGAAATGACTTGTACTTATAGGTCGAAATCGATTCTTTATAAACTTTCTGAGCAAGTTAACAACGATCCCACCTGATGTTAACTGGAAATGCGCACTAGCCTCTTCAATATCACATGAAGCCAACATTATAATATTACCTATATTATAATGTTGGCTTGATGTGTTATTAAGATACTAAGCCGCATACTAATAAAGTAATTTATTTGTATTTATTGACGGTCGCGTTTCCTATGTATGAGTGTATCTGTGAGGAATAAACGATAGACTGACTAAAGTTTTTCCACATTTCATTCCAAGCCATTTGTTTACAACACTTTACTATTAGTTACATTAATACAGGTACTAAACTAACGTTTGGCGAACGAAGAAACCTTTAAAAAAAGAGCTCAAGCTGAAGTGCATCCCGGCAGATCAGCGTCAAAAAAAGTACTATCGAATTATGTAAAATTTCCATAGCTATCACTTTAACAAACTGTTGGCTGTTAGTAATAAAGTGAAATGATTAATAAGGCCCATGAAGTTAAGGGCGCCCAGTGATTCTATTGTGAAGATGCGATAAGGGGTGACTTTTCGTCGGCCGGGTTATCGGGCACATTGTTAGCGCACAACACGTAAGGCCTTGTCGAGGACATAGAAGACGCGGAAAGCGACTAGAGGCTCGTACCCCAACTGACAGATGGAAATTTAAACGATATCATTGATGCTGAAATCTTCTACGAGTCAGTAATGACCCAGAAGGAGAATGGCGCAGGCGGGTAGTTCTGGGCTCTCGAGAATGAGAGTACGGTATCCCCTGCCTGTCGTAGAAGGCGACTATCCGGGGCCTGGGGTTCACTGGACGACAACGGTGGGGGCCTTTGTTGTCCGCCAAAGTAGACCCGGGAAGAAGGCGACATCGGCTGGCCCGTGTCGCATTGTAGTGCAGAGGGGCTCCGGTGCGTTCCACTGGAGATCGCGGTACCCATGCACCGAGGAATGGCCTCCGGGGGTTTTTGTGGGTAAAACCCCCACATAACCGCCGCCTTCTCCCCTGATGGCGGATATTTTGTTGATGATTTCCCCCCTCGTCGACGAAAAAAAATGTTTATGTTAATAGCTTAATACTTTGTGGTCTGCAAACCATAAGCTATTAAACTCGCCATTTGAGTATTGACGTGTACCACCATTTATCTCGCAATGTTGTATATTTACGAGTAAAAACAAAAACCGACTTCAAATCGAATCAAACGTTAAACGTTATTACGCGCAGAGACCCTCTTTATATTTCCGTATTACGACAGGAATATTACGAAATAATTAGTACCTAAACAAACTCCCATCAATGAATAATCGAAATCGGTTGGCGTGATATTAATGCAAATTTAAGACTTATACGGTTCTCTCATGATGCTATTTTCAGAATGGAACAAATTGGAACGGAACACCAGCTTTCAAAAACATAGACGAGAACCTCCTCCTTTTTTTTTTTGTTCACGCGGGGAATCTTTTTATAGACCATCCTCCGGTACCCTGGGTGGGCCCGGAGGGATGTGTGGGACTCGGTGGGCAGCCCCAACCCACTAAACGTTCCGCGAATGCCATCAGCCGTTATGAGCGGGTGCCCCGGAAGTTAAGACGTAGAAGGATACTGTCTTTGAAACCGAGAACCTCCTCCTTTCTTAAAGTCGGTTGAAAAGGATGTTACTAAATTTCGTAAAAATTTGATAGTATATTTCAAGCCGCGGTAGCTCGGTAATCATACATTGTCATGCAGTAGAATTTATCAATCATATATTATATTGTAGAAATGTAACCCAGGCTTAAGTAGATATAAATATAAACATTGTCAATCTTATCTTTAGTATTGTGTTTGTGCAATGTAAGTATGCCAAACGTATTCTGTTATTTACGGTTATATATATATTATCAAATATTTGTTTTCTCTTTATAAGTAGAGAAAAATTTTAAGAAATTGTAAGAAAAAATATGTCCAATAATTCTTTCTTACAGTTTTTACAAATAAAAACGAACATTAAAAATTGAGGAAGAGATCAACGGCTGTTCTTTTTTCACCAGGTTTATTTGGTCCTATAAGTTGACACGTGCCATAAATAGATAAATCCTTTATTGCAATAAAATGTACGTACAAAGGCGAAGGTAATTTAGTAATATCTTCCTTTAGTCGACCTTTGGGGGTTAAGGGTGGTGCCACTAATAAGTATCGTACTAAAAACTGCACATAAAATATTCTACTTTTTTAGATCCAAATATCCAAGTAAGTGACTTATCATTTAGGATGTAAGCTATATTGACTTTATCTATACAATTACATATAAAAAACGATAGTTTATAAGTCGAACGTCAATTAAAGTTAAGTGACCGTGAAATAGTCAAACTCAATCGCTTTTAGTTATCTATACTACATTTATTATCTATATTATTCTAAATTTAAAATTAAATGGCGCGTTGTCACTTGTAATTTAGCCCTAGAGAACTCGTAAAGTCGTACTGTTATTTTAATATACTAGAGTTCTAGTAGAACGACTAATCGATGTCAAGTAAATTTATATCGTTGGCATCATAGTGGGTATTAAAGAATTTCCTAAACTTTACGAGTCATGTGTGTAATATAATAATTATTCTCTTTATATATTTTTAAGTCATATGTTAAGCTCTTACAATATTATATAAAGTAAAATAAATAAAGGACCATACTAAATACAAAAACATAATCCAGGGTTCCGCTGGTATTATTATTAATAGTTTCTCTTTCTCGAAACTAGGTTTTCCTTATTATTCGACTGTTTTTTTAATAACGAAGTACACAAATTGGCCAGAAAAGCTGGCCTTGACTGCTTCACCGATTTGAGAGGTGGCATAGCTCTTAGGTCGCTTAGCCTGAACCTCGATTGTTGACATGTACCATCTCCTACCATAAGTTTAGCCTTAGTTGGAACGGTTAACCATAATATTAATAAAATTAATTTTCAATAGCAGTTGCACAAGTATTAAAATTTAAAAAGATTAAAAAATTATTTATAAATATATACAATCTGAAAATAACTCCAATGAAATTTAAAGAAACCTCTCACGTCCTTATAGCGAAGGAGGCAGAGACGGCGATGGGGACTCGTATTAGGTTTATTGCTACAAGCCCTGCAGTTATGGGCTCGTAGAACAAGGCTACGGTATCCATTGTCGTAGATGGCGACTAAAAGGGGCCTCGGGTTCAGTGGGCGACAAGGGTAGGGAGGGGTCTTTGTCGTCCGCCGAAGTGGACCCAGGAAGAAGGCGACCTGTCGGGGGAAGAGACTAACCTCCGTCCCCCCGGACATGATCTCCGAAGAGCACAGTGTAGAGAGGGGCGCCGGTGCGTTCCTCTGGAGATCCATGAGCCCCTCACCTACAACGAGGAAGGGCCGCTGGAGAGATTATAGTGGGTAAGAAGAACCCCCACATAACCTATCTTGTTGAATCTCCAGCCCCTCCCCGTCAACAAAAAAAAATTATTACTACAACATAAAAATAACAAAACCTTTTTATTTTTTTTAACCGACTTCAAAAAAGTGGGAAACTTTTAAAAATAAAAGCAACGGCAGGCGACGCAAACATTCCGTGGATAGTTCGATGAACTTATTCACAAGACAAAATGCAGATTTATAATATATGTGGGTACTTCTATCAATGCGGTATTCTGCGACGTCATGTTGCTTCTTCAAACGTGCTGGCCCTTCTATTGTTACGCAGAAATTGTAATAAATACTATTATTTATAAATAACTTACCTCTTGCGGGTAGAATGGTGCTTGCAGAGCAACGCACAACGCGTTACAGAAGTCTGCTATTGATATAACTGTAATTATTAACCATTGTCTTCTAGAAAAATCGAAACCCATTCTCGAAACAATATACACAATTCAATTCCTATATTTATAAAATGTTATTCAATTTGTATTCAATAAATAATTTAAATGAATTATAATTATTTACTTCTCACTAAATTATCTATTTCCGTCGGCCAAAAACCGCATCTTATCCCAGTGGCGGGTGAATAACTGGCATGAAGCTTCAAGTAGAGGGTAAATTATTATATTTTGTTTATAACAAACTTGTGACAGTACAGTAAGCAATAACTTCTACATCATCGCATTACATAAAGTACATTAATAGTTGCTATAGACGTGTATTTACAGAACACGAATTCAACCATCAATGTACTCTAAATCAGAAACGTATTGTCAGCGAACTGTGTGCCAGTCTCGTTGAAATTATGACGTATGAAGAAGTATTGACCGCTAGAAAGATAAAGATGTTCAATATGGAAACAAATTAAAATTATAATTATTAAAATGCTAGTTTTTAATTGCTTGCATGTGTAAACATTGGATATAATTTATTATTGTTGCGATAAAGAACCTTGCACGTGATTGATGGGTTTCTATGTAATAGTTAAACAGTCTTTATATGTGTTCCACCGCTGGGCACAGGACTTCTCTGTAAAGAGAGTATAAAGGCATAGTTCGCGACGCGGCCCTAGTGCTGATTGGCAGACTTCACATGTCTAAGGCATATAGGTTTCCTCACGACGTTTTCCTTCACCGCCGAGCGCATGGTAAATCAGCACCGGCGAGGCGATCGCCCGGACACTGAGCTACCACGACCCTTTCTACGTAATAACTTGAGTTCAAATAATGAGAACATATGCATTACTTACAGTTCAACCTGAGTGGTCTAAGTCCTCTGAAGCCATCTCTTAGCCCACTGTTTTATTAGCCTACAGGCAAATAAAGAAATAAAAGAAAATTCAACCATTTTTTGTGACGAACATACGTTGATTGGCCATAGACCGCGATAGTTTCACCGGATTGGGTGGCAGAGCTCTTAGGTTGCTAAGCCTGAACCTCTATTGAGAGCAACACACCGCAAGAGTCCCCAAAAAGGCTTGGACGTTACTCTAATAACACAATAGTATTCCGATCCGAGGGCGCCCGTGATGGACGAACAACGATTAGATCGGTAGCTTTTATAGGAGACATATCAAGACATTCAAATGGCTAAATATCTTTAAATGTCACTTCTAGAACCGTTGGCGCTGATAGAAGAAGTTGCCGGAAACTTCAGCAACGCTCCTAATATCTAATGGTGGGGTCTACGGATAAAACGGTGGTATCGCGATAAGATTACTTGCGATCTTCTTTTTGTTTCGATATAGCCTACGCGATTGTCGTTTCGTCATCCAGGTCTTTGAGGACGTGCCTTGGTCGGCGAAGAGCATAAAAAATACCAGGATTTAATCATACTAATTTTTATCATACCACCTTCTAGAGTATAGGAAACGAAATCTTTTATTTACACCTATGTAGGCTCTGATAAAATTTTAAAATAATATATAATAGATATGACAATGTCCTTTGATTGTCACATTTTTATAGTAAAAAGTATCAATCCACTAATAGATATATTTTCTTGACACATAAATTATTCGATTAAAATTATATTGTAATATAGGGAAGTTATCACGATGATTTATGCTGATACTGTGTTTGTTTATGCTCTCATTGCTACCACATTCTTCATAGTGTTTGAGATGACATAAGGAAAATTAGCTCGCGTATAAAGCGTGAAGCGCTAAGGACAACTGTCCGGGTTCCAACGGACACGTGCTGTTTGTAAATACTTTGATGGCGAAGTGGGGTAACCGCTCAGGGATGTCGCAAAGTCGTGCCCGAATATAACACATCGTCTCTCGCTTTCACTTCAAACAAAGTACAGCGCGGGCTCGAACGCCCATCGACCACCGCCTCTTTTGACACTCGAATTCGCATAACAACGGACGCGGGAAAATTAAAAAGAAAATTCATCGATAAATTAAAAAAAATAAACGAACTTAAAATACATAAGTGTTGAATGTGTATAAAAGAAAATAATGCAATATTAATTATCGTTTGAAATAAATATAGATTAATATTTTTATTACTCAATAAAAATGAAAATGGCCGACCGTTGTGTCAAATCGCTTTTGATCTTGTGCTTCACGATTGTCTGCCACAATGGTGAAGCTGCCGAAAATGAAAAGAAAACAACATTACGTGAGTATTTATGTAATTAACGTAAATATATGTCATTTTTTAAAGCACACAATCCTTTCACATTCACTCCCAATCACAAAAAAATTTTAGGTACAGTTTCTCCCTGATACAGGCTATTTTTAAATCGAGCAATTTTTAATTTGTACCGAAAATCCGAGGCTTTTTGTAATATATCCAACATTTGTGTTAATATGCGTGTTAGAAAAAAATATTTAATCATTTTTGAAGTTATTTATGTATTTATTCTATATCTACCGCTCTAGTTAATTAATTATGGTGTAATAGCTCGGGTCGGGTTACTATGACGTCATTTAGCGCAAATAGTGCAACAACTATGACATCACATTAAGCACCACGGTTTCCCCGTCACCGAGCATTGCATATTATACGAAAAAGTCGGCTAAAGCGAAAAAACTAATTAAAGCTCTAAACTCTGTTTATCCGTTTCATCCATTTTTATAGTTTTAGTTATAACAAAATTATGATAAATAATGATTCTAATAAAATATTTGATCCATTATGACATTCAATTATTAAGAAACCTCAGCAACGCTCCTGGCATTTAACTGGTGGGACCTTCCCATAAAAAGGCATCCCAAATCTTATTAATTCTTGACGTTACGAACACTACAGCGATCATTTACACGGTGGGACTGCGGTATTTGACATCCCTTGTCATTGTTGCTTTTCTGTCTGATTTTAATAATTTTTGTTGTCAAATTTTGATTCACTCCACCCAGAATAAACTAAAAGTAAATTTGATTTTCACAATGGTGTGCCTAGTTTTAGATTTTTTATTACCCCAGGAATTACGTCTATTTTATGACTAATATTTAAATATAAGAAGTTAACTTATGGTAATTAAATTAAAAATAAAAATTAAGTAAAATAACGGGTACAGGCGTTCTCTGTAAAGAGAGTAAAAGATCATACTATTGCAGATTTGCATGTGAAGTTTGCAAAAGTCTCGAGATTTTTAACACATGCAGTTTCTTCATGGCGGTTTTCTTCTTGCGCATCACATAAATTACATCGGTGCTGGACCCGGGGATCAAACTCGATGTCTCGGTCGAAATTATATTGGTAAATTATGGTGTTTTGGACGATGGCAATATTACTGTAATATGTCGATTTATTAACTTTGATGTCATATAGCTCGGAGCTTAGACTCGGAGCTCTGTATTTCAGCCAGCACGACAGGCAACTAGGAAATATTGCAAAGTGATTGGTAAGCATACAATAAAAGATCCGTAGATTACATTCACCTTTGGTTCACAAAGTAAAAGCTTTTGTAATAAACATAAAAAAATCAAATGCAATAATATAATACTTACCCTAGTTATATATTTTGCAAGTAAGTCAGTATCTTATTCGATAAGTTAAAAATCAATCTGACTTTGTGTGACATTTTTTTGTTCTCCGCTCGTGAATAATTTATCGTCGGCCTCGAAAGTGACAAAATAAATCGGTGTTTTTTCGAATAAAGCAAGTTTTGTTTTTAACAGTCCGACATTTCTGTAGTTACGTGAAGTCTGTACAACGACTTTTAGGGTGCCCTTACAATTTTTTCAAAGAATGTTGCAGAAATTTTGTTATAATTGTTATATTGTTGTCCAAATAAGAATAAGCTTGTATTTGAAGTTCACATAAATAGTCGAATGGTTGATTCTATTCTAAGTCCTTACGTTTCACAGACCATACCAGAGACCATTACGCTATTTGACTATATGACGTTTCAAGTACACAGCAATAGCCACCAGGGTTTAGGTGGACAAAAAATCCACACAACGCGCGAAAAGAGATCGCTTTATGTGTGTTTGCAGCGTATTGATTGCGTAATCGCGTGATCGTTCTATATTCTAAATTCAAGGACGATCTGACCAATCTCTTTCGAGTTATTGGTGTTCAAACATTTTGATGCTTTTCGTTAATAATGCAAATTCAGTTTTGAATATTACTAGCTTACTTGCTAACCTTACTACAGAGCTACCAGCTCAGTGTTCGGGCGGTCACCTCAAAATGTATAGTACGCTAGCAACCCGAGCTCCGATCCTCGGTGCTTTACCACGAGCTCGGCGATGAAGGAAAACATCGTGAGGAAACCTGCGAATATCGAAAATTTTCTAAGACATGTGAAGTCTGTCAATTCGTACTAGATTCGCGTGGCGGACTATGCCCTTAAACTTTCCTTGCAGAGAAGGCCTATGCCCAACAGTGGGACATATATATATACATAGGCTGTAATTTTAACTTTTTATTATATAAGATAGTAGATCAATAGCCGAATGCAAAAAATCTTAGGTCTGACTTACAATTTTTCGTTTCGCAGACCCATACACTAACCAAAGAAAATTACTCAAACGTACAGATCGAATTGATGATAGTCGTTATTATTATATGAATTATATCTAAATATTGTTACTACAGTGCTATAGTTGGCAATTGTCGTCTAGGTGTGGCGAAATATTTCACTCGGTTTAGCAACGTGCGTAATAATGACGAAAATTTCTGACCTTTGGCTTATTGCGTTATACCGATTGTATTGTACCCTAATACCTGTCACAATGAAGTGATTCTGTGAGAAATGCCGTGAAATTGTTTTAGGCAATTAAATTATTGAGAAATTACAATATATATATATATCGAGAGACAAAGTCACTTGCCATTTTATACATTAACAAATCTTGTACCGCAAAATCATTAGTACACAACAGAAAGAAAATGTGGTACAAAATTACAAAGATTGCAATCTAAGTTCATCATATCTTTCAGCGTTTATTATATTCGACGAAATGTCGACTAAGACGTCCTCAGATTATTCTTTTAGCATTTTTTTTCTTGAGAATCGTTAAGCACACGTCACGTAAATATTTAAATGTTACTCAAACAAAGTCTGTTTATCTGTGGTCGAACTCAATGCTTCTCTTTGGAAATGACAATGACTGAATATAACATTAAAGTTAACATATCTTTGTATCTACAGAAATTCACGACCGTATTGAGTTCAAAAGAACGTATACAAATTAAAAATATGCAATTTTTTTACACAAATATATATTAAAAAAAGGAAAACTCAAAACACGAAAAAGATGGCCGTATTCTTTCGATCTAGTAATAATTAGGATCGTTTTCTTTCGATCTAATAAATAAACGTACTACAATCTATTATATATTCTATTGTTGTCTGTTTGGATAGTGATTCTAGTCATTCGTGCCACGGCCGTTTTCGCCTATTACGAGCTGGTTCCGTTGATGAAATCCCATAAAGCAAACAAGTTATATCAATGTCTATTTGTTAAGACGAATAGCAATTACGCTACTCCGCTTTTGAAGTAATGCGGAAGTTATTTTGGATGACACTACCAATTGCCGCATGTATTTACATTATAATTATATGAGATGATTAGGTATTTTTTTATAGTAAAAGGGGTAAATGAGCTTACGGCTTGCCTGATACAACGTCACAGGAGCAGTACGTGTGTTGCCGGCCTTTTAAAAATCTCATCGGTCCGGAAACGCCACTGGTGACAACTGATTTCACGAGTTGATAGTGCATGGAAGAAATTACATCAGATTTAAACGTGTATATGTTTTTTTGAAAAAATAAACGTCTGAAAAATCTCGATTACAAAAAAAGAGAAAAAATTCACAAACATGATCGCGTCGAATAAAAAGGTACTTTAATAATGTAAAAATATTTTTATTTAGTAAGGAGGAGAATTGAGAGTTACTTTAAAAACATTTAAAATAATATAATGTTTTGTGTTTAAAAGCACGATAAGGATATTGCTTAAAATAGCGTTTTAAGAATCTTATATATATAAAAATATACATTTACATGCAAATAATTATATGTAAAGTGTAAGAGCTTCTTAAATTAAAAATAAATTAAGAAAACGTATTCTTATCTCAAACGATATGGACAAAAATGCATTAAGTGTTACTATAACCAAATTATATAAATTATATTTATTGTATATCTTTATTCGAAATTTCGATATCATAGCATTTATAATATATTAATATAAAGATAACTATTTTACTTATATTCTAGAGTTCATGTTGTTAACGTAATCAGCAAACAAAATAATATTGAACTTTTAAAATTTTCCTTATTTGGTAAATGAGGAGGTCATTTAGTTTTCAATGTCACATTTTGTTTAAGGTGCATTTACGCTTCTCGGTGTAGTGTATTTGTTTCGAATATCATTACACGTTTGGGCGATGTTTTCATTGACCTACTTTTGTACCAATATGCACCTATTAAATGGACTTGTTTTTGTCTGACTATTAAATGAAGACACCAAAATTAAACGCAGAGGAAAACACTGCGGTAAATTATTCGTGTCAGTTGCTGTAAGAAAGGCAAACGCTGGAAGACGCAGTAAATTTTAACCAGGCTGAGAGATATTATTATCAAAGGATAGTATCTAGGAATGCGATTACGATTAAATTATGCAATTCACATTCTTAAGCTCTGGTACAAAATGCTACAAATAAAATCACAGTGATTTTTATACTGAAATAACTGATATATTTCGTCAATAGCCTAATGGTTTAGGGTACGGCCTGCGAATCGTAAGGTCATGGGTTCGAATCCACCATTCGACTATTGCCGTGAACCATCTCCTAGCACAAGCTTAAGCTTAGTTGGAATGGTTAACAAGATTGTTAGTAATATTTCTGAAAAAATAATAAAAGAAATATTGCTAGCTTTCTTTTAAAAAAAATATCAGTATAATAAAAAAAAAATGTATAATAAGCTCTCATATCCTTTTTAAATCCCACACACACACAGCCCAGGCGTAAGGTAGCTAGGCTTTCATTTTTCTACAGAATGCAATTTGGAGACTGTGCTCGGGAACTACATGATCTAATTCCCCCATCTCCGTTCCACCGTGGACTTCAAGACACACTGCATGCAGCCTTTTGTTGTGAACATCCCTCAAACCCGAACGAAGTGCTTTGCGTCGTCTTTCATTGTTCGTACAGCAAGGGACTGGAATAGCTTGTAATATATAACAAATATATTAAAAAAAATATCACGTACAATACCAACGCATCATATGATTGATTCTATATGAGTTATTGTCTTTGCACAATAATAGTCGTGGCGTCGCAACCACCCAGTGCGTTTTGGCTCTAGCGTGTCTATGCCTTATTATATAATTATAATATGAATCTACGGTAGTTGAGCGTGTTGCGTTAATTGCAGATATAAAATTTGATTTTCTACACGCGTATGTTGCATTATTGATACATTGATAGTATATACAGTAGACTATTTACTACTAGAAAGAGAGAGATGATAAAAAAGTTGGTGAGATCATCATATGACAGATGTCACTAACTTTTTATGGAGGCTTACCCTAAAAAAAAGTGGGCATATGAACACACGATTCAGTTGTGCCACTATGGTCTTCCGATTTAGTACCATTGACATTCTAATATGACTGCAGTTTTTAATGTTTGGTAATAAATTAGAACACCTGATGTCAAAGTTACAAAAAGATAATATCCCCTTGATTATCGGTGACTTGTTGTTTCCAATATTTCATATAATTTATTTTTTGACTTAATAATATATTTATTTATGAAATTTTTTCATCTATTATTTTATTGTATAAAATATATTGTAATCTCTTAACTGTTTTATTCATGTATCTTATTGATTATACTCTTACTGTCTGTATAAATTCCATATAAAAGTAGTATTGCGCGCGCACGTCTTTACGAGTAGGTAGTCCCGGGCACCGTTGAAAATCAGCGCTGTCTCATCCTTGCGACAGCATATGCTGAGACCGTGTCCGATATTGGCATCATATGTTTTGTAGTATTTGTCCGTGTAACTTTAACTATGTTTGTCTATTTTTCATTCTTTTTCAATGTGTTATATTCTGTCTGTGATGTGTTATTGTATTGTGATGCCAATAAATAAATGTCGATGTCTATGTCTAATATCGTACATAAAGAAATCTTCCAAATATGTCTAATCATAAAGTATTGAAAACGGTAATCTTCAGATCTATCGTGCTTCATTGTATTCGATTTATTCTTATTCTTGTATTCTTGTTCTTGTTGTTCTTATTGTATTTAAAAGTACAGGAGACCAATAGAAAGCCACTATTGTTCCTCCATTCCAATTGTATTATACAACTATTTCAATAGCTCACATCAAGAGTCGGAAGGTGGTTTTAAACCTGTAACTATGTTCAGAACCTTCTTGAACCTAGTCTTCACGGAAAAGCTACATAAAAACAACATCTCGCATGTGCTTTAAATAACTTCTAGACTATTTACATCCGGGATATAAGCTAAAAAGCCAGATGCAAATAAAAGCAAAATGCTTACGACTGTAAATGTAAATGTCTGTTGGTATTTACTTCATTAAGGCACTAGGTGCGTATAATACGTGCTGTAAATATTAACGTGTAAGATGGAAATAGTTCTTTGTTAATGTTACTCTTTCCAGTGACATTGAGAATATATTCAAGGCAACTTGTATATATTGTGGGTATCTATGCATATATTGCTTGGTACTAATGTTCCTCTTATTTAAATAAAATTAAAATGAGTTAATATATTGTGAGCTACTTTTCTCAACATTGTACACAACATATTTTATATTTTATCATATTATTAACAGCAATACATGAAGAGCCTTAGAAGTAATTTATTAAAGACTTACTGACTTTATTTCAGAGATTCACTTTTAAAGGGCTTTTCCTCCAGCATAACTCACTTGCTCTAAACTGTACACTAATTGTCTACCGAGAGAGTCCTCTCCTTTTTATCCTAAATTTCTAGTAGATGCATCTCTTTCAAAGACGGAAGCGGAAACGGCCTTGGTTGCTGACCACCGATAAAAGTACTTTAGTTGACTAAAGTACTTTTATTTTAGTCAGTCCATTAACATAGTATATTTTATAGATTATAATATTTAAAACTAAAATGGCATTTAGTAGGACTAACTGTCGCTAACAATACGTTATCTACCTTTCACAGTATGTTTCCATACATTTTTTGTGATAGAAATGCCTTGTGAAGAAAATAGACCCAATTTATTTACGAAGGGAACGTAAACTGAATGTAATGCTAAGCTGATGCTGAGCTTAGTCAGTTCTAGATTTTGCCATTTTACTGGTAGTTTCTTCGCTATTAACGATAAAAGCGCCCTTTAATGTTTCTTTTGTTACAACTTCTCCCAACTGCTGCCACTGCGGGAGACGAAATTGACGGTTTCCTAAGTGGCAGCTGTGTTCTAAGTGCCGATTGAAGGTTCTGATCAAGTCTATACACGGCATATAACATAGAACAAATCGTCCACCTGATGTAATACACTACTTATAATGAAGTCAGATAACTTTATTACTTTTTGTTCCAAACCAGATCAAGGTATGTATGCAGACCGCCGAAATAAGTATTGAGACAGAGACCCCCGGGACGTGCTCTCCTTGAGCACAGTGCGTTCCATTAGAGATCCCGGAGCCCCTCGTCATGCACTGAGGAAAGGGATACCGGGGATGTTTTAGTGGGTAAAAACCCCACATAACCGCCGCCTTCCCCCCAGAAGGCGGGGGTTTTTTTTGAAGATTTCCTCCCCGATAACAAAAAAAAAAGATTACCACCTATATGAGCCGTACATAAATTACCAATGTGTTTAGCGGAAATTTTGTCATGCTTATTTGAATTTGTAGTTTTTTTTTTTAATAATGATAGTTTTGTTAACCGTTGCAAATACGCTTAAACTTGTGCTTAGATGGCTTACGACGAGACAAATGGTAGGTTTAAACCTACGTTATAATGTTTCGTAGACCGTTTAACATTAGGCTATTAACGCTTCAAATAATAATATAAATACAATAAATTTGATTAAAACAATGTCTATACTACATAATCATTATCCTTAAGATTGTTAAGGATTACAAACAATGAAAACAATAGCTCGTTAATTTTAACAGCCAAAACTTCTATGACTAACCTCCTAGAAATATCCGATGCGATTTACTTCTGGACTTTGTTGTTCGGATTGAATAACATACGACTGGTGTTTGGTAAACGTGGGCTGGTCCAGCCTTGTCTATCCTTATGCACAGCGTGTCCTAATGGTCAAGGCGTACGTGCTGTGAATACGATAGAAGTGAGGCTGACGATTGGGACATCCAATGCGCCGACAAAAAATCGACAACGACATTGACCCGTCAATTCGTTCGAGTGGGAAAACCGTTTTGCATAAAACCGTGGTATTATAAGTGTTATATAACATTTAAATCTTCTAATATACGCTAATACAAGTACGTTAACCTTTACTTAAAAAAAATAATGAAGATATGAAAATTATAGGAAACTTGGTATCGTGGCATTATCATTTAATGTCGTTGACTACGATTAGAGTCTATATTTTTGTCTTTGTATGTATATTTAATGTATGTGAATTATTGATAACTAATTTATGTAGGTATATTTATTTGTTATATTTATAACCAGCTGCGTTCAGCGGTGTTACCCGTGATTAAAAATTATTCATTAATTTGTCTCTTGTTTGCTTTTGATTTGCCATATAACATAAATCATGCAATATAAAACATTCTAATATTTCTTTTAGCATGAGTGTCCAAATGCTCATTATGCTGAAATTTAATTAACCGACTAATTTTTTTTTGTTAACGAGGAGGAAATCTTCAGAAAGATACCCCGCCTTCTGGGGGGAAGGCGGCGGTTATGTGGTTTTACCCACTAAAACCTCCCCGGTGGCCCTTCCTCGGTGCATGGTGAGGGGCTCCGGGATCTCCAGTGGAACGCACCGGAGCCCCTCTGCACTGTGCTCGCAGTGCAAGGCGACACGGGCCAGCCGATGTCGCCTTCTTCCCGGGTCCACCTTGGCGGACGACAAAGGCCCCCACCCTTGTCGCCCAATGAACCCGAGGCCCCTTTTAGTCGCCTTCTACGACAGGCAGGGGATACCGTAGTCTTATCCTTGAGAGCCCAGAACTACAGGGTTGCGGGCCGGTCTGCCCCCGGCCCGCCTGCGCCATCTCCGAACGGGATCGGCCCTCTCCCGATCCCGATCGAACCGACTAAATTTACCGACGGAAGGAAATTAAATCTTAATTTATTAGTATTATGATCAAGCGTACCATAAGTTATAATTACCCAATCAATTAGATGCGGTTTCAAAATTCTCGTAAATTGACAAGAAGTACGGTCTCATGAAGCGCAACCGTGTCCACCCGGAGCCTTGACATCGCTGCCAGTTGTGTCAACTCTTTGCGAAACAGTTTTTCGTAGTAACGTCACGTCTACGGTGTTACGCCCTTTTAGCGACAAATTAAAAATAATATAAAATTATTAATGTACGATGTTGGACTCTGAATGTTAATACGCAGAAGTTTCTCGAAGCTTCCGACATGTGGTTTTACCTTAGAATATTAATTCTGAACACAGCTGATTAACACAGAAGATTTCCATTGTGTGGGTCTTCCATCGCGTCGGAAAGAACCGAGAATTATTGCATACCGTCCAAGGCAGAAAAGTCACCAATGCCAGCGTAGAACAACTACTTGGCTTGGCACACAAATGAAATAAGTTCGTTAAGCTGGCAGCTGAACTACATCGGCGTTTTTATTGGAGAAAGTCATCTTAGTGTCCAGAACAAGACATTTTTAAATTTTAAGGGTACAATGTACTAAGAAGCTCTGGGCATAGCTCTTTCTAGCCTTGTTCTGTACGCTGGCGTACAGAAGTTGATGAACATTGCATTTATTTCGAGTGTGTAATTTTCTTCTAATGTTTTCACTTTCTCACCAACTTCGTACATAATCACAATATCTTGAACTTGAACGCTCGACATGTCCTACAAGCGTTTCTTGCACAAGGTCACGTCACATAAGCAAGCTTACATAAGCAGTAACGTGGTCGCAGCCCGTAAACCTACTTTTCAATTCGTTTTCGTACCACCGGACCGAGGTTGCGCGGCTTCGTTCTCGATTCTCGTCCAAGATTCTTTACCGTTTGCGTAATTCACTAATATAGAAAATCGGTATTTTCGAATGTACAATTCAAAACTGTCAAACGGAATTTTTCCTTTTTCAACCGACTTCATAAAAAGAGCAGGTTCTCAATGTTTTTTTTATGTTTGTTACCTCATAACTGTCAACTGGCTGACTGATTTTGATATTTTTTTTATGTGTAAGCTGGTACTTCCCAATTTAGTCCAATTCTGACAATGGCATCCATGAGAAAACCATATTTATAAACCATAAGTCATAAATTTGCATTAAGTATGTGCGCGACAAATAGAAGAATGACTCATTATCACGCCAACTGATTTCGATGATTCATTTTTATTGGAAAATATGTACTTTAAGGGTAGTTTGGTGATAGACTTGGTTAAGTTCTACGATAATTCGGAAATACAAAGAGGTGTCCGCACATAAAAACATTTAACTTTTAGTCGAATTTGAAGTCGTTTTTTGTTTTTAATCGTAAATGTACTTGTTATCGCTATTATTAAATTAACATATTTACCTTTACAGCGGACTACCTCCCCTCATGTCAGAGAAGCGATCCCGAGCTGGACTCCTGCATCAAGAACTCCTTCAACAGCCTCCGACCGCACTTGGCTCGAGGCCTGACTGACCTCGACGTGCCTCCAGTGGAACCGCTATTAATAGACCGCCTGGTGATGGAGAACTCCGCGGGCCCCGTGAGGGTAACCGCTGCGTTCAGCAACATAACTGTGATTGGTCCGAGTAACTATACTGTCACTAAGATTAGGTGAGTAGATATCATGTCTTTTTCCTGTTGATATGGACTTGTTATTGTCATTTGTTGTTGCAATTATATGTGTTGATTTACCACGGGCTCGGCGGTGGACAAAAATATCGTAAGGAAACCTACATGTCTTAGAATAAAATTCTAAGGCATGTGAAGTCTGCCAATTCACACTAGAGTCACGTGGCGGACTAGGCCCTTATACTCTATTTACAGAGAAGGCCTGTGTTCAACAGTGGGATATATATATATATATATTTATAAATAAAGGCTGTAACTTTAACTTTAACATAATATCTACGAGCCTATAATATATATCATTGAAGTTGTCGATCTCAAGTTATTGTGGTCGATCAGTTGCTTATTGTAGTCTCAGAATTGCATCATTTTAGTAATTCAGCGTTTCTTTAGTAAGCGTGAGACATGCAGACCGCAAAACTATTGTAATAGGTTGTCAAATATCTCCCTTCCGCCTTTTGTCTTTTGAATTTCGCGGCTATGTACAAAGCGCTACAGAGCTCGTATCTAGCAATACTATACATAATTTGAAAGGTCTTGACATAACCTACAAAACGACGCTATGCATAATTAGTTTGGATATTGCGTTCAACAGTTATAGACGTGTAAACATGAAGTTCACTAACGCCGAAATTCGCGCTATTTTAAAGTTTTCCTTCGTTAAAGGCAAATCCGCTAGAGAAACGTTCCGTGAGATTAATGGTGTTTTGGGGATGGTACTCTATCACTTCGAACCACGGAGGAATGGTTTCGACGATTCAGAGCCGGTGAAAACGACACCATGGATAAGCCAGCCGGCGGAAGACCTGTGACGACAAATACCGATCAAATCATGGACTACATCGAGTTAGACCGGCATGTGGCATCTCGTGACATCGCCCAGGAGATGGGAGTTAGTCACCAAACCATTTTAAACCATTTGCAGAAGGCTGGATACAAAAAGCTTGATGTTTGGGTGCCGCATGATTTGACGCAAAACCTTCTGGACCGAATCAACGCCTGCGATATGCTGCTGAAACGGAACGAACTCGACCCATTCTTGAAGCGGATGGTGACTGGCGACGAAAAATGGATCACATACGACAATATCAAGCGAAAACGGTCGTGGTCGAAGGCCGGTGAATCGTCCCAAACAGTGGCCAAGCCGCGAATTTCGGCGTTAGTGAAGTCCATGTTTACACGTCTATAACTGTTGAACGCAATATCCAAACTAATTATGCATAGCGTCGTTTTGTAGGTTATGTCAAGACCTTTCAAATTATGTATAGTATTGCTAGATACGAGCTCTGTAGCGCTTTGTACATAGCCGCGAAATTCAAAAGACAAAAGGCGGAAGGGAGATATTTGACAACCTTATATTAATGTCGCTTATTCCATTTCATTCTATAATGTATTTCAGTTTCAGCAATGTCTGTTCGTTGTTTTCATTACAGTAGCCACTTTCAGAGTTTTAGCGATCAAATTACGACCAATTCTTTTGCAAATCATTCTATGTCTAGCAATGAATGTTCTACGGACTCGTCGAATAATAAAGATTTCGTAAATAATCCTTTCCAATAAAAACAATTTTAATGCAACATTATTGCTATTTACATAATTGTTCAAGACAGCCAAAATTTCAGTTTCTGTCAAATTTTCTTTTTTTTTCTAATTTAAGAAGCTAATTTTCGACGGTGACGAAATCTAGGCAAAAGTAGAAGAGAGAAAGAGAGAAGTTAGTTCTATACTATTCATATAATTTCAGGTCAGATTTAAAAAAGATGCGAATCGACATGGGGCTGGCCCTGCCGCGCATTGAAGTGTCTGGTCATTATGAGGTTTCTGGACAAGTCCTGCTCTTTCCTGTACGATCTCAAGGAAACTTCTGGGCCGCCTTCAGTCAGTGATGTATTATTTATTACAAAAAGCCTAATAGATAAAACAAAACCATGTTGCATCGCCGAGGCCCTCTTTCGTTACTCATACATTTGTCTGTCATGGGTCCATCGCTGTTTTGTATTTTTTCAAAACAAAAGAATGCTATCAAATATTTTAGTCATAAATATTACTAACATTTTTGTCAACCATTCCAACTAAGCTTAATCCAGTGCTAGGAGATGATTCACGTTAATAGACGAATGTTGGATTCGAACCTTTTTTTTTTTAACGAGGAGGAAATCTTCAGAAAGATACCCCGCCTAGTGGGGTTTTTACCCACTAAAACCTCCCCGGTGGCCCTTCCTCGGTGCGTGGAGAGGGGCTCCGGGATCTCCAGTGGAACGCACCAGAGCCCCTCTGCACTGTGCTCATAGAGAGCACTTCCCGGGGGAGGTTACTCCCTCCCCCCTGTGCCCTCGCAGTAATTCGATTCGAACCTACGACCCTAAACCCGACCAATGATCAATTGATCGCGACAGATAGAAGTTAAGGCTGATTTACATTTAACTTCACGCCATATTTTTTTTTCTTCTTTATCTTTTCTAACCTTCCTCCAAATCTATGTCAGAAATCAGTCCTCTCTTGCACATTCAATGTCATTGTCATTTGGGCTCCACCTAGCGTCAATCTTATTCACCTTGGCATTTTGCAAGATGATCATCAAAATGCCAAGGTGACAAATTCAGAATATGAATATTTTAATTGATAAAACAGTTGAAAATTAGACGTTACTTGCACCGGCAAATACTTAATGTAAGGAGTAACTTGGGCTACTTTTATTTTAATAATAATAATAATAAAGCTCATTTGTTACCATCCTTTGAAAAAAAAAATAACATCTATGTTATATTTTTTTAAAAGAAGACACAAAAATCTATAGTCTTATAAGGAATAGCAAAAGACAATAGGCTCAGCGTGTACTGCGTGACATAATGTCAAACAGTGCTGATTTTCAGCCTACCCTTCGGTACTCGCGCGCCGCGTCAGAACAGGCTCGCAGCCTGCAGCAAGCAAGCAAATAGGTTTTGTGCTGTTATTTTAGAACATTTTAATAAATCGCGGGTAACATCGTGGAGCACAGCACAAAAGTGATAGCAAGCAATTGATTAATTGTATAATCGTTGTTTAGCAACCAAATAAATAAATTATTATTTATATTAACAAACGAAAACAAGGAATGTTCATTTGATAATTTTTATCCATATAAACTTTCTCGTAAATCCATTCACTCAAAAAGGCATACAAAGATGTTCTTATAAATCTGAATTAGCTTCACATTCATGTTACCTATATTTGTTTCATGTCCTCATTAAAATTACTCTTAGCTTTAAAAAGTTTATTTTCAATTTTCAGTGGACGTAGCTGCTATCGCTAAAATCTACGGCAAGGAGATTGACCGTGAGGGTGTGAAATACATGTCCATTGAAAGACTGCTTGTGGATTTCAAGCTTAAGAATTCCCGCTTCAAGGTCAAAGACACTGTCAATCACGGAAGTGTAATAGGTAAGTCTCTTTTTTTTATAAAAAAATTACAAACAAAAGACAGACTAACAGAATAACGGACAAATGCACAATTATACTTAAAAATCATTCTAGTATACTTTTATAAGTCGGTAAAAAACATTTTAGAACTAATATATATATTTTTTTTTTAAAATAAAGCTAGCAATATTTCTTTTTTTTTTCAGAAAATATTACTAACATTCTTGTTGACCATTCCAACTTAGCTTAAGCTTAAGCTAGGAGATGGTTCACGTCAACCCACACACACACAACTTTACGATTCGCAGACCGTACCCTAAACCATTATATTATTACTACTATACTATTGACTATTGACTATATTATCAATTTAGGTCAACAAAGGGAATATTTTTATGTCATGTACCAAACTATTGTAATGCGATGATTACATTACACAAGATATATAGTTGAATTTCAATAGCCTAATAAAACTAAATAAGTTGGTGGTGGTTGGGGTGGTTGGTCAAGAAAAATAAATGCAAAAATATGTAGCTGCAACCAAAAGAGCTTTGCCGCTCGTACTCCTCTAGAAAAACCGGTTTACGTTTTTTATTTATTAGATGAATACGAATAATAGCCGGTTTATACCATTACTTTCAGTTTTCGGTGTTCCAATTTAAATTGATAACCTCTTTATTCGGTAGTATATCGATAGGTTCGTCCGTTTTAAGATTTGTTCTGAACTAAACATAAACTTTTCATCCTTTTGTTGTGAACATCCCTTAAACCCGAACGAAGCTCTATGCATCCTGTTTCATTATTTGCATAGCAAAGGAGTGGAATACGTCTCTCTTTTCAATGTGGGTGTTTTCAAGAGTAGAGCGAATAGGCATTTACTAAGCTAGTGCGCAATACCACCCAGGACTGCATTTCTACTTAACATCAGGTGGGATCGTAGTCAAGCATTTGCTTAGAAAGTGTAAAAAAATTATACCATATCAATTCTACACTCGTTAGCAAAAATAAAGGGTCGGCTAAGACAGTTTGAATATCTCGGAAGATAAAGACGTTAGCTAATGTACGCTAGTATATCTTACGTATATTTGGAGAATACAGTATTTTCATTAAATTTTATTTTTATTTAAATTTTACGCCACATGGAGGCAACAATAATTACTAAAATTAAAAAATCTATATTATACAAGTTTACGTAAGATATCCTTTTCGTTTAAATTTATAATTTTTAATGAATATGAATATAGATAAATTAATAAAAATATTTTATTTTACTTTAAGAATATTTAATAGTGCACAATTTATTTCAGTTAGCTACCTAACTTCTTTATCTTCCGAGGTATTCTAACTTTCTTAACCGACCCTTTATTTTTGCTCACGGCTATATATGTAATTGCAGGCGAAGCTATGAATCAGTTCCTGAACAACAATGCACCTGAAATTATAGAAGAAATGAGACCAGCGGCATCCGTCGCCATAGCCAAGCATTTTAAAACATTCCTCAATGCTGCCTTCACAAAAATCCCTATCGACCTTTGGCTTAAGCCTTAAATAATGTGTGGGTTTATTTAGCAGGGTTCTTGTTAGGATAAACAATTTGATACTGACTGATTTGATACAATTGAAATACAAATACACGCCTCGATTAGAGGTCGCCTGAGATCACAGTACGGTCCTGGTACTTCTATTTCGCTTTACTCCCATACATACATACATAAGCGCATTCAAATCGTAATCGTAGATTGATGGTACTCCATACCTGTACTTTTAAAATAGTACAAAAACACCTTCACTGGGTATAACCACTGTTAAAGCTGTGATTTTTTTAACGGACACAATTTTTTTTATTTATTTAGTACGTTGGATTAATCTGCAATGTTCTTATTTTCAATTACAACGTAATCTTTTTGAGATCTTATTTTTTATAATTTTGTACAATATTTAACACTAGTTTTACTAACAAAAGTGCAAGAAATCTTTAAATTTAAGTTACGGAGACAAAACTTAATGTTTGTAATAGAATATTTTAATTACAAAGGCTAAGTTTTAGATATTTATTTAAGTACATTAAGTTTATGAAAAGTGTACCTTTTGTTTTAGTAATTTAATATATACCAATGAAAGACAAACATGTGTTATTATTATAAGTAATTATATTAATTGAGATTAACAAAATAAAAAAACAAGCTCTCACCATTTATACCTAGAGGGGCGGCAGAGACGGCCATATATCGTACAAGCACTTTGAAACAAATTGTGTTATTATATTCCAATCGTTAATTACTTTTGTTTAATTTTAAAAGGTAAGTAAAAAAAGCCACAATTTCATTAGCTTAAATAGTTTTGTAATAATTTAATGATTAAAGAAAATAAATAATAATTTATCTTTACAATATAGTTCTAAAAATATTTACATTATTAATAATTGCTATTTAAGAATATGTCATCTGCATTGAGCGTACCAAATGCATGATCGGCTAATGGCTTTAAGAAATCACGAAGAGCTTCTTCCATTGGCTCTTGAAATTCGTTGGCCAACTTTTGCCAGTTTTCATTGAGAAACACATTCATTGTATCTCCTGTAACAAAAATGGTTATGTGTCGTCAAAAATGTTATGTGTGTGTTTCGTGTCTCGTAATGCAATCAATTGTTCAAATCATTAGGTATCTAGTGCTCTAGGATCGATTTGTTTTCGTTGTTCTAGTTTGAGTTTGTAGAATGCATCTTTCAAATTACACTATTTCACTATATAAGTGCGATATATGTTAGCAATAAGTATTATAATTTACGGCGTCAGCTACTTTCTTATTTCCTACTCCATTAATTACATTTTTTTTGTACATGTAGGTAGAAACACTCACCCATTTCGTTATCCCCATCGAATAGATTGTCCAGATTCATAGTCGCTGATCCAACATTAAATTTGACATCAAGTTTGTCACACGCTAAAGCATCCGGGGCATTTTCTCGGTGAATACGGCCCAAAGTTATAGTTAGTACTGCATCAATGTCACCTGCGTATGAATCTCAGTATTAGTTCTTAAATCTTTTAATACAATTCGAACATCTGGCGTGTCAACCCTCTCAACCACCTTCAAGTCATAATGCATCCTGCCTAAACCAACGGCCCAAGTGGTCGTGGTAACAAGGGTAATCATTTTATTACAGTCTCTTATCTCACTTTTTAACCTTAAACGGCTTAGGCAGAGACAACAATCGTTGTCCCCTTTCCACGGAGACTATTAGCCCACCGATCACCGAAACCATATTTTGGCTTATGTTTGATGCTAGCTGTACCTGCGCGAGTTGCTACTCCACTAACTAAAATAAATTCTAAGGAAAGACATTACACAAATATTGGGGAGATTCGCTGTTTGCTGTTTGCGTTTCAATTGAACTGTTACGGCAATATATGAAATTCATTGGACTGATAGTGGCGCCATCTGTAAATACCAACTCAGTAACCTTAGTAGACTCGCACACTGCATTACACTGTTGAAGATCATCACAGGATCAAATGCATCGTTTACGATTCTATAAAGGACATACAGACAAACATTCCTTTTTTAGATACCATACAAGCGGCCCTAAATGTTTGAACGCATGCATAAATATTTGACAATGAATAAATATGTCAAAACTTTTCGTTACTGACATTTTTAAATGTAAAATGCGCCATTATTAAAATATTCTGGATTTATGTTGTCGATTCGAAACTTTATGTTTGACTGTAAGAACATTTTATAAGTGGGTTAAGCATCATATTTGACAAGTGATACTCTATAGGCAGGGTACAAATTTAAACAAGTTTGGAGGAAATCTGCAAATCCAAAACATATATACAAGCCGGCTGGAATTTGTACCCACGACGTAACGATAGTAGCTTAGCCACTAGGATTACTACCGCTTATAAAACTTATAAATGTAATCAAATAAAGAAACTATCATACCAAGTTACCTTTACCGTTCACAGAAGGCAAAGAATTATCAAAAGATAAAAACATACACCAGAAATAGTTCAGTTTTTAGTAGTTTTTTTTGTACAGCACGCGATAACTTATAAACATGTTACCATATTTAGCTGAAAACGCTCCTTCCCCATCTATAGGCAGCAACAGCAGCTTGCCAGACAATGAGTAATGGCCTCTCATTCTCAATTCGGGTATGTACAGCTTGGCGATTACTTCGTGCTTCGACGAGTTCACTCTGTGGAGGTTAATACGTTTAAAACGATATAAATATTTACACACTGTTTATTCTATAGCTTATTCTTTAGCTAAGCAAGACCTATCCTGTAAACGCCTGTGCCAAGTTAACTATTAATTTTCTGTTTAGTAATGCAGAATATTTTAAACCGGAGCGGTTTAGGATTTGCTCCACTCTAGTCACGTTAAGGTTATTGAACACCAACATAATGAACATTTTTAACAAACAATACATAAAACAGCGAAAAGTTGTGAAGTTAATGCCATCGCAGTTACAGGCGTAGACTGCAAGCAAATAATTGGCGAGTGACAATGTTAAGATAAAAATTAAACTAAATTTGAAATTAAAAATTAACTAATAAAAAAAACTATTTGTAGATTAGTGATTTTTTATACATACTAATACTAGAAAAAAAGAGGTCGATATCGTCCGTTTTCGAATATGAGTTTAATTCTATACTAATTCTATTGAACGGCGCATTCTTACCTAGGTTCAACCTGAATTAACCGTTTCTCAACAATTGGTATCGTGAAGGTCTAGGTAACCGCGACGGTACAATAAAAGGTACGGCGGAGAGAAGCTCAGGGGTGTAAAAAATGCCATTTGCAATTTTATAGAGGAATGTGAGGTCTAGCATGCGTCTTCGATCCGCGAGTGAGGCTATTCTGAAATAATTTAATCTCTGTCGGTGTGACGAAAGAACCTTTCCCAAATTAGCAGAGTATACTAAATGCCACAAAAATCTTTTTTGGACGCTCTCGAGTCTATCGATATAAACTTTGTAAAATGAATTCCAGGCGACACTGCAATACCCCAAGCCGGAGCGAACAAACGAGTTAAACAAGAGTATTTTGGCTTTATGTGATTTGAATTACAATTGCGAAGAATGAATCCTAGATTTTTGAAATCATTGGAGCACACTTTATCAATATGAACCTTTAATTTTAGTTTAGTATCAAGCAGGACTCCCAAGTCTCTTTCACCAAATTTAAGAGGTGGCAGAGCTCTACGGTTGCTTAGCCTGAACCTCTATGAGGAGTAATATTAGGTTGTCAAATATCTCCCTTCCGCCTTTTGTGTCATGCGGCACCCAAACATCAAGCTTTTTTTGTATCCAGCCTTCTGCAGATGGTTTAAAATGGTTTGGTGACTAACTCCCATCTCCTGGGCGATGTCACGAGATGCCACATGCCGGTCTAACTCGATGTAGTCCATGATTTGATCGATATTTGTCGTCACAGGTCTTCCGCCGGCTGGCTTATCCATGGTGTCGTATTCACCGGCTCTGAATCGTCGAAACCATTCCTCCGTGGTTCGAAGTGATAGAGTACCATCCCCCAAAACACCATTAATCTCACGGAACGTTTCTCTAGCGGATTTGCCTTTAACGAAGGAAAACTTTAAAATAGCGCGAATTTCGGCGTTAGTGAACTCCATGTTTACACGTCTATAACTGTTGAACGCAATATCCAAACTAATTATGCATAGCGTCGTTTTGTAGGTTATGTCAAGACCTTTCAAATTATGTATAGTATTGCTAGATACGAGCTCTGTAGCGCTTTGTACATAGCCGCGAAATTCAAAAGACAAAAAGGCGGAAGGGAGATATTTGACAACCTATTATATGCAAGGGCCCTTGAGATGGGAAAACCGTCCTAAGTTCAGTGAAATTATCTAGACTTAAAAACTTACTCGACATTTGTGATCCGCATGCTAGCGGGTCCTCTTACAGACACATCCGTGTAAGTAGACGACACTGAAATAGGTCCTGCCGTTTGTTCTATTGTAAGCGTTGGGATCAGTAATGGCTCACAGGGAGGTATCCCGTATGTTGGCAGTCCTGGAAATTGCGATAAGATTGTACTATGAATACTGGGAGTAGAAGAAAAAGCAACATAATAAAGCGTCTGTGTTTAACTACCCGTTGCCAGTTCAGGTATATAAACATTGAGTCCATCTCGTAGGCACTCCGCTAATGCTTCTTCATCTCTGGGACACATGAAACCGCCAACTGTAAATGTCATTTGTTAATTTTATTATCTTGTCAGATAAAATTACCTGTGTACACAGAATTTTGGCTTTCGGTTAACAAGATTGTTAGTAATATTTCTGAAAAAAAAAGAAATATTGCTAGCTTTCTTTAAAAAAAAATTGGTTCCTTGTCAGTAAGGAAATAAAATTAAGATCATTCAATACCATCTTGCTAATATATGAAGATACAAGCTTAATAAGCGTAAAAAAGCGAACGTCTTTTGCTACTGTCTGCCATGTTAGCATAAAAGGTCATTAAATCGATCGCAATAAAAATAACGTACTACTATTTGTTGCCGATTAAAATCTTATTAGTAACGACTAAAAATAATGTTCATAAAAACTTTAATTATCACACATTAAAAAAAAATAAAAATAATATAAGATTGTCGCCCTTTTAACCTTAGCGGGGTAGAGAGAAACTGCTTTCGGCGGCTTTTTACCTAGGTTATTAGGCGATGTGAACACATCGCAGTACATCGGGTACAAATTTTTAGCAAGTGATTTTTTTGTATTTAAAAAATCGAAAAAACGGCAATTCATTTGTACAACCCGCGACCATCGGGTCGTAAATCGAATCGCTTAAGCACTGATCTATAACTGCTTGTAAGCATAAAAAATATACGACATAAAATGATGTAGTAATTTAATGGGCCCATGTATTTCAAAATTTTTATATGTCTTTTAATTATATACTTACAGTTTATATAGGAATGTTCGTAACCAAAGGAAGTATTAAGAACAGCGAATAACCACATTAACTTCCACATTATTATGATATTAGCAAGCAACTAATCAGGTAGTAAAAAGAATTATAATGAAATTTATTACTACACTTTTTTATTTAAATACTCGTTTGGAAACGTGCTAATATTCATACTGTTATATATTTATCTCCATCTGTTATCTCACGTTTGTTAACCAGCAATGTATATGATATTATATTATGCAATATAAGATTGTAATGTTATAACGTGGAAAACTGCTTACGATTGCATTAGTTAATTTATTTAATAGTTAAGCTTTATTGGCTCTAATTCTGTCTGCAATCGATGCAAGTCTTAATATATTCTATATTCTAGAGATTAGGCAGCTTTCGAATCCCAGCAGGTTTGTACTGGCGAGATTCTGAGGGATTGAGGATCGACACCATGTATTCAGTTCATGCCCACGGTAAGATGATTTGCGCCTTCGGTTGTTAAATGGTCTCCTAGTCTCCTTGGAGGGCTTTCTCTAGTACAGGTAGTTCGCACACTCTTGGCATAAAATAAGGACCCGTACTGAGGAGTCCCCTGGCGCCGTTTAAAGAGATAAAATAAACATATAAATATACTGACAAACCCCTTAAGGGGGTGAGTTTAACAAGAAGGAAAGGCCTTGATAAATAACTTATAGGAATCCACCCGCGTTTTGGCCCATAAATCGAGGGAGGTGATGGGTTATAATGACCATATTTTGATTTGCGTATTCTAAAGACTAACTTAGCGAACTTTTAATGTAGAGTGATTTTTTTGGACGAACTACATAGATTGGCCGGTGAAGCTGGCCTTGAGAGGTGGCCATAGCTCTTAGGTCGAATAGCCTGAATCTCTATTGCTAGAAACTCGACACAAGGGTCCCCCCGGTGAGGGGTGACCTCAGCTTGGACGGTTACTGTGCTACGCGTAAGCATTCCGATCAGCATGCTTGCTTGCTTTGTAGGTGGTTGTTAGGCACTTCTGCTCTCAGTGGATGGAAAAAATGATTACAAGCCCGTGGTATTGAGGATCTACTTCCTGGCATTTTCTCTAAGAGTTCCAGCACGATAATAATGGCAATCATTTCATGGCGTCTAAGCAAACATAAAGTGACTCGCTTGCACTTTTGTGCATTAGATACTGACAAAAGAAAGCTAGCATTATTTCTTTTTTTTTTCCTGAAATATTACTAACAATCTTGTTAACCATTCCAACTAAGCTTAAGCTTGTGCTAGGACGTGGTTCATGGATTCGAACCCACGAGACCTTACGATTCGCAGGCCGTACCCTAAACCATTAGGCTATTGACGCTTCGCTTGAAATACAGCGATAAAATATCAGTGTGAACGCAATCTTGATAAATGATTTAGGAATGTGATTAAACGATCATTTGCATAACACGATGATTGCTTTTTTTATATAAAAAGCATACTCATGACAGTGCAACATGCACCTTTTATAGTGTCGTCAGACATTCGACCTAGAAACGATACGTTTAAAAATGAACTTTCCTTCAATGGAATTAAAGTGCATCTTCACAAATCAGTGCACGCCAGTTGCAATGTCGTAAGTTGGTGACGTAACAGATTGTAGGTCTGTCGCCGGTGGCGGGCGGTCGCGGCGACACGTTGGCACACTTTCGCGAAAATGGCGGTCCCAGTGACATAGTCTGTTGAGACAGAAACAAATATAATGTATTTACATATCATATATTACACAAGCCGGGCATAATGACCTCCTCATATTTGACAACCTCTTTGCTGGCGTAGCCTTGACCCTATAGACAAGTGGTTATACAATTTTATTCTCACCAATAATAATAATATATATGATAAATAATTTTTAATTCAAAGCAAAAAATCATGTACAAACTAGTTCGATAATAGCCGCAGTAGTAAAAACGGTGTCGTAAAACCAATACACGATAACGGCAAATACTTATTTCACTCATATTTGCTCTTTTATGGTTGATTGACAACCAAAGGTTGGCTAGAAAAAAAAGTTCGCCTTTGTACATGTATTTTGATGCAATAAAAATTTTCTGCAGTGCCTTTTTACCTCAGCTCCTCATTGGGAGGTGGTTGAACTCTAGGAGAGCTCACGCTGAATCTCTATTATCTAAGTTACATAGCCCAAGGGCTCAGAAGCTGCAATCTAATTTCGAGAAGTTCTAAAAAGTATACGATCATTATTGAGAAGCGTTTGCGCCATGAAATTTTACAAATAAGGTACAAAAATGCCCGACGCCATACACAAGGGTACAAATTTAACACAAGATTTTTGAACGTTGTCGTACGTTGCACTTGTGATATTAAATGGAACTTTATAGTCACATAAAAATTCTTCCTGTCTCCCAACAGCATAAAGGGACTCACTCGTATCGCAGCGTCTAAGAGATTTGACAGAAATAATCGATAATGTTTTCTATGTTACATTACTTTGTTTTTTGTTGACGGGAGTAAAATCTTCTGAGATACGCCTCCTGAGGGAAGGCTGAGTTATGTGGGGTTCTTACGATCTAAAACCACCCTCGGTACATGGCAAGGAACTCCGGGGTGTCCAGTGGAACTCTGCACTGTGCAACAGCTCTTCGGAGAGCACGTCCGGGGGGATGTTAATTCCTCCCCCCCTGATGTTACAATATCCTGACTCAAGAGGAGCTACTAGCAGAGACATTCGACTCGACGATGATATCTTTTGACTGTAGCCGATGACCGTGACCATAATTTACCTTCTACTACAGTTGGTACTCTGCTAAGTCTTGTTACTTCTCCAAGTAGCGTACGGTCCATTCATACAACCGCAAAAACGTAAAGTAATAAAAAATTACCTAACCATTATAAAAACATATTTATTTAATATATTTTACATAACAGACAATAATAATAAAATTATACAAAAATAATTTACGTTATTATTCTAATTAATTATCTGACACACATTATATACCCTCTATTATTTAAGTAATTTGAAATTATTTCAAATTATATTTGTATTTAATTTGGGAAAACCATATTAGATGGAATATGTTTGAGGAATTTATTAGCGATATCTTCCAAAACCATCGCCAGGGCTGTCTCAACAGCGGGCTGCACTTCTTTAGCTATTTCAGACGAGTGCATAGCAATCAAATGATCGGTTATCATTTCTGAAAAGAAAATCAAATTTTAATTTCGTAAAATTTTCATTAAGCGCCATTTTTTTAATGACGACAATAAATTTAAAATATCACAAGAGAAAAGCAATTCATGTACAAGAAATAACTATTGAAACTTAATTGAATAAGTTCTAATTTTCTACAAATAAAAAATATATATTTACAACAATGAGGTAGCTATAGTAAAGTTCGTGGGCATTCGATTCACTAAACTAATACAATTATTCAGTACAATATCGTACATACATTTATCAATATTATTTATATTAAATTATTATTTACGTTTTTGCCCATATTCCAGCAAACATTTTTTGTGCGGCAACATTATATTTATATCAATTTTTCACTCTTTATCAATACGATGGCTGTAACATTAAGATTCTTCGTTTGTTGTAAAACAAAAATAATCATTCCAGTGTACTCTACAGAAAAAAATATTTTACTTTAAATTTAAACACGATAATGTACATACCCATTTCATTAGTTGTTGAGTGGGCTTCCATTAAATCCGCACTCAAAGTTCCAGTACATTTCAATTTAACGTTGGCATCGCGTACCACAATTCTTTTGTGGACTTTAGCACCAACTGCTTCCAATGCTGCCGTGCAGAGAGCTAGACATAGACATAGACATATTCTTTATTGGCATCATTCGAATACATTACAACCAAAATATGAAACATATTAAAAAAGACAAAAAAATACAGTTAAAGAAAGAAAAAACAAACAGCATATAGGACATGATGGCAACACTGGACACCGTCTCAGCATATGCTGTCGCATGGATGCGACAGCGCTGATTTTCAGTGGTGCCCAGGACTACCCAAAGTCGTGCGCGCGCAATACGACCTATACACAGTCGAATAAAGTGAAAAAAAATATAATACAATAAATATAGTACGTGTATAAATAGTTATTAGATTTATGTATATTTTATACAATAAAGTAGTAGATGTTTATTAATAAATATATTATTAAATTAAAAAAAATTAAGCTGGTGGAATTATATATAGCACAGCTGAAAAGTATATATAGCGCGTGAGGATCGAATCAATTAGAAAGATCATACATGTTCACACGATCCAGTATATTTCGTTGTACATTAGGCGATCTTATGGACAGGAAATATATGAACAAAACAGGACGATGGCACACAGATACAAATACACTAAATATACCTACAAAAATAAATAATCAATAAATATACTTATACATAAATATACATATATCATAATTCCGACGATTTTGATTGATAATTCTGCGTTAACAGGTTCTTAAAAGCTGCTAGGGACGGAATAGTCTAGTAGTGTACAATGTAAAATAACTTCCAATAAACGTTTAAGGAATCAATGAATGACTTAAGACACTTAGTCTTAAGTTCAACAGCTGTTATATTAGGTTAGAAATCAAAAACTTCGATATAGACAATTTAAAACGACCTTGAAATGAAGCAATCAATCAAGTGGGACTTACTAAAGTTTGCTGACATTTTTCCTGTGGATTCAACTGGTAGCATCTGGAATTGTCCTATCACGACATATTCACCACCCATCATCAAATGTGGCAGACTTATATTTGTGATTACTTTCAGTTCTTCCGGGTAAACGCTGGAACAAACACGTTTTACTTTTAAAAAGTCTGATGACACTTTGTTTTATGTAAAACCTTCACCACTTGTCGGTAAATAATTTAACTTTTTATTTCTTTCCCCAGCGAGCTTTTTAATGACAGAAAACTATGACTATTATGTTCATTTATCATTTTTACCGTCGTAATTTTTCCATAATATACAACAATGAAATAAATTAAAACCTTATCATATCTCAATCGTGTTTTTGACGTAAGTTGAGGTTAGCGGAAACCTATGTACGGATAAAGAAGCGTTCCCCGACAAGAAATATTTATAAGCATTTTTCATTAAATAATTTCGTAAAATATATAATGTATACTCACTCCAATTTATTGAAGGTGTAATTCGTGAGACCTCTGAGTTCCACATCAGAAAACCATGCATCGTATTTGAAGCTGGATTTTGGGACGTTATGTTGTCTAAGTCTGATGTTGGGTATTTTGAGAGGCTCCAATGGTTGGATGTTGAGAGATGATATACCATGGGCCAGTATTTCCCTTGCCTGTTGTGCCATGCGTTTTATACAGTTGGCAATGTTCGGGTCACTGTAGTGACACATCTGTGTTTGATCTTTAAACATAAAAAAGTAAAATAAATCACCCGAATTTGTTCAAAGATCTTAAAAAATTATAATAATTATTATTTCTGATTTTAATTCTGGTGAAAGAGCTCGACGTGCGATGAATATTTTATGAAGTTCATAATACCAGTAAACTGGCACTGTTTGAATTCTCCATTATTCTTAACCTACTTATTAAAGTAACAGCCTTTATATATATAATATATATGTCCCACTGCTGGGCAGAGGCCTTCTCTGTAAAGAGAGTATAAGGGCATAGTCCGCCACGCACCCTAGTGCGGATTGGCAGACTTCACATGTCGTAGAAAAATTTTCTAAGACATGTAGGTTTACTCACGATGTTTTCCTTCACCGCCGAGCGCGTGGTTAATCAGCACATAAAATTGCAACAACAAATTTATTGGTGCCGGCACCGGCACCAGTACTATGCAACTTGAGGCGACCGCCCGGACACTGAGCTACCACGGCTCATTACTACCTCACCTACTTATTACTGAAACTAAATTTTGGGTTTCATTTCTATAATATCTGCCCAGTTACTAGTATTCACACACGTATTTAGTGAATTTGAGTAACAAGTGTTAGTACAGAAGTCTTACTATTTTAAAGAAATTTCAAAATTTATTTGTCAAAAGCAAATAAAAGCTTAAATGATTTCAAAAACTGTTTTATAAGGATTAATATACATGTTCCGAAACAATATCAACGATACAACGATCGATATACAATTTATTTATACTTTCTAAGCAAGTGCTTGACTACGATCCCACGTGATGTTAAGCGGAATTGCAGTCCTGGATGGTAAGGCGCACCAGCTTAGTAAATGCCTACACTCAAGTAATGTATTTGTAAATATTTTTAAATTAAGGGTAGATGAAGATAATTTTTTTTGATCTTTATAACTATCAGTCGTTATAAATGTGTTTTGTACAAATCCAATTGCATTTTTAAATGTTTGTTTTTAAATTCAGAGCATTTCCGGGGGTTCTATATATAACCTGACATACAGGAATTAATCGTTAAATAATAAGATAAACACATTGATTAATTATAAACTTACTTGTTTTTACTGGATCTTCATTTTCAATTTGTGATGAGTTAGTTATCCTGCGAGCTGTAGCACTTTCCATGCAAAATGCAAGTAACGCACAAATTGCAAAGAATTTCATGTTGATCAATTGAAGCGTCCTATTCGTGTGGATTGGCTCTAAGATTCGCAATGATGTTTAACGCATTTATAATAGAAGAGAACAGGTCGACTGCTTATACCATATGCGGTTGATATTCGGCCTCGGTATTAAGGTCTGCAGGACGCAGTAAGTACAGCATGATACGAGATACTTGCACGATTAGAGTTAATGTGTGTACTTGTTTCTTTTCAAAGTCATTTCTTTTTCCGGAAACAAAACTTGTTGCATTTTAATAATTTTAATTCACATTCTTTTATTAAAAAATAGTAGACATTTTTTTTTACTTTTTTATTGTATGAATTACACTGCTCAGCCAGTTTCACCGGGTTTTGAGAGGTATTACAGCTCTAAGATGGCTCAGCCTGAACATCTTTAGAGAGTAACTTCGTGAAAGAACGTCGGTAACCGGACCTCGATTTGGGCGGATATTCTATTCGCTATAGCCAACCCGATGGCACCCGAGAAAGCTGAAGCATCACAGACGTGGCGAAAGAAGTCCAGCATTGATTAACGTTAGTAACCAAATGATTTAAGTGATGATCTGCATATTGTACAGTCGTAGGTTCGAATCCACCACTCGACTTTCGACGTGAAGCTTAGTTGGATAATTTGAATGCTAAAATTTGCCTGTAAAACGAGGCGAGGTCGTGATCTAAAGTACATGGGAAGTTGCGTTGAAAAGCGTCTGCTTCCAATAACTATATATTTACGATTAACAAGAAAAACTCAAATTAAATCAGTAAATCATTCAAATCACACTCGGTAGACAGACGGTCTCTTATAGTTCCGCAGTAACATATATTTTACAAAGATTTGGTGCCTTTAAACAAGTTCTTTTTCCAAATTTGTGGCTGTTACCCCTAAATAGTACTTAGTCTTAGATTGGCATAAACATACAAGTATCTCAATCTTAAACATTCTACCATACGAGATACATGGTATATCTTCAAAACTCAATGTCCTATGCCAGCAAAATGAATATAAAAACGTACAGAAACCCTTATACTTAAGCCCTTTCAAACATTTTTAAATTGTTCAATAAATAATGACCCTATGTTATATTTGTTTAAGGTCTTAACCTCGATTATGTCTATCTAGGTAAGAACCATTTGTAAAAAAAACTATCAACATTTTTTTACCGCAAGTTTCTGTTGCTATTAATGGAGCTATCCGTGGAGTTAATCTAAATATTTAAATAAGCTCTCACGACCTTTTAAAGATAAACTTCCTTTTGAAGTCTTCCTGTTTTAGTCGGTTAAAAATATATATAATTCTTTCTCTCTTTTAAAGGGGTAGAGAGAAATAAACACTATTCGTATTTTATCAGGCTTATTAGAACGAATATAAATAATATTACATGCAGGCTAAAAACTGAACCACCAACCATAAGATCGTAAATCTAATGTTTATCCACCATAATATATATTAAGCGTCAATAGCCTAATGGTTTAGGGTACGGCCTGCGAATCGTAAGGTCGTGGGCTCGAATCCACCATTCGACTATTGCCGTGAACCATGTCCTAGCACAAGCTTAAGCTTAGTTGGAATGGTTAACAACATTGTTAGTAATATATCGGAAAAAAAAGAAATATTGCTAGCTTTCTTTTAAAAAAAAAAATTCACCAGAACATCACCACATTTATGCATGGCTACAAGTATTAAAAGTTAAAGAAAGAAAATCAATAAATATGTTTTTATTATATCTACATTTACAAATAATGTCACAACACAGCATAAACATTAAAACTTAAACAAAATGGTTAATTTTACACAACTCGAACATCTTTTGAGACTTTAAAGTCTGTAACTTACAAACTAACGTAAAAAGGTATAAGTCAACATAAA
This sequence comes from Meandrusa payeni, assembly GCA_029286785.1. Classification (NCBI taxonomy): domain Eukaryota; kingdom Metazoa; phylum Arthropoda; class Insecta; order Lepidoptera; family Papilionidae; genus Meandrusa; species Meandrusa payeni. Next base: position 12,962,368 of record JAGSMX010000024.1, on the reverse strand, counting down.
TTTTAAACGATATATCACTATTAAAAAATATAAATATATTAAAGCTACAAAAATATGCTACGAAATTCAAATATACAAAGCTAAAACTAAAAATATATAAAACCATATTCCTTATTACTCAGCTAAATTGAAACGCACCCCGGTGGATATTGGGAATTAACAGAATAAAAAGATTTTGGTTGTTAAAAAATTTTTACAAATTAACCATATTGTGAGATGATTCATTTCTAAGAGCCCTCAACTTGAACAGTTATAATAAGTAACATAGTGCACCAGCCCTGTAGTTATGGGCTCGTAGAATAAGATTACGGTATCCCCTGCCTGTCGTACAAGGCGACTAAAAGGGGCTTCGGGTTCACTGGGCGACAAAGGTGGTGGCTTGCGTCGTCCACCAAAGTGGACCCGGGAAGAAGGCGACATCGGCTGACCCGAGTCGCCTTGCGCTGCGAGGGCACAGGGGGGGAGGGAGGAACCTCCTCCCGGGACGTGTCTCCTTGAGCACAGTGCAGAGGGGCTCCGGTGCATTGCACGTGAGATCCCGGAGCCCCTCGTCATGCACCGAGACAAGGGCCACCGGAGACGTTTTAGTGGGTAAGATCCCCACATTACCGCCGCCTTCCCCCCAGAAGGCGGGGTATCTTTGTGAAGATTTCCTCCCCGTTAACAAAAAAAAGTAACATAGTGCACAGCCCTGTGGTTCTGGGCTCGTAGAAAAAGACTACGGTATCCCCTGCCTGTCGTAGAGGGCGACTAAAGGGCCTCGGGTTCACTAGGCGACAAGGGCGGGTGCCTTTGTCATCCACCAAAGTGGACCCGGGAAGAAGGCGCCAACGGATGGCCCGTGTCGCCTTGCACTGCGAGGGCACGGGGGGGAGGGAGTAACCCCTCCTCGGGAAGTGCTCTCTCTGAGCACAGTGCAGAGGGGCTCCAGTGCGTTCCTCTGGAGATCCCGGAGACCGTCACCATGCACCGAGGAAGGGGGGGAGGTTTAGTGGGTAAAAACCACACACAACCCCGCATTCCCCTAGAAGGCGGGGTATCTTGTTGAAGATTTTCCCTCCGTCAACAAAAAAAAAGTAACATAGTGCAATGGACAACACAATGTCCTGTAAAACATCTGTTAAAACATTTCGAGTCAGTATTCTCAGGGTGATAACATTCTGACTCGCGAACGCCAGAGGACAGAACCACGGCTCGGTCAAATACTTCAATCCGATAAGCATTATTAATAGTTTGTTGAGGGTCTCGATGCGTCACATAATAAATCATTTTTAAAGCGAATTTGTTCATTATGAAACCGATCTATTTTAGTCATATTAGTTATCATTCCATCATTACCAAATCAAATACCAACACACGATTAGCGTGCCAGTGCTACGCCATGAGTTAATAGTGGCAGCAATGAACGGAAACACTCGTAAAGTTAGCAAATATCGACCACTAAATCGCCATTGAACGTTCATTTTGTATTCAATTGGTTTAGCAATCGGGGCATCTGTTTTTGCTCTTAATATTCAACTTGTTGACGGGGAAAATCTCCAAAAAACCCCCTACTGGGGGGAGGCAGGGTTATGTGGGGTTCTTACCCACTAAACCCCCCCGTGGGCCTTCCTTAGTGCATGGTGAGGGGCTCCGTTATTTCCAGAGGAACGCACCAGAGCCCCTTGGCATAGAGCTCAAAGATAGCACTTCCCGGGGAGGGGTTACTCCCGCCCCTGTGCCCTCGCAGCGCAAGGCGACACGGGCCAGCCGATGTTGCCTTCTTCCCGGATCCACTTTGGCGGACGACAAAGCCACCCACCCTTGTCGCCTAGTGAACCCAGGGTTCTTTAGTCGCCTTCTACGACGGGCAGGGGATACCGTAGTCTTATTCTATGAGCCCACAACCACAGGGCTGTGCACTATGTTACTTATTATAACTGTTCAAGTTGAAGGCTCTTTTGTTGTGGTTGAATCCTGTCAGTATTATTAAAGCATTGGCCCATTACCTTAACACACACATAAGTCTATAATAAAAAACAATTTTTAGAAAATTATGACGAGGCTGTATCGTCTTCCAATATTTCCTTTAGTGGTATGGAACCGAGTACTTTATTAATGAAAGCCTTAAGCACTGCGGCAGTGGTCTCTTCTATAAGTGGATTTAGTATGTCCAATACTACACCGGGACTGGCGTTGAAGAATGTGGCTGCTGATGTTGCTGCAAAGATAAAATTATTTACTTACTGTAGACAGCACAGAAAATTAGGATATATAGGATAATTCGAAGCGTCAATAGCCCAATAGTTTAGGGCACGGTCTGCGAATCGTAAGGTCGCAGGCTCATATCCACCATTCGAATATTGACGTGAACCATCTTCTAGCACAAGCTTAATCTTAGTTGGAATGGTTAACAAGAATGTCAGTAATATTTCTAAAAACAAAGAAATAATGCTAGCTTTCTTTAAAAAAATAAATAAGCCGCAGATTATAAGGCAAAATTATGGCATGGTTACATATTTTAATTATTCATTCAATCTTTATTTGCACTAAATAAAAGTGTACAAAAAAGCGGACTTCATGCCAAAGGCATTCTCGCCAATCTACCTTGGCGTTGTATAGACAAAAGAGCAAGCATATAGAAACAATATATATAAATATACATACATACGTCCATACACAATCAATAAATTAAAAACATAACTATTACAATTATATGTAACAATAAATACATACAAATAATTAGGAATATAATAGCAATATAATACTATTATTAGGTACACAAATACATGGATAGGGACACATGTCCTTTAATATGTACTATACGGAAATTGGATAAGACGAAATAGAATAATAATAATAATAGAAATGCAGTTATTAATAAATATGCTAGCCTTGGGTTGATAAATGATGTTGCATTTAGAATAGGAAATATGATTCGGTGGTTGGGGTGCGTAAAAAGGATGGATGGGAAAAGAAATTTACTTAGATAAATATATATCTTAATATATTTTTTTAAATATATTTAAAGGCTTCGGTAAAACACAAGAACTAGTTAATATGAATTAATTTCTATCTCTTACCTGCTACAGGTCTTTCAGAATCGTCTAATGCTATTTGACCGTGACCAATCTTTACTTTGGTGACAATTTTGTCCGCTTGAAGGTACTCGACACCATCTTTAACGATCGGTTTCGCAAGGCCCTTTGCTACTACATGAATGCCAGCTGCAAAAAAGGATAGTATTTATGAATAACACTGGATTAACTGTCTTGCATAGTACTTTATGGAAAAGGGCGTGATTGGAAAAATAAGATACGGGAGATTCGGTAAACTGTGTTAACTAAGTGGTAACCTAATGCCATATATGTAAGTAATAAAAAAAAAGTAACGCGGGTCGTCTACAAGGTTCAAGGGAACCTCGCAGGTACAGGCCTCGGGCTATCGTCTCCATTACCCGGTTAATCAGCACATGGGACGACTGGTCGTGGGTACCAATTAGGACGGATTTTTTAGAAATAATTTATATTTTTACGACGAGGCTAATCCCTTAAGCGTCAGCCGCGACGAATCTATTTGCTACGCTCTTCCGACCTCTCGGTCTCGGTTGAGACGGAGGTCGAGGGGGCGATGTAAACCTAACTGTTCAAAAGCTCCCTAGAATAGGGGAATTTGAACCTACGATGCACGTCTGGCGGACGCGCGTGCTGCGGAGCGAACCCGCACAGGTGTTTGAACCATATATGAGCGATCGATCCGACGTTATTCGCCACATAAATATGAAGTAATACCAGTAATTCCAATAGTTCATATTTACACTGAAAATAATACATATTAATATAGATGGTGGATGTAAATCCACTTTGGAATGATTTCGTTTGCATAAAATCCATTTTTCGTGAGCGTCTACATCGTGAAATTTGTAAATATGCTAAGACAATGGGATGCATAGTTTTTGAGATCTAATGAAGATTCAGTGAGTATTTCGGTTAAATTTATGTGGATTTTATAATTAAGTAATGATTGAACGTTAGACTTTAAGATCTTATGGTCGGGGATTCGAGTCCCAGCCGGCTTACACCAATGAGTTTCCGTTTTTTTTTTAATTTTCGAAAAACGACCGCCTTAAATTTGTATCTGCTGTTGGGCTTCTATCACATATGGGAGATAATAGTTTTGATGACGTTGAGAGCAATCTCTATCCACCCTATATATGTAATTTGTCAAGTATCAATTTGTATATTAAAAATCATAATTAAAATGCATTGTATTACATGTCAATCAAACGTATTTGTAAAAGAAAATTATTATTCTAGACGAAAACAATGTACTTTCCGGATGAGTATTTTAAAATATAATATTACTTATATAGCAGTCAAATCTTGCTTTGCTTTGCTACTCAAATCTTCTCCTTGACACTGTACTAGTATAAAAAAGTATCATTTCTGTCCTTTTTATGGTTTTCGCAATAAACGCTAATAAACTTCTCCCCATTCAATACTATAAAGTTTAAGTTAAAGTTACAGCCTTTATATATATAATATATATGTCCCACTGCTGGGCACAGGCCTTCTCTGTAAAGAGAGTATAAGGGCATAGTCCACCACGCGGCCCTAGTGCGGATTGGTAGACTTCATGCCTTAGAAAAATTTTCTAAGACATGTAGGTCCTCACGATGTTTTCCTTTACCGCCAAGCGCGTGGTTAATCAGCACATAAAATTGCAACAGCAAATTTATTGGTGCCGGCATCGGGGATCGAACTCGGGTTGCTAGCGTACTGTGCAATAAGAGCCAACCGCCCGGACACATTCATTATTATAAACATATATTCGGCTCAAAAATAAAAATAAATAAAATTGTCTTCTTCTTCTGCCTAGCGTTTTCCCGGCCTACAGCCAGGGTTCGCTTTCCTACTTAGTCTCCTCCACTTTGCCCGGTCTTCGGCATCCTCGTTTGTTACGTGGTTCATTAACATGTCCGCTTTAACAACGTCCAGCCAGCGTTTCTTGGGCCTGCCACTTAAAAATAAATAAAACTGTAATACGTACTAAAATTGCTTCTTAGCTTGCCCTTTCCGCTGATGTCGACTGTAAGAATACGAGATCCATCGACATCGTAGTCACCCGCCACTACCAGCTTGGGAATCGACAGTCTGACCTCTGCCAAATACTTGTTGTTTAAATTCAATCTGTAAATAAAAGGCAACAAAGTATAGATTAAAAATATGTACATTTAATTTTTAGAAGTACACGAAAATAATAAAAGATATAAGATAGTCATATTCTCGATGAGAGAGATTGAGAGGTGGCATAGCTCTTAGGTCGCTTAGCCTGAACCTCTATTGCTAGTAACTCGACACAAGGGTCCCCCCGGTGAGGCGTAACCTCGGCTTGGACGGTTACTATGTTACGCGTAAGCATTCCGATCGATCCGAGGGCGCCCGAGAGGGCCAAACCACAATTCTGTCGGTTGCTATTTCACGGATAATCTAAGAGACATTCAAAAGCTCAACTAACTTTGAGTGCCACTTCGGGTCCACGGGTAAATCGATTGTTATATGTGTCTACCCCGCTAAGGTAAAAAAATAACGGAATCTTTATTTTAAGTTGCTAATAATGCTATCCAATTCAAATCAAATCAATTATACATTAAAAGCTACTTTGATTTTTTAAGTATCATAGTAACTTAATTTAGGCAGCTATTTTGTGTTTCTTGTACATTCGTTCTCTTTGTTGGTATAATGTACTGACCTAGTTTTTAGATTGGCATATACCTACCAATGTTTCAATCAACAAGAATTGTTCTGTACTATGTTTAGGAGTTTACTGATAAAGCTTTGAAATCCAAGGTCTTATGCCAAAATTAGGGTGAATTCTCTTAAAATTACAGGGATTATAGCTTGCGTATTCAACAATATATTTAACAACTGCGTGTCGCTTTTAGCAAAATTTGTATAAAAATGTAATCTAAAAAGCTAATTTCTTATTTAGGTAAATTTTATGATAAGCCTAGATCTTATTTTAGCCTAGAGTTTAATTCCAGAGACTAAGTTATGGGTCAAATAATTTCTACGACCTGGTTATTGGTAGTTAGTTAGTCAATGTTATATATCCTATACTAGTCCGTTCCCCTAAACTAGGAATTTTACTGTTTAAGAGACAGTGCCCTTCCTTACCGAAATATTGCGTATAAATTAGACTTATTCATTTACTACATTTTTCGCATTTTGTTTTCCGTTTGTTTGTTGCGTCAAATAAAAAAATTGTATTACATGCATATTGCCCCACCTAACCGCATTTGAACATACACACATAATATATGCCCTTAACATTACCGACACGGTGCGTGCCAAACACGAGATTTTACGACTAGAAGAACGATGTCAAGGTGCATTTTCTACTGAATCTCGACTTAGAGAACAAACTTTACAGTTAGTACTTAGCCCCACTCGTGTTTAAGAACTACATATATTGATTTAAAATTTGCTGTAAAGTGGCCATATTTACTCGATGCAATATATGCGTTAGTAACATCTAGAAGATTTCACTATGTAATATTTAAAATTATTTTCATTTCTAAAATTTTCTATAGTATATTATAGAATATTGGTAGATGAGATATGATTTTTAGGGCTAAATATATAAAAATAAAACAAAATCCAAAAATCAAAACTAACAGAAAATGCTTAAATCTTATCTATAACAGTAAAATTAGAAAATCTGTAGTCCTTCAAATGCTGGATGCATCTCTCTCATCTCTCTCTTCGATGTGTATGTTTATATTCCTCAAACCATTTCCATTTCTGGTAGTATGGCGTTAACTAAGAAATGTGTACAGGAGTCAGCTAAGAGATATGTGAATTCGTACTTCTATTGGCAAGCAGGATATTTCAAATAATGTATAATCATGGCTTTGATCACACGTATTGTAACATTTTTTAATATTCTTCAATGGCGCTTCAGAAGTCACATATTATACATTAAATATACTAGTATATACGAGTATAGACTCTCGGTTAGAATAATTATATCATTGGTATTCTGATCACAAACTCGGAATGTCGTTTCTTGGTGGTCAATATGGAACATGTTACGTATACAAACTAACATACAATAACACGGAAGATACTCCTTTCATGTTTTATTTTAAAAAGTATAAACAAAAGAACAATAACTTCGTTATATTACCTCATTAAATTAAAAACGTATTTATTATACATATATATACATATATATATGTATATGTACAGTGTTAACGCATCCTTAGATCCGCCAAATTAATCCAACATTTATATTTCCGTAGCTCAGTAAGAATTCTTTCTAATTAAAGTTCTATCAGTCAGTTTCTTTAAGCAATATAAATACTAGTGTGTATTTCGACTTTCGCTCTCACGATCACGGGCTCGAATCACAGCCAGCTTGTACCAATGAATTGTTTGACTTTTTATTGATTTAATCCATTTTGCATTGGTAATTAAAAAAAAATTAGCATTCTGCATTGGTCTGTACCTAAAATCCTTAAACTATCAATATGGATAATTATGATGAAACGCTTTAGTCAACGAGCCTTTGACGCATAACAACGCATAGCAACGTAGCTGATGAGGAAATTTTGAAAGGCCGAGAGTAAGAGCCGTAGTAGCTCAGTGTCCGTGCGGTTGGCTCAAGTTGCGTAGTACGTTGGCAACCCGAGTTCGATCCCCGTTCCAGTACCAATAAATTTGTTGTTGCAATTTTATGTGCTGATTTACCACGCGCTCGGCGGTGAAGGAAAACATCGTGAGGAAACCTACATGTTTTAGAAAATTTTTCTACGGCATGTGAAGTCTGCCAATCCGCATTAGGGCGACGTGGCGGACAATGCCCTTATACTCTCTTTACAGAGAAGGCCTGCGCCCAACAGTGGGACATATATAAAGGCTGTAACTTTAACTTTAAACACTGGCCAGCCGATATCGCCTACTTCCCGGGTCCACTTCAGCGGACGACAAAGGCCCCATGCCGCTCAGTGAAACCAACGCACCTTTTAGTCGCCCTCTTCTATAGGCAGGGAATACCGTAGCCTTAATTCTACAAGCCCAGAACTACAGGGCTGCGAAAATCTTTTTTATATTTATATGTATCACTTACTTTAACTTTTCAATCTTGAAGTTGGAACCACCACGTGCCTTCATGTTCTTAACAACAGCTTTCAGACGTAGGTTCGCCGCAGTTCTGTCTAACTTCAGCGTGGGCACATTGAACGGGTCTAAAGAGGGAATGTTGACCTCTGGGATCCCAGTTTTAAGTCTCGGCTTCATGCCTTCAACGGCGTCCAGGATGCATTTCTCAATTTGAGGATCGTTCTTCTTGCAATGTGGAAAGAAATCAGCTGAGAAAAACAGTAATAATCAACGTTAATATATTTCCCGACAGTATATTGCTCTAAAACCGAAAAAACGTCGATTCATTGATACAAACCGAATGGGACTTAAACCCGCGACTATCATATGGTAATTCGAACCATTTAACCACTAGGCTACCACCGTTATTTACAATGTATGAATGGAACAATAAATGCATACATCTCAATAGAACTGTAATTAAAAATTGTCTTTAAACAAAATAATAGGTATAACTTCGCATCTAATTTTTCAAGTATCATGTCTACCCTGTACCACTCTACTATCGCGATGTTTTATGCTAATTATAGATTAACTTTTCTAGCTTTTTATAACATTGTGAATCATTCCTAGGTTCATAAATAGCGTAAGTAAAGTAACTTAGAAATATTTAAGAGGCGGAAAAACCTTGCATGTCAATCGATACAGCCTTGTTTGATCGCTTATAAGTTTTAATTAAATGTATGGAAATAGAAACGCACAGAAAACTTACCTAGTTTGGAAACGGGAAAAAAAAATTACGTGCATTAGATAATTTAACACTTGAGATAGTTTTAACTATTTTGCTATTCTAGACTATAAATAATCTCTACACAAAACCACCAAATCGACTCGACCCTCTGAGTCTGCGAAGAGATGTCGGTTCTCTTTGCATCCTGTATCGCATTTACCATGGGGAGTATTCTGAATCGTTCGGAATCATCCCAGCTACCGATTTCCATTACCGCACATCTCGGCAGAATTCCAAATTCCACCGCCACCATCTTGATGGTTGGCGTTCAACGACTGTACGTTTCGCCCACTGGTACTTTCTCCCACGCTCTGTCAACTTGTGGAATCAACTGTCGCCAGCGGTGTTTCCGAACGTTTACGGGACCTTCAAGAAACGAGCCTATTCCTATCTCAAAGGTCAGCAACGCACCTACAGCTCCTCTGGTGCTGTGGATGTTCATGGGCGACGGTGATCACTTAAGTTCAGGTGAGCCGTATGCTCGTTTGCCACTTCTCGTATAAAAAAAAAATCATCCATTTCATCCGATTTGTTCAGCTGTTCTGGCGTGATTAACTTACAAACATTCGTCCATCAATCCATCCATAACAATTTTCACATTTATAACTTTAAAGAAATTGGTTGGATTATTACTAAACAAAAAACTATAAAAAATAAAACTATACAACTAATGAATATATTTTTTAATATATATTTATGTATCTGATCAATTATCTCCTTTTTACTAATTAAAATAATAAGTTACTCTTTTCGTTCTTTTTTTTTTTGACGAACTACACAGATTGGCCAGAGAAGCTGGCCTTGACTGCTTCACCGGATTGAGAGGTGGCATAGCTCTTAGGTTGCTTAGCCTGAACCTCTATCGCTAGTAACTCGACACAAGGGTCCCCCCGGTGGGGGGTAACCTCGGCTTGGACGGTTATTATGTTACGCGTAAGCATTCCGATCCGAGGGCGCCCGAGAGGGCCGAACCACGACTCGGTCGGTTGCTATTTCACGGATAATCTAAGGGACATTCAAAAGCTAAACTAACTTTAAGTGCCACTTCGGGAAGCGTTGGCGCAAGAAGTGGGCGAAGAAACTCCAGCAACGCTCCTAGCATCTAAGGGGTGAGGCCTGCCCATAAAATAGCGGTAACGCGCGAGGATTATTTATAAGTTACTCATTACATCAGCTATCTATCGGTGAAAGCATCGTCAAAATCGGTGTAGCCGTTCCAGACATTAACGGCAAAAATTGAAAAATATATTATTGTGGTGCATGTACCGCATACACATTTAAAAACAGACACTACAATTTTATATATGTGTTGACTATGCTGAGAGAATAGAAGTATTTTTTTACATTACAGAAATCCAAACGGAGACTAAAGGTAGCTATGAGTAATATTATAATTAATATTTATAACTATAAAATATAATTGGTCTGCTTAACAAAAAAGTAAACGGATAAAGTATCTTTTTTATTTTTTTTTACATAAATATGCCCTTGAATTCGATTGTTTCTCACGTTCAATAACTGGATTGTTGTTTCTTGCATGCAAACTTGTAATAACGGGCTTTCCGTTCTTACTTGTATTCTTTTTACTATTTTGCTTACTGACTAGCAGTATTTTATACATTCTTAAGATATATAGATGATGAACGGTCATATATAAACATTAAGAGATGGCTGTAGAAACTTTTGAAGATGTTATGGTCAGAGATTCGAATTTCAACCGGTTCGTTCCATTGAAACTTCATTGTTCGGTATCTTACGTACAATAAAAAGTTAAAGTTACAGCAAAATATGTATATATATAACATTGTTGGGTACAGGCCTTCTTTGTAAAGTGGGTATAAGGACATAGTCCGCAACGCGGCCCTGGTGCGGTTAGGCAAACTTCACATGTCTAATAATAATTTTCGAAGACATGTAAACTACATCTTAGAAAGTTCTTACAAAATTCTCACAAAATTCCCTCCAACGCCGAGCGCGTGGTAAATCATACATACAACCAAAACCGTAAGTGCAGGCACGAGAGATCGAATCGGGTTAGCGTACTATGCATCTTGAAGCAACCGCCCGGACACTGAGCTATCACGGCTCTTTACACGACGTACAATAAAATCACTTGCTAAATGTGCCCAATGAACACTTATCAAACACACTCATTAACAAACCACTTATAACATATGTAACCTATGCTTAATTACTGTCTACCCCGTTAAATATGATTAAAAGGGTGCGGAAGGTTAGTACAACCGTCCTTCAGTGAATCGTATATCAATATAATATACCAATGACACAAGAAGTCTGTGACAATATAACATTTTTGTTATCGCCCTTTGTTCTCATTCACACGTTTTACATTCGTTTACTTTAAGTATAGTGCTATGGTGGGAACCTAGATTTATATGCAAGTCTATTTTACGCAAGAACAATGGTTCTGTCATCGCTCTGCAATATGAATCAATTCTGAAATACCTGAAGCCAATGATGTGTTAAATGACGCATGCACAAAGACTCGTCAATTGTCTAATGTTTAACTACTAACGTGAACCTTGATTGCTTGCTTTGGTATGGTTATGTGGTACTCTTGTACCAAGGAATTGCAGTGTTTTCGGTTTTTCAACCGACATTAAAAAGGAGGTGTGAGAACCTTGTCTTTTTTGATGTCGGATTTGACTGTATGTATATTTTTTTGTATAACTTTCGACTGGTGGCATCGATTTTGTTGATTATTTTTTTTTGAAAACTGCTTCCCTGCATTCATGAGTCTTGCTTGTCTTTGTTTGCATTAAGTATATGTGCGGCGAATGAACGGATAACTCAATATCTCGCCAACTGATTGCGATTATTCATTTCTTATTGGTAACGATGTACTTTAAAGACAATTTTATTTCACAATATTATATCTTTTGGAAGTCGGTTTTTGTTTTTACTCGTAAATATATTTGTTAAATTCAAAAAATCACTTCCCAAAAGTTTGTTCCCGGTATACGGCGAAAAGCGGACAACGAAATCTGTCTCTATCTACCCCGCTAGGATCAATATGACGTTAGAACTTAATTTTTTAATATAGATAAATAAAGAATGTCAATAAAATTTGTAAAAGTATATTTCCATTCAACTACCTGTGGTAAGGTCATTATTGCGACTTACAGTTATATAAACGGCCCAACGCCATGACGTCACGATTAGCTTATTTTTCTAAATTAACTTTCGTCTAGATTTATTCGTCAGAAATAATATTTAAAAAGTTTCGTATTATTGTCTATTCTATTATTAATGCAGCATAATTTATGACATATTTTGAATAACTTAAAAATAAATTAATAAGCCGTGGAAACTTGGCGTCCGGGCCGTCCGAATTCGATTCCCGGTGATGTTTCAGAAGGCCAACGTGACCAACAGTGGAACATATATGTATATATAGGTTATAACTTTAACATTTTTAATTTTTTATAAAGTTAAGTTAAAAGTTAAAGTAACAGCCTTTACATACACATATATCCCACTGTTAAGCACAGACCTTCTCTGTAAAGAGAATGTAAGGGCCATAGTACACCACGCAGCCGTAGTACGGATTGCCAGATTTCATATATCTTAGATAAAATTCTAACTCATGCAGGTTTCCTTACGATGTATTTCCTTCACCACCGAACGCGTGGTACTTTTTATATCTAACAATAAATTTATACTAATTACATATCATAAAACTTTATATAAAAAGTATAAATTGTTTAATTGACCCTATTCCCTACTGCAGTATACTAAGAAACATTTTACTATGTCGTAAAATTTCAAATAAGTAAGCACAGTGTATTGATATATAGGTACTAATCTAACAATCGTATTTACAACAAATAGACATAGAATAAAACTTACGGACTTTCCCGCAAACGCCGGCCACGGTTCCAACAAAAACTAATAGGAATACTTTCATTTTCTTAAGCGAATTCTTATTGAAAAAACAATTGAAGGACTTTGTTTGAACAATATTTGTACACGATATGCAGTAATGTTATTGCGTAGCTTGCTCATTGGATGCCTGAAAGCGAATGTGCGAGCCCGCCGAAATATCCGATATTTGTACCAGAGGTGACAGTGCGCCTGCATTCAGGTATTGTGCAATTGCAGGAAAATGTTTTAAAAAATATGAGTTTTCGAAAATTTGATACAGGAATAATTTTATATTAAAATAAAACATATAATAAACAAATGATATTATCTAGGCAAAACGTTAAATATGTTTCCGCTTAACATGTTAGATTTATATTTCCTATTCATTCACAATCGTAGGTGGAAATGTATGTCATTGCATAAACTTTACATTGAATATGATCCACAAAATAATTTGTGTGTATATGTATGCACATAATAAGTTATATACCACAAACACTTACTTATAAAGGGTTGGCGGAGCACGGACTTTCACTTAGAACGATCCTAACACACCTCTCAATACATTAAAATCCATACATCTGCGCCTACTTAATCGATGCTTAAGAGTGGTACTTCTGCCCCTCTTTTATATCGAGAATCTGTACAATATAAGAAGATCAGGCAGAGCATTCTTTTTTTTTAATGTGTTTCATATATTATATGATGCCAAAAAAGAATATGTCTATGTTTAAATCAATATAGGGCGCAATGTAGCGAACCAACGACTCACTTTTGACTTAAAACATTCTGTGTCATTCTTCCTTTATTCATTCTTTCTATATCTTCAAACCATACATTTGTCAATTCCAGTCACAACATCCTCTTTCAAGCCACTTTTTTCTTCACGCAATTCACCGGTCGTTCAGAATCACACAATTTATACTTCTTTGGCGTAATCATAATACTTATCCTTTTTTTTCATTGAAACGAATATTAATTGGCAGATTTTTAAATACATTTGTATGACAGTCCAAAAATAATAGACAATTAAACAAAAATTACTGACAGTTAAATAAGAAAAAAACAAGAATAACTTTGTGTTGCTTTGTAATCAAAGAAACCACATTAAAAGTTTATTCCTGCTTTTGCTAAACTGTACAAATTAAATTATGACATCTATTCTATTTCTTTTATCGTTGTCATCACTAACAAGTCATGGACCTTACAACCCAACCTCCATAGACTTTCTTTTAAGAAAATAAATATTATTATTTTTTACATTCTTATAGCTTTTTTAAGTTTATTTACAATATATGTTAGGTAATATAAGTCTGTGAAACGGTAAGTATTCACTCTGATTGGTTTTCCCAAATGCGCATAAAGAAGTTTAATTTAAAAAAAAATTTAAAAGGTTTTAAAGGTCCAGTATACACGTATAAACCCCAATGTGTTGGCATTTAAAAACTATTCAAAGCATAGAGCTATATAGAGCAAATAATAAGGAAACATTGCAATAATAAAAACTTTCCAGCCCAACATCAATTTAACACAAGTGATATTTTTTTTATTATAAATTCACATAACGTGTTTATCGCGATGGCAATTTAGCTTTTTTATTTTTCTGAAAAGAACTATTTCATGGTAACAAAACAATAAATGGTGACAATTTTTTTATAATTTAATATCATGCCAGTATTTTTTTTTATTTTGTATTCAAATAGAAAAGTGTTTCTTAAAAGTTGATATTTTGACTCGAGAAGTGGAAGGCTTGGCGGTACTTGGTGATCACATAGAAATAACGAATGAAGAAACGAACATTAATGGGCCTGGCCAAATTGGCGATAAGCTAAAGAAAGAGTACTCAGAATCGAAAAAAGAAGCAAAAGAGAATATCAGAATGGCACACAATGGAAATCAGTAATCTCCGCCCCCACAATATTTATTGTTACTCGTTTTTTATAAACTTTATTACGCAACGAAAGTATATATTTTTCCAGTTGATTTTTCTAAGATTGGTTTTCTTATGGTTTACTGATTCGACCGGATGCTGGTCCACAATCTAAAAGTCACAAAGTAAGCAATGGATACTCTATGCTTGGCATTTTTCTAAAAAATACAATCCAAAATGAAGGAATTCGACGGAGAACAAAGTTAATCGATATTGTTCTTAAAGTCAGCAAGTTTAAGTGGCCGGTCAGGTTTGTCTAGTCTGCGGAAGGCAAAGGGGAAATACTTGGAATGGACACCGCGCATGGATTGGGGAAACGTAGGGCGCGTGTCCAGATAGATCAACAACCTTATAATTAACTTTAGCCGGAAATGGCTAGATGTGGAACTTCAAAATCAAATGTCACTATCGGTGTTTCCGGATCTATACGATTTGAAGACCTTCAAGAAACGAGCCTGCTTTCTTGTCAAATGCCGGCTACGCGTCGGGAGCTACTCCGGTGTTGAGGATGCTTATGGGCGACGGTGATCATTTCGTTTGCCCCTTTTCCTATAAAAAAGTGGAAAATGGTGTATAGTAAGACGCATTGAGAAATGTCCAGCAGTGGATATCTGATGGTAAAGATGATTCTTAAATGAATTGCACGATACATTGATGTATTACGTTAAAACTAAAGAATGTCCATTGTGATATTCAACAACCGGCGACCTATAAATTAAAAATAAAACATCGGCCATGTTTACCTAGAAAAATAAAAAATGTCCAATAGCACCGGCGTGGATTTCCGTGACGTATTACATAAAAATTGAAGCCAAACCGCGCTCGGCGCGTTCCAATCAAGTTGCATAAGACGCCCCGCTATATTATCTCACGCCTAACAGAATTCGGAAGCTGGCGCCGTTACGTGCATCGGCGATGTGGAACAAACGCTGTTCGACTTCTGGCAACGAACTCGATTGTTTTTTAAATCAAATCAGATCATTTTAAATGATCGACTAATTTCGATCACCGCCGTACGCGCCCCCCGAGGGAGGGACGAGTTATGTCGGGCTCTCACCGACTAAACCCCACAAGGTATTCCTCCAAGGTCACGTATGGCGGCAGGGCTACGGGAACAAAAAGACCTCCGCGGCCCCGCCTGCGACTTAACGCCTTTCATCCCCTCCGATGCCTTACAGGCAAGGCGCACCCTAACATACGTTCTCCGTGCCTAACTGAAGATAATTGATGACTTTTTTTATCTGCAGTCTATATAGAGTGTTCATAAGTTCAGTCCATGTTATTGTTAAAATTCAACTAAATAGAAAACTTCTCGGATAGATTTTAAAAAGTATATCACTTAGTAATTTAACAGTCGTGATAACTTAAAATCTCCTACGAATAAAAAGTTAAACTGACTTCAAATCGAGTCAAACGTGACGGATCAAACATTTAAGGCTTACTATGCACGGACGCTCTCTTTTATGTCCGTGTCACACTTATTTTACGAAGCTCTGGCGTCTATATCTACTTACCTAACCTTGGATTGTCAATAAGCCTACGGATTCTGTTTTGTTTCTGAACAATTTAAGATGGGACCTAGTTGAAACCAAATACTGTCAAACAAAAAATTAAATCGGTTTATAAAGGACTACGCTACGATTGCACAAATATTTAAAAGAAAATACAGAGTAATTGAGAACCTCGTTCTTTTTTGAAGTCGGTTACAAAAATAACGAAAGAAATATATTTACATGCTGTGATGGACAGTTTCGGTCACGTGGTATGAGATATATAATACGCATTTAAGATTCATGGGACGGCCTTTAGTATGGGATACCACATGCGTCGATACTTTGGCGCCGTCACATCTTCCAGAATCTTCTGTTGAGGCTGGAGCGGCCGCTGCAACTGCAGAAAACCTCAAGCGGCGCAAATATAGTAACCTCGATTCGGGTTTCATATTTGAGCCGTTTGGCTACCCCAAACTTTGGGTCCGTGGGGTCCTAGCGCACACCACCTTTTTAATATGTTAGCTAAGAAGTTGGTCGACTTATCTGGTGACCAGAGGGCTGGCTTATACCTTGCACAGAGGCTAAGCATTGCCATACAACGTGGCAATGCTACCAGCCTTCTGGGCACGCTGCCAAGCGATAACGGTTTGGCACAGTTATATTTTTTTAAATATTTTGTAATATCTATTAAATTGTAAATATGTCTTTATTAGTTAGTATATGTTATGTTTATTTTAATAAATAAAATACATCAGAAAAAAAAAAGATTCAGGGCTTAAGTATCTATTATTTCTCTGGGAAATTAGAAATACAAAGCCTAAAAATATACGGTTTATATGATCGGCCGGCACTATTGTCACATTACACAAAAAACTATTTGACAGTTTTTTTCCCAGTTATAAGTTAGATATATAATATTGTGCCGTGTTCCGTTATGTTTGTTTATCTTTCCGTGTCAAGGCCGAGAATTATTTATTTTAATTTAAAATTTACTCACAGTGTGTTTTTAATGCGAGAGAATAAGATATGAAGATGTGAAAAAAAATTGCATTACTGAATAAACTATTGATCAAACAAATATATTGAACAAATAAAGTAAGTTTAAAGATAAATTTATAATTTATGTTCTTTAGCCAAATACCAATATTTAATAAGAAACTCCTTGGTTTGAATGTGTATGTTGTGAATGCCAATTGCGCCTAAAGTTTCCTTGGGCAGAGCCATCACAAAACCTCATTGTTGACATCAAACATTCTTCACAACAATTTTCTTTGTCCAGTTACGGTAGACGAACATACCGCCTTTGCACACAAACTCAACCACTTACTCTACCTTTACCCTTTTACAGTTATGACGATGATATCAAGGTGGAGTTAGAGACGCATTCTTCATATTACCACAGCTAGGATTCAGAACCTAGCTTTCAAAATGTAACCAAAGTTTGTTTTTATATTTCGTCGTTATATGGTATTGGAACTAAAAGAAATAGCGCTTATTGTGGGCAGTGACTAGATGGACAGATAAGCTATAAATAGGGTTTCGTTAGTAGTTAGTAACTGAGTACTTCTCTTAAAGAAAGTGTAAGGGCATAGTCACGGCCATCGCAGGTTGGCGGACTTAATATTAAATAAGAAATTTGTCTAAAACATGCAGGTTTCCTCTAGATATTTACGTTCTCCACCGACCTGTGGTAAATCTGTACTTAAAATTTGAACACAATTTCATCTGCCTGAGCCCTGTAGTTCTGGGCTCTCAAAAATAAGACTACGGTATCCTCCTGCCTGTCGTAGAAGGCGACTAAAGGGGCCTCGGGTTCACTGGGCGACAAGGGTCTTTGTCGTCCGCCAAGGTGGACCCGGGAAGAAGGTGACATCGGCTGGCCCGTGTCGCCTTGCACTCTGAGGGCACGGGGAGGGTGTAACCTCCCCGGGAAGTGCTCTCCTTGACCACAGTGCAGAGGGGCTCCGGTGCGTTCCACTGGAGATCCCGGAGCCCCTCGTCATGCACCGAGGAAAGGGCCACCGGGGAGGTTTTAGTGGGTAACAACCCCACATAACCACCGCCTTCCCCCCAGAAGGCGGGGTATCTTTTTTAAGATTTCCTCCCCGTTAACAAAAAAAAAAGGTAATTCGTAGTTTGGTAACTTCGGTCTCCACTCGGGAATAAGAGAGAGTAGGCTGCGATTAGGTGCTGCGACACATGTGAGTTAATTGCCTCATCAAATTTATTTTCCAATTTACTTCTCTATGAGAATCATGTAAGTAGAACCACATTGACAATTGAAAGAAAAGATATGGTTTTATTAATGAAATTAAACGAACGTAGAGTATTTCTTTGGATACCTACATTTGGGACTAATAATATAATTTATTTCGTGAATCTAGCGTGATATGCAGAGAGAATTTTTAAATGACCTTCAGTACCACCATAACATGTATAAGTCTATAATATTAACTGCATACATTTGCTCCTTCTATTTGCTTGCCTCTGAGGTGAGCATTTATTCAAACGTTTCTGATCGCGTGTATTTCGAAACACTTTTTATGTAACATACTATATTTATTTGTTTCAATTCCTTCACAAAACGTTTCAATACTCAATTTATAAACAAACAAAATATTTAGAACAGTGAAACAAGTAAACATTGGTACATTCACAATAAATTATCTTAATGCAGCTTATCATTTTACAACACTAACAGTCTTACAAATAAAAATGAGTTATAACGTATTTATTCCACCTTTATACTAAGTTTAGTTAAACCAGGAATAAATTAAGAATAAGCTAAGATTATTTTACCACAAATAAATCTGGAATTACTATGGTTTATCTATTCTTCACAATCAAAATGCACGAGTTGGCAACAGCGCAATCAATCAGAAACCATACTAAAAAATAAGTGCAGTTTATGTAGTAGTGTAGTAATGTATCTGTCAATGTGTGGCGGTTATAAAAATATTCTTTACTCTAATATAGATAGAAGATAATCCACTTCCAAGCCTGTCCACAGTAAGAGACCTTTCAAATAAATGGTCTAGAAATATTATACCACTTTTAGAAAACCGATATTTTAATCGTAACTAATCATCGACAAATAAATCAAAAGGGTTTTTTTTGGAGTCTGAATAATATTTATAAGTCACTTACTGTTTCTACTTCCTCCATTGCCCTTAATTCCATAATAAGTTATTTTAAATGAGCGAACACAAACACAAATCGTAGTATTTTAAATGTTATACTGGACTTAAACAAGGGTGTACGTCGTTATAACTTCGGAATAACGATTGTATGAACAAAACGTCAACGTTATACCAGGTATAACGTATTCTTGGTTTATCAGTACAAATTTTGCTTATTCTTAATTTATTCCTAAGTTTATCTTTATACCACGTTTATTTGTAAGGCTGTTAAATTACAGGAGTGTCAAAAATGATATTGAATATCGTTTAACAACTATACTAATCAACTACAATCTATCTAGCGAATAAAGGTGTGGTATTAAAAATAAATATATGCACAATATTTACTATATATTTAATTTAAAGCCAAATTTTTATACCGTGATCAAAATAAACACTTAAACAAAACTTGTATAACATAATGCATAAAAGCTTAGCTTTAAGTTGAACTAAACTCAACTACAAAATTATGATAAGGGTTTTTTTAATTATAATTAATGTAATTTTGTTGAAAGTGCCGTATGATTATAATAATTACTATCACATTTGTAAGAATTTAAAATAAAAAATTTACTAAGATTTTTAAGCCCAATGAAACAAAGTAAAGATACTTTTGCTTAAAGTAAATATTGCTGGAGTTCTAAAGGTAGGAGCTTAAAACTAATCCAATAGTTCTTAGCTAGAGCGCTTAGCTTGTACCTATATATATGTATTTTGGCGCAAGGATTCAAGAAATCGACTTGAACTCTATGAGTGGTATCATACAAAGTTAGGGTGCCCGAAAGATCAGAACCACGGCGCGATCAGATGGATTTATTAGCATTAAGCATTGTTTACGTTCCATCGTGTTAGTATAGCTAAATGAAACGATAATTTTATAAAAAATACATTACTGAAAAAACACAAAGTCAAAATATCTGATGCTCGTGCCAACGAACGTCGGGGTGCGGAGTAGCGACGGCGCGGCGCTTTTTGTTGCCGTTTTTTTAAACATATGATTGTTTTTTTAATCAGGATCGATTTTGTTTTCCCATCATCAAAGGTGTCATACTGTCGTTATTGGAAGCTGTCTCCTAATACCCTGTATTTGCTTACTAATATTATTATCATAGGAATTCAGGAATTGGTATTTTTGCCAGGCTAGTATTTCCATCCAGCAATATACTTTAATACATAATCACACACATTTTAATAGCTAAGAACTATACTTTAATTAGATTTAGGGAAACAGTTCTTTGTACGTAAACTTAGATGTTATTTTATTCGCCATTTCAGTGAAGAGTTCCCCAAGGCTGCGTTCTAGGACCGGGCTGATTTCTTGTAGAAACACCTGAGAGTTTTCATTAATCACCCTGTTTGTGGCTGGGCCTAGGATAGGATCCCCGTCAAAGAGATTTGTCAGGTATATTGACGACTCTCCGACACGAAGTTTAACTTTGAAAGGATCAAATGTTAAAAATTCGTCGTCTCCACGTTTTTCTTTGTGGCCTCTCATAGTAACGTTGCAAGCGTAGTCCTCTGTAATTAAAAAAGTCATCTTTAGTCAAGTATTTTTTACATTATAACGGGTTAAGTCCAATATAATAATTTCTGTATAAAATTAAAGTTATATATAATACATGCTTTATTTTATATAATGTATGTTTACACACACGCCGCCATTAATTCTGCAACAACGATTGGGACTATTTACCAGATAATTTTTTTTATTTCATATTTGTTAACTATTCTTTTTTTGCTCCTATTTACTCTTATCAAGCTGCTCTGGATGCCAGACGTATTATGGCAATGCCATAATTTAAGAAGCTGTTTTTTTGGTCGTCGTTCTGCTTTTTCGATTTATCATCCGCCCTGTAGTTCTGGGATCGTAGAATAACGCTACGGTATCCCCTGCTTGTCGTAGAAGGCGACTAAAAGGGGCCTCGGGTTCACGGGGCGACCTTTGTCAAGTGGACCAAAGAAGAAGGCGACATCGGATGGCCCGTGACGCCTTGCACTGCGAGGGCACAGGGGGCAGGTTAATCCCTCTATCCTCACCCCTCGGGACGAGCTCTTCGAGAGCATAGTGCGGTGGTGCTCCGGTGCGTTCCACTGGAGATCCCGGAGCCCCTCACCATGCACTGAAGAAGGGCCACAGGTGGGTTTTTTGGGTAAGAACCCCACATAATGTTAGAGTATCTTGCTGAAAATTCCCCCCCGTCAACAAAAAAAAATGTTTCGATTTATCATACGCTCACAGTCGAGCCGGAAGTCTTGTGGATTATTTGTATAGAAACAGATTTACGTGAAAGACTGCAAGCTCCTATCTATTAAGTATATTTATCTGACTTAACTATTTAGAAGCGATGTGAAATTTACACCAGGTTGTTAATGGTTTTTTAATACGCGCAGTGAACAAAAACAGAACGCATGCGTTGAGTAAAACACTGGAGTGGGTTACCCAGTGCTACGTAACAGCGGGCCGATTAACACACATTCCGTCACCTACTGAGCCGCGGCGATCGGTTACGCCTAGTGCGCCACATATTCTTCTCCGTATTTCCTTTTGTTATTCCATTTTCAAAAATTACGTTTTATATTTCTTGTTTCCCAGTGTTTTCATATTATTTTATGATATATGAGAAACTCTTTGGTACAGGCCTGCTGAAGTTAAATTTCCTGACTGTCCGAACGTAGCGTCGAATGCTAAGCCTACGAATGTATTTTTTATTAAATTTATAAATGTTTGTAAACTATGATTAACGCATGCTTTTAAAAGCTTTACACAAAATTTTGCTTAAAAAGCTCGAAGCGTTACTAAATATTTCTTATAAACAACATAAATTATTTTGTGTTTCCGGAAGAAAATCAGAAAGTTACCCAGGAGTTTCCCAACTTAGGACTACGTACGTAGACCTTATTTACTAAATACGGATAAGAACTCTTAACTCTAACATTATGGAATGCCTACTGGCATTTCATTCACTAATCATATAAAATATGGTAATACTATTAAAATAAGAAGTTATTCTGTATGCAGTATCTATCATGTATCCCTCTTCTTGTTATAGCGGTATATATTACGGTGTAGCAATGTTTTACAACACAAACATAAGTCTGCCATTCTATTTAGACTCGTAGACTATCAAAGCACTTGTCACTTGAATAAATAAATTCAACCAATCATTTATTACATTTGTATATGTTTGTAACAACAAATTGTGACATCATTTACCAGTAATTCTAATGAATTATATTATAGTGAATAGTATTTACTTTGGTAAAGCAAATGCAAATGCCAGCTATGCAGATGCAAGTAACCAAGATGTCGAAATTGTGATGATGTCAACCCACAAAGCTCATTGCATTTACTACTAAACTCTCTAAAAGACTGCCTTTATGTGATTCAAAGAAGACAGTGATTGCAAATTTCATCTATCCCGTTAGGGTTAAAAGCGTTCATTAACGAGGATTAGCAGAATTCTTTGTTCTGCTACAGATAATAAAAAATTATGATAAAACGCTAGGCGTCTTACCTAAATGATTACATTATTGTATAATTTCGAATCTAAGATACCTTTAACCTGTACCTATAAATTAGGTCAGCTAAACGGTTAACTGAATTCCTTAGTATATAATATGCATTAATTAGGATAAAAGAAGTACTTACTCGTGGATTTAACCAAACAGACTTCAAAAAAGTTGGACGTTTCAATTCGTCTATATTTTGTGCACTTTTAGTGCCATAATTTCTAGGCCGATTTTGAAAATACATTTTTGTTTGAAAGTTCCCTGTTAATGTTGTTAACCAGAACTAGGATTATAAGGAACACCGAGCACGAATACGGAAGAAGAAAGATAATGTAGAGGTTGAATCTTCATCATTTTAAATTATTATGTACTCAACATATTTTTTTATAAGTTAGTTTACTACAACAACATAATCTTATCATATTATATATACTAACAAATAAAGAAATATTTACAATTTATTAGATATTACAAAATATTTACAAAAATTATAACTGTGCCAAACCGTCATCGCTTGGCAGCGTGCCCAGAAGGCTGGTAGCATTGCCACGTTGTATGGCAATGCTTAGCCTCTGTGCAAGGTATAAGCCAGCCCTCTGGTCACCAAATGTGTCGACCAATTTCTTAGCTAACACAAAAATTATTATGTTTATTGTATTTTTTCATGTTTAATCGCTCACTGATTGATTTGATATAGGGTTTTGTTTTTAATGTAAATATACTTGTTATTATGTCCGATGGCCGTTGTTAGTCCGCAAACTATCACAACCTGACTGATGGCGATGTAGTCTAGCTTTAAGAATATTTAATCTAAACGAATATTATGTTCAAATTAGCAAAAGGGTTTTCAAAGAGAGTGTTCGAGAATCAAAAATAGGGGTTGAGATTATTAATTTCCACGTTTCTATGAAAGCTCCCATTTTATTAATTTTAATAGTTATATAGACTAAATCTAAAATCTATAAATGCATTTAAAATTAAATATAAACGCATGATTTTAAAATTCCAAAGAGAAAATATCTCCATTATATGGGTGGTTTGTTTTTTCAATATTTTTAATATTTAAGCTTAATCAATCCACTATATATTTAATTATGTACATATATTTATTATTTAATTGTTTATAAGATTCATAAATCTATTAACTATTTATACACGTACTATATTTATTGTACTATATATTTCTTATTAGGCTATTTATAAATGTCACATAAGGTAGTATTGCGGTAACTACATTGGGTAGTCCTGGTCAGTGCTGAAAATCACCGCTGGCGAATCCTTGCGATAGCACATACAAAGGTGTGTAATTTTGGTATCATGTCCTATTTGTCCGTCTCTACCATTCTTCTTCTTCCATTAATTGTTTGTTTTTCTGTATTTTTTGATGTGTTATATTTTGTTTGTATATTATGATGCCAATAAATAAAATGTTTATGTGTATCTATATCAAAAATTGCTACTTACTAAAGGAGCCTGTGATGTTCCCCCTCCCTTGGAGCCGCAGTAATAGAACCTGTATGTCCATCTTGTATTTTCCGTTAAAGTCCAGTCTCGGCAGTAGAAGCTTGAAATCGAAGCGATTGTTGTCCAGATCAGACCTGAAATTATTACATTTCAAACTGGATAACTTTGTGTTTATTTATCTAAATTTATAACCGCATAGATATTTTTTTTATTAGACACCGCAATCTTTTTCTGCTTTTACCTAAGCTTACTTGACCCTGTATATGACAAGTGGTGATCCTATCGCCACACTAGTTACATAATAGTTGCACCGAATAGCGGATACTCGTTAGTAGAAATCGTCTGGGATTCGAACGGCCGACTATAAGGGCGTAAAGACGAAAGCTGTCAAAACATGTTTCCATTTATATTTTCTGCGTAAAAAAATCTCTAAATCTCAATTAATAGTCACATGTACTTGTTAAGAAGTGTGATAAGTGCATCTCTTAAATAATTGTACCAATTTAACATTTCTCACGTAGAGAAATCAAATAGGACATTGTAATTTGCTACACCAATTTTAAAACATGAGCACGAAAATGTAAATAAATCCTGGCGCACACTGAATACGATAATTTTACAAACGAAAATTGCTAATTTATTTCAAGTAGCATAAAACGAATAGATAATTGAGTACTAGCTCTTACTCCCTTTTAAGAAGCGTCAATAGCCTAATGGTTTGGCATACGGTTCAAAATAAAGGGTTAGTTAAAAAAAAAATTGAATATCTAGGAAGATAAAGACGCTAGCTAACTTAAATAAATTGTGCATGGTAGACAATTAAATACCCTTAAAAAATATATTTTTATTAAGTTATTTATATTTCATTAAAAAACATTAACTTAAACGAAAAAGGATATATTACGTAAACTTGGATAATACAGTATTTTTCATTAAGCACTAAAATTAATACAGTAATTTTAGTACTTAGTGTCGCCACATGGAGGCCACCGCCACACAAAATTTATATATTTATAAATACTTACGTTAGCTCCTCAATTATGAAGTTACTTGGACCTCGTACTTTGACGTCATTGACAACTGCAGTTAGCTTAGCGCCTTGGGGTCCCCGCGCCAGCGCGATTTGACCTAAGCTCAACGGCTCTATACCCGGCACGTCTAGCTCAGGAATGCCCTGGAATAAATAAGTTTAAAAATGTAGTTGTTATATTTATAATAGTTATGTTGTGGAACCGTTACGGGGAAAGTTGTAATGGATTGTTTGAACATATTACATCGAATGACGAATTTAATTCGTTTATCGCAACAGAAGTTCAAATTCCGTTTACATTCAGTTGGTAATTCGGCATTTCAATACTTTACGTTATGCACGTAATTCTTTATCCTCGTGAGGTAAAGTTACTTAAGCTATCTTCTACCTTTACCTTACCGCTCGTTCACATTCTACACCCGGTCAAAGTTAAGGCACGCAGATGGCCACAGACCTTCTCTTTTAATGGGCATAAGTCCGTCACCTATCCTCAGTGAGGGATACTGGATTTCACCTGACCTTAGAAAATGTTTGTAAGACATACAAGTCACGATGCTTTGACTGAGAATTTGAACACACAATTGTATTGGTGCCGGCACTGGGGATTGAATTCTGGTTGCTAAAGCTAGCTAAACTACAGTGGTCTACCCGGACACTGAGCTACGAAACTTAGGAGCTACTAACGTTGCCTGAGAATGAATCTTTTCGTCAGTATAATGGCGATTGCTTAATAGTATGTCTTTGTTGTCATATCTAGTCATCTCAAGACTCTCGCTGAAAATGCCATTTCAAAACACATCGCGATCGCATGCTCTTTGGTAATAAAGCGGTTAGTAGGTCAGTGTTTAAATTAATTTGTGCTTTATGTGCGTTTACTGTGTGCATAAATAAAAACATATGAACGTATAAAACACTGTGCGATGTAGATGACTGCCAGTTCACTTTTTCTCCAACACTGCTTGACATACATGACCTGCGTTACGAAACCTCACTGACATTGACCTCAATAATAATACTTGACCAAAAAGATAATATTACAAAAGGGATCAGTATTTTTCACATTATCAAGCAATTTTATACATGATACAAAGAATATTATGTACTAAAGAATGTCTACTCAATACCATAAAAAGGGCTTTACGACGAGCGACATGTTATTTTCGACACATTAACTGGTTACAATAATTAATTTAGCAAAAAATGTAAAATAAGTAATTATTATTGTAACTTTATTTTTGGTACATTTATTGTTTATAAACATCGGTAGAGCCAGTCTGGGCTTCTGCTATGGTACAAATGGGTAGTGGTAACGATTAAGAAATTACTACGACCTCGTAGAATACCAGTGTGAAGTAGAGGTGTTATTTTTATAAATATGAGTACACTTTCGAGTCGAAGATACACTCGTAGATTGCACAAAGCCTGTGGGAAGATGTATTACATATTACATAACATTGTAATACGAAAATTAGCCAATTAAGAATTGCTGTAACAGTATCAAATATAAATGCATATACCTATATGGAAGGTGAGAGGATATCCTATTACAGCGACTTACGTGTAGTACATTCAATTGTGCAACAATAAACAATAACCTTAGAATCTATTGAAATTATTATCGCTAATGTAATTATTATTCAATTACGTTTTTTAATTGTCATATAAGAATCATTCAATTATCAGAAGTGATTTACGGAATTTAAATAAATAAAACAAACTTAGTTGAAAGATAAATCAAGTGAGTTTTTTATTAATGAAATTATCTTAAAGTTTTTTTTTTTATTAATGCTATTTTGTGATGTTGTCGGTCTAGTTCTTAATTAATACGAGAGGTTTTTATAATATGTTGTGGAAGTTCGGGCTATGATTCGAATTTCATCAGACTTGCACCAACGAGTTACCATTTTTTGTTTTCATAAGTACCAAGAATTCGTTTGATATTCCAACACTCGAAATGGTTGAAATAATATATTTGACAGTACGAATATTCAGGTATGTTACTCTTATTTCAGCAACAACAGAAATCAAATTGAACACAGAGAAAAAGCAAAATACACAAACAGATAACAAAGTAATGCAAGCATATATGTGCGTCATTTGCCACTGTGTCATATATAAATACGTATTAAAAACAAATGCGCAAACATTCTAACATGAACAGCGTATTCCACGTTTGGGATTACGAGCTCTGTTTACTAATACAGAGAGTATGAATTCCCAAAGCCAATATAGTGTTTATCGTAGAGCTTTAAAAATTAATAAACCTCTACGTGCCTTCACGGGTGTCGATAAGAAAATTAACAATGAATTAGGAGGCAATGACGAGGACCTGGTAAATCAACCGCTTCGTATAAAAGGAATGGGCGGCATATCGTATGGGACTGTTACATCAAAATATGGGCTGCTACCAAGTGGCACTGCTTGTTGCCTTGGCCCTTGTTTTACAGGTAAGAATTAGAGATGTCATGTTTTTGGCAATTTACTGATAGTTTTGTTTGTAACATTTTTTATTTAATTTTTACTCACAAACTGACTGACAATCGATCCAATTTGTACGAATAAGTTTCCGTTTCTTTTATGCATTTTCGATTCTGACAAAAAGAAAATGGAAAGAGAAACTTTCCATAGACAAGGAATCCGATTATAGAGTTTCTAGTCATATACCATCAATAATAATATTTGAGTTTTTGGATTCAAAGTCAAGAAATTCGGGTACAAAAAAAACAACCACTAAAATTTCCAGTTTAGTTAGTTTTAGCCAAACCTTATTTCATTAGGAATTTGAAAAGCGTTTGACATAAAATTTTATCATCTCTGCTTACCCTAACTGCATTAAAAAAAGTGTTGTTACAGAGTTTATTTTTTATGTTAATATTAGGAGTTTTCTGAAATTTGTTTGTAACAAATTGATGCAAAATTATTTCTATTCAACAATTTAATACTAAACTACTAATTTACTGGTGATAATCACGATTGTATCCATTTATTTTTCAGAACTATGAAATTCAAGCCGGCGAATGCAGTCAAAGATCAACATTTATACAAATAAGAATACCCCAGCGCACAAAAGTTTCTATCAAGTATCCAAAGGAGATAAATCCTGTACAATTTGTACCATTCCCTTATAATCCGTCAGGATCTGAATGTACCAAATGTCAAGGAACATCATGCACGAAATGTACATATACCAAAAACGATCAATCTTTTACTTCTGGGCATTCGAGACAAACAAACATTATAATAAACATTAGAGGAACAAAGCCATTAAATGATAGTGTAACCACAACAGACAGTAAGTACAACGACACTAGTTCCGCTACTGTAGATGGGACAATTGTTGGAGTATACGATAAAACATGGGCAGCCAGTGTTAGTGGTGCTTCAGCCAAAGTTGGAGATGCAGGTAATTCTTCTGCTGCAGTAGCATCTGGCACAGCATTATCACAAAGTGACGTATTAGCTGCTCTTAATGAGGAGCAAATCAATAAAGCCAATGGCGAGGTAACTCATCAGGAAGATATATATGTTGTAAGCGAAGATCTTTCAACGGCCAATGCAAATAGTACATCGGCAAGTGATGATGGATCTAAAAATACTAATCAAACCCTATCAGATAAATCATCTGCAACAGAAATAACTGAAGAAGATTGCGATGATACGCCAGGACCGAAACCGGCCAATGATGCTAGTTCTAAAAATGGTGTAGCGACCACGGATTCAAGTCAACCCACTGACTCTGGGAAAGATAAATCAAGCAATCCTTCTACGCCTAAATCGTCAGAGGCTAGTGCGGCAGCTGGTAGTGATGCCATTGCTATCGATAAAAATAAAGGAACCAGTAATGTAGCCGCTGCTGGCGCAGCAACTGCCGCCACTGCGGGTGTCACCAATTCGTAATTGGTTTTTCCTTGTTATTGACGAATAAATTATAAGATAACCAACACCAGATATATAACATTATGTTTCACATAGCCTTGTGATTTAAATATTAACACACTGTGTAATAAAAGTATATTTATTGTTACAGCATACTTTGTGTTTAATTACTGATTTTCTTATGAAATAAAGATGAAGGGATAGGGATAAATAAATGTTCTAATAATGTACACAATACCTTGATCATTTTTGGTCGTAGCTCTTCGACGGAGTTTATAATGCATTTATCCACATTTGGATCATTTCGTTGGCACACTTTGATGTAAGAAGCTGAAATAGAAAATGAAAATATTAATAACACGCATACAAATACTCAACACTACACTCATACTCGTTACGCCTGCGTCTCAAACGTGGTCGTAATAAAGAAACTAAACACGACAAAACGAAAATTGATTTTTAACGAGGTCTTATGGGAAAGCGTCTTGCATAGTTGTAGGTTCGAATACCAGCTAATATGTACATTTCCCTTTTTCGAGTTTGTTTTGTTCAAAACTAATATTATTAAAAATTTACTATATGGATGAATTTCCCATGTGTCACATTATGCTCCTGCCTAATAAGCTCCGTGAAAAATTAATTGCTTATTCTATATATTCTGCAAGGATAAAATACTTTACAATTTTTGCTGATCACTCTGTTATGTTCACCATTTGAATTTATAAATAGCAAAAAACATAACGTGTAAATTATGAATATTCTTTTTTTTTTCGAAGCAATCTTACAATGTACTGTACTGACAATCGAAGAATATTGTGACGCAACATGACACATGTCATTTCTGCTAGTATTTGACAAATGTATACTCATTCATCATGTTTAATATTACCTTGGCATGTTTTATTGTCATTCTAAGCTATTGGCAATTACGGCACGTGTTCACGTGCGGATGATTTTTTTAACTTTAAGAAAATAAAGGCAATACGTGACCCCCTGTTCGACTTCTCCCTAGAGTGATTATTAGTGCAAAGTCCATCACTCAGACCTATGGCGGATTGATAAACTTAACGTCTTAGGAAACCGTTCTAGAGCTTTCCCCATTGTGTTAATGAGCACGCTAAATTGCAACAAATCATTTTATTGGTACTGGGGATCGAACTCGTATTTCTAGTGTACTACGCATATGAAGGCAACCATCCGCAAACTGAGCTACAACATCTCTGTGCTCTATAAATATTCTTTAATTATAAATATTTTCTACTACTTTGTCATGATTTCTATGACATTTTTAAGACAATAGTAAGATTGATGATAATTTCTCACATTTATAGCCCATAAAATAAAGTTCTAAGAAAACGGTTTAGATTGCAAAACGCTATACAAACAAGAGTTGACTTCATTTTATTACCTACCACCTTATAGGATACCAGTAGTCGTAGAATATAGAAAATTGTCACCATTCGACAACCCATCATCTCGGTCATCGTTCCTAACCGTAACTCAAGTAACCTACTCAACAACAATAAATTATATCCGATCAGGTTGATGTGTTTACATAACAGTTGTATACAAGTAAACCGGTCGCAGGGTTGCCACTTTCGCTGAATGAGAACAGTTCCAGTTGGCCGGTGGATGATTATATCATAGATTTACATAGCTAACGTAATCACGATACACGTTGTAAACTAAACCAATGGTTGTAAATTAATTCAAAAGAAATATTTTAACTAATAGTTCATTGTAGTTGACGGTCGATTCGAAGTCGCTCGTAGGAAGTGGACATACTTATGTTTGACAATTCCTGGGAGATAAAATTCACAAGGGAGAATGATTTCACTGATGTGGGGAATTAAGTTTTTAACATAGTCTATTGAGTATGCAGAATAAAGTAGCCAAAGTTCAAATGACTTCTCTCACAGAGGCGACCACCGCTAGAGTAGGCGTGTCTGAAATTGGAGACCACGTTAAAACAAGCGCTGCCATTGTGGGTTATTATTAAAGAGCAGATGATCTAGATTAAATAGAACGACAATCAGCGCAAAGAAGGTGACAGTAACTGCTTGCTTAACGACGCAGATTGGGATGATTGGTGGACCTGGGAGATGCCTATGTATATATGACTGGTATAGGTTGTTGATGATGATAATCTTATTGACAAACAGACGTTCTGGTTGAAACCCAAAAGGTAACCCTCTAGGACTTAAGTGCTATGTTCAATTCGCCATAGATGTTCACTGGCTATGGGGATCATCGGTCTAGACATCGGCAACCCTAGAGTCCTTATTTATGTCTGATTACCGTTGTTTTTCAAAAGTTTTTAGTTTTTTATTTTTCAGTTTCAACAATTAATTAATTTCTATCAGTGTTAGATATTTAGTGAAGACACTTCTTACAAATGCGCAAGTAGCATGAATCTGAAAAAACAAACAAATCACAACCTCGTGAACAAGGCTTACATTGAAAAAAAAAGGCAAACAATTTGAGAATTGGGATCAAGGTTACCAATTATACGAGTACACGACAAATATAAACTCATTTAAATACAGCTTTTATTTGCTTTTTTATCAGATCATACATAAGTTCCATTAGCCTATAGGCTGTAAATATAGAGAAAATTGATTTCTTTTTATTTTCATACCTCTACGGCAAATGAAAACTACTTTAACAGTTTTGTTATGGTTTAACTTTATTTTATCTTTAAATGAAACAATTTTAAGGATTTTCTCAAAGTTTGTTAACTTATTTTTGATTTCCCAACATTTCAATATATAAATACAGTAGTCATTGCCACGAAGGTATTTAATATCCCAATATCATAGCTTTTGTTGGCTTTCCTTCCAAAATTGTTATTTAATTTGTTAATTTTTGCCGATTCAGAATGGACTTACAATATTTAAAACTCTCATAGTGATTGTAGGTTTTAGATTAACGCCAAGGAGTGTATTCCACAGCCAGTGCCTTTACAGAGAGGGATTACCTTATCATCTTGACGAATGTAAGAACTTTGTCGCGGCGTTTAACTAATCGAGAAACTTAATTGTAACTTAAATGTTTGTGTTCTAAGCTTTGTCTAATTTTAAACTTTTTACTTCCGAGAAGATACAATAAAGTGTAAATGTGTGTAATTGCGTACGTCAGAGATCTTACATATAGCACATAACAGGATTCGTATCATTGGATTTCAATATTATGCTACACGTAATTGGATCCAGTTAACAAGATTGCCACGATGAACATCGTCAGAAGTGTGACATCATAGTGCATCTGCAGTTTCACTTCCAAACTACAGTTGTAAATTTTATAATAGCTGTAGGATAACTGTACATAGGATCCTCTGCATTGTTAGTTTCTTTTATGTCATTTGATTTCCATGGTTGTAATAATGTTAATTGTATTTAATTTTTTGTTTCATATTAGAAAAAATCGTCTCTTTCCTCACTTATCCCTTCTACATGCCCAAATCAGCAAAGCATGATTTTTGTCTCGTCTAGTCACAGCATCCTTTAATCCGTTCATTTAAAGTTCCTCCTTACTAACCCCCCTACCCCTCTCCACCTTCCTCTTCCGTCCCCCGATGACTATCTTCAATGAATAGAATATACTGAAGCACGTACCGTAGGAAGAATAACACTTTTCGCACTCTCGCAACCTTCCTTAGCAAAAAGATCCTATTTTCAGCATCTTAGCGAAATGGATTGGAAGCTGCAAATACTTCTTTCGAGTCCACTTTACTGACAAGAAGCCTACATTTTTATTGGTCGTGAATTCGACGACCCCTTTTAATTTTTACAGAGGCTCTACAGAGGTATTACAAGTCATTGGTGCTGGAGAGTACAGAACCACTGGATAATCTATCAGATAACATTCCCTAAATAAGGTTCCTCGAGATGTTTTTTTTTTACCTTTGAGAACGTAATGTGGTATACGCTGCACAAAATTGCAATTTTAATTTTATTGGTGCCGGTACTAGGAATCGAAGTCAAGTTGCTAAAGTTCTATCTTATTAGGTACTTGCCGATTGCGTTAATTGGTTTCCCCTGATAAGTATATAGCAAAACAATTTTGTAATAAATATATGTATTTTGTATAACTTTCATTTGTTAATTAAATCTCACAATAGATTAACTCGATTCTGTCACAACAGTCGTCCATCATTAAACCTACACTCAAAAATCGTTAAACTTTGTGTTATATATTATGTACCGGTAATCATAACTTACATAATATATTTTCGAAATTAAGGATATTTGTAATATTCAAATTGTTTTATTGTATTCAAATAAGGTTTAAGAGATAAGTACAAATTGATCAAATTATATGAAAAATGCAAATATTCAAATATTGTAAACTACGCGCCAAAATTCATTAATAAAAGATATATATCAAGTTTTGTAGTATAAAAATAAGTCTCATCAAATCATTATTAATATTGTATCGTTGTATTTCGTAAATAATTATACTTTGTCATTAATCTGCGACATTGTCCTGACGCGTTGAACTCTTCTTCTCTCTCAAAATCATCTCAAAAATGTCACTCCTAAGCATAACAAGTTGCACATTAATTAACTACATTAATAAGTAGACGTACGTAACATGAAGGTATGCGACATAACTAGCACAGAGACGACAACTTATACGCACATTCACATATGCCCACCTACGAGTGTACACACTTGGAAATCGTAATAGAAGAGGGTATATTTCATTTCAATTAAATTTCCGTACCAATTATAAGGCCCAAATCCCAAAAAAGAAAATCTAGGGAACGTAAAAAGTAAAACCTAGTTTGCGCTTGTGCTTTAATTTGTAATATGTTATTTATTTGTAAATATCTATCAATTACTATTTACATAAAATATATACCAATAAAAATTCTTTTCTTTTCTGGAAAAATATCACATGTCCAGTTTTTCTAGTCTGATAAAAATAAGCTAGAGTCCTCCATTGTACTTACGTATATCGGCGGCAACAAAAGGCAACGTAATCAGGAGCACAGTTGTCGATAACATGTTTACAGTTGTTGCACAATTCACGTGAGTATATTTCGCAAATGCGGTGCTATTGCAAGATGAGCGTGGTATCGCCCAGCCGGCGCGCGATGTCGGCTGGCACTGCCGACCGAAACGCATTAAAGCACCCACTCTCCACGATCCGTCTAAGGACGCGTGTGAATGTTCGTCAGCCCTTCTATTCTGGATCGCGCACGCTCCTTGATTTTGTCGATTGCGCTATTGATATTCGCGATACGGTTCATTGGCACCACACTGCGATAGTTTATTCTATGTTTAGATTATACCATGTAGCTATTTTTTAACAACTTACACAGATCAGTCTTAGTAGCTGATCGCAACTGTTTCGTAGGATTGAAAGATGTCACACCACTTAGGTCGGTTCGCCCGGGCTAGATTTTGCTCTATTTTATTTAAACAATAAACTAATTATTATATTATATAACTTAATTTAACTCTCACATATTAAATTGTTCATTCCCTTCGTATTCATTCTTTTCTCGGGCGGCTGAAGATCACTACCTACACCCACCACACCAAATGCAGTAACATGTCATATCTACAAGTACAAGTTTAATACTTTCTATCATAGCTATGCAGAACATATATACAACTGCAGATACAGATGCTTCGGAATTGAAAATCTATAATTCGTCAGCTGTGATTAGGAATCTATACAACTTGAAAACCTCCGAAAAAGCTCACTTCTTTCTCAAAAGTAAGGACGTCGCCACACCGGCGATATCACATATAGATACAGACTCAGTAGATCCCTCAACACTGGGTGAGCCTCTTCTCATAAAT
Organism: Meandrusa payeni; assembly: GCA_029286785.1. NCBI lineage: Eukaryota > Metazoa > Arthropoda > Insecta > Lepidoptera > Papilionidae > Meandrusa > Meandrusa payeni. Next base: position 12,927,317 of record JAGSMX010000024.1, on the reverse strand, counting down.
AATATTAAATCAACATATGTGATAAATAAAGCAATATACGACTTACAAAATTGTCCACATCGAATTAACTTGAAGGGTTATTGACTTCATTCAATACAACCAACAATGCGTAGGAAGCACTGATTACTAAAATCCGCGTTGCAGTGCGGGAAGGGAACCTGTGTCCTGGAAACGTGCAGCCGTTCTGCGAAACACCGCTCACGTGCTTCAACTTCCTGTGTAGCAACAGCCCAAATAGATGCTTGTTTACTTGATGAATTAACTCATACATTATTTCCAAACGGTCGAAATCATGACTGTTGTAGAGTGCTAATTTTCACGCCTGTCGACGATCTATTGACAAAAAAGAAATTGATTTATTTATTTATGATATAATTGATTTACGTGGCACATATTTTCAACCGACTTCAAAAAAGGAGGCGGTTCTCAATTTGCTTGTATTGTTTTTTATGTTTGTTACCTGATAACTTTCGACTGGGTGTTCACCGATTTGGATGATTCTTTTTTTTAATTTGAAAGCTAGTCCTTTTCGTGTGGTCTCATTTATTCGGCCCAGTTCTGACAATGGCATCCATGAGAAAACCATGACACAAATAGACGATAACTCAATATCACGGTAACCGATTTCATTGTGAACTTATGGTAGCTTAATTGTAGAATTGGTGCCTAATGAAATTGTTAAGTGCTGAAATTCCAAGTGATCGCCGGTGAAAGAAAAATCATCGTGAGGCAGCCCGCATTTTGCATTGCGGGCGCCCTAATTCCACTGCGTAGAAATAAGCCCTTGAGATTAAAAGGAGCCCACGACTAAAACGATGGTTTATAAGATGATCAAGTAATGCTAGCTTGCCTAGGTAGCGGTAATTTTGAATTAGGATAGTTCCAATTTCGATCTGACGGTCGGTGACTTGAAATCCTGCGATTACATAAAAATTACTTGTAAAAATAATGTACGGCAAAGGCACACATGTAACAGTACTGTAACATATAAAAATATAATAAGTTTAGTGAAAAGCGAAGGGTGACTGATATCCCTCTCTGCTCCGCAATCGTCAGCGTTTCTTCTTATTATTAAGTTTTATTTATCTTAAATATTTAAATATTTCACGTACAGATTCACATGCCATCTCTCTTGTTTCCTCATCAAATTACACTCTCTTCGCCGAAACATCCATGACCTGAAATAAACAGATGGCCTTTGCGTAAAATGTTTTCGCAAAGTTTTTAGCATGGATTAATAAATAACTATTTTGTTTTGTTAGTAATTTTTTTTAAATAAAGAATGCTAACAACATTTTTTTTAAATATTGTCAAAATCCTGTTAACCATTCCAAATAAGCTGAGGCTTGTGTAAGGAGATGGTTTACGTTTATCATCCATTTTTTTTTAAATATTCGTCCATTTGTGGCGCACATACTTGATACAAATGCAAAACTTATATGGTAGTCTACTGTATACAAACTTTGTTTCAAAAGAAAATTAAAAAGAAAGTTATTACGATTAGATTATCTCGTGATAGAAGCTTGTGCAAGCAATGTGACTGACACAAGTAAAGATGGATACAAAAAAAAATTATTACATTCCGTTCTTTTTTAAGTATTGTCTAAAAGTAAGGTTTTGGAAATTATTTATAATCCTGATCATATGACTGCAATTATAGCGTGTAGAATTAAAGTTATGTTGTAGGTAAATAACTATATTCACGTCTCGCTCAATTTTTTTGGGGATTCGATGTCGGAAAGTGCAGACCGTGACTTGTACGTACCAAATCACTAGACTGCAGCCGCTTAGCATAAGCTCTAATAAGACAATAAAGACATAGTGCTGGCTATCTTCCTCGTTTTCGGATCTCGTCGGTGTGTCGGCAATCCCGCTGTGGGTCGCCTTGACCAGCTGGTTGCTTCACCGCCGCCGCTCGCCAGGGCCTGTTCCGTAGGAAATTGAGCTAACGTCGACATTCCGCGCACTATTACCACATTTTCGCCAATTACCTTGTATACGTTAATTCACTCCACATAATAACGGTACATTGCTTGGTAGGAAGTCGTTAACTTTCTATGCGATATAAGTTGAACGATCGATTGAAATTACAAGAAACCTATAGTAAAATAGTTCAGTACAATCGAAAGTTGGAAATAATAATATTAGTAATAACCTTTAACGACAACTTTTAAATTTCGAAGACATCACAATTTCGCAACAATCCAAGTGATTGGAGTCTTCTTTTAAGCACATGTTAGCTGGCAACACATGACACCCAGCAATTGTTATGCATAATAACTAATTCCAATGATATCTTAGTGATTTACCTGTACCTTATTGTATCTTTAATTCATAATTAATAATTTATTTGATCATCACATTCACTTGGCATTTTATACAAAAATTTAACTTTATTAGTTCGTAACTTCTAATTAATTTTGTATAAAGATTGTGAGGACGCGCAGCTGTGACTGTAATCGTTCAAATATCCTTTGTACAATTTTACGTTATCTGAATAAAGCTAGTGTATTAGTTGTTAGACTATTTTATTCCACAAGACCTACAAATGATTACACTCATCAAAATGCCTCATTCTAAAGCTTAGGTAAATATATTATAAAAGTTGACTATGACCGTACTCAATGGAGTTATCTTAGTCGTGGTCACGATTCCCATTTGTGATAGGACAAATGAGAAGAAGAATAATGAAACTAAATACTACTTACTAACAATTAAAGATAGTATTTGTTCGTATCCGTATATGTATGTGAGTGAATTCAGTCCATTTCTAACGATCATAATTTTAATATTCCTTTCTGTTGTGTAGACGGATTCATTATTCGAGCATGTTTGTACTGGACATGGTGAGGTACAGGAGAGACGTTGCCCTGGTCAAGTACGTGTGGAGGGTGCTGTGAGGCTCGGCGCACCACCCAGATGCACTGGCCGCGTTGCAGCTAAGAGCGCCTAGTGGATATATCTACATGCGCCGTCGTCCTCCATCATTCCTGGTCCCTACCTCCAGGACTAACTTACCGGAGAACTCCGTTGTCACACGCGGTTGGGTTTATTAATACTATATCGCAGCAAGTGGATGTCTTTTGTTGCAAACATTCGCAATTTGTAATGGCTGCGTACAAGTGCAAGGCATTTCTTAAACATTTTCTGTTTTTTTTTTTTTATATGAAAAGTGGCAAACGAGCATACGGCTCACCTGATCTTAAGTGATCACCGTCGCCCATGAACATCCACAGCACCAGAGGAGCTGTAGGTGCGTTGCCGACCTTTGAGATAGGAATAGGCTCGTTTCTTGAAGGTTCCTAAATTGTAAACGTTCGGAAACACCGCTGGCGACAGTTGATTCCACAAGTTGGCAGTGCGTGGGAGAAAGTTACGCGAAAAACGTACAGTCGTTGAACGCCAACCATCAAGAAGGTGGCGGTGGAATTTGGAATTCTGTCGAGATGTGCGGTAATGGAAATCGGTAGCTGTGATGATTCCGAACAATTCCTCAGAACACTCCCCATGGTAAATGCGATACAGGATGCAAAGAGAACCGACATCTCTTCGCAGACTCAGAGGGTCGAGTCGATCGGAAAGACCCTTTTCTGTTTTTTCTTTTTTTTAATTTATTTTTTATAACATATTAATTATTTTTAATGTAAGTATTATTTAGTTACAACATTGCAATGGTTCGACTGAAATAAGTAAATAAAAATAAAATTAATTAATTGAAATATTTTGTATGTAATCGAAATCTATTAGTGCCACTTCGATAATTGTTAGGAAAAAAGGAGTGAAACTCTAGCTATATTGGGATCTGCTATTGTCACTGAATTATCACTGTGATAAACGGACAACTATAATTTAATTGTCATTGTGCAGTAAACCGTTATCTACAAATTTCAAAATGATCGATCAATATAAATATTTGATATAGATTAATTGCTTCAAATATATCTTGATTATGCGATAAAATAGTAACAATTTCAGTAATATTCAATAGTGGAACACCAACGGAACACCATAAGGGAAAAAATCGACAACTATGATGTCAATGAATAGACACTTTAATACAATTGTAATAGCAGACTTGAGAGTTAATAAACTGATGAATAGTTTAAATATAGATAAATCTACAATACATAAGACTTTACCATCGATTTGTATGCATTTATCGTTAAGATATAAAAAGTAACGCTGCTAGTTAAATTTATATTACTAATATTAAATATACAGCTAACTTTGCATACTCACCATTCAAATCGAATTGCTCTGTTCACAGTGTTGCAAGATATAATACAATCTATCCACTATACAATCAACAACTGACCATTAATAAGATTGGTCAATATTTCACCTTGAAGGTTTTATTATCTTTCGACGGGCGAAATGAAAAAAATGCCATTCGTTCATGCATCTTAATTGGAAGAAAACTTACAATAAAGCTCTTGCCAAGAGATAAAGAGACTTATATTTCGTTAAATTGACGAATGAAAAGAGTATACTTGAAAACCTATTCTGTATGGGTCACGTTTACTCCATTGATATTCACAACCGGCCTTCACACCAGTTACAATTGTTTATATCTGATTGACCGGAAGGATGGGCTGGGCAATTTTAATTTCTGAAATGTAACGTAGTTCAGAAACAAGAAAAAACTTTTTCCTTCATTATATGATATCATAAAATTATAATAAAAATAAAATAAATACTGTTTCATCTATTTATTAAGTACAGATTTTAACAAACAATATACATAGTTAAGTTTGACAGAGCGACATGACACTAAATTTAGAGAATTCTTTTAAACCATTAATTAAAATATTGTTTAAGTCAGTTTTGTGTGACCACTTGAGGGTCTTTTTGACCAAAAACAAGCTTAATCGGACATTTATGAGTGAGAAGAGAAAAGCTCTCACGTCGGGCGTTACGAATATATTAATGTCCATCTATCTTTCATATAAGAACGGGAACAAATATTATGAAATAAATTTCTAGTTGAGAATAAGAAAAACATAAACTCATTAGCATATGCAGATTATACATATATACATATAAATATACGTCCCACTATTGGGCACAGGCAGCACTGCAGGGCATAGTCCGCCACGCGGTCGCAGTACGGATTAGCAGACTGCCTTAGAATTTTTTCTAAGACATGTAACTGCGTGGTAAATTAGCACATAACATTAGCACAACATATTTATTGGTGCCGGCACAGGGATCGAACTCAGTTTGCTAGCGTACTATGTAACTTGTGGCAACGGCCTGGACACTGAGCTACCAAGGCTCAATTTGTAATTACTCCGTTAAAATTATGATTAGATAAACCAAAATAGTTTTACTTGAATAACTTCTTTTAAGTAGAGATACATTTTATGGCTGATTCTATTTTTTGCCCGAAGGCTTCTTCCCCGAGTCTTAGTGCACTAAAGGTTCAATCTCTATTATGAGTAACTTAGTGTATCTCCGAGAGGAAACCTCGGCTGAGGATCATCATTTGTTTGCTTCAAATGATTGTTTCAAATACTTCAATCGGATTACAAGGAAATACAGTATTTTACGATGAAGTTAGCCGGCTGGACAAATCTCAGAAGTAATTAAAATAAATCTTCTTACAAAACTTAAATTTTTGTACTCAAAAACACATTTATAATTTCACGACCTTATTCCTTAAAACACACAATACTTGCCAAAATAAACGTTTAGTTAAAAATATTACATGCAACAATGGCAAGAAATATCTATCACATTATTCATTAAATAAGATAAGCATATATATAAAATCAAGGTATTGGCAACAATTCATCGAAGGGTACCGTATTGGTAATATTATTTGCCGCATCTAGTATTATGCTGGAGACAGCTCTCTGGGCAAAGGGTTTTGCTGCTTTAAGAAGTTCTGCTTTGTTTTCGTTAAGCGCCTGATTTGTTGCATCCTCTGTAAATTGAAACATATCTTCTAAAGAACCATCAAGAACACATTAATGTATATATGATATATTCCATTATATCATAACTTTATGGATGTTGTTATATTCCATTATATAATAACATCCATAAAGTAGAAAAGTACCAGCCTGGATAGGCGAGGTGGGAGCTCGTATTCCCGGCCCCAAGGCCTCCAGGTGATGGACTCGGGGGAGTACATCACCTGCTTACGGAAGTCGTGGAGAAAGGCGCGTCTTATGTTCCAGCGTGCCTTACCTGGAAGTTGTGAGGGAGAGGCTCGGCCTTCCCCGGGACAAGGATGCCGGAAGGCATTCAAGGCGAAGGCAGAGACGCGGTTGAATGCGCAAGCGAACGCGCAGCCCCTCCAAATGCGACGATGGCAGAACATCTATACCCGCCTATATACGTCCCACTGTTGGGCACCGGTCTTCTGTCTAAATATAGTATTAGGACATAGTCCGCCACTAGGCTCTAGTGAGGACTTTACATGTCTTAGGAGAATCTTCTCAGATTTCCTCACAATGTTTTTCTTTCATCGTTGAGCCGGTAGTTTGTATGTAAATCGGCACCTAAGTTTGATTGGTGCCGGTAACTTCTACTAGTAGTATATTCATCCAAACTTACCCAAAGTTTTATCTCCATTAAACAGTCCCTCGAGTTTGATCTTGTAGTCTTTGATACTGATATCTGTATCTAATCCAGTGAATTCAACGTATTCGACGCCATCTTTCTCAACAATTTTAATGTTCATGACGGCGTCAACGTTGCATTTTACTGAAATTATTAGTATTCAACATAAATCTCTTATACTATTATAATATCTTCTACGGAGTTCGAATACATACAAAATACAATAACAATTTCACACCAGAATCCTCGAGAGCCGAAATACAATTCGAACAATTACTTCATTCAATATCTAGAGGCTTTAAGATTGCTAATAGTTAGGCCAACAAGTTGAAAAACTTAGTAAATAGACCAAGTTCCTGAAAATATGAACGGTAGTTCATTAGACTCAAATATACAAATGAAAATTATTTAAATTTAATATTATGACAATATATAGTATAGTTAAAGTTTTACGCCCCATAAGGACGTGTAACCCAATATCATCTTAGGTTCAGGCTAAGCGATCTAAGAGCTATGCCACCTGTCGATCCGGTGAAGCAGTAAAGGCCAAGTAAAGGCTTCTCTGTGCCAACTGTGTCAGTTCGTCAAAAAAAAAAACAATATCACGCTAAGGTATTTAAATGATTCATTTTTATTGGAAAAAATGTACTTTAAGATTAATCTATAGAAAGTTTGGTTGGGTTATGACTCATTCTATTTCGTATTATTCCTACGAAAATTCGGTATAATACACAAAGAGGGCGTCCGCGCGTAATTTAATCGTATTGAAGTCGGTTTTTGTTTTTGCTCGTAAATATACTTGTAGACCATATAATCGTGTAATCGTTTATTATATGTTGTCTGGTTAATATTGATATTAAAAATGTATTATTTGTTGATTGTTTTATTTTCACTAAGTCTTTGAGTACGAATCTATTTCTGTGTTTATTTCTAAAGCGAATACTTTGGTTACGCAAACTATTTGCTGAAATGCTAAGAGTGCAATCGTGATGTGCTGCAATAGATTTGCGACGATAAAATTAGATGTCTGTCTTGTTGCTTATACACAGATAATCTATTGATTTTATTTCACATGTAAAATTGAAACTCGCTAAAAGATTATGATTGTATTTCAATTGCAGCAATGTCCAAAATTAATATGTAAATAATGGTATAAGAAGTTGAAACTCACTGGCATCGGCGGTGAGGGTTCCTTCTCCTCGAATGGGCAACACGAAATGTATATCCATTTTGTATTTTCCCTCAAAGTGCAGGTTAGGAAAGCGTAGGCGAGCGTGGAATTTCAAATTTTCAAGATCGACTCTAGAACAATATATTTATTAGTTTTTCATTTCTTTACGTCTAGCTTATTAAGTCCTAAATAAGACAGGTTGTGAGTGTTTGAATCTTGATTGACTTATCAATTAACTGAAGGCCTTCATTTTTAATAAAGGCCTCTGAAACATCTAAATATGTTTTATTGGGATAATAAATATTCTGAATGCAAATAGCGACGTACCATTTAGTCTATTAAACGTCTTCCTGATGATCATTATTATTTATTAAAAGTAAGTATAATATTTATATATGTCCCACTACTAGGCACAGACCTTCTCTGTAAAGACAGTGTAAGAGCATAGTCCGCCACGCGGTGCCGATAGACTTCACAAGTCTTAGAAAAAAATTCTAGGACATGTAGGTTTTCTCACGATGTTTTCCTTCAACACCAAGCGCGTGGTAAATCAGCACATAAAATTGCAACAACAAATTGATTGTTGCCGGCACCCGGGATAGAACTCGGGTTGCTAGCGTACTATGCAACTTAAGGAAATATACTATGCAACGCCCGGAAACTCAGCTACCACGGTTAACAAGTTCTTAAATACGTATGAGAACATATGGACTTTTGTTTTAAAAAAATTGTTCCTAAATTATGTCTAACAGTCTTTTAAAAAGAATTTATAATTTATTAATAGATCATAATTGGTATCTATCGTTACATTATATATGTAGGAAATACAACGTGTTAAAATAAATTATTAGGAAACAGTAATAGACTAGTGCTTGAGCATTCTAGACCCTTGTCTCTAGACTAGCGATAGAGGTTCAGGCTAAGCGACCTAACAGCTGGTCAATCCGGTGAAGCAGTCAAGGTCAGCTTCTCTGACCAATCTGTGCAGTTCTTCATAAATAAATTGTGCATCCTACTTGCGTAAAAGAAATAACTTGTTAACAAGTAAAAAACAAAAAAAATGAAATCAAATCAAATCAAATGTGGGCTGGACGCCCTCGTTTATTTTCAAAGAACCATAGGTATATTACAAAGTTCTGGCGTGTACATTCTTTTTATACTTCCACAATCATGTATCACGTTGTCATGTACGTTGTTGTTATGGAGTACTTTCCTCGTTGGATCATAACAATCTTATAGTTTATAATTAGTTAGTCCAAATAAGTCAGGCATGACATGGTGACTCGGATCAATTATAATTATATTTTGAATACTTTCTAATAAATAAAACATACTTCCTACTAAACACTAGCACAATGTATTATAATGACATCTAGTGAACTTTGTTCTAACTGTTGAATGGCGGGTAATTGTTCTGCAATCAAATGATAAATTAATTCATCCATCTCACAATAGATGGCTCTACATTACTACCTCGTCTATAATGATTTTGTAACCTAAAAACGTATTAAAATTGAGTGACAACTATGGCAATTTGTACAGTATTTATCACTCACACTGATTTAAATATATTGTCAAAGACGAGTTGAAAATACATAATTGAAAACCAAAATAATGTTCAATGGCCCGCACTGAAACTAAAGACGCCATCCTACTGTAACAATATTTTACATAACGCAAAAATTGCCAAGTCAAAAACTGCAGGCGGTCACTTCAAGTTCCAAAATACGCCAGCAGTAGTAGCCAGTAGGGTACGATAATGAATGACGGCACCAGTCATAATGGCTGGACATTCTATATCATATTCTTAGGCTTCAGGCATCCAGGTTAAGCCGTGCTTAGAACGTCGCTTCATCCGGCCATAATTCCGCTTACCTAAATTTCGGTCTGCATAAGTAAAAGTCTATGACGGTCATTTTGGTTTTCCGACATCAGTAACGTTCTAATACATTTTAAAGGGGCACTGGACGGTATCGAAAAACATCGCACGGTGAATGGGAAAGTCCCGCTAGAAGTTAAAAGATGCAATGGTCTATACCGCATATGTTGAAGAGCTGTGTCCATTTATTAAGCATACAACTATAACATAACAAAAATCTAAGTTCAAAAACAAACTTACTCAACATCCTTCAGCGAAAAGTTCCCAGCACCCGTAACCTTGATATCCTTTCCCATAGCTTGGAAAGACCTAACGCTGCTTTTGATCTGCATAACGGATGGAATAACAAATATATATTAAATAGTGATTGAATAATATAAAAAGGTCAAGCTAATAAATAACGGCTATGAAAGCAACCATTTTTTTTTAATAACTAACTACACAGATTGGCCAGAGAAGCTGGTCTTGATTGCTTCACCGGATTGAGAGGTGGCATAGCTCTTAGGTCGCTTAGCCTGAATCTCTATCGATAGTAACTCGACACAAGGGTCCCCCCGGTGAGGGGTAACCGCGGCTTAGACGGTTACTATGTTACGCGTAAGCATTCCGATCCGAGGGCGCCCGAGAGGGCCGAACCACGACTCGGTCGGTAGCTATTTCACGGTTAATCTAAGGGACATTCGAAAAGAAACATTAAAACTTTAGGTATACTAGCTGCGCCCAGCAGTGTTGCCTGAATTTTCTGTATCCCTTGTCTGGAAAATTTTGTTATAATCGGTTGAATAGTTAGGGCGTCAAAGCGTTACAAACTCACTTAGTTTACTTTCCAATAGCAAGCGTGTCGTTTCATCGTTGTCGGACTCTATTTTTTATCGTCATAACTATTCAAATATTTAACCAAATAGTGTAGTGTAAAATACAAAGTTTATCTACTTTAAATACCAGATGCGACAGAAGTATTTATTTTGATATAATGGCTTAGACATAAAAGATCAGTATGTACTGTCGAGGAATTTTTTATAGGACTATTTAAGATAGACATTTCCATCAAACATTATATCTTGTAACCCCTAGAGACGTTTTTTCTTCTCTTTCTTATACTTTTCATTATATTTTGGATAACGCACGCTATATCGTTATAAATTATAGCCTATGTGTTACTCTGATGTGTATACTATATTATTGTAAAATTTCATCAAAATTTTCCATTGTCCATTCATCATTCATCCATCCATTCCATTCAGTCCTTTTTGTGTGAAAGAGTAACACTTCACGTATATACTCACAAACATTCACGTTGATAATATTATAATAAGAAGGATATAAATGTTAATTATGATAAACCTTAAATACCTCAGGAACGTAGAATGGGTCTAAGCTAGGGACGTTCAGCTCTGGTATCCCATCAATCAATTTTGGGCGCAGTTTCTCTATGGACTTCCGCACGCAATCGTTTATGGTATTCTGATCACGCTTGCATACCGGAATATAATCCGCTGAAACAAATTAATCAGTTATAAACGAATATTTAAGAACACTGCCACCTCTCAAATCCGATGCAACTGTTGCGGTCATCTTCTTTGGGGCCCTCGGATCTATATAAATGATCCTATGAAGTAACGTTTCCGTAACATAGTACCAGACAATGATGGATTTGGTCTGAAGAGCGGTTCGGACTGAAAGCTCTAGCCGCAGAATTACAGAGCAGTATACCGAGTGAAACTCGTGTATCACGCACGGGTTACTCACTGTAAGAGTGATATGGCGGAGAAAGCAACGTCTAAGACATTCGGTGTATATTCCACATTGTGAGGAAAGTGAGTGGGCTCTAGCGATCCCACGAACTCAAATTCGATAGGATCGGAGGGAATTCGGGGCCAGCCCTCGCGGGTTAGTCTTGTAGAAGAACCACCAAGGATGATTGCTATAGAATTCGCCGGCTAGGAGGTCGGCTCTGATTATTTCTTTACTACGGGGAAACAGAAGGTATACCGAAGCTTAGATGCTTCATGCTTCTAGATACTTTAAAGACCACTCCATTCCGTGAAGTATTATGAGTCAATTTCTCTGGCTAATCTGCGTATTATTTGTCACCAAAGAAAGCGTCTCTGGCCCAACAGCGTCATAGTTATAGTCAAAGGTCACAAAAAGGTTACGGATATGTTTCCGTTACTCAATACCTATTTATGTGCCGTATAATAAGCTGCATCCTGGTAATCGTGTGATACAAGAGATATAAAATTATCGCTTACCGCCATCTATTTAATGAAACGTTATTTCACTGTTATTCATGACTAACTTACACGAACGCTTGGTTACCCACTAATTTCACCTGAGGACCTTCAAATATTATTTACGATACACACTTCTTTAAAAAACGAGTAGTTTCAAAAATATATTTTTATTTTTTTGGCCTCGTCATTTAAAAACCGCTCTTAAATATTCAATTGATATCTTGATTCTATATCGCGTAAATAGAAAAAGCCAAAGTGAAGCTAGTGCGGACGATAAGTTGCCAATATTTATCATTTAGAAAATTTTAAAATTACGCCTAAATCGATGCGGTAATAGCCTAATGGTTTAGGGTACGATATCCGGAAACATAAGTTCGTAGGTTCGACCCACCATTCGACTTTTGACGTGTACCATCTCCTAACACAAGCATAAGCTTATTTGGTTTGGAACAAGAATACTTACGGTAATTTACGCCTATATTACAGAATGGAAATCAGAACCTATTCTAATTCTCATCAAACTATCCTTCAAGTACATTTAAAAAATCTTATAATAATTAATATTGAATTAATTCTACCAATACGGCCATTTACTTATTTTCAATTTTGGAAATATTATATGTAAATAGATGTGAACTGATTTCGATAATCATTTTTATAAGTTTTATTAAAACATAGAATTTTTCCATTTTAATTAATGCTATTTTTGGAACAAAACTAGCACTAAGCTTCAACTGGTACAAAAAATCGTTAAATCTGCTATTATAGTTATATAAATTATAAATAAATATTTTTAAAAACAAATGACAATAATGTATTCACGTTCAAATACGACATGGCTTATAGATCTTGTTACCACGCCATAAAATCTTGAAAAAAAAATTAAATACCACAAAGAATTAGATAATTAAATATCAATAATAAATGCAAATTGGTAACATAATATTTAATCGAAAATAAAATAATAAGTAATATAATAAACGATTTTTATTATTTAAAAAAATAACAACTTACGTAATTTCGAATGACACTGCTCATAAATCATACAAAGGAAAAATATAAAAACGGTAAATTTATACGTGGACAGCATTTTACTGAATACGAGACCGACAAAAATACCGACTTTGACAAAGGCTAGCTAAGCACTATACAGTTGTGAACGAACTACCATTATTATATATCTCCGCATACGAAATGGCTTATTATTAACAAGTTCAAGGTAAGGTGCAGTATGCACAATTGAAGACCATCAGCGCTGTGTTAATCTACTAATAATAGTAAATTCTGACCAATAAACAGGATGTGACGTTATTTCTCAATAAAGTAAATATAGCTTTATTTATTAGCCCGTGTATACCAGAAGTAGATTGTCAAAAAAAAGGTAGCACACAGCCTTGTAATTGGGAATTTTATTTTTGTTTCTTTTAATATAATAATTAATAAGTTATATCAAATTAAAAATACATTTATAAATGTAATAATTTTAGCATATCTCTTAGGTCGCTTAGACTAAACCTCAATTGCAAGTAACTCAACACAATGGTCGCTCCGGTGAGGGTTATCCTCGCGGGTCAATAAACAACATCTAGCGGGTGGGCCCTGAAATAATTGATCAGCCGCGAACGCTTTATATGACTTGAAATATGACGTTACAAACATGGCAGCCAATCATATTCGTAATCTTATGATTTTTCTTAAAATTTCATCATGTGTTCATTATTTATTAAAAAAACAGATTTTCGCATCCATATCAATATTACTAATGATAAAGTTTTAAAATACTTAAAAAACATATTTTTTGTAAAGTCCAAATTAAACGAAACTCATTTGTATAATAGGTAATTATTATCTTCATTTTAACCAAAAAAATTGTTGGTTCCTGATGAATAATCAAATACACTCAAACCTTCTCAGAAATAGAAGAATTTAATTGTACAATTGTATTCACATGAATATATATTTATATATAATAACGGCTTTTTAATGTGATAGCTAAGAAATTGGTCGACACATCTGATGACCAGAGGGCTTAGTCCTTGCACAGAGGCTAAGCATCGCCATACAACGTGGCAATGCTACCAGCCTTCTGGGCACGCTGCCAAGCGACGACGGTTTTGCAATGTTAAATCTTTTGTAAAATATATATAATAAAAATAATCTATTATAAATATTTCTTTTTTTAGTTAGTATTATGTATTATTTTATATGTATAATTAAGTTATATTCCCTTGAAATATTAAGACTTGTTTTGTATATTACATTGAATACTAATTTTAATTGCAACATAATAGGAAGTCGTGCGTACACAGCAACAACAAAGACCCGGAACATTTTCTGACTGTAACGGTGTTCAGATTTAAAAGATTCATCACAAGTTTATTAACGATTAAAAATAAAAACATAACGTCAACGCAAACGTGAGAGATTAAACATATAATGCTACTAAGCATGGACTCTCTTTTATTCCCGATATATGATAATAGTAGAAGTTCTAGTGTCAAAATTATCTATTTCCAGTCTGGTTCTGTGAGCAGATTCAGAAGCTTAACACAGAAATGAATTTATTTTTATGAAAAATACATCGTCTCCTTAATAAGTGTATACAAAAATTTCACAAGGTCATTGAAATTTTAACAATAATATTATTTTGTAATATTTTCCGTACCGTACAACTCACTTGACCTTCAGTGGCCTCGAACAAAAACTTCTACACTACAAGGATTGCAGAGCCGCTATTTTCCAGTGTCGTTTCATAATGAAACCGATGTATTACATTCATATCAAATATCTTGCCATCCTTATGAAATCATCCACATGATGAGCTTTTGCATTTAACCATAGGGTTTACCGTAAACGTACCACCACTACGTGGCACCAATGTACTAAAGGTAACGGATATCGACCTCTATGATGCCAATGCACTTCAACCAGTGCGTCCTCCCAGCCATGACCTACGGTGCAGAGATTTGAACTCTGACCGTTGGGCTGATCCACAAGCTGAAAGTCGCACAACGAGCGATGAAAAGAGCTATGCTCGGTATAGGCATATGCTTCTCTAAGGGATAGAGTCCGAAACGAAGTAATTCGACGGAGGACAAAGGTAGTCGACGTATCTCTTAAAGTCAGCAAGTTAAAGTGACAGTTGGCCGGCCACATCTGCCGAGTCAGTGATGGTAGATGGGGGGAGGAAAATCTTGGAAATGGAGGCCGCGCATACGCCGGAGAAGCGTAGGGCGTTCTCCCTCTAGATGTGCCGACGACCTTATAAGAATAGCCGGAAGTGGCTGGATGCAGAAAACGGAGGATCTTATGTGGTGAAAGGCATTGGGGAAGGCCTATTCCAGCAGTGGATAGGCCTCCTCCAGAGAGATTCACTTACCACTAAGCTATGACGTTCCACATTGACCCACTTGTTTTTTTTATTTTACAGAACATATGTGCAAAATAAATGGATATAACAAAAATCCGACAGACTAATAAGTCATTCTTATACACAAGTCTCACAACTTAACAGGTAAGCTAATTGTTATATCGTTATAGCTCGCATAGTGCTGCAATGCCGTTTTTAGCAATTGTTTTTTTTTTAACAAACCGGCTGGGATTCGTCGATGACGTTTAACCATCGGGCTATCGCTGCGTAGGATGGGTTTTCATGCGTTTTTTTATAACATCCGCCACAATATTACCGCAACAAAAAAGCTACTAAAATTATATAATTAATTATTAATAACTAAAGGCGGTAAGATACGCCTCCGTCTATATAAAAGAAATTACAAAATAATTTTTTGTATATTAAAACATAAGGTTTATTTATAACATAAGAAGCAAAAAGTATTTAATAACAGTAGGAAACTTTTTACACGAGCATTTTATCATAACACAAAAAGATGGAGCAAATGTAGATCGCTTTGTCCAAGGTTAGATAATCTTAACAAAAAGTGACTTAATGATCTGGTAATACAGGAAAATTTGGTTTTATATATGCATTGCCTTTTGTATGTTGATTTTATACGTTTCAAACTCAATGAAGGCGTTTGTCTTTTGCAAAAAAATAAACAATCCCAACCCTGTAACCCTTTGGGTCGTGAGTACGCTTAGCCGTTAGCTATCACTTATTTTACGATAATACTCAATGTATAATAAGTGACTTGTAACAGACAGGTGCCTTATTCTCTGACAATTGTCTTATATCATATTTTTTTACAGTTACCAGCTCGCCTTGCAGCCTCGAAAGACCATTTTCCTCTTAGTTGTCAAGTATCGACGCGAGCCACCCGAGCTACGAAGACGATGCGAGTATCTCCACAGGTAACTCACGATGAAGCGAGACCGTCCCTTGCGAACATGACGCGTGCGAAACAACCATCACCCCCTTTTTGTTAACGGGGAGGAAATCATCAGAAAGTTACCCCGTCTTCTGGGGAAGGTGGGGTTTCTACCCACTAAAACCTCCCCGGTGGCCCTTTCCTCGGTGCATGACGAGGGGCTCCGGTATCTCCAGTGGAACGCACCGGAGCCCCTCTGCACTGTGCTCTCTTGGGTACGTTTTTGAGCATGGTTTTGGACCTTCACCAACCTCACCGTCCAAGTCATACCTATACTTTGGTCGCGATAACTTTCTGATCCGAAAATCAAACCACAGCACGGGTTGTAGCTTTAATCGTTCGCTGATAAAACATATAACAAACACTGCAGCAATAAACGCAATTTAAAGTGGTATATTTGTTCCACTGTTGGCCACAGACATTCTCAGTACAGATATAATTTAATTAGATTTTCTTAAGGCATGCAATTTCCTTACGATGTTTTCAGTTGCCGAGCACGTGGTAAATGGAGGACTTAAAACTGCAATAAACAATTTCATTGGTGCCGACACTGGGCATCGAACTAAGGTTACTCTGGAGACCACTCGGTAGCCCAGCTTGATAAACACAATACTATGTCAAAACTACTCACCTATATTCCAATGCGAAAAAACGCAACAATTATGAAGGAACAAAATTAATATGAAAAACAACGAGTTATGGAACATTTCGCTAGTATCCAAATAAACACACAAATAAAAAAGTATTATATGTAACTTGACTATAAAGGATAACTGCTGGTTTAATATAATACGACTAGTTACAGATGATCGGTGTTTTATAGATGGGCATTAGAAGCATTCCACTATTAACAAGATCAAGGTATTGACCAAGGTAAAATGGTGGCCTCTTGATTGTTTTCAATCAAGAATACAATACTGAACAAACTCTAGTAGTCACCACAGGCAAAAATGTAAGCAGTAAACATCGCTTATTGTTGTAATTTGTGGTCACGTTTTTCTCCGTTCTTTACTACGTAGAAGGTCGCTTACTAGGTCGTGTTAATGCTGAATCGGTAATTGAGTAGGCAAAATAAGCTAGGTCTTAGGTTGAAACTCACTATTTATTGACGTTGCACCAGCCATGTTTCCGAACGTTTACGATTTGGAAACCTTCAAAAAACGAGCCTACTCCTATCTCAAAATTCAGCAACGCACCTGCATCTCCTCTGGTGCTGTGGATGCTCATGGGCGACGGTGACCACTTAAGATCACGTGAGCCGTATGCTCGTTTGCCACATTTCATATTAAAAAAAAGTTTCTTTCACGCAATAGACCAATCAATATATATAACAATCGTCAAATTCAAGCATCTTGAGTAACGGCTCACTTCTTGAGGTTCTCTTTCGGGGCTCTTGAGCATAGTCGGTGAAAAAGAAATTTAAGCTGGTCGCGAGCTGCCACCAAATGAAGTTGTAAAGGCTTTCGGCTAACAGCATGAATGCTTTCGAAAAAAAATACCTGAAACTCTTTGGACCTTCATAGAGGACAGTGAACACTTTGGATATGATTATGCCAACATATGTAGCAGACATCTATTAAAAGTATATAAAACATTGTAACACGGCTGATACTCGACCTCCGACCGCATGATCTTAATTCGTCCAGGTAATAAGCTATCGCGGCTTTGTTAAGAGGACATCTCGTTGACGTCGTTATTGACCTATAAATCATTGTTCAAAGTTATGATTTACAAATGAATAAATACAGTCTCAACGAATCCAATGTCATGCAAATAAACGAACAAAACAAATATATAGAGACTTCAACCTATTAATCAGTTTCGAGGTAATCTTCTTATGTGAGCAAACTTATGGACAAATCACACATTGAAAAACTTAAAAGGCTTCGTAGATTATAAGCATAAAAGGTGAGAAAACTGGCAAAAACTCAGAGTTGTAATAGGTATGCTACCAGATTAACGGAGAACTTTTGAAAATTGTATAATAATGTAATTATAGATCCGAAGTTAGCTGGTGGTTTTACTGTTATATGGTTGGCATATCCAGCAATCACCAGCTCTGTAGTCATGGGCTTACGGTATTAGGCTATCCTTGCATGCCGTAAAAGACCACTCTTAACGGCATAAAAGTGGACCCGGGGGAAGGCAAAACGTAGTGGTCGTGGCCGTGTTGCTTTATCACTGCGAAGGCACTGGGGGAGGATCTCTTCCCGTGGCTCGTGCTTTGCACTAAGGAAGGCCACCGGGAGGTTTTAGTACGTAAAATCGCTACTGCCGCCTTCCCCTATAAGGCGGAGTATCTTTCGAAGATTTTCCCCTTGATAAAAATAATACAGCCCGATACTTACATAAAATAGCATCCTGGTTCGAGATGCCCGAAAGCGTGGAAGTATGACACGGTCGTCGTAGAATGCATATAGTATATAAATTTTAAGATAAGGTATTCAGATGGAATCGTGGATAGATGAATATATTATATTTGGTTGGATACCTACTGCAATGCATGAGATCAATTTAATAACGGTTTTTATTACCTTGTCCTTAATGACTCCTCGAGTCTAAACGCAGATACAACAAACTATTTTTTTGCATTCAATTAATTCATGTAACATACATTTTGATTTAGGAAAATATAACACGGAAACGTTCCTCGTGAAAAGGTTAAATTCGTCAAGTTATAAATATACATTGTAAATTTGACTTCCCCAATGTAAGTCTTCTAGTTTTTTGTGCATATATCAACAATATGTATTTATATTAAAATCAGAGTTTGACCTTTTTAACCGACTTCAAAAAGGAGGGTAACTATTGACTGAGGAACCGATTTTGTGAATTCTTTTGTTTGAATGCTGGTGCTTCCCATGTCCAATTAAAATTTGATCATATTATAAAACATGAACTACCCAGATCAGGCAGAAGGTCTTTACAGTTTCACTGGGTTTTTGGAGAAGAGGCACAGCTCTTAGGTATCTTAGCCTGAACCTCTTTAGGGAATAACACGGCGTGAAAGCCCAAGGGAGGGCTCGGTCCTGGCTGTACTTACTTCTATTGAAGGCGGTAGCTTTTATCGGCCAACTATGAAGATATTCAAATAGCTAACTAGCTTAAAGTGTCACTTCGGGAAGCGCTGTCGCTGAGAGAAGAAGGGATCAGAGAAACAGCAACGCTTCTAACATAATTATAGGGAATTTGCCTGTAACACGGCGATAACGCTAAATAATGGCTACCAACTTGCATCTCCTGTGGTATTGCCACCCAAAATAACTGCTTGTTTGTCAGGATTGTCGAATAAATTGAAGGAAAAGACAAACCCGACTATTCAACTGGTGTTTTATTTCGTAAAGGTTTGTTGTGTTCTTAAAAAAATAAAAGTTTTTGTTAATCCTTCAAATGTAAAAAAGCGCCATCTGTCGTTATATATAGAAATTATTTACATCATTTTACTAGATAACTAAACTTAAAGTTGTAAACATATTTCAGTTCGTAAACAATATAATAGAGGTCGTGTTTGTATCGATTTAAAGAATAAGGTATCGAGTGACCAGTCGAAAGTTATGAGGTAACAAACATAAAAAAAGTATAGACGAATTGAGATCCTTCTCCTTTTTTGAGTAGATAAGAAAAATGATTCAGGAATTAATTTCTACTTCATAAAACAAATAAAGGTGACGAAAATAGCATTTGAAAATTATACTTTCAACTGGGATAAAATCAAGAATAGTCACTTTTTCCAACCATTGTTTTATAATAGACAGCTCAAAATACGACCCCAAATACACGAGTCGCTAGATTAATATATAGTAATTTAGAGGATTGAAAAAATTAGCTAAAAGTATCTATATACCCTACAGAAAATATGACCATAATTATGCTTAAAACTGTAATTACCTTATTTTGAATCGTTACACAAATACCTTCGTTAAATTTTAACGACAAACATGTTTACATTGAAACAATGAGTGGCCAGCAGTAATGGAACTCAATTTATTAGTTCCGAGCGATTGTGGAGTTGGGCAAAAGTGACGTAGTGAGATAACGAAGGAACTGTGACCCCTGTGTGATCGTCAGTGTGATCGATTGAAACCATTGTGGTCCCCTCTGGCACGTCATTCACATGTCAAACGCAAAATGTGGAAGTGTTATGTGATTTTGTTCCCCCTGTTTATTCTTGGATTGGGACAAGGTATTTGTTTTTAATTTTCACGTTCGCATTGCTGACAGTTTATGTCCAGTTACAATATTTAATCGTTCTCGTTTAATCTATACTCTGGAATTATCAACATGTTCTGAACCGATATTAAATGTGTTTTGTTTTAAAGGATTTAGCTTCAAATAGGTCCTGTATTAATCTTGTTGACACAGAAATACATACTAGAGAACTCTATCTAGACCCGTTCTAGATATTAACCGAAACAAACAGACAGAAGGACAGTCAAAAATTGTATAAAATGGTATTTTGGTATTTGTTCTGTATCTACGTTCATATGCATGTATTAAAAAGCAATTATTTTAATTTTACAAATAGACACTCCACTTTTATTTATATATATGTATATATAGATTATTAAATACAATATCAGACTCCTAATTGGATCAAACTTGATGGATAAAACTTTTAACGTTAATATTTTTTTTATTTTCTAGGAGTCTCGGTTCCTAAGGAGTTCTTACCTAGTTTTACGGTATTAAATCTACCATAATCTCAATCAACAAACATCCTTCCAGACAATTTATACCATTCATTAGTCCCTGGTATATCATCTGAACTCATCGTCTTCTGTCAAGAAAATTAGACCTAATTAGTTAAAAATAATGTCACGACTTTATATGCTATATTTCATTACTTCGTATCCGATACTTACAGATGTGGATGAAACGACAACCGCAAAGATACTGGCTGAAGGAGAGAAAAAAATGAGCGAGCAGATCTTACTAATCCTGGAACATTTTAAGCAACCCAACCCAGTTGGAATTCCTGGGGCCGATGTACCGGATCCGTACGGCGTTCCGGACATGAAGCAATCCCTGTCACTTGGCACATTGTATTTTAAGAACACTGCCGTTTACGGAATAAGCAAGTTTCGAATTTTGTACGTTAACGCGGAAATAGGAGCTATGGAGGTAAGATGTAGTTAGAAGTAATTTTGGCTGTTAAAGAAAATGGTTTTGTTAAAAAATAATTATTTCCATAACTACAGTTTCTGGGTCAAGTTTTGTTAACCTAGCTCAAATTATTCCAAAATAGATTTTCTCATTACTGCATCATCAATAATTCTTGTGTGTACCAGTTCGGTGAGTAATAATTTCTGTCTACAATACACCAAGGTTGCAGAAGCTACTTTTTAATGGGTATTAAGAAGTAAAAATATCAATTCCGATAGAATGCGGAAATTTATATTTGTTATATATCTTTAATGAAAGAATAAAAATCTTGTAGGAGCTTTCTTTCCGTTGATGCTTTCAACATTCGACACTATCTTTTTACATTATAATATTTTTTTAATTACAGGTGAACGCTGCTTTGGCAATAGACAAATTACAAGCTCGAGGAAATTATACTCTATGGACGTGGTTGAACAAGGCCCAAGGGCCGTTCACTGTTGACATCGCAGGCCTTAAAATAATAGCCAAAGCCACTCTTGGTGTAGAAAGAGATGGAAGGCTGCAAGCTCAAGACATATCCGTAGACCTAGGCTTCACCAGTATATCTGTTAACTTCGAGAACTTGGGTTTCTTCGGAAGCATGTTCCAGGGTGTCGTAAACTCAGTGGGCACATTCCTATTCGATTCTATCAAACCGTTCGTCCTTAAAGAAGCATACACTAAAGCCAGGGTAGCTATCAATGAGAAACTAGATGAAGTTGCAGGGGATATGCAGTTTCCCAATTCCATATCCCCGCTTGATATGGTTATAGCAGATGCAAGAAAAAGGTAAGACAAATGGATTTAGATCCTTATCAAATTAAAGATTACAATACTACAGTCAGTGTTTTTACAATCACTCTGGATCACACTTGGATAATGGGCATTTCATCGTTTCAACGAGTTGGTAATATAACGCTTAACTTGGAGAATAACACAGTGATAGCTGACTTTGAAATTGGAACACAGAAGCTGCAGGGAATTACACAATGGGAAATATCAGCAATTAGTGGCCTAATGTCGAGAGCGGGTACAGGTTCCTTCTCCGTTGAATACATAAGTGGCAGATTAGTTCTCGCTCAGCCTCTTGACACGAGAAAAAAGCCGGAATTCAGAGATTTAAATCTCGAAGTTGGTAACATTCAAGTTCGCTTCGACGGCGCGGGTACGCTTGATTACGTTGTCGAGTTTGCAGTGAACGTGCTACCTAATCTGCTTAGATATCAAATAATGGATGCAATAGAGGGTCCCCTCAAAGAAAGACTGCAGCAAGAACTAAATAAAGTCAACGTAGAGGATTTGATTAAGCAAGAATTACCTAAGATAGATGAAATGCAAGAACAAGGCTTCAAGCTGTCAGCTCTACGTGTTGCGGAAGCTCAAGAAGAATTGTTCGATGAAGATGAATTCTTCAACTTTTAATTTGTAATCTTCAATGATTTTAAAATACACAATAGCTAATGTTACAATTGTAATATATGGTAGTATATAATATAACGATTTTGTATAATAGAAAATACATTATTTAGTATTCAAATTACTTACCTTTAAAGCTTTTATTTGAAACTTAAAGCAAATAGGACGAACAGTCATTTTTTTCTGATTATAAGCGAGTGTACAACCACAAGCCCAATGAATATTAAGTGGTTTCCTTAATAGCGAGACACACTGGCTTAGTAAGTGGATATGCCTCATTCTCTTAAAAATCATTTCAATCGGCGGTCCTTTGATAAATGCTTAATAAAAGACGACGTAAAGAGCTTCGTCCGGGATGCAAATTCCAGTAAATCTGTACCAATGAGTTGTCCGTATTCTTAGGTAATAATTCCGCAAAAATCTTACTGTATTCTTATTAAAAATAAGCTTGATAAACGGACAGCCTCTACCACCTCTATGTATAAAGTTGAGGTTTTCGTTTTACATGTCTTTTTACCTTCTCTTTCAGCAATTCTAAGTCGTCAATACATACTTAAAATGGAGAATGGTGGTTATTATAATATTAAGCTTATATAATATCAGCTCCATTTTCAATGAATTTAAATACAAAATCACGATTGCAAAATAACGGTATTCCCAACGTATTTACCGTCCCGACAATTTCTATATATCATTGTTTTGTTGTTCAATATTAGCTTTCACCGTAATCTTAAATTACCAGGCATCATGTTTATTGTTCGTTAATTAAATGTAACATGACAAGATATTTTTGTAGGTTGCCGTATTAGTGATCGTTGACCGATTAAAGAACCTATAAAAGAGTTGACGGTATTTAAACCGGTACTTAACGGTTTAATCAAGATTTGAATCCGAAGAAGGGAGGTGATTGTAACTGCATCTTGCAACTCGACCATGCGATCCTGTTCGGAATTTTTTTTAAAAATTATCAGATTATTAATTCTAATAATTCGATAGTTTTGAAATGACGCTAAAATTAAAATAGAACATAAAAATATTCATCTATGTAAAAATTGTTGAACTTGCAACTTTGATAAATGATGAATGAGCCGTGGTAGCTCAGTGTCCAGGCGGTTGGCTCAAGTTGCATAGTACGCTAGCAACCCGAGTTCGATCCCCGGTACCGGCACCAATAAATTTGTTGTTGCAATTTTATTTGCTGATTCACCACACGCTCGGCGGTTAAGGAAAACATCGTAAGGAAACCTACATGTCTTAGACAATTTTTCTAAGGCATTTGAAGTCTGCCTACCGTGTGGGACATTTATATATAAAGGCTGTAACTACTACTATCCATCCAATTCTTATATGTAAAACATTTAGAACCCTTGTTATTTTCTATAAATTAAAATTGAACATACAGAAGCCAAGTTAATCGATTGCTCATCCTGTAGAAGTTAGCAAAACAACCTAAACACAATAAAATAATCAAAAACAGGCTTTGCGTAGTCACATCGCGCTTGTTGGAAAGTCTGCAAGGCCTACAAACCGGCACCATTGCTCCCGCCGAAGCAGCAAGCGTCGCACGCGTGCTAGTCTTTGAAAAAAAAACAATTGTCTACGGATTAAATATTTAAAGTTCTATATTTTTTAAACAGGTCTAAATATTTTTTTAAGGCCAGTGTTATATTAGAAAAAAATATGGAGCGGTTTCAAGCTTTATTTTTAATTTTCGCCGCAGTGATAACAACGGGCACTTCGAACACAAGTAAGTGACTACATTTAGAAGAAAGTAGACGGACGAGTGTGCGGAATATTTGTGTCATATTTATACTACGAATTTTTATCGTCCACTTTGCTAAAGCCGTTATATTTTAAATTAATACTTGACCTTTTATTGTAATTTCTGTAACGCACGCATTCGTAACACATTCATTACACGCAACTCGTAAAGGTGGTAAAATATATTTTATTTTTGTTTATTTTACACAGTAATCCTTTATCGTTAATATACACATCTAAAATTGAGTCTAAAAAAATACATTTTTTTTAATTAAAACGTTTTATTCAAGTTATAAAATCAATACAAAAACAGAAGAATTGACTTCTTCAATTTTTGTGCCTAGTTCAAATTTAAATACATACGTCACGGTCGAGAAATTGTTAATCCCCTTAAATGTTGTATGTAATACTTACAAGTTGGGATACCAATTCCCAACTATGTTTCTGGAATTATACGCTTCAGCATTCTTCCAATAAAAAACCCCATTCTTTCTCTAAAGTCATCGACCTTCAACGGTTGCAATTGTGATGATTTTGGGTCTCCGCGATTAATTAGCAACAGATATCTTGCCCGTTTGTCTTTATTATTATGAAAAAATAACTTACTAGACACACGATTTTACATAATGGCCTCACCAAAACTTATGTTCCGTGATGTTCTAGTGTCACATCAAAACCCATAATGATTGCTAAATATTTTGTATACTTTCTAAGCAAGTGCTTGACCACGATCCCGCTAGAGCCTCCAATCTGCTAAACCAATCGTTTGAAAATGTACGTTCAGTCACATGACATTTGTAAATATTAGCTACTTTTTTTTGTTCAGTTGTGTCATTATGACAATTCCAATAGTCTACCAATGACACTTCAATATTGTTTCAATTGTTACTATTTGTTAATCTCGTACTTCTATAATAATACATTTTCCAAATATGCGGACACATTTTAATCAATTAATAAAAAAAATAATTAGAATAGAATAGAACAAGAATCGTAATGGCTTGGGTTCATAGTGAAGTGTCATTGCCAAATATTAGACACATAGCCCTGATATTACATGAAAATGCAGACCTGGATGGTAAGGCAATAAAATATTATTATTATGTTGGTGGACAACATAAATTTTATCATTTTTACTAAAGTAAAGGTGTACTTTACTTCAAACCTTTTTTAAACAAAACTTTAACAACCGGTCAAGGAAAGATCATCTTGAAAACAACAGGTAAAGTTTTTCAGTCGATAAATAAATAGCACAAGAAAATAGATGAAAAAGAAATAATGAGACAAGCCTTGACATATAAAATTGCTTTTGTAGTAATATAGTTGATGGCGACATTTCCTGAAACCGGTACTGTGATTAAGAACACTCCTGACATATTGAAAATGCAAAAAACTACCTACGTAGGTTCCCATGGTAAAATAAAAAAAAAACTAAAACCAAATACACCACAAAGGCTATGACCTCAATATACAGGGAGCTGAATATTCTGCGGAGCCTCAGTGCTGCCGGGCCCTGAGCCTACTATTTGCCACTGACGTTCCATTATCTTATACAATTATATCAATTATCATTTCATCGATTATCCCGCTATTTTATGGGCAACTCCAACTCCAGCAACACCTAAGGGTCCCTACCCTTAGGTGTTAGGAGCGTTGCTGGAGTTTCTTCGACCACTTTTTCTCACAGCTTCAACACTTCCCGAAGTGGCACTCAAAGTTTTGCTTTTGAATGTTCCTTAGATTATCCGTAAAATATCAACCGACTCAGTCGTTCGGATCGGAATGTTTACGCGTAACATAGTAATCATCCAAGCCGAGGTACCCCTCACCGGGGGGGAACCTTGTCGGGTTACTAACGATAGAGGTTCAGGCTAAGCGACCTAAGAGCTATGCCACTTCTCATTCCGGTGAAGCAGTCAAGGCCAGCTTCTCAGGCCAACCTGTGTAGTTCGTAATTAAAAAAAAACATTCCATCATTACAAAATACGTCAAATACTTACACACACAATTGAATTGCCAGTGATACTCCATCGGTAAGGCATTAGTTTATTGGTGCCACAATAAACTAAAAGACTACTAAAACCATGTATGTGTACACAATTGTCTTAGCAGACTTGAAGCCCTTCTTGCTTGCTACTTCGTTGGCCACAAATCTGACGCTTCAAAGAACTATAGAAGAGCGACATTAAAACTATTATCAATTTTCCTCTCTTTTTATCTCTTTAAAATACACCTATGTAAATAATTTAGGTTTCGAATATAAACAAGTATAGATTACTAAGCAGCGGCTAGCACCGATAATTTTTTTTAATTAATTAAAAAGTACAAAATCACTTGCTAAAACTCCTACCTGGTGTATAGCGTTCGACCTACAACTTTAGACAAGATATTCTTATATATAGAACCTATACGCTTGATAGAACAAGGCAGATATGTCAATAAATACCTCAAGATAGTGATAATACGTGACCTCTTGTTGACGAGGAGGAAATCTTCAGAAAGATACCCCGCCTTCTGGGGGGAAGGCGGCGGTTATGTGGGGTTTTTACCCACTAAAACCTCCCCGGTGGCCCTTCCTCGGTGCATGGTGAGGGGCTCCGGGATCTCCAGTGGAACGCACCGGAGCCCCTCTGCACTGTGCTCATAGAGAGCACTTCCCGGGGGAGGTTACTCCCTCCCCCCCTGTGCCCTCGCAGTGCAAGGCGACACGGGCCAGCCGATGTCGCCTTCTTCCCGGGTCCACCTTGGCGGACGACAAAGGCCCCCACCCTTGTCGCCCAATGAACCCGAGGCACCTTTTAGTCGCCTTCTACGACAGGCAGGGGATACCGTAGTCTTATTCTTGAGAGCCCAGAACTACAGGGTTGAATACGTGACCTCTGCTTACCTCTCAGGAGGACGGGCGTGATGTTTTATTTATTTATAAACTATCATTACCCTGCATTGTCTTCGTTGCCAAGATTAAAATGGATGTTTTTTTCTATTTATTTAAAAATCACACGACAAAAATCGTTTATTTCGTGCAAAATTGTTTTTTAAGAATTGTATCGGCAATGTGGGTTGGCAGATAGAGAGTGTAAAAATTTACTTTATGAGTCATTTACACTTTCACTCGATTTCTATAAGGAAAAATATTTATCCGAGTTATCAGGAGTCGAATCTGATTTTAACTGTAATGTCGTGTGAACAACGTTAAAA
Organism: Meandrusa payeni; assembly: GCA_029286785.1. Taxonomy (NCBI): domain Eukaryota; kingdom Metazoa; phylum Arthropoda; class Insecta; order Lepidoptera; family Papilionidae; genus Meandrusa; species Meandrusa payeni. The sequence continues at coordinate 12,899,624 of JAGSMX010000024.1, read as the reverse complement.
CGTTTATATATTATATATTTAACGTAAAACATTTTGGGCGCATAATTTTACATTGTCATTTAATTAAGTAATTAATTAGTTATACAGGTTTAATTTCATTCTATATGCTCACAATTTCTTGAGGTCTTGCAGATTTGTCCTAGCTCTAATTTAATATTTTTACAGTCATACAAACAATTTGTTATGTCTTAATTGCATAAAGCTAATTTTTCTTGTTACGTCATATATAACATCGGAAGTAACATACATTTTGCCGTAAACAATATTTACAGATTTGACAGAAAACTTGTTAAAGAAACCTTCATTTTGTGTCCCATGATGAAGGTCGCTTTATCAAGAAAAGAAAGACCTTCAGATTGAACAAACACCGTCATCGTTATTAGTGGCCAGGTCAATGTTCATTTACATATATCGTCAAAAATAAATATTATTTTTTTTGGTATTTGTCAATAGTCTAATGGTTTAGGGTGCGGTCTGCGAAACGTAAGGTTGTAGGTTCGAATCCACCATTCGACTATTGACGTGAAGCATCTCCAAGCACAAGCTTAAAATTAGTTGGAATGGTTAACAAGAATATTAGCAATATCTAAACAAAAATTACTTGCAATATTTTTTAAAAATGTTTTATTACCATATTATTACCATTTTTAGCCAAGTGGCAAAAAATTAATTCGATGTATCTGATGGTCAGGGTTCGAATCCTCAGCTTGTACCACGGAATTGCCCTTTTTTCTGCTTTTTAATTACAAAAAATAAATTTGTGCCCGGTTAGTAATGATGGCCTCACCACACAGTCACATACGTAACGTAATAAGATTGTGAAAAGCGTACGACATTTACTGTCTTCCTACTCTGCTAAAAGAGAAAGAGAATCGATATTTGTTCCTTAATTTTAATGAAAACTTTTGCGATATGAGGAAAAAATAATTAAAAACACACACACACACAATAGAGATTATATAGTGGTGTTTCTGAAGCAGAAGCAACTTCACCTCTATTTTGAGTAACTTTGTATAAGGGCCTACGCTAAGGAACCTCGGCTTGGGCCTGGGCTAGACACAGTTGCTTCAGTCGGGTTAAAAATTTTGTTCCGACCTACTAATTTACTTATATTAGATCTAAGTTTATTCAAAAATGGCGATAAAATCCGTAAAATAAGTTTTATTCAATGTGTAACATTACGTAAATATCAGAAATCGGCATAGATTGTGTATAATGATTAAAAATTCGTCGAGCAATTTAATATTATGTGTTATAAAACAGCAAATGTTTGCCGTAAACGATCTATTACGTAAATGCTTAGACGTGTGCGGAAGAGCGAGGAAAGTAGAAATGTATAGACATGACGTTAAGTAACACAAGAAATGGCAAGATTTACTAACGCCACAAATATTATATGAATTATAAGAATTGTTCAATTGGAATTTGTTTATCTTATCATTTAAATTTTATTAAAACTTACAACAAAAAGACAATCTTATAAGATATTACAAGGTCCACAAAAATGGAGAATGAAATTAACGATTTTTAATACTAGGCAGTATGGACCACAAAATTTTTATTTTAATTAAATTTCAAGTTTATGATTTTGAAAAATCACTGAGAATTTTTTGGAAATAATGTTGTAATGAACCAAAAACTATTTAGAATGAAGGGAACATTAATTCCGATACAAGGCGAAGTGGAGGTGACAGATTAGATAATATTCTTCGAAGAGTAATGGAAGGAAATCATGCAATAGTGAGAATCCAGAATGCCTTGAGTTTTTGAATGAGTCGATCCAATTTTTCACTTCTTCATACGAGCTGAAATGCTGGTCAGCCAGGCCGTGTGCCATTGAGCGAAATAGGTGAAAAACAGACGGAGCAACATCTGGAGAGTACAGCGGGTGAGGTAAAATCCCATTTAACGTTTCGAGATATTTTTACTGTACTATGGACGTTTTTCAGTAGTACGGCTGAGGCGAATCAATTATGTTCTATAACGCTCACCTGTGATGGTTACAGACGGTTTCAGAAGCTTATAATAAATTACGCCAAGCTGGTCACACCAAACGCAAAGCATGACTTTTGACGATTGTATTGTATTGTATATATATATATATATATATATATATATATATATATATATATATATATATATATATATATATATATATATATATATATGTATATATATATATATATTTAACGTTGGAACCATTGCCGACACGTTCTGTCATTAATAGCCGTTTTACCAATCCGGTGAGATTTTTTATATTGAAATAAAAAAGCAATACCTCTCGCAAATGACGAGAATTCGGTTAAAATTCGGACATATTTAATAAAAAAAATTATTATGTTGCAAACACAAATTAAGTAATATCAAAGTAGGGTTATATTTACAAGCCCTGTAGTTCTGGGCTCTCAAGAATACGGCATCCCCTGCCTGTCGTAGAAGGCGTCTAAAAGGGGCCTCGGGTTCACTGGGCGACAGGGGTGGGGGCCTTTGTCGTCCGCCGAGGTGGACCCGGGAAGAAGGCGACATCGGCTGGCCCGTGTCGCCTTGCACTGCGAGGAACAGGGGGAGAGAGTAACCTCCCCCACGGGAAGTGCTCTCCTTGAGCACAGTGCAGAGGGGCTCCGGTGCGTTCCACTGGAGATCCCGGAGGATAACCGCCGCCTTCCCTCCAGAACGCGGAGTATCTTTCTGAAGATTTCGTCCTCGTTAACAAAAAAAAAGGGTTACATTTACAAATGTCAAAACAAAGTGTTCGACATCTGTGATTAATATACTTCAACTACTACCGATTACTGCCACCATCTTTTGGAAAATGGCGGGAGCAAAGTTGTAGACCTAATAATAATAATGTATTTATTCAATCGAGTAACTTAGACTCATTATTACATTATACTATTTTTAGAATTTACAGAACTATACAATAACTATTAAATAATAACTTAGATAATATTATACTAACGGCTTGACTATGCTTATACTTTTTTTTTATTGACGAACTACATAGATTGGCCAGAGAAGCTGGCCTTGACTGCTTCACCGGATTGAGAGGTGGCTTAGCTCTTAGGTCCCTTAGCCTGAACCTCTATCGCTAGTAATTCGACACAAGGGTCCACTATGCTTATACCTTACCCTTATCCGCCATGTGAGACGGCGCAGCGTCTGATAGATGGAGTGAGAAAAAATATTCCTTCGTAATTATTCGGAAAAGTATTTATCGTGCTCTCTCAAATCTCCATACTAATGGACATGAAAATGTCACTCATTTAATATGATCATTCATTGGAGTTCGGGTGTCATCGTATTCCGATAAAGACCAGAGTTTTACCAAAGGAAAATAACTTCTCAGTACATCGTATAAAAAGTAATGTGACTTGTAGTAAGATTATGACGAAACACGGAATATAACTTCACGATAATATAATCGTAAGGATGGTACTGAACATAACATGAGCGAGCAACTTAACCTACATTTTAAATGTTTCAATCGATTTAATATTTACATAACACTTAGCAAAAGAATTTAGTATGGTACAAAGATGGTGACAAATTCATTGTCCATCTGCTATTGAACTTGACTTTGATTAGATGTTGTCTTTGACTGCGTACGCATGTGTCCGAGCATTGTTATAATGTGAATCATTTAATTATATTACTTTCTGCAGTAACCGTGTAAGTTAAACGTACTATATTCCATATCTACGGCTTCGTTGAGGTCAACTATATCTACCGCCAAGCAGTAGAGTGTAGATTTATATTGCAATTTTGCGTTAGGTTAAAGCTTTTAAATTGATTTAAAAAATGCTTATGCGTACTTTACACGTTGAATGAATAAAGAATAAAAAAAGAAATTCACAAAAAAATATTATTGAAGTATAAAAATAATCAATCATTTTTCACAACTTTGCATAACGCAAAATAATTTAATTTATATAAAAAAAATCTAAAACAATTTATTTTTTATACAAAAAAATATATTTATTAATTCATAATTTACATATCTATATTATTAAATAATTAGATTACATTTATTTACTCTAAACACGGTATGAATTGATCTCATACATTACAAACATGTCGGATTCGCTTATTATAATTAAGCATACAAATTATTTTTTAGGATATATGTCTTGGACCTTATTTTATAGTTTTTATATTATCTTATGTCATCAATAGTGAAGCAATGAGGCGACGAAACATTTAAATTTCTTTCATTCTTATTCAAAGTGACAACATTAAGGATATACATTCTAAGAAAATATTCACGTACGAGCAATAAAACTCATTTATTCTAATTCTTATGAACTCCACCAACCCGTGCATGACCAGGATGGTTTATGCTTCATTACCATCGAATCTTTCGTGTCAATTTATTGTTCCCCATCAATTACCTAACGACGTATTTGAATTTACGTCATTATACTTCAAACTAAAAAGTCATGACCGTACATCATTAGGGTAACCATACTTCAATTTCTTTTATTTTTCGAGGAGACACGACCACCATGTTGAACTCTTGTCCTGATTGGTTGTTCTCGTATCAAGTACTCGATGCTCAGCTCAAATATGAGCCGATGATATTTGCATCGCCTTACACCGGACATAAATTTTAACGATTATTTTATTGTTAAATAAGAAGCCAAAGATTGGAATCATTTGCACAAATCATTCTCATTGGTACACTCATAGAGCCTACTGTTGGAGTTCTAACCTCCAACATTAAAATCGTCAAACCATCTGACTATCACCGGGAAACCTGATAAAATATAACGAAATAATAATAACATACCCTAATCATTTATTTATCAACTACCAACTGCATATACATCATGTAGTAACTTGTAGAGTATTGTATGACTTATACGTTTCGTTGAATCGCAAATAAAGTTAAAGGAAATTATTTTGAAAATTGCTAATTACACTATATTTTATGATACTTGACCGTTTGATTACATTTTGCACTTTTACAGAGGTCGTTAATACACACAGATTTGATTGGAAGAACTTTTTATGCAAGCAAAGGTTTTTATAAAGCCTCCTTTGTAAGCGGGTAACGAACGGTATCTTTGCGATGGGTTCGAGTTTCGCGGACAAGGTTCCTTCGCTCGCCGGTTAATGACCTCTGTCTGTATACCTTTTTTTATTATAAAACCTGTTGCCAGTGTATTTAAGGAGGTTAATAGAAGATCTTTTTTTATATACAACTTTACGGCGGTTTTTTTTTCAAGTATTACGTTTGAAGAAAAGCGAAATATTGACGGAAAATCTAACCAAATTATATACTGTGGCACAAGGACTAAATAAAAAATAGTTATATAATAACGTCAAATTTTTGGCACAATTTTTAATTTTTAGCACAATTTAGTCTACAGCACATTTTTTAAGGTGGGATTTTTTTTGAACTTAAAAACCGAAAAAACTGCATTTTAATGCCACTATGCTATCACTGAAGTAAGAGCTGAATCTATACCAATCAATGAGAGAACGTATTTTTTGTCATATTTTCTGAAAAAATGCAGATGCATTCTTTTATAAGTGGAAACTTTTAATTGGCTGTCACCAAAAATAATTTTACACTTTTGTAAGTAAGTTTGTAACTTTTCCTATAAAACGCATATGGAACTAAGTTTATTTTGGTTAAAAAAATACACTATCATTTTTTTAGAGAAGCTTAATTAAGCTTCCACAAATTCATTCTATTGTTTGACATGGTATTCGATAATTTTTATCCGATTCGACACTTGATAAATGAAATATAAAGTTTATTAAGCATGATCTCTTTAGCTATCATACATTCAACAGCATATTTATCATATAAAAAAACTTATCACAATTCCAACTGTAAAGCTAGGTTAGTTTCCTTACAAAAAGAGGGTAGTAAAACTTAGACCATCAGACGTAGTTCAGTTTAGACGGCTTCTTATGTGTTGCATAACTTTCGACTGGGTGGACCGATTTTGATAATTCTAATTGATTTGAAAGCTTGTCCTTCCCGTGTAGTGGTGAAAGGACGACACTCAACACTATAACACTTCAAGGGTAGTTTCGAAGTCGGTTTTTGTTTTTACTCGTAAATAAACTTGTTTATTTGTTTGATAGACACTTTCGCTATGAAATTAAATAGGCCTCTTCACACCAGTCCATCATGCCATCTGGCTTGTCAAAACAGAGAGCCTAATGGGTAAAGCATTCATTCTAATGTGCTAAATAAAATACAACAAACGTCATTACTTTTGTCCTAAATTTTTAATATGCATGTTGGTTATTAGAGTTGTAATAAAAAAACTCCCACATTACAGTTTAGCTATGTAAAATTTATAGGATAGGTGAAGAACAGACTACATGTACGTCACGTAATTAAATATATACAAATTAAGTAATTTACAAGGACGTATCGTCTAGTACGTGACGAGCTTTTATGCCACCGATTGTAAGGCTGTCAAAAATAAAATAAAGAAATTAAAAAATAAATCGAATCTCTGGTGTTCCGGCATTGGCTTTTAGCAACGCTTGCAGAGTCATTGTAAATAAGTACATTATTCTTTGGAAATTCCTAACATATCAAATAAAATAATAAATCAATAATTGTATAAATACAAATAAAATAATGACACTAGGAAATAAATCATGTTTGTACATTTGTTTCCAAAAAGCATCAATCACCTAATGTTTACAGGATGGCAACACAAAAAGTCGTAGGTTCCGACTTAACGCAAACTTTAATTAATTTCGAATAGTTAACAATTAACAAAAAAATCGCTCTGTTGTGCACAGGCCTCGTAAAGAAAGTGTAAGGCCACCGCATAAATTATTGGCTTAATTAAAAAAAATTGTTTTATCTTAGCTAAGTGATAATAAAATTTATTTATGTTCTTGTTTAAGTTTTATCGACGTTAAAATGTAAATATTATATTTGCTATAAAAAAAATAAAATTAGATGTATGTATAGCCTGATAATCTTACTAAGTTCCTTGCCTTGCAAACCAAAACACGCTATTCGTTACTGCTTCACAGACCTACCACCGGTTAAACATGTCACTGGCAAGATAAATACGCGGAGGTAAATTAAAAACAATTCAAATAATAAACTGTTTGCCAGCAATTTAGCAGCCTTAACATTCTTAATCACATATTGTTTATAACAGGAAACCTTCCCATACAATCGAACAGAATGCACACACACTTCCCCATACCTCTCCATTGTCAGCCTATCCGTCGATCTTTTATTGTTTCTTCGGCAATCAACGCCGCTTGACGACTACCATGTACCGTTAGGTGTAGGCCGCGTGCATACTAATGTCTAATGAGTGGGTGTAAATGAAAGCTGTGCAATGAAACAGCTGACCATCTATCGATGTAATACAATGACCTTTTGTTTTTGTTCGTTCTAGACTAGTAACTTGTATAATTACGTAACAGGTTTCTTGTAGGTCGATATCCACGGTTAAACAGATACATTGAAACGCGTACAGGCTTCAATAGTCTAATATTTTTGGGTAGGTTTTGCAAAATATCACGCACGTATTAGTCACCTAGCAACTTAACCACAACAAGCCAGAGATGCGCAACATAGCGCATCTATTCTTTAGTTTTGGAATGCTTAATTTTTTTTTTAAATTAACAAAAATCTAATCCCGAGTTTAGTCACTACCTTCATAAATTATATCATATTTAGTGCTAATGGTACACGAGAGTTGTGTATAAATTTGTGCGTGTCATGATATGAAGATTGAAGTGGCGACGGTCCAATTTCGAAGTAGGACTGCACCACTTGGACAACAGATGAGCCGCATAGTCGTATATCGTCGCTCGGTCTACGAAATGTGAGGTCATACGTTCGAATCCACCGTTCGACTAATGTCGTGAACGATATCCTAGAACGAGCTTAAGCTTAGTGAGAACGGTTAACAAGAATAATTATGTATGTATGTTTATATATTATATAATATTTGAGATTTAAATAAAAAATTAGCACTCAAACTTCCCGATTAATTCCTACGGTTCCTTTGTGAGTGATTAACATTTATGATTTAGCAATCGGTGAAAGTGTCAATTGCTATTTCATCACCACGATACATCGTTTCTGACCATGTTCGGCGATGACTTTCAAATCTATAAGTTACATAAAATTATATTTTGAGATGTAACAATAATTGGAAGATAACATCAGTGTTATTTAATAACAATAACTACAGCTAGCACATAACAAGCACATTTTGTGACTTGTTCAAAGCATGAAATACTTTTAAATAGCCTTTTGGCTTTGTAGATAATTGTGAAAATTTAGTCAATTTATGGCGATTAAGCGTTCCGATGAATCAGACTGGCAATACTCACTAAACACAGCAGAATACCCACACTTTACGCCAGTATTTTGCGAGGTTGTGGAACTTCCTCCGGAACCGACCCTTTATTGCCGCTGTCTTGTCCGTTACAATGTTGTATTATTTTTATTTTTCTTTTTCTAACAAATTTTCACACATTAACTAATCATTTTCAACAATGATGACCAAAGATATGGTTAACGTCAAGATATGTAAACGATGGTTAATAGTCGACTTGTGGATTTGGACCTATAACCTTACATTTCGTAGACTGCACTCCAAACCATAAGGCTATAAAAGCTTTTATAAAATTATCTTTGTCTTCTGTCACGAACTTCTTAGAATGGGGCACTATTCCTTCAATTAAGACTGGTTTACTATGCTCAGAGCCGTGGTAGCTCAGTGTCCGGGCGGTTGGCTCACGTTGCATAGTACGCTAGCAACCCGAGTTCGATCCCAGGTGCCGGCACCAATAAATTTCTTGTTGCAATTTTATGTGCTGATTAACCACGCGCTCGGCGGTGAAGGAAAACATTGTAAGGAAACCTACATGTCTTAGAAAAATTTTCTACGACATGTGAAGTCTGCCAATCCGCATTAGGGCCGTGTGGTGGACTGTGCCCTCATATTCTCTTTACAGAGAAGGCCTGCGCCCAGCAGTGGGACATATATATTATATATATAAAGGCTGTAACTTACTTACTTACTATGCTAGGGCGCTTTCTCATCCAGGACTGCATTTTCACTTAACAGGTGGAATCTGTCAAGCACCCGCTTTGAAAGTGTACATTTAAAGAGAATTTTATACTGTACAAAGAAATACTAATACGTCGATCTCCCAACAGGTATGTTTGGCGAACGATGCTCCCGCCAAGACCCCAACGTCGACGCTTGTCTACTGCGGAGCTTCAACTCTCTCGTGGACTATCTTAAAGGAGGAGCTCCTGAACTTGGTATCGAGGAGGTACGGCCTGTATTCACACTCACATCGCATTACATAACGTTTTGATCACTTTGCATTGGAGAATATGTAAATAAGACTAAACCGTGATGAAACCCTTAAAAGAAAGACTGTTTAAATACAAAAAAAAACTGTTCAAAATACTAATATATGTAGATTTTAACGTAATATTATCCAGGAACTAAGATGAACTTGTTTTATTTACAGTCCGATAGCATACTGATAGACGAGCTGTCCATAGCTCTAGGCAGCGGACCAGACGGTTACCGAGCTACGTTCAAAGATATCAATGCCAGCGGGGTCAACAACATGTCCATCACAAACGTCAGGTAACACTTCAATTATACTTCGACGGGCGAAAATTTGTGCACTCAAAAGATTTCTATATTTCACTTACAGTGGAAGCTCTTGTGCAACACAAATTATTACGTCTACTGTCAGTGTATCTTGTTTTTCAGCTTATACATTCATGTTCTCAACTAAATTCGAAAAGAAACAATTATTCTATTCTGGTGCTTTTTCGGCAATATTATCAACATTGAATTCAAATACATTGGGTACAGAGCTATGGTAGCTCAGTGTCCGTGCAGTTGCCTCAAGTTGTGTGGTACGCCACCAAGCCGAGTTCGATCTCCGGTGACGGCACCAATAAATTTGTTGATGTAATTTTATGTGCTGATTTACCACGCGTTCGGAGGTGATGGAAAATGTCGTGACAAAACCTGCACATGTCTTAGAAAAATTTTCTAAGACATGTGAAGTCTGCCAATCCGCACTAGGGCCGCGTAGCGAACTATGCCCTTATATTCTCTTTACAGAGAAGGCCTACGCCCAATAGTGGGACACATATATTAGATATATAAAGGCTGTAACTTTAACCTTTAACATTGGCAATTTGTAATTTTATTTTAATCAAAGAGACAAAACTCTTGATTGTAAACCGTTAGTTCCCGAAGTGGTATCGTAACATCAAAATTACCCTCTCTCCATGTCGCCCTAACCACCAGTTGCTTGGACTCTGCTTGGTTGCCGGTAGCACACTGGGTTACGTTTTATAATGTTTTTATATTTTGTATGATATTTTTGTGTATAATACATTTTATATGATTATTGTTAAAATTTAACTTAAGGTTTAAAAATAAATAATAATAATATCTTTATTGAACGTATTTGTCAATATCTGTTTATTACGCTGCAATAATAAAGTGAATGCATGAATGTGAATGGAATTTTCGGTGCCTTTCTTACTTTAAAATATTCTACTCACGTAGCCCGTGACACACGGGTTGAATGTTCACGTGAATCGTCATTTTCCTTCCACGTACGATGTCGGAACGGACAAAGCTATAAGTCATAAATGTTGGCACATAAACAATATTTGCGCTGGACAAAGAAAGATCTAACAATATCCGAACGCCGTTAATCTATTATGTATTAGTTGTAGCTTCGTCTAAGTCTTTGATGACATTGTCACCACCATCTAAGATCATCTTTTGTCTATTCGTGGACACATATTTTCATTGTTAATTTGTTTAAGCGTTTTATAACGTCTTTCGAAGGTAAGCAAGTAAGAATAGCTATTAATATTTTTATGGTACATCAGAACTTCGATCCCCTGAATGAATAAATTTATTTGTTGCAAACCGCACTAGGTTCGCGTGGCGGACTATGCCCTTTTAAACTAGCTTTATAGAGAAAACCTATGCCATCTATTAGGCTGTAAATTTAACTTTATATATGAAGGGCTGTATTTTGGGGACAAATTATATGCTTCTACTTTACTGGTTTGAGTATTTACTCGGCTGTTAATATCAACTCTTGCTGGTATTTATTAATTCTTCCCTTTCTTATTGCCCTGCTATTTATTTTACCTCTCCTGTAGGACAGTTTGGTCGCTTATAATGATAACGCCGTTCGTGCCCACATTACGGTTAAATTTAGTTTTTACTTAAATTTTTTGTACCTATATTAACGAACGAACGATCGCGGAAAGCTTATATCTGTATTTGATTTATTGTTAAGAATAAAAATAGGGTTATTCGGTAATTTTAAAAGATACCAAATTATTTCTTTTAAGCCTACCAAAATGTATGTCAATGGTAAATCTAAAACCGTATTAACTGAAATTAACATCCGGTTAGTTTAACAAGTCAGGTTTAATTGTAGAGTAGGTGTTATTTATGCGTTTGCGTTTAGAGTTCTCTGCACACGCGATATTAACATATTTACTGCAATATGCTTACTAGCACTATGGCAATTTATTTTATTTCAATGTTTGATAGGTAAGTACTCGTATATTTACGTTTAAAAACAAGAACAGACTTCATCCTAATCAAACCTTAAACTCTACTGCGTACGGTGATATCTATTATTTCTAAAGAATCATAGTTATGACTACGATTCTTCGTAATATGTTATGAATTTTGTGCTCTATTTTCTCTTCCTTGTGTGGAACAAGTGTGTTTATTTGTAATAGTCATTAAGAAGTACGTATCTAGTCTTGTATTGCATAATCTTACCAATATGTTAAATATGATTTTAAGAGTTCCCTTGTATATCATCGGAAAACAAAACCCTTATGCCAACAAATATAGAAACTAATTGAAACGACACTTTTAACAGAAAAAAAATCAAAATCAATTCATTTATGACGGCGGCACAAACATTAAATATATATTTATATATATATATATAAAGTCGGTTTATAACCTGTATTTTCACACCTTAAAACTATCAAGACTTAGTTAAACTATTAAGACACTTTAAAGATTCCTTTGTCTGCAGATCAGACATCGACACTCATCAGTTCCAACTGACTTTGTACGGTCCTCACATCAGCGCGCGCGCCCGCTACCGTTCCTCTGGGGTATTGTTGCTCGTGCGTGCTTCTGGAGGGGGCGATTACTGGGGTGAATATGGTACGTAAGTCAAAATATATAAACCCAAAGTGAACAGATACCTTCTACGCAAACGTATACCGAGAGAATAAAAAATGTAAGTAAATTTAACGTTATTTATTGAGTTCGAAATCTATATATATAAAGAGAAAGTGTATGGACCGATTTCAATGAAACTTTCAGGGAATCTTCAGATTGACCAGGCGAGTAATCCTGTAAACGATCTGAGCTCTCTTCTTTTTGAACTGTCAAACAAGTCATACGTCGTACTTTTGTTTCTGACATTAACTTTAGCCCGATATGTTTTTGTATAAATGTTAAGAATGATATTGTATTTACTGATATGTACATGAGTGTAGGTAATGATCTTCACCCGTTTTAGAAGAGAATAGAAGAGAATGAATACGGAGAGAAATGAATAATGTAATATTTTGTGAAATTAAACATTTAATGATGTAACTTTATTTTTAAATAAAACGGCGAAGCGGGCTGGGTACGCTAATTTAAAATAAATAAATGAAGGTGACTAGGCGGAGTTTAGAGATTTTGCACGATTCTGTGTATATCAATTTACACATACATGTTCTTCGACCATGTTAATTTTATTGACTTACACTAAATAAAACTTTTATATCTACCTTCCTTTTCTAGATACACACAATAATTAAATTGTATTACTAATAATCACCAATAAACACCCGTATTTATGGCGTCCAAATCTATAAATTATATTGTAATACAGAAACCAGTTTATAAAGACGACAAAATATTCAGTGAATCATAAATAACATGTATTGACATTTGCCGACATGCGCTTCACAAACACCGTAGCGGTTAAATAAGCAAATATTTTGCACGAGAACCTTAGCCAGTGACAAAAATTCTCAGTATCGCTGGAACAATGTGGACATTGTTTCACCTTTTTCCTAATATCTTAAAAAAGGCAGACAAAAGAACTCTTTAAAATACTTTACTTAAAAAACCATAAATATATATCAAAAAAATGAAAATTACGCCACCATAGACAGAAGTTTAACTTTTTTTTCTAAATGAACTACCCAGATCAAGCAGGAGGCCTTTACAGTTGCACCGGGTTTTTGAGAGATGGCACACCTCATAGGTCCCTTAGCCTAAGAACCTATATAGGAAGTATCTAAGGGCAAGGGTCCCCGAGACCTCGGCTTAGGAAATTACTCTTTTTGCAATAGCATATTGTGTGAAGGCGCCCTCGAGGTACCACGACCGACGGTAGCTTTTATCGTTAAGTGACTTTACGTATTTTAAATTCTTATCGTTTAGATATTGATTTGAGATTAAATTCGCGTCAACAGCCTAATGGTTTAGGATACGGTCTGCGAATCGTAAGTTCGTAGGTTCGAATCCACCGTTCGACTATTGACGTGAGCCATCTCCTAGCACAAGCTTAAGCTTATTTGGAATGGTTGGTTGGAATCAAGAATGTTAATAATATTTTCTACAAAAAAAAATATTCCTACCTGTCTTTTTAAAAAAAAAATGATCTACCAAACTTTACAAAACAAACTTTACAAGAACACCCGCTGGACTAATTTGTAAATTGCCTGAAAATTTCATCGAAATCATAGAGTCTATTTGGAATATATGTGTTACATAGACTTATATAACATTAATAATTAATGTGCATATATATGAGTACATACATTAATTATTAAAGTGGCTCTTCACATAGTGAAGAAACATAATAACTATTTATTTTACAATCAAAGTAGCGCAACCATAGTAACTTATTAGCGTATTGTAATGAATCAATCTTTAGGATTCACGTTTGTTCATGTCCTAGGAAGAGAATCTTGATTAGCTAGTCTTTACAAGCGCGACTTAGGGAAAAGTTACGTGGATCTCGTAACTTGAATAGCAACAGAGAGAAATTAATATTATGAAAAAGACTGAGCTCTTATAATCGTAGGTCACTAAGTACAGCTTGGAGAACATTACAAAGTTAGTATGCTTATAGGGATCTTAAACTTTAACATTTTAATATTCAAGCCTGAACGATTCCTAACTTATATTTTCCAGACGGTGTTAAGGCTAAAGTATACTTCCGCGGTACTCCGTACATTCGCAACAAGCGTACTTACCTGAAGCTTCAGCAGCTGAAGTTGGACTTCTCCGTCAAAGACATACAGATGGGCGTTCAAAACTTGCAGAACAGTAACGCGGTGTTACGTAAGTATTCTACTTCTACCACTACTCTTAACCACCAAAACTAAAAGAAAATGCCACGTAGCATTAAGTTTGCTCTTTAGTACTATATAGGATTTATCTATCTATGTACATAGAAATAGTATGTTTTATTTAAATGGCTTCTTCTTCATCCACCACCACGTACTTGTAGAGGTAAGCATTCATCGTAATCGATTCGGAATACACAACCTCTGTTCCCAATTTTAACTAAATTTGAATATCAGTAGCAATATCACAGAATAATACTAATATTAAAGTAATATTTGGAGAAAAAAAATTACTTTGCTAATAATTAAATTATATTGCTTAAACTTGACATAACTGCAAGAAAAAATTTATAGTATATTACAATTATTATAAAAATTCAAGACAAGTGCTAAACGGAATGTTTTTTTTTTTAAATATAAAGTCAAGTGGATTTTATATTTTCAAACAATCTTTCTTTATTTTGAAGACGATTTTTTTATAATTCTTAGAGAGACAACATTAATGTTCTTAATACGTATCTATCTTTATCTAGCTAAGAAATGTCACGACATTGACAATTGTGACATTTGAAATTCTATATTAAATCATTAGAAGAACGAGAAACAATAACAGTAACAGAGTAATTGTTCTTTCAATTTCTTTACATGTATATTTGTTTTTTTTTGCATCTCGTGTGAATTGCCAAAATAAGGCTTCAATTATTTTTTTAATTTATCAACAGAAGCAGCATTGAACCTCTTCATCAACACGAACGCACAAGAACTTTTGAAAGAGATGAAGCCTGAACTGAAACGAGACTTAGCCGGAAAGATGTCACACTTCCTGGAACGGATCCTCGATCAGATCCCTTACGACGACTGGATTTCTGACATCTAAATTATGATCTCTAAAATTAAAAAATATCATCAAATCTAAAATAACGAGTAAAATTATGTGTTTTTTTAAATGGACAATTAAAAGTTTAAAACCACAAATAGTCTCATAAAATATAATTAAATTCTATAATAACTTTGTAAAAAAAAATGATTTTCATGCAATTAAAAACATTGGTGAACTGCGTGTAACGGTATTTACAAATGTTCTACTGTCAAATGTGACACACACACAGTAAAGATTTTTTATGAAAGAACACTCCCCAAGCAATATAATAGAGCAATCCATTATTAATTTTTCAAAGTTATTCTAACATTTCATTATATTTTTTTTTAAATGTGTAGTCAAACCAAAATATGTAATAGTTTTTTATCTACCAAGCGAGTTACATATTCATGGAATAATTACGAAATATTCTTACGTTCCAAATTAATTATAGAACAGCTAATCTTCTAATGCAACAAAAAGCTTCATATGCTTTGGCCCAAGTGTACAAATATATTTATAAACTAAATAAATATATTACAATAGCTTTTTTTTTAAGCAAGTTGTGTTTACTTGTAAGATATTATTATTTATTTTTAAAAGCTCGATTAGTTTTAAGTTACTTGTAGACTATGTTTGGTTTAAGGCGATTAATTTGTAAGGGCTTAATGTGAAAATAAATACATACTTTGTCAATAAATAGTTGACATAAGCATTTTTATTATTTGAAAAGTCTTTTCCTTTCCCCACCAATTTCCAACCATATCCATTCCTCACTTTAAATCACAATTAAAGTATGTTACAATGATCGTTATATTTGTTTTGACTCATATATTTCTGTATATAGATAAAAATAGATAAAAAAGAAATAGAATGACCATAACCAATCTGGGTCTCAAAAAAAAATAAAGATAACATTTGAATGAAACAAAGTCATATTTTTCATATTTTGAAAAATTTCGAAGCCTTTATTGTAGGTGAGGTTATAAAACGCTCATTTTCTTATAGCTTAGCATAATTTTATTAGAAAATAGACAGACAGACATAATTATCAAAGTAGTTCAACACTTCACATTAGTACTGTTATGTTACATGCAGCTTCGACGTGCACGTTGTTCTCGTTGCACGTAGTTGTGATGAGGTTATACTCGTATTATTGAATAACATGGTAACAGGGCCTTCTTATAACTGATTATGTATGAAGCTCAGTTACGAAATCATAACCTCGTCTTAAATGCAAGTCTCGCTACTTGCATAATATGTCTTCAAAGAGCAATTTATTAAGGGATAATATAAGTACATGTTAAGTCATCTGGTTTTCTTTTCTGATTTAAAAAGCGCTTTGGCTAGTGAAATTACAAAGGCAAGAAAGGAAATTCTTTGTACTTTTATTGCCAAAACGGAGTGGGAGTTTTCTATAAAACTTCGTATCTAAGAATACTTTTATATATTCTTACATAAGTAAGAAAGAACACGCCGAATGGCTGACGGATAATGATAGTAACGAATTAACGAATTTAAAAAGTAACACAACTTGTGGTTAAGCATACACAACCTGAGGGTTTCCGTCTACCCCTTTTTCCTTTGCCGGTTCGGGTGCTGGGCCATGGTCCCCATCACACACAGCAAATATTACGACGACGACGACTACGTGATGAAACAAAGAGCGCTTTGCTACTAATTGCTACCTCTATCTACGAGAAGAATAAACGGATATAAAAACAAATTAGAGTCTAAATTGTAACGATGAACTAGAAATTATGTCGTAGAATTAGTTAAATTTCGAGATGGAGATTTCTGGTATCAAAAAAATGATTCTTAATTTTCGAATAAAATTTTTATTGTTCGATTTAGTTACGAGGGAGAAAAATGTCTAATTCTTCTTAATTAATCTAACTTATTTTTTTAATTATAGCATAATTTTTTTCCATATATTGTTTTTAATATATTTAATTTTGCGATAACTCCAAAATAAATAAAAACAAATGAACACATAATCTTCATTTTGTCATGTATATGCGATTAAATGCAACTAATTGTATCTTGTTATCTATCAAGAATATTTACGCTAAAGTATTCACACAATAAAAACTCACAAATAATCCCGATTTAATTTACACATTTCATTATGAAATTTCGCACACTAACAACAAACTCAATACAGTTTCGGTGTCAAAAGAGTCGTTTGTTACTGTCGCAACCTCCTTGTAACTCCATGGTAGGGGGACTTTCGCATACAGCTGTAATGTTAACTGACAAACAATCTCAGATCAGTGGCTATTGGACAGCGATAACACGCGCAAATTTATTTTTCTTAATTTTTTTTTTTAACAAAACAACGGCCTGTATTTTTATGATCAAGTAAAGGCACAGACAATCAATTAAATTTAAATTAACTCAGTGGAATCGTAGATTAAAAATATTAATAAAATGCGTTTATTTAATTTTGTAGTTTGTGCGAGTGTCATTATTTTTAATTGCATACAAATGAGCAGGACGGCGGGAGAGGAGGAAGATATACGTAAGGATTTATTGACGTCTATAGGATAATATATATTAGATTTTAAACATTGCCTTTACATGGAATGTTTATTTTAATAAGTGGTGTAATTCATGCTTAATATAACGTAATTATTTTATGTATTTGTATAAACTAGTCCGTGTTAAATTTCTTTGAAAAAATTCCATCTTTTATACATTTTAAATTTGGTCGGTAAATGAAATGACCTACAGTTTTTGGTTTTTATGTTAATAGTTAATTTTCTCGAAACAAAAGAAAATGGACTTACACCATTTTCAAAATAAACGTTTCATATATCCCACTGTTGGGCATAGTCATAGTGCGGATTGGCAGATTTCACAAGTCTGACAAAATTTTTCTAACAGGTTTCCTCAAGATGTTTTCCTTGCGCGTGATAAATGAGCATTTTGCAGCGAACAGTTTTTTTGCTACCGTGCATACTTGAGACAACGTCCTGGACACAGAGCTACCACGGCTCGTGTATTTTAATATATCTTGTTTATTCAGTTATAACGTCTAAACTTACGTTAAAAATCACTCGCTAAAATTTGTGCGTGGTGTGTTATTATCGACCCATGGCTCTTTCTGTAACTTAACGTGCGTTAATTAACTATCTCTATGCTCCGTGCGGAATCATAAAGATTAATGCGTTTATAAATTACGACCTCGCTGTCGCAATTCGTTCAAAAAATGTAGATTGTGTGTATGTAGAGAAAATATCGACAACATTTTTAATTAATAATAGATCAAATGACGATGAACATTCCGACGGTAGCAAATTCGAGCCCTAATGTGCCGTAATTAAAAACCTGTCTTGCGGCAATGAGTTATGTATGCTATATCTATCTCTATTGAAATCTACCGTGTGATTTTGATACTACCTACTTTAATGCAGCGAAGTCAGAGTTGAAAATGGGGCAAATAGCCTGAGAGTAAAATCTATATCTGTAACTGCATAAATAACTGTAACACTGTAAACTGTTCTTATTATTGTATCTATAAAATAAAAGGAGACACTAAAACACAGGTCTAATAATATCTAGCTAGTCGGGACTTTTCATTGATGAGAATAAGATTAATTTCAAAAGGCTCGGAAGTGATCGGTCTGTGTCTACCCCATTTGATGTAAAACGACTTTAGAGCTGTTTTCTTATAGTTCCTTATAAGCCAAGCCGGTCACGAATACACATAATATGAGACGCACACAATTTTAATATGAATAGAGTAATTTATAAATAGACATCATGCATGGGTAAAACCAAGCACGACGGCAAATTCCAAGAACTGCTACCAATGGCAAAATAAATAAGAAAATAATGTAAAACAATAGAATATCACTTACGAATCCGAAACCAAAATTCAATGAGATTTGAACGTCCGATCTTGTTAGATCGTAGCTTTACCACTTGGCCATTTAGCCTGTTACCGCCCGCCAGGTAATAAAAATATATTTTATGGTGTATAAACTAGTGCTTGACCACGATCCCACCAGATGTTAAGTGGTGATATAGTTTAAAGATCGTACGCACTAGTTTAGTAAGTGTTTTAGTGTAAATGTGATTTATTTTGCTGTTATTACATCAAATATGTTATTAACAATAATCTCCTTGCGTCGTTTTATCGCATAAAAAAGAAGAGAAACCGTTTCGTGTTATTCAAACACATCGTAGTAATGTCTCTACGAAATTAAATCAAAGGGTTATTTCAAAAAAATAAATATAATTTAAATAGGATTTCAGCAGAGCAGAAAAATCACGATTCAAGATAATCATATGCAAAATAATGAAATAATATAAATAAACATGTATATATATTTTTAAATGCCCGACTAAATTACCATATTGAGTAACGGCGAAGTTGGTCAACCCTTAGCAACCTATTGAATCAATTATATTACTACATTAATCAAATGTATGTAATCTTTTGCACATTAATTACTTTAAGTGTTTTTTTGTGGGTGATGGCCGTTGATAGCTCGGAGGCTTTGAGAAATACACTGGATTGAGAGGTGTCCAATCTTTTAAATCGCTATGAGTAATTTGACGCAAGAGCGTCCTAAGAGGCTAACCTTGACTACAGTCCAAACCACGGCTCCAACATATTCTCCAATGGGATTACGAATTTCAACCCGTGTAATTACTACAAGAAGGCAGTAATTAAAGGATGACAGTTGTAATATATTTTTTTCCAGAGAGAATATTTTCCCCATGTAAGAAGACATCTCCCGACTTCGATCAGTGCATAAAGCGAGCATTTAATAAATTAAAACCATACTTCAAACGAGGTAAGCACACGTAGAAAATTATACTAACTAGCCCCGCGGTGTTAAAAGTACCGTAATTTACTACTTACTACACCGCTCCGTATTGTAGACAACCGTGGTGAGGAAAAACTACATGTCTAATTGAATAAACTGCGAAATGCGAACCAACTTGTACAGATGATGATAAATTCAAAATTACGAAATAATAACAATTGAAGCAATAATAGTATCTGTGGTACGCCATCGGAAAACAAAAGTAGCGTAACGAAACTGGGATATAATCTAAATTAGCCAAATCAACCTTTATAATTTCAATTAAAGTCCATTTTGACACAATTGTAATAGCAGACTTGTCAATTGACATAAGGGCCGACGTTATGGGGTCAATGACCGCATGCGCGTCGCCGACTTTTGGTAAAGGACTCCTCCCTCGAATAGCTACGTGTCGATTCCTCTTGGCAACTTGGTCAAATAAAATAGATTTGACCCAGACTCTTGTCGAAATGGCATGATATTGAAACTGATTTCAGGTGTACCCGCGATGGGTGTGGCGCCATTCGACCCACACTTCGCCGAGGAGGTGAAGCAAACACGCTCCATCGGTGGCCTTGGATATAAGCTCTTGTTGCGCAACGTGTACGAGCGGGGATGGAGCCAGTCCACCGTCACCAAATACAAGTATATAAAACATATTAACTTCTCAATAAAATAATACATATAAATTATTTAACTCATTTATTAATTGATTTGTAGTTGAGCGGTTACTTTGTTTTTCTTTTTTAAAAAGAAAGCTAGTAATATTTCTTAGTTTTTTGAGAAATATTACTAACAATCTTGTTAACCATTCCAACTAAGCTTAAGCTTATGCTAGAAATGGTTCACGGCAATAGTCGAATGGTGGATTCGAACCCACGACCTTACGATTCGCAGGCCGTATCCTAAACCATTAGGCTATTGACGCTTCGCTTTTAAGTGATTGTGAAATTTAAGTCTTCGTGAATCAGCTCTTTGCTAAGCATTTACTCAGCGAAAGCTCAGCAAATGACTATTAATTTCAATGTAGTCTTAACTAGTAAGATAAGCCTGAGCAATGTCAAAGTACGCTTTAAAAAATTTAGCCTTAAAAACTGACCTAAATCATAAGTCTATTGGCGCCATTATAAAATATAACTTTCCATCGTAAAGTGTATCTTTGTAATAATCGTAATATAATCTAATGTAATCTGTGTAATATTTTAGAGGTAATTCATTAATTATTCCCTCTACATTAAAGAAGACCATCTCGAAACATAATTTCATAATGAAATCTTTGTAATCATCGTCAGAAGTCAAGTACGAGTATCAGAACGAGCCGGCCTAGTGTGATGCAATCACCTCAATGATTATGTCATACTAAATTGACCTCAGTACTTATCTTACGACGGCCATATAGTTCGAGGAACACTAAACTTTATTTATATAAGGATCATTTAAATAAATCAAACAGCAATTCACTAAACGCCCGATCTAAGACTATTTTTCTTATAGGAAAAGGAATAAGCGAGCTTACGTCTAGCCTGGTCTTAAGTGATCACCATCGCCCATGGACATCCACATCACAGAAGGTGTGTTGCCGGTCTTTTAGAAAGGAGTAGATTCGAAGGTCCCCAAATTGTATTAATTCGAAAACATCGGTGACTCTTTAGGTTGATAATGCGCGGAAGGAAGTTACTCCAGAAACGCACGATCCGAAAACGCCAACTATCTGGATGGTGTCGATGGAGATTATTATTCTATTAATTCTATATTGTTCACTAAACAGCATCGTAGCTTGCCAGTTGTGATATGACACGGTCTGAATCCTCTGAATAGAGAGTAGAGATCCATTTAATTTATACTTACGTTCACTCTTAGTTATATGTTGTTATCTTATTTGCTTCCTTACCAAACACGCAGAATAAGTATTAAACTTCCAGCTCACTGTGTTAAAAGATATTCTGAGCTCCATTTCTCCAGCTTCTCCGATGTTGTGGATGTTCATGGGCGACGTTGATCCGACTGACGTTTCATTATGATACCGATCTATTACAATTATATCAATTATATAATATTCCATCATTACCGAATACGTCAAATACTAAACCACACACCATCGTTGTCATTGTGCCAGTAGCCAATAGCGTTTGACCCTTTCACTATAAAAAATAAAACTACATAAATAATAAATTCTATAAAAATTACCTCTATACACATGATAATTATATAAGAATTATTTTCATGTGTATAACTAATTTACACATGCAACCATTTGGTATACATATCAAGCAAATGACAAATCAACTTGAAATAATGTTTCAGGACAGACTGGGTTAACGACCGCATTGTCTACTCCCAATATTTCCCTGAAAAATGGTTGGAAGGAGACTATGAATTTCAGGTATGTTGTCTTCAAATTAAGGCGGAATTCCAAACCCTATTGAATTCTTTATTCTCACAACTCGCTTAAAATAATAAAACAATTTGTGCCCGGTGTTCGGTGTTAGGCTTACCACTTGTCACAAAACATAATAAGCTCGGTATAAAACTGACAACGCAAAAAATGTCTCTGTCTTCCCCGCTAGGGTAAAAGGATCAAACCAACGAAAGCTTTTTTATATCCCCATAAGAAAAACACAATTCACTTACAAGAAATTACTATGGAACATACGAAAATGTGATTTTTCATTAAAATTTTTGAATATAAAAGAAAAGCTCCTCGGTAGTTTGAATATAGAAAGGATGGATATGGAGATGAAAAAAATTATCACGTAATTTTGTCACTAACTTATTGTGGAATCAACTACTTCATTACTCTGATAGTCGGTTTAAGGCTTAGTTTTTTCAGCTACGGGAGGAAACTTCGGCTTGTACCGTCAGTCTGGTCGCGATAGCATTGACAACACTTCAAGTCAAAAGCAGCGACGGATCAAATAATAAACGCTGCTTACTGTTCCACTGCATTCAACAACAAAATAAAAAATAAAGTCTAATTTTAATACCTCTACTTCTTCGGTTTCCTCTACTCTTGAATTCGGTTAATAATTAATAAATATCAAACTACGATAGAATGATGTGTTGCAATTATTGTCTGTTGAAAGTTGATTCCACGCACTCACTTTTACGATCACCCAAAACAGTGTCAAGGAAATCTACGTAAAGTTAACAAACATATATCTCGACTATTTTTTTTTTTATCTTTAGTAAAGACAAGTTTCAAGACAATAATAAATAACTTATATGGCACGGCTGTAGTTCAGCATTGTAGCTCCACGTGATTCCAGAAGCTTTGAGACGTCGTGTTATATATATATCTCAGCTCAGAGTTACACACACCGTCCACGACTCGTCCACAAATTATGTCGACACTTATTCATTCTCATTATTGTTCGCTCAGGCGACCCTACTCCCTACTCCCGATCCGACATAATTGTCGGATGTGATACAATGTCCAGCCTTACCATCCAGTACGCCCCTAATATGATTTACAATTTTATTATGAGGCAATATTTCCAGGGCGACGCATTCGGATTGGGAGTGATGCGCTCGGGTCGATGGAACCTGACGCTGCGCGACTACTCGCAGACGACGCGTATCAAACGCAATGGCAGCGGTGTGGACGTACACGTAGAAGTCGACCACATCGGCGACATGGATATACACGTCGGAAACCTGCTCCGCGGCAGAAGTATCCTTGGTATGTATATTTCTGCTTTGATTTGTACAGCAAGCAGCATGATACAGTGTAATTTATAAAGCGATTTATGTATATCCGTCGAGTAATATGTAAGTAAATGACCCACCCATTAGAGGGCGCTGCCCTCCTTTTTGCAGTTTGGCGTTTGTATGCAAATACGTTTAGTCATAAGGCGTTGAAGATTCGTGTTAAGTCGGACAATAATAAAATTATTAAATTATAAAGTAATGGTTTACATATTTTATTTTTAGTTTAAAATAAAGATTTAATATAATGATACCATAGTATTAAATTGCCCAACTATAAGGAGATAGCTGTCTCCTATTTTGGTATCTTGGCCTAATATACTTCGTTGACATGTCATTCTAGGATATATATACACATATCCCTATATCCACTTTTTAAACACGATTGTATTCTTTTAATTTTGATTTTTTTTGTCTGGTTAATTTTAAAAATTTTATAATCTGTAATACTAATCTCTTAAAATCTTGTTTCAGAACAAATGCTTGATCGCGTGATAAACGTGACCTGGAAGCCTGGGTTCGCAGTAATACGACCATTGATAAATGACCTAGTTAGCACTGCATTCACCGATATTTGGAGCAAATCCTTCAGGAACTTCCCCATTGACGCTTTCATTAAAGAATAACTAACTACACTGTAACACCAATCGTCTCTCCAATTTTAATTGTATTTTTAATCCCTATACATGCTATTAAACGGGAGACGTGGTTTCGTCACCCTATACTACAAAAGGGATAGACGTGATACTTATATATAAGAGACAGCAATTCGAAGGTTTTAACGTATGTTATTGATTACGCAACTGGAACAAATATTTTGGTTTAAAAATAATCATTTTCTAAAGGCTGCTTCTACCATTCGTTAAATGACATTTAAATTGAATTTAAGTTAAAATTTATGTTTAAGTGCACCACGATAAGTAGGCCCCTAAACCTGTTTAGCGAATTGACAAAATTAAACACAATTATCGGCTATTTATCTTTGCTAAATACGTTCAACGCCATATTGCAACTTGACTTAACGTTTATGTAAAATTTTACAAAATTATATTTGTTCCTCAAAGGAAAAATTAGATGCACGATTACGCATTTCGCTCCATCGTAGTTGAAATAATAACCAAAGATGTATAACGATAAAGATATACGAAAACAACGAAAATCTAAATATAAAATAAACAATGAATCGTCAACGTCACTTATATTTGTCATTTTATTTTTTTAAATTGACGTACCATTTGACTGGTTCTTGTTTACGCATATTTTAATCGTATTTTGTCAAAAAATTCTTCAAAATTCACTTCAATCATAAAATTAAGGTATCACGAAACATAGGGTAACTGTTTTACCGACACATATATGCGTTTATCTAAATAAGCTTGAAAACAGCTTCGTGAATAAACGCAATTTTGTTCATGCACATTTAACAATTTAAACGTATTTACTTAAATTTATTTAGCTCATATTTAAACAGAATTTGGTGCAAGTCACCCTAACATTCATAATAATCCCATTTGACATTTCGTAAATCAATTATCAGATAAAATAAGCTCCAGTGACTTTAGGGCAGATCTCTAATAATTGTTAAAAATCTATCAATCCGAATTAAAGATCGGTTTATCGTTTTTAAACGAAGAAGAAATCTTATCTCTCTCATATATGTTATCTATCTATAATTATCGTAACCATAGACAAAGGTCAATACGATTTTCTATAAAATACATAATACAACGAGCAACATTGACCAAAGTTAAAGAGTAAATAATAATAAAAAGGTGTGGTGATAAAGGTACGTTACAAATTTAGATGACAACATTGACGCTGTGATGTCAAAGTTTGATCATCATACATGGCCATGATAATTTGGGTATGGTCACACCATAGCGAAATAATATTAAACCGTGATAAAATCTGTAAGAGTAGTTATACAAAACGTGTATTGTAAAAATAGGTTTACATATGCATACCTCGACTATATAGAAATAGAAAATGGTTTTTTAATTCAGATGAACTAGCGTTCAATAAGAATTGTTTTATTTTAATAATTGATAAATAAACTAGTCCTGTAGTTTTAAGAACAATTTATTTTATTTACAGAACCTACATGTCATACTAAGTAATGTGATTACCTGGCCGTTCCAAACGGCCAGCTCCTCTGTCAGTTTTTCAGGAACCAAAACATTTTTGTATTATTTTATAATTAAACGATCTGAGACGTGATCGAACTGTTAGTCGAACTGCAAAAACTCTAGATAACGATCCCGGACTTCCGGACTTATCACCTTACTTAGACTTTTATCTCTCACAGCCCACTAATTACACTAGCTATAGCGGTCTTTAACTCGACAATAATATGTGCCTGCTAATAATAATGTGCAATTTTGGCAGCAGATATTAGAGTTGGAGGAAGATAATGGCAGTCTATGCCAGTCTACCAGTTTGAATTAACTTCTGTCAATCTATAAACCTGAAATCAACGGGCAGTGGATAATTCAGAATCCATATACAATGTTACTAACGTTAGTTAGCAATAAGGATGAGGAAATGAAAGACATAAATATATTACATATCTCAATATTATATTTATTAAAAAATATAACCTAACTATATATATGACTTTATATTTAAATTCAATCAACAAATAACTCGCACGTTCATCGAAAGTGGAATAATCAACCTCAGTCTTCCAACACAAACCAATACAAACCGAACAGTTCCCGCGGCAACAACAACTGGCGCAACAAGCGCACTACCGTCTCCGGCCACTCACACCATAAATACATTATATCATAACATTGCACCTTCAATTTTTTTTTTCACTTTACAAAACCAGAAAAGATATTACACAAAAAAAAATAGCGTAAAAAATCCCCATTCACGTATCCAATTAATCTACGTTCTATTTTCGAACCGGCTTTACTATTAACCATTCAGTGGCAATAATCAAATAAACAGTAGCAAAGTGTTATGTACAAAATGTAATTAATAAGTACACGAATTATGAGAAGGTAAGAAAATCAACTGAAGATCCCGCATCAGACATCAAGCAAGGCGAAATAACGATTAATACTTTTGTGCTAAAGCAATCCGCACTAAATTCCCTTCACACGACACAACCCGTCCAGTCGACGAATTAGGATAACATACTGACTGAAACGTGGACTACATTAGGACCCTGTGGACCGTCAGCACAACGCGCGTCATTGTAACGAGACTAAAATCGTTGTAAGTCTTCATACCATGGACTCTGCTCGAGCAGCTCACTTCAAACCTATTATGCTATCACTGTATCAAGAGACGTCTGTTCGAGTTAGACTCAAAATATATATAATCCCATACACAAAAATGTTGGCCGTTATTCAAGACGCACGTTTTGCATGTAAGAAAGAAATTTGGTAACAATAGGCATTACTGAACAATAACATTTTTCGGTTGAAGTGAACTGAATATTACATGCTATGATTAAGCGTAACAATGTGAGGTTGTCTTATAGTCTTATAGTATTATACAAAGAAAATCGACACGAGGACTCCTAAACTGTAACCAAAATTTACCGATGTGGCTTCTAAAGCTAGAGCATAGTCATCTTTGTCATTAATTTAAAAATATAAATGTACAGAATTGATTGCCGTTGCAAGTAATTTGCAAGCTTAACAAACAAGCGCCTTCACAATATACTCGTATCTACACAGTAGTAGTAGAGGTGACAATTAATAACCAAATGTAAAAGCCAATAGAAATTGTCTCTGCAGAAAATACACCTTAAACTAAATTAGGAGACCATTTTTCGTTACTTTGTCCCCTTCTGTCGTACATTTGGCCCCTGAATTTGTGTTACTAAACAATACAATTTTAAATCATAACCAATTAATGAAGTCTTTGGAGACGCGAAACTTTCGCCAAGTGAATACATCAACCAACAAATAATTCAAGATGAAAATCTCCAAAAGAAATCTTTTTATTGTTAATAAACTAATGGAGCTGTAATTTGAAATGTTTAAAAACCATATAAAGCAAAATTTATCAACTTGTATAAAAGAAACACGAGTTCAACTCCGAACAAATCTTGTTTTCTACCGCTTGCATTACAATAGCTAAATATAAAACTAATAATATTAACTTAGGAATCACGAAATTAAGACAAACATTTTTTGATATCAAAGTAAATTGTTTACAGAAAATTCATTGCATAAAAAATTCATTTCATAGGAAATATTTTGTTTTGCAACAGCAGAATTGTAAGCTAAACTGCCATATGTTATTTATAAATAAAGATAAACCAAACTAATACTTCAGAGCGTCTGGCGGGATTTCTAGGTTAGGAACTCAAATAGAACAAATGTTTCGATTTAAACACAAGATCGCGAACCCAAGTAAATAAAAATAATCGTGTATCGAAAGATGTATAATGGGCATTGCAACAAGTTCCGCCTCAACACACCGCGCCTGACCCGTATTTACTGCTCCCACGTGCTTTTAAACTAAATCTAACATTAAATTTATTCTGATATGCACTTATGTATAAGGATTTTTTTACAGTGACATTTGTGCTGTACAGAGCGACGAGCGGGGGGCGCGCACTACGCCTCTTCGTAATGTAATACTTACATTAAAATATGAACCTACAAGACGGTTTCTCCTATGCACTTTGTACTTAAAACACATAAATACGGGGTGAAACTATAAAAGCAGAAGTTGCCGCGTCCCCCCGCCTCGCTTAATGCTATTTACAATGACAAAATAAAAGACTTAATAGAAAACAAACTAAGAAAAATCGACGTTTAGTAATGGAGCAACTTCAATCAATGTCTTTCGAGAATCTTGCAATTTCGAGACGCGTCTGATATCCCTCGATGTCATAAGACAGAAATAATAAAATTTCATAATAAATACTCCACTGCACTTATTGGAAACAGTGAACCAATGCTATCTTTTCTGTTCTAAAGGCACACAAGCTTAGTTCATTCACTCTTCATTTGAAGAAACACAAATGATTATCAGAATGATACAACTGACAATGACTGTTAATATAATCTTTTGCTGTACGCGTAATGAAAAACGAATGCACTGTGTCCGTGTCCGGGGTCCATGAAATCTAACAGTGCAACCGATATAGAGGAGATAGATGTAATTGGTTATTTCAATATTTAAACAAGTTTAGCTCGACCATTGATGTTTGACTATGACTATTATTATATTAACAAACACGTTACTGGAACATTCATCCCTATATCAATTTTCTACATAGAGCAATGGTATCATTTGGCAAATACTTAATTTACAACTCAAAACGTAATGTGGATTCCGACGTAGAAAATATGTTGACTTCAAATACGGCACAGTATCTCAAAATCAATATGTATCACAAAACATTAATATACATGTAACTATAGCAAAACGTGGGTTGTATACAATAAACAATAAATGTTGACGTAGGCATAATGCGTGCTCTTAACAAAAAGTGAAATTAAAAACATTTAACCGCGCCATGAACGTAGCTAACAATCTGTACCTTACATCGAACATTGTAAATTGTTCGAGTGTTTAATTACATCGAACATAATGGCCCAAAATCCCTAGGTACGTCCACGAGGCTAA
Organism: Meandrusa payeni; assembly: GCA_029286785.1. NCBI lineage: Eukaryota > Metazoa > Arthropoda > Insecta > Lepidoptera > Papilionidae > Meandrusa > Meandrusa payeni. The sequence goes on along the minus strand of JAGSMX010000024.1, from coordinate 12,870,259 downwards.
TACTAAACCGGAGCATTAAGAGCTAGCTTTACAAGTAAAACCGAAGGCCGCTAAGATATCACCGTTGTATACATCATAATTTATACAGGCAGCTAGCCGCGCCCGGTCTTTGAGCGGGGGTATGTACAATGGGCGCGGCTAGCACGCGTTATGCCCACAAGTCCCACCTATGGGCAGATAAAAAACAGATAACTACGAACAGATAATGGTTGCCAAAGTGTAAAACTGTTCATACAATCCGAAATATTCTGAATGAGATAGCTATTAATTCTATTTATTCAAGCCTCGAATAACATCGCATTTCTGTCATTCAACCTCACTTAAAAAAATGCTATCACAAATATGTGCAGATTTCATTTAGACAGTCCCTCCAGGCCTACAGTCAAATTGTACATGAGCATCATTACCGACACGCTTCGAAATACGCCGCGGCTCCACACAAGTACAGCCATCGACGTACCCATAGCGGAACTATTGGGTGTGTTTTATAGAACGAGTGGTACATTTGAATAACATAGGGACTCAGATGTTACTTATATTAATGGTAATAGGGTAATTTTCGATTATGGTAATAAATGTGACCATTAGAATCGCAATTGATTGCTCCGTTACACACATTGGTTTTGTGTAATGTAGCAGTTGTGCAACTGTAAAAAGTTGTTTCATTGAACTTATCCAATACAAAATTTTTGTACTGTCATATAACATTGCCATCAGGTAATATGAAATTGTAGCGATTGGTCAAGTTATAAGAACATAAAATTATTAGATGACATTTGTATGTTTATGAATATTTTTTATCATGGTATTAAAATAAGTAGCTATATAAAAAAATACATATCATGAATTTCTCATTACCTAAAACATACAAAACGTAGAAAACACTGTAACTTTGTATTTCCCTATATAAATGTACAAAATGTATCTATTTCGCTATCAGTAATTGCCTTCTTCCCTTACTAAGTAAATCATACATTAACAGTACACACTGAATATTATAAACTGAAAGAATTGCCTCTACATTGCTTACAGTATCCAATACGTAAAAGAAAATAAAAAGCGCCGCTTGTCCTATATCATTCACAATAGCCCTAAGAAAAGGAACATCAATGACATCTAGTATGAATCGTGAGGCAAAATATATAGACACGCCTTTATAAAGATTCAAAATGTCAAAATCTGTTGTAGACAACTTGGTAAATGATGACATATCATCAAGCCCATCCATCAGCTCGAACTTAAGTCAAAACCTCCACTACAATCCCACAAGGGAATAACGTAGAGCTGTGTTCACTTAACACAAGTGTTACTCACATTATATAAAAGCCTATCTATGTACTTTTACCTCTAAAAATACAACCACAATTAATCCGTTTAGCGAATTTGGTCATGAGACTTATAAAATATACACATTTAATTAAATATGGTAAGGAATACTTTTCTAATATTAGAAAGCAATTTTTGCACACTTAATTTTTACCGACAAATTACACTCAAAAGCGCTCCTAAGAATTATAAATCTATGACTTCCTGACGTACAACACTCACAACAGAAACTATTGCTTTTTTGACATTATACCTCTAGCAAATTGATAGGCTTTTCTTTAACACTCTTTCATCGAATAGTGCTACAACTATAAGCACTTTCAGTGATAACTATACCATTTCAGACAACAATTAAAAACAAATAACACTTGTCAGATGGAGTAAAACAAACCATGAAGCTAAACGGAAATTGCGTTTCCACACAAAACTATAGGTTGCGCATTTCGGACATAGTAAACCAAACCAAATACCTGTTCTGAAACTACTACATTATACCTCCTCTAAACAATCCATAGACAGAACACAGCACCACAATTCCACTAGCACAGTCAGTCAAGCTAGAACTCGAAGTCGAAGAGTTCCGAGAGTCCCTCGTCGTGGTCGAGGCAGAAGCCGTAGTCGGTGCCCGACATCGGCGGCTCCAGCGCCAGGAACGGCTCCAGAGGCTCTGCAAACCAAACGCACATTTCTATTTACATCTCAAACTGAAGGAATTCACATCTTTACAAATGCAACTGTCAATTTAACACTTCTTTAGCAGTAAAGGAAAACATCTCAAAGTAACCATGTCTATCTCGAAGACATGTATGTATACAGAAACTAATCTTAATCAAATAGAGGGTCGTAAAGCTTAGTGTACCCAATAGCCAAATATAGCACACACAGAGGTTTTATATAATTACACAGGCTACTTGATTATATGCGGTTGTTATAGTACCAGTTCTGCATTATTATAAATTAATAATTAAAAATCAATTTTAAAAACTATTTTTTGTAAGCTTAAGGATTAGACTTTAAGATCTTTCTGAAATCCCTATAGTTGTTGCAGATTTATCATAACAAAATGGAAACATCAAACCACATAAACATTTTTAATGAATTTCGATGATTTTATAAACATTTTTAATGAATTTCGATGATTTTATAAAACACTTGACGTTTCTAATGTTAGCATTATTAACACATTAACATTTTACTATGTGTGCTGTATCACAAATTGTCTTTCGGTAAACGTATATAATTATATTCATGTATCCAAACATAAAATCGACAAACACATTTTATAGTGAACACCTCCGACTGGTGTATATCTCTGGATTCTATTAAATTAACAAATTCATTATACTATAATTAGGCGGTGTTAACAATTTCCTTGATACGCTTCTAAAAAGACATATAAACTATTGGAATTGGAACAAAAATATAATCCAATTAGAACAATGACTGAACTTACTATATGCAATATTAAAACCGGTTAACATACACTTACATTAAATATTCTTAGGAATAAAACAGATCAAATCATGTAGATATGTAACACATAGTTAAAAGTGAAAAAACATAAATTTAAGAGATAAGATAGAAATGTTAAGATTACATTGTATTAGGTCCTAACATTGGCGTTTTGTAAGGGAGTAAAAAGTCAATTTTTAAAAAATATATTACATTTAATCAAAGCATGTACCCATTGCTAATTATGCATTATTGCCATCTCATAGGTAGTTCATTGATTACTAAAAAAAAAATTCGGACGGGAATCAATAAAATCTTGGAAGGCGCTCTGGACAGCCGCAACTGAGTTGAATTTTTTCCCTTGCAAGTTATCCATATTTCGAAAAAAGTGGTAATCTGTTGGAGCAAGGTCCAAAAATATATGGATTACGGTTTTTGAAAAAGAAATACATGAGTTAATAGCTGTATAAATTTGAAATTAGAATTCCTAACCAAAGAGGGAGATATTTGAGATCAAAGTGACCAGGGTACGACAAAACGCCAATTTTATATGTAAGGACCTAATATTTAATGTATTATTATATATAATGTTCAGATTCAAATAAAGAACACTTCAATCACCCAGAGAAATATTGCACATCTCTTTTACTTCATTCAAATACATATTTTGTTGGTAGCTGGTTGTCACTGTTAGTGTGAAAGCTTTTAGAATTTCATCGGATTCAGAGGTAGTCGAATTCTTAAGGCTCACAGCCTATGCGTTTATTATCTTAATAGCATAGGGAGACTTGAAACCTCGGCTTGAGCCATTACTGTAAGCAAGATATTATTCTGACTTGACGAGAATATGTACTCTGAGAAGGTGACACATCTCGATCTAATTCTCAATCGTATTACATACATAAATCTGCACATACATTTTGTTGGGTTACTGCTTGCATCTTTTCTTCAAATAATCTGATATATCTTCAACTAGTGCGCCCTCTATCGACTTAACCATTCCAATCCAACGCAAATTTTCTTCTGCACTATTTCATACATCCGTTTCATACCGAGACAAACACTCGCGTGTTAAGAAATTGTTCTTTGATTTATTTACACTATAACTAAAGGTTACATACCAACAGATATACAATACAATGGTAATTAAAGAAATAGTGGTCTCCATAGAACTTGCTGTCTGTAAAGTTTTATAGTGAAATCTGTACATACACAGACATACACACAGACAAGCGACTCGATAGGCGAAGCATTATATTTTCACATTACATAAAGCATAATTTGACAGCAAACACTTCGTTAACCAATTTTTTGATCGAAACGTGTCATTTCGCTCAATAAAATTATTTCTATACATTATAATCTCAAATTTCGTCTCAATAACGTATTCATTAGAAAACCTTTAATGTTGTTCAATAGTTATATATTTTTATACTAAAAAAAACTTATTTAGATTTCGCAATTTTTTTTTTAAAAGAAAGCTAGCAATATTTCTATTTTTTTTTTTCAAAATGATTACTAACAATCTTGTTAACCATTCCAACTAAGCTTAAGCTAGTGCTAGGACATGGTTCACGCCAATAGTCGAATGGTGGATTCGAACCCACGACCTTACGATTCGCAGACCGTACCCTAAACCATTAGACTATTTACGCTTCTTTTACTGTACATTTAAGTGGCAGACGTGCATAGGACATTAAGCCTGAATTTTTCACAAGTGGGTTGCTACTATCGCGAGAATATTTTAAAACCCAATTGTTTCATTCCAAATACATTGTACGTACAATTTTTTTGGCTCGTTACTTGAATTTATTTGATAACATTTCAAAGATTTGTATAATAACAAGCAAAGGATATCGAGACGATATTTGTAAGTGTACAATATTAGGACGATACGAAGTCAGTAGTGCAGGACGCTGTTAGAGAATGAGAGCGTTGTTACGGTCGATGGTGGCATTACGGTGTTATTAGTAGATGAGTTGGCTGTTAGTGGGGACGGCCGTGAGCTGAATCCCATGGTGCTACATGCAAACACTGGAGCCGCACAGGAGACAGCTCGCGACGCGACCCCTCGCTCCCGACAATCCCAATCCCACACTTCGCACAATACCCGCACCACACAGTCACACCCAAAAATTCCCAAAAATATATTTAAATTTGCAAATATAACAGAGAAAGTGATCGACATGGGATGACAGATAAGCATGTAAACGTAGATTTGATCAAGTTTAAGAAAGCAACATCGACAAAGACAAGAGTAACATGGATAAGTTCTCATATGCCATGGAGGTGAATTCAGAGGTTGGGTTCAACTACTTATTAGGTACAGAAAGAAAATGGTGAAAGAGGTAATTTGAAAGCAGAAACCGAAGAGTACTGGATAATGACAACAAAATGCCTCAAAATATTTGTTCAAAACAAAAAGCCTACAAAATTACTTATCGTATTTGTTTCATATTTCTGCTTACAAATCACAATGATTCTTTATTTTTTTTTATAAAAAGGATAAAGATCAAAGAGCATATCAGTTACAGTAAAAGCTCCTCATTAGCAAGTATAAGATCGGATGCCAAGAAAACGTAATATTTATTTGTATGGCATTATAGCAAATGTGTTCCCGAGTTTCATAATATTACATACAATATAATAAAAACGGTTAAATATTTAGTACTTTTTATTTTTCCACTTTTCAAAGATCTTTCAATTCGTCTTGAAATTTAGATGTGACTTTGTTTAAATACCTTTTGATCACAGCCACTGTACAAATACAATATTTTGTATTATAACCTAGGGAACCGAGAATAGGTACATTTTAATACGCGATAACTGTAAATGACATACTTCTAACTCTAGCAACTAACAACTATACTTTTCTGTCCTTCCATGTCATTGATATTGATAATAGATGAGTTGTTATATACATAAAATATTATTTTGTTAAGTGTAAATTCTTAACTAAATTACTGTACAAAGTTAATAAAGAGAAATTTAAGGCAACGACAAATGATTATTTATGAAAGTTCAACACGTTCAGCATAACTTAGGCAAAAAATGCACATAAAACTTAAATTATTTAGCAGGAAAGATGCGGGATACAAAAATTTTATCATCTAGTAGAGATTAATGAAAGAATAATCAGACGTGGTTTCATAATGATAGCAGTAAGCTGTTATTCCACGTATGGCTTGCGCGTCATTGGTCGAAATGAATTTTATTAGACTATGGATGGAAACAAATAGTGAAACTCTACTCGCTCCAGCATCTTTCCGTCACAACAAGTTAGTATGAGAAAGCGGGTATGAGAATGTGGTATGAGTATGAGACTGATAAGACACAAAAGCATGCGAACGACAGCCGCGAGTGTGCGAGACAACGCGACCGTTCCAGTGCGTGCCGGAGGGCGGGCGCACGTTCCGTCCGGTCAGCCGTGCGCACGCGCCGCGGAGCTAGAACTCTGACTGTGATGTGACGGGAACACACAAATCACACTCTGAGTTCCAGCCACACGACACGAGAGAACCCCTTCAATCTTCTATGAGAACTGATGCAACTACATTGAACACCTGTTGGGGAACAACTGCTCCTTCATTTGTAAAATTAACATTATTTTAACGTTTAAGAAAAAGAAACCTGGTAATTTTTTTATTTAATTATCGCTCAATAGAAGTGTTTATGGTTATTGAATAACTATTAACACAATAAATGAAATCGATTGTTTCTTTCCTTCATCCAGATATTAAAATACATAAATAGTCCCTTTACAATTATTTCCATCTTAGCTTTCATAGCTACGTAGGAGACTCACGCCAAGTAAGTGGAGTCAGTCAAACCGACAAAGGCGGGGTTCTTGTGAATGTACGAATGTATGATGTCGATTTTGTATCATTCTTATAAGGTGTGGATATTATGTAACAAAGGGAAGAATCCCACATGGGGATATTCCATGAACATACCCTACGACATTATAAAACGTACGGAAACAACGAATGCCGCCCGGTGGCTAAACTTCGTGTCATTGCAAGATTATCTATCTGTATCTCAGTTGATGGTGTGTTTTATGTAAATCGGAACAAATGATTGAGACTCGTCTCTTCTTCAAGAGGAAACCTCGCCTTAGGCTATTAATCTAAGCACATTAGTCTAACTCGAGGATAGTACGGTTGCTTCACTCGGCTTACATGTGTCTGATGTCTGGTTTCGGAATAAAAATAATTAGAATGTTCTAAAAATGTAAAAAGAGACCTATGGTGTTTTCTAACTATTAATCATTACCTTCACCAGTATGATGGGCGATATTTAAAAAGCGCTTTATGCTTAGATCTTAAATATTCATAGCATGAAACAATATAGTTTTTAGCTATATTTGTTTTCCGTAACATCAAAAGAGAATATCACTCTGTAACCTATGAAAAACTTCAATCAATTATCTGAAGCATCATAGTTAATGATTTTTTTTCTATGTTAAGTTAACAATTCTTTTTTATCAGTCTGCTTTTGTGTAAATAATTTTTCTACTTATAAAAAACCTTCCCTCACATGACGGGTCAGACACTTGGCCACTAGACTGCTCACATATATCTACAAATGACTAAATCCTAAAATAAAATTATTTAAAATATAATGGCCTTAGTCAATGGACTAAAACTAAATTACATTCATGCTTCTCTATGAATATTATAGATCCTAAGAGATTAGAATAGAAATGAGGACTAGTAACAATAAACCCATTGTTAGTTGTTTGTGTAATTGGGCAGCTCATACCTGACTCCTGGTCTTCAGTCTGCATCTGGAAGCGTCCGCCACCCATGATTGGAGCAAAGTCATCGCTGTCTGCTATCAGAGCGTTACGTAGACGACCACGTGCGCTGCCGACTGCAATGAGAATATCATATGTTTATCAGCCAGTAAAAGATTTTTTTACCCCACCTTCTGGGGGAAGGCGGTGAGGGGCTTCGGGATCTCCAGAAGAACGCACCGGAGCCCCTCTGCACTGTGCTCTAGGACGTGGGTAACTCTCCTCCCCTGTGCCCTCGCAGTGCAAGACGATACGGGCAGCCGAAATCGCCTTCTTCCCGGGTCCACCTTGGCGGACGACAAAAGCCCCCACCCTCGTCGCCCAGTGAAACCGAGACCCCTTTTAGTCGTCTCCTTCAACCGCGCAATTTTCGTAAGGGGTACAAAGTTTGCCAACCCACCGGATCACCGGATCATGATGGTCATGGCAAGAGAGTAAGGCGACCAAGAAGAAGTACAAAGTTTTTGCGTCATGTTTTACTATAATGATAAATCTTTGTAATATATATAAATATTTATATTATTATACTCACTATCCGGGGTAGAGAGAAGTGCAGGCGGCTGATTGGAATTTGTTGTGGGTGTGAGCCGTGAGGGCGTGGAGATCGGAGTGTTGAGCGTCGACCCGAGCCCCGTGCCCAGCGTCGTGCTGAGCGTTGCGCCGAGCGACGCAGCAAGGGGTAAGGTGGGGTCCGTTACACACGGCGTGCGGACCACAAGGCTCCGAGACAAATGCGCCTGCCCGTCCGGCTCACGTTTTATTGGTGTTCTGGAATAGCAGAAGTCACTTAGAAATTTCAAGCAAAGTTATATTGAACTTGAAAATCACAAATAGGTATGTTATTTACACTTACGTGAAGTCAGCTGTGATGGAACCTGAAGGTAAAGTTTGCAGCTGCGCTATGAGCGGCGCTAATAGCGCCTTGTTGTCTTCTAAAAGTGGGTCCGAGGGTAACTGACCAGCTGAAAGAAAAATTAATATTAAGATGACAATTTTTTTCATTAATTCTATGTTTATTTAATTATTTTATGACCCATGCAAAAATGGAAATCTTAAAAACGAAAGGGACAGTCTTCGGATTTTCATACAATTTTATCTTAAGTCAATGTCGATGTTCCTCCATATAGTCTAAGTATAAAAAACTAAACCACGAACTTGTGCACCACAATTCATAAATTACCCCCTGCTTGGGGGTACTTTTCATAGCTTATTGTTTTCACTCAATATTACAGACGAAGTGATAACAACCTCCTTTTTGAAATCGGCTAAAAATAGGATCAAGGGACATACCATGGGTATATTACCAGGGGTAATGGAAGCAAAGGCGGTGTTTTCAGGATTTTCTTATAAAGGATTTATATTAGATTTATAATGGATTTGCATTAGATATAACATACAACACAGCTTCAGGTGACATCTTCCCATTTCACCGTTTATCGTTTTTAACTGACTTCAATAGAATGTTCTCAAATCATTTGCATTTTTTTAGTGTTTAACTAACATTTAAATATATGTAGTTATGTCTATATAGCTTACGTGTGGGTGGTGAGGAAGGTCGCTCTTTCGGACAGAGGTAGACTTCGATTTCTCCTGACATAGACTTTAAATGAATCATGTAGCCTTTCTCGTCGGGATGAGGTACCTGTAAAAGGTTTAAAGAATTACATATAAATCTAGAGACTGTATACATTTTATTGTTGGACGCAGGCTTCTTTTCAAATAAAATTACTAGGCGAGTAGAGTGAATAGCTCGCCGACATTCTGTGCTCCTGGTTGAGCACAGAGTAGAAACCGCAAAACTGTTCTATAGGATTGAAGGATGAAGAATGTAGGAATGTTAAGCTAAGTTAACTTTTTCCTTGAGGATCCCCAAAATTTATATTCATTTCGTAACCTGGTATGTCAAATTGCTCGTATCTCAAAGCACTTTTCTTCATTGAAATGCAATTGCCAGTAATGTAAATGTAAAAAAATTAAAAACCCGACCTCAAAAATGCATAAACGATAGAAACGACCATACAGGCCGAGGTCTAGTTTGTTGAGATGGGAGAGATTGTTAGAGCTGTGCAGTGTGCGATTCCTCGTATCTCAAATCTTGCTCTCATATCAAAACAAAATATCGCACGCTTGGCGGCTGTTATCTCAAAACATTCGTATATCAAAGTACCACTGTATAATGAAATTTTGGTTTGCGTCAAAACTCACACTGAGCCTAGTATCTGGCGGGGCTTTGATCGGTATGACGGTTTGATTCCTGAAGTCATCTATGGATCGCAGGTCAGCGTAGGTGATGTACGCCAGCGCGCCGTGCTCGGCCGACAGCCGCGCCAGCGCGTGCTCGGCGACCGTCACTGCGCGGGACACGCGCGCCTCCCGCACGCCCAGCGCGCGCACCTCTCGCCGTAACCGCCGCGCACGCGCTTCCTCCCCAGCGCCTCCGCCCACCCCTAAACCGACAATGTGTTAATGCGAATTTGCTTTACGATTGTCAAATATAAATAACTTATAGAAATTTGCTATAGCTAAATCTACAAATATAAAAGAGAAAGTATGTGGGTTATGTTCCATATAGGCTCCGAAATGGCTGGACCGATTTCAATGAAAAAAACTTTCAGAGAATCTTCAGATTGACCTGGCGAGTAATCCTGTACGGTGTTGGTGACGATCGGAGCAATCCTCTTTTCGAACTGTCAATCGAGCCCATACGTCGTACTTTTATTTCTGACATGTGTCCCATCCCAAAATGTTTTTGTATAAATGATAAGAATGATATTGTATATACTGATATGTACATGGGTGTAGGTAATGATCTTCAACCGCTCGAGAAGAGAATAGAAGAGAAATGAATAATTTAACAAATTGTGAGAGTTAAATTAAATATTTAATGATGAAAGTTTACTGTTTAAATAAAATAAAGCAAAATCTAGCCCGGCTCAGCGGGCTGGGTACGCTAGTACTTCTATAGAATTGAAAGCCTAGCTCTAGGTTTCTAATGCACGAGAGTAAATTTAATATCACGGCTCGAAATCTGGCATCAAAGAGCCCTCAGCTTGTTTGGACACATGGGATCTTTAAAGCAATGTCGTGAGCAGCGTATGGACTACAGAAATAATGATGACCGCGTCCTCCGAACAGAAAAGGGTGTAGCAATTGCTATTTTCCCACCCCGCAAGAATTAAAAGGACAATGAATTACAGACTTGATAGGAATTGGATAGTGATATACATACGAGCAGCATTTTGACACTTAGCATCAACTAATGTGATCTTATTCGTCGGTTATGAAGACTCTTTACATAAAAGTTAAACTTACAGCTTTTATATATGTCCCATTGCTGAGCATAGGCCTTCTCTGTCTTTACACTCTCTAGAGCATAATAGCATAGAATATAACAGTACTCTTAGAGTACAATAGTATTCAAATAAAATTAATCTAAAATCTGAGCAATTTATTTTCGCCAGATGCACCTTCACAAACGCGTTCGTTCACTTCTCCGTGCGTTTCAAGTCCTCTTTTTTACCCCCTAATCCTCTCTGCATGTCCACATTGCGGGAGCAAGACTCCTTTGATTTTATAAACAACACTGTTCTTCAATGTTTAGAAACGAATTTACATATGCAGCGTATATTAGGGTGGTACTCCATTAGTGGCGCTGAACCTGTTTACGTTAGAATAAACATAAACGTGGGAAAGTAAAAAAAAAGGATAGCAGCTATATAATGATAGAATGCGAGAAATGCGTCAATAGCCTAATGGTTTAGGGTACGGTCTGCGAATTTTAAGGTCGCAAGTTCGAATCCACCATTCGACTATTGACTTGAACCATCTCCTAGCACAAGCCTATGCTTAGAATGGTTAACAAGAATGTTAGTAATATTTTCTAAAAAAAAATATTGCTAGCTTTCTTTTAAAAAAAAATGCCCTTATTTAATGCCACTTTAATGGCGCCTACCCTGTCTTCATACGACAACGAACCTAGAAGAATTCCGACACGAGATATACACGTACTGTACACCAACACATTTATAAGTATGTATACTACAACAAACCCGATGCAAAACAATATGTTAACGCTTACCTATAATATATTCGTCCTCTTAAATAAAAGATTCGTTTAATATTGTAAACAAATATATACGTCTTACCGTCGTCAGTGACGGACGCTCTCTTTTATTTCCAAAGTATCATAGTTATATAGCAAAGTTCTGGTGTCTACCCTCTACATTCGTAATGGTTGTCATAAAGTACTTACCTTGGATTGTTATGTAACTACCCATATCTCAATGATTAAACATTTTTCTATACGTTTTTTAGGAGTTCACTGATACTTCAGAACCCAAGATTCAATGCAGACATGAATAATGCCACCAGAGTGGACCAAGCCGAGACTCGGTTAAAAACGAAGAACTGGTAAACCCACCCGAAGGACGTATTACATTGATTCTTTTTAGTGAGTATTTTTTGCGTGTCAAATCAGTGTTAGTTGTTGTCAGCCGTGAATAATTCACCTGCTGAGTTCAGAGTTTAAAAATGTTATCTCACTAATGGATCTCATAGATTTGCCTCTCTCTGTAGAAAAAAATAAAGCTGTGGTAAATTTATGTGAACCATAATGCGCACTCACCACACTTCCATTGTATATTATTTTTCGACCTCTTCTCTAATATTCCTATGCCCTCCAAGACATTCGTGATATCGTATATTCGCCGCTTTTGGACTGAGAGTTGTTCCGCCGCCAAGTTCAAGTCGAGCACGCCGTTCGGCGAGGACTTCAGCAGCGCGACGAATTTTTTTGTTAGTAGACCTAATGATGTATCAAATCTGAAACAATAAGCCAGAATCTATATTAAAATTAACCATATATTCACTGTTCATTTAAAATCGGATTCTTACATGATCAAGTTATAGTAACGTGTGGGGAATGTGTTTATGAAGGCGTTCAGCAATGGACTCTAATAGATACCGCCTTTAGAACAGTTAATCCGTGGAACCCGAGATATAATTTAATTCTACTAACCATTGAACTCAGCGACCGTCCAAGTTTACATGGCAAAATACAAATTACAACGTGATCTACTCCGAGGACCTACTCGATACATGTTCCCCCAGCAACCTTTTTTATTTACTAATCATATGGTTATGAAATAAAATTACCTACCTCGATGAAAAATATTGTACCTGGAACGTTCTGTGTATTTTTTCATAGAACTGGACGGTCGGCTGTAGGGCGTGAGCACTTTGACGCGCTTCTGCTTTGGTGTTTTAAAGTCTGCCTTCATTGGCACCACATGCCCCTGACTGCCTGAACTGCTCTCACTCAGATTCAGTCTTCTTTTCACCGCCTGTGCACAAGTGTTGTGGTCTTTTAATGTGTGCTGACGATCACAATATCACCAATGGCCCGAACCCTGTTGAAGGGCACTGAATTCGAATCCCAGAAGGAAGTATTTAGTCAACCACACATTACTAGCTGCTCAGTTGTGAAATATTGCAACAGAGCGTGATAACTTTCAATCTTATCATAGAGCTATTACATTATATCACTTGATACATGGATACGGGAAGGCGAATGACATGATAGTTTTTATTGAAGAACTATAAATAAGTACCCTTTACCCACTGCTAATCACAGGCCCTTAAAGAAAGTATTATGGTACACGCCAAATAGCGCCATTTCAGTATGTATTGACGGATACATAATATCTTCGAAATATTTTTCAGACATGAAGGTTTCTTCCACCGATGAGGACGTGAATCCAGTGGCTCAGTACACGATCCCACAAGGAACCAAAGTTCGATGCCAGTTGCTTATTAAATTGTTAATAACAATTATGATTTATGATGTCGGTGAAATAGTGTGCCGCAAATAAATTGGCACGACAATTACAAATTCCACTGGAAAATAGTATCTTAGTAATTGTATTGGTATTATTACTGAAGGAAACAGGAAATCTAATTAATGATAAAGTACTTAATATGACCTCAGGCGCATACTAGAAATTGACCGTTGTTTGCTATAACAGGAATTAATACCACCTATGTTCGTACTAATATTCCTATGCCCTATTAGCAATCGTTCCGTCCGACAATGAAAAACAGCGAAGAAGTCACCGTGATCATAACCCATCATGGTCCTGGCATCCAAGGGCCTATAAATCGATGTGGTCGGGCGATATTCCGATATAATTTTTGTATAATATTACAACATAGGTTTTCATATGGTACCACGTGGCGGCTTATATATTGGAGTTATATATAATAAATACAAATCCTCAATCATAAACAGCTATGGTTCAATAAGTCACGTTGTGTGACTGGTAAAAGCGAACGTAAATAGTAAATATAAACCATTTCCTACGCAAATCTAGACTAATACGAAAATCAGTCGCCCCATTTGAAGTAAAACTTAAACATCAAGACAACAAGATTGCGACGCATATTGAACGAAACAAATCCCGTTCCACGCGTTAGGCGTGGCCATTACTACAAATTCTCCTAACCTGTGAGTTAATTATATGACATCTAACAGTGAATTGTACGAATTAAAATTGTCAATCAATACTTACGTTAATAATGGCTTTACGGCTATGTTAAACAATATTTAGGAAATTAGGATCTGTGCGTCAAATTTGTTCGCAGATAATTTAATGGTTGGGGGAGAGATATCGATCTTTATGTGGGAAGAGTACAGACGATGTTACGCAGAGCCTACGCTTTGCAGACAGGTTGCGAAGATTTAAGACAATAATGATATTTTATTTACCGATACACGTTCAATTCGCACCCACAATATAATGCCACGTGCTATAATTGTAAAGCACAGTAAAATCCTTATGCACAAGAATTTTGTGATGTACTAATTTACGGTCAGTGAAAGCTAAAGAGACAGTTACTCCCAACGCATTCCGATCTGAACAGCCGAGGGTCAACGACGACCACGACTTGATTGGTAGCTTTTTATCAGAAAACTAAATCCAATTTTCTTATATCCAATATGATAAAGAGACAGTAGGATATAAAGAAAACGTTTCATATTAAACGTTAATAATGGTCAGAGTAATTCTGGTATATGATTACATCTATATAATAAGCGGACGTTTAGACATTCGGCAGGTCTCCACCCTTTCATAGTCGATGTTCCGCGCGTCCGAACGAAGCGATTTGCGTCATCGTTCATCGTGCGTACAGCAAAGGAGTGGAACAAGTTGCCGGCGTCAGTCTTTCCGTCCAAGTACAACGGGAGTCTTCAAGAGTGGAGTGTATAGGCACTTACTAAACTTGCGCGTACTATCTTTCGACCATATCACCACTTAACATCTGGTGGGATCGTGGTCAAGCACTAGGTTATACCCCATAAAAAACATCTAAAAGGTTTAGAATTAACAATCTTAGGATCGCCTCACAGCTGTGCTAAAGTGTGAAACCACTTGACTCACTTTCACGATCGGAATGCTATACTACCTCCGTCTAACTTGCAATATTTTATATATCGATATATCGAATCTTAAAACTAACTGAAGATAAGATTTATACATAGTATAAACCATGCTAAGCGGCAGAAATACGTGCCGCAATGCTACCGATTTATTAGACGATCTACACCAAGAGACTGTTTTTACTCATACAACACTTTACTTTCAAAATTTAACTGGTTACGGTGGATCTACATTCCTACCATATTCCCAAAATTTGTTATACTGAATATACAATGATCAAATGTTTACAAGTCGCCAAACTTCTTTAAATATTTAGCTACATTGATTGGTGAAGTCACAATGTAGTTCTTCACTATCGAAAGCATATAAATTTTCATGGACCCCTAACTTACGAATTGTGTATCCCATGTTTTTGTCAGGCCAACGTAAACCACCAGTCGAGTCCCTCGTGGGCCCCTAGTCGACTTTGAGAACTAACGCTCTACACAAGAGAGATCAATAACCAGAAAACTTAAAAACATCTAAAGTTTTTGTGAAAACTTAAAGCACTTTTGACTTGTACCGTAAACTATCGGCCCGATAAGAACATAAAACTTTTACCTTCAACAATGTCAGAAGGTTGTTAACTACGTATGCTTCTGGAAATCTAGACCTTGACCGAATTTCTTTACCAATTGCTGTAGAGACCGGCAGGTATAACTATCATTAAAAAAGTTTTCATTATATTCGAATATCGTTCGGGCGTTACTTTTATTAATGGAATGCAGCACGCGTAAGAGCAGGTAAAGATAACGGTGCTATGTTTAAGCTGGCAGAGTTTTAATACATCCTTAAAACTCCTTTCAGAATCCTTTCTACTAGATAAGCAAGGTAAATAAAAAATCTCAAATCTTCACACAACCAGTAACATGGTTAAGGCCGAAACCATAAAAAAGTTTCTAGTTGGCACACTGTCGACTTCGGGGCTGTTATTTTCTTCATTAACCCAATCAGAAACATTGAATCTAATGTGAATTCAATAATAAAATGAATTATACAATTCATTGTACGGCGTCTAGATATTTCTTTGTTATCCACAATCGGTATTGTGTAATGAATTCTTTCATTTTGAGTATTTTTTTTATAATTTCAATGGAATAATTAAGGAAATAAATGTCAACGCTCAAGATTTATTTGGTTGTAAATATACATAACGATAAGGCAACGCAAGGGAAACTCGAAGTTAAATAAATGTCACGTTACAGCGGAATACCGACGCCTAATAAAGCCGCTAAAAACAATAATGTACAGACTTGGAAACCGTACATGTCTGGTAAGACGCAGAGCCGATTGACTATTAAAAGCAATACCATTTTGTATCAGAAAAAAAAGTTAATTGAATATCCATACACGTTTACAATTCTATGCTGCCATCATTTTTATTTGGACAATTGTTAAAAAAATAAATTAAAAGCGCATTTGTAAGACTGCTCTGTACTATTGTTTGTTTCAACCTGCGATTGCTACTTACATTAATGATCAGGTAAGTCATCGTAGAAGTCTTGCTTAACCACTCGTGTAATACGACTTCCAAAACACACGACTTCTTGTTTTGCACTATATTTGCTATGATTTACAATAATCTGCGCGCGGACACAATGTAGAAGTTAATTGTATGTACAATTTAATTAAAAAATAATTTGATACACAAATTAGATCAGATTCGGAGCGTGCGATAGATGCACGAGACATTTTCAATGAGCCGATGCAACAAATTCAATTTCAAAGTGCGGGGCCAAGGCCCCCTGTAAGGAAGTGTGTGGGGAGGGTACCTACCGGGTACAATGCACGACATAAATTAGAATCTACACAAAAGCCGTCAAGCTCTCGGAAGGGACCTCCGGCAAAAGAATGCCAATTTCTTATCTCGAAAAATGTTGTTATTATTAATAGTGAATAAGC
The DNA here is from genome assembly GCA_029286785.1 of Meandrusa payeni. NCBI lineage: Eukaryota > Metazoa > Arthropoda > Insecta > Lepidoptera > Papilionidae > Meandrusa > Meandrusa payeni. Next base: position 12,853,309 of record JAGSMX010000024.1, on the reverse strand, counting down.
CGCTCTATTGTTAATTCGTCGAGTTGCGGGGTCTCACAATTCTTTTTGTCCATGTGTGCCAGCGTCTGAGTAAATCAGAGCAGATGTGCGAACGGGCCCGCCTTAGAACATCGACCCGCGCTTCAAACAAATTTCGCCATTAACATAATCAATTTGGCCCTTCCTGTGATCTTATGTTAATAGTTGATAGGAATACATAGGCTTGTATAGATATCATCACAACTGAACGAGAACTTTTAAATCGATCGACTTAATGTGAGGTATATGTAGTCGTTATAGCGTAGCACAAGGGGTAAGTCACCCCTTGAGTTACAAGGATTAGTAGCAGGGAGAGGGCATTGACTGAATTGCGCAATGTACCTGGGCCGCGCCGCGTGACCCCCATGGCTTACCCACATGGCGTGGTGCGTTTGATCGGCCTACGAACGACAAACTGCCGACATGTGTCGCACTACACTTGTCGATTGCTATTTTTAAACGTATTTTAAAGAAAACGACAAGTTTAAGGTTGTTAGATGATTAGTTATTTTCAAAACTAGTGAGCGTGCGTTTCGAAACACGTTCACAATTTGCCATACGGTCCAAAATTGGTTATTATCATCAGTAATTAGTCCCACCACTAGTTAAGTACCCCCACGCTAAAGACGACAATTTGGCTGCCATTAAAATTGCGTCAGAAGAAAGTCTGATGTCACTATGACCTCTATTTATACTATTAGAATGGGAAACTAAAAATGACTGTTGCAGGAAGACATTACTTAAAAGAGGTCTTTTCACATCAGTTTTAATTCATTCCAATGAAATTTAAACCCAGGAAGTATTTGTTGAGCTATATATAAGAACAAGTTTAAGAATATATTTTGAATCCAAGTAAAATAAAATTAAGTATCGTTATTATAAATATATTTGTTATCAATGAACTCCACTGCTATGTCATATTTAGGTAAATATAATTATTCATATAGTTATATAATGCTTATCATTTACAGTGGAGATATGACACTAAAGTAAAATAATTTTAGTACCATACTATGATAACTAGACATCAAAAAAAATTATAAACAAAAATAAGATAGATTAAATTTGAAAAAACGCATGCTTGACTGCATAATCAAAGTAAATCTATCAAGTATTAAGAAGGTCCATCTTGAATTAAAAAAATAATAATCTGTGACATGATTAACAAAGACAGATTACTTAGATAATTGGTGTAGATTTAAGTTGTCTATTTAATATCCGAGGCATACTGTGAAATATTTTAACAGGTGGCAATATAAAACAGTCTTATTGAACTGATATTCTAAGTCAAATAGAATTTACATCATTTGTAGGTTTATTATATATAGTAAGTTGTTGAAAGTCAAACGTTACCTAGCCAGAATGCACCTATTAATTCATGGGCTCTTTGTAAATCTATCGGAAAAAACAAGTAATTATTACTGTAATTGCTCATATTAGACTGAATTTTTATAAAGTCTAAATTTAAAATAGACAGAATTTAATTACTAGTATTAATTTGAAAACATTATATAATTATAAGTATATTGATAAAGCTTAATAAAATGGAAACCAAAATAAATCCATAATATATTTAAAAACCATAAATTTCTTCAAAATCTAGAATTTTAAGTGACATTTAGATATTTTTTAGATCTATAGTTCATTGACCTCTAGTGGGTCTTTGACCTCAAATGATCAAAAATGTTTTACAACTATCAAGTCTTTTAATTTTAAACCAAAAGTTTTACATCAATATGATGATGATAAAGGTAACCTAAAAGATTTCACTTCCACATTCAAATTTCTTTTAAACATATCAAATACTTGTAAATTTGTTTAGTTCAATGTTAAGTAATTTAAAAAAAAAAATTATTGATACACAATAATTAAGAGTTCACTAGTTAATAATTCAAAGATATCAGTCCAAAGTCATGAAAGCAAGTATTAAAAAGTTTGTAAATGTATAAAGACAAAATAATATAAAAATAGTTAAATATGGTTCTAAAAGATAATCTACAATCATTTCAGCATATGCTGAGTAATGATATAAGGGTTCAAAAAGTTCATGATAAGTGATTTGATAAGCCAAACCTAGATTTTATGTAGCCATAATAAGCAATATACAGTGAGATGAGAAGTTCTGAAATAATGATAACTAAAACGAGAAAACCCTAAGTTCTGCACATCTAAACACTAAATTTAGTAGCTTCCCCATTCATTCTTAATATATCAAATAGAGTAAAAGATTCAGATCAAAGATAATACAATATAAATTGCTTTACCAATGATTTTCCATTAAATGTAAACCTTGTGGTCAGTTCATAATTTAAATTAAAATCATTATTTAGAAGATACCAACTAGACAAAAATTGTAAATGAAGATCAATCAATGCAATTCAAAACTTATTTGATGAAAAAAGGCACTAATGAACATAATCAAACTAAAGGAAACCATGGTTATAGGAACTCAAGTAGGGTCTCATGGTTAAGTCTGTAAGTTAAATAAATAATGAATGAGTAAATTATTGGCATAAAATTGTACCAACTTACTTCTGACGTCTTCGGCGGTGCCGAGGGCGCCTCACGCCTAATTTGGTGCTGTGGCGTAGCTCCGTAGCCATGGTCGAGAAGGTGGTAGCTGATGGGCTGGCTGGGGCTGTCGTCCAGTAGCGTGGTGTGCGACGGAGACGCCCCGACGCGCACCACCACTTCTGCTTCGCCCTCCGCCTGCCCTCGCTTCACCCCCCTCGGCATCGCTGTTTTAAAAAACATATAGCATATAAGTATTATTGAAATACGATATTATAACGAAAATGAAACGTAGCCATCACAATTAAATTAGTGAAGAGGTTAGGGGCGCCGCGCGCGCGGAAATCACAGGTGGGAAGCCTCCAAAGCGGAGCGGGTCGATATAAATTATAACAAGTTTTATGTAATATACAAGGGCTAAAGCAATACCTGCATATGTCCAGTTTTGCTTACGTCACATTTTCAACGACGTTTTCCCCAAAATATCGACGACCTAGCGGTAATTCCTAGGTCTAACCACTCCAAAAACGATACATTTTTCACATTATTTTTTTTTAATAAAAACATATTTAATATTTATAATACTTACGAAAGGTGTAAGCGAACGATATCCGAATTGAGAACCATAAAACGACATTTAATGTTTTCGACGCAAACGCTACATTATCGAGTACTCAAAATAAAATGTCCGCCGCTTTGTTGGTCTCGAGTGAACTCGTGGACATCGAGGCCAATAAATTTTAGTTAAATGTCACAATTTATTATACACATATTAATTTATTCACTAAAAACTTCACTAATAATGGAATACAAAATGATGAGTCTATTCCACATTTTATATTTATTAGATAAATAAAATTGAAGAGCAACGTAACGACGACAGGAAGCTTTTCAGAACATCTGGCTTGCAAGCGACGTAGCAGTGGCGCGAACTACGTGCGCAGGCGCGAAGCGGCCGACCAAGCAACCCCTAGCCGACGCCGATCTCCAAATTCCTCCCCTCGTTTGCGAAGCCATAAAAAATATAATAACGAATTTTTGAATTTTCGTTAGGCGACCGGTTTTATGTAGCGCGGTGCGAACGTCTAGAAAACGCAGTTATAGTAGCGCGGAACGTTTAAAAACCCTTTTGAATAGATTTTATTTTTTTCTTGCAACGTAACGTTTTTATCTTGGTATTTTTTAAACTTTATATGAATAGGATAACAATAACTGACTATCTATCTACTTAGAACGTAATTATTTGTTTGTTATTTTTAAATTACCTTAGGTAGTACATGACTAATTTAAATTTTTCAGTTATTTTAACAGATGAGTACAGTGCACTATTTACAAACAAAACTGAATACTCGGAAAGTAATAAATGTTATAATTTAATCAGTAATAGGTAAAATAAAGATACATTCTATAAATGAAATTTTAAATGAATCTTATAAACACAAGTTTTTGAATTTTCGATAAAAATACCCTAGATACTTTAATGTTGTATATGGAGTTAAATTATACTGAATGTTTACTTAGTATTATTTATAAATATATGTAAACACGCGAAATAGTAATTAATAGCTAAAATTATATTACAGTATCAATAACAGGTTGTGATTACTATCACTGATTCTTTATAAATCATTATTACTAAGGGAATAGAGAAACATCCTAAAACTGTTAATTCCTAAACAAATGTAATTATTTAAAAAGTAATCGTAATTGTTGGTTGCGTTTTACCTTTTTGAAATATACAACTGAAATTATCGCCTTATTTGCCAACCAGGCTACACTAGACTTATAATCTTCCTACATTAAATTAAACTAATTCGTATTTACAGGAAGTCATGATTTTGAAAGCGCGAATATACCGGAAATGATTATAGAAAATAGATATATGCACAGACAATTCCTAAGTAATAATAAAATTTTAACACGCGGTCTATGCTCAATCCATAGACGAATCATGTCTTACCATGTTCATTTACCGGTATTGAAATGAATATTTAAAGGCATTTCTTAATGTAAATGTTGTTATTTATTCTGCATTACTATATTAATTTTAGTAATCATTTTTTTTAATTATCTAAGAACAAAGTAAACGTTTTAAAAAATAAATTAAATTCATGTTATTTGTCTCTAAGCCCATAAAAGTCCTTACTTGATTCAAAAGTGTTTATATCTTCATATTAGACTTGTATTTGATAGCTGAATTAAGGCTATGCATAATTAAGAAGAATGTCATCTTTTGGTATTAGACGGCGAGATATTTTAATTCTGATCACGCCCTTAAAGAAGTAAGTAGCATTGTTACATAAAATCAGGTCGGAATAATCGTTTAGAAATAAACAGGAACCTTATAGGAAAATCCACCAGCGACGGGGAAACTGAAACAGTGCTGCTAAACAAACGGATACCTTGTAGAATACCAGGGTGAACAGGAACTAAAGTACCCCATGGTAGATTTAAGTTAAGTTGAATTTAAGTTAAGGTGACAAGATATACCATATCGTTGTTTTGTTGTGACCTGCAAACAGATAATGGCAATCCACATTCCATTTTATATAAATATCCATTGATGACCGATCGCGGCCCATGTTTTGTAGATCCGTTGAACCATAAGCGGCGTACGTAAAGATATTGTAATTATGTATACTACTATTTATTACGTCAAAATTATACTATGGATATCATATATAATACACGTATTATCATACAATGGTCGGTTCTAAAAGTGTTACCGTGCTTCATTATTTTTTTTTTAATTTTTACTTTTATTTATTAAATATTAAGAAAAACTGGTTCGATGTATGTAACATTACCGTAGATGATTGAATCAAGTCTGATGAAGGCGAGAAATCTTTACACATTGCACGAATGTATCCTTATTTTACCCCACTTTTTACCCCCCATTTTGTGTGGAGCATTGCATGGGCATTATAATTTTTTTTAGTTGACACTTTAGTTGCCAGATTTTTTCCATTTTGGTTTCCTTGTTGATTTGATTTTGATATCAAAATACGGAGAATATTGTGGCTATTGGTGTGGAGAAATAAAGGTTGAAACTTCTTTAACTATTTCCCTACCTGCGGGTGACATCACTGAATTTGTATTCTGCTAGATAAAGCAACTATTGAGATATGGGAGGAAAGCGCGCAAATTTCGGCATTCCTTGTATCCCCAGCAACAAACAAGATCACGCGTATCAGTTATTATTTGTATAGAATGAAATAAAAATTAAATTACATTGATCGACACGTATTAGAAATTTACATTTTTACGAATTAAATATCTATAAATATAAAATATAATGATTGTGTGTATGTATGTTCACCACAAAGTTTTACTTTGCACACATATAAAGGGCGACTTGACCACTCCGACGAACTTAGTTACGTTAGTGCCGGATAGGTGGCGTAGGTGGCAGTTATTTTTATTTTTTAAACCACAAGTTGATTTGTAATTGAGTAGTTTCCGGTTCTATGCTCAAGATGACGAAACCAAAAATGTTGTGTAGTACTTCAGAATAATAAAAATCATAACCTTATTGTTTGGATTTTTATGATTTAAATTTTTATTTTTATTATTTATTTTTTTTGATAAAAAATTATTTTTATTTGCTTATTAAGAAATGGCAGATATTTTTAGGTGAAGCGAAGCGCACCGGGGAATCAACAAGTACTATATAAGACATACAGCATGGGCTATGTTGATTAAATGTAGCGCGTACTATCAATTATATATTCTCCGTGTGACTTTAGTTTCTGTTATCGACTTCCCACTCTCTTACGTTTTGGACCGGTTGAAATGCAATTCCGTAGCTTTTCCAATACGAGTCCAATTAGCAAAATTAAAAAAGTATTTAAGTCTATTTCTTCTGCCCTCGACGCAGCGAACAAAAATTTGTTAAAGTTATCGGGTGTAGTTGGCGGAAGCAAATGGTAGAGAGACTAGTTTTGACGTTCAACTGTTCTAGACTAAACTCATTACTGCGTTCATATTTTACTCTAATATAAAATCCCCCAGAATGCGTCTGTCTTCTCTACAAACGAGATTTCCATATCCAGATTTCAGTACCATAAAAGAAAATACAGAAGATGAGAAGTGGTGGATGAGGACCATTAGCTTAATTTTTGTAATACTGTAATGTTTCTTCGCCAGTCGTTTAGCTATGTGAGATAAATCTCTATGATCTGTGATAATATAAGTATACATCCCCAAGAAACACTACATCGTGCGACAGGGTACGCTTAAGTAAATTGCCTCTAAGTGATCTAGTCTGTTTCTAAATATCTACTCCGTCGCAATAATCAATAAATGGTCTAAAAACGGAGGTTTCCTTCCTTTCGTTTCCCTGTCAGTCAAGATCTTTTTTCGGCCGCAGGAGTCAGGGTGCATGATGCAGGTATCGAGCGCGGCCGCTCCCAACGTACCAGTCCCACTGCTCCAACCGACCGAAGTCTTATTCGAGCTGCCTTTGTCGCTGTGAAAGCCACACAAAAAGTATTTTACTTAATTATATTACTATGTCACTGTAATTTTCGATATAATGGATGAAAGTTTTTTTTTTGCAAACGGCGAAATGTAACACACAAAGGTATGTCCAGTGGTATTCTCTAACAGTATTTATTTAGAACTTGATTACAAGCGGGGCAAAGTCTAGTCTAGTCCCCAGGTATTTTTAAAAAGAAGATTCCTAGCAATATTGTTGTTTTCACAAATATAAGTACCATTCTTGTTAACGATTCCAACTAAGCTTAAGCTTGTGCTAGGAGATGGTACAAGTACGGTGGAATGGTACAATAGTCGAGTGGTGAATTCGAACTCCAAACTAGTGGGCTATTTTCTACCAGCCAAGCCAAAAGTATGTCAAGAAGCGATATAAAAATTTATTTATTTATTTATGTAATCTTTATTTGCACATACTAAAAGAGTACAAAAAGGGAGACTTAATGCCAGAAAAAAGAAATCAACATTCAAAAGCACTAATAACCTAATGGCTAAGACTTGCGGTCAGAATGCTTCAGTTCAAATCCCTGCTACTTTGAGTTCCGTTACGATGCGGATTACACGTACAAAACATTTTCATTTCTCTCTGCCTACCCTGCTGAGGTTAAAAGGGCTCTCCATTAAAGGGAGTTTTTTGGATAAGATTCAATGGTTACTGATTTTGTCGTTTGCAATGAGCCTGCAAACAAAAATAAAAGCTCACCGGTATTAAAATAGAAGATTTTTCTCTCTTTCTCGATCTTAGCTTCTACAACTTTACCGGTGGCCGAGAGAAGAATTTTCGATTGCGATAATTAAGTAAAACATCATAAAGCATCGAAATCTCTGTTAATGGACCATCTTGAAGAAACTGGTGTGCATGTATGAGTTTGTCAACTAGATCCTTCCCCGTATAACAGATTAGTCTAATGAAGATGATAAATATTAGACGGAAAACAACTATATCATAAATACTTATTAGTTGATCTCAAATAATATTACTTGCTACGTAATAAGCAATGTGCGTTAAGGTGAGGTCTATTTTTGAAATCTGTATGACAAAATCCACAAAAAAATCAACATACTGATATGTCCTTAAGGATACTACTTAGTTATATCTCATTTTGAATTGAACAGAGCTCTTGTCGATGACAGAATGAACCCCAAACACCCACCTACCCTCGGATGCAGATTTGCGCGGTGATTTAGGTGATATAAAGTCGTGCTCCCATCTGTCAGTGACCGGTGAAATGTTGTACTCACTGTACCTGATAGTGTAACGTAAACTATCGTCGTGTCCTCGGGGTGACGAGGCCAAATACGTACGTACATACTTTTTTTAATTTAAAATTAAAAGAACCTCTTTATTCTTTCCTCGCTTAGTATATAGGACGGTCTGAAAAATTACGATTTATATTTAGCATTGGACTGAAGAGAACAGTGATGATTAAAATATGATGAAGGCCTAACATAGTTAAGTATCCCATACATCTCTCGCTCATCTATTAGCCTTAATTATAAACTCAACTACTTTCTACAATTTTATTTACTTAACTTAAGTCTTAGTATTCTATAGTATGATATTTATAAAAGAGAAATGTAGATATAAATTAAAATCATTTTTAAAAATAAAATATATATTATGACTTTCTCAAATATCAATAATAACGAAAACTTCAAACTTGTGATCCTCAGGTTCGTCGATAATTTGCATAGCCGAGTACGTGATTGCTTTCACCTCAGTACCTTGTGGATGCGTACCAATCTTGAACTCCTCACCGTAACACTTGCACACAATCCGGAACTCCTCCGTGTTGAACTCTGTTATTTCTAGCTTCTTACATATTAAGAAAGGTTCGACTGAGAACAGAAACAGCAATTCGTCTAGGAAATGGTAGAGCAAGCCCATCATATCGTCAGCATTCGCCTCGATTGTGTGCACTTCTCTTATTTGAACGTAGTCCATCTCCGTCATGTACGCGAACATCGCCATGCCGCATTGTTCGAAAGCCTCCTTAAGACTGTCGCCCCACGCGTGTAACCTAGAACGAAACAATATAAATAAGAACAATGCTTATATTCTATTGTATCGCCTAGCCGAACGCTCGTGTCAAGTTACTAGCAATAGAGGTTCAGGCTGAGCGACCCAAGAGCTAAGCCACCTCTCATTCAGTGAAGCAGTAAAAAGTTCTCTTAAAGTTAAAGTTACAGCCTTTATATATGTCCCACTGTTGGGCGCAGGGCTTCTCTGTAAAGAGAGTATAAGGGCATGGTCCGCCACGCGGCCCTAATGCGGATTGGCAGACTTCACATGGCGTAGAAAAATTTTCTAAAACATGTAGGTTTCCTCACGATGTTTTCCTTCACCGCCGAGCGCGTGGTAAATCAGCACATAAAATTGCAACAACAAATTTATTGGTACCGGCACCGGGGATCGAACTCGGGTTGCTAGCGTACTACGCAACTTGAGCCAACCGCACGGACACTGAGCTACCATGGCTATACAAAAGTTCTCTAGATAAAATATATTCTATTATAATACTATTTGATTATATTGAATACAACTAGTTTAACAAATGTTAAGAGAGTTTATATTTAATGTAAAGTTCCGGACGTTTCGTGGCGTGCTACCGTATATCAAAATACTCATGGACAAATTTAGTTACATCTAGAAACAAGCGTAATAAAAACATTTATAGCAACCAAATAGAATAGTCCCTTTTTTCTACAATAATTTTAAATAACAAAATAGATTAATCCAAATTAATCATTTAATTAGTTGTCTTATTGCGCAATTTCCACGACCTGACTAGTTCCTAATTATTGGTTCTGTATTAACCTATTGTTAACGGGAAGAAGATTTCCTCATCTTCAAAAAGATACCCCGTCTTCTGAGGGTAAAGGCGGCGGTTATGCGGAGTTTTTAACTAAAACCTCCCCGGTGGCCCTTTCCTCGGTGCATGACGAGGGGCTCCGGGATCTCCAGTAAAACGCACCGGAGCCACTGTGCTCAAGGAGAGCACGTTCCGCACCCCCAGTGCAAGGCGACACGGGCCAGCCGATGTCGCCTTCTTCCCGGGTCCACCTTAGCGGACAACAAAGGCCCCCACCCTTATCGCCCAGTGCACCCGAGGCCCCTTTTCCAGAGAGTCCAGAACTACAGGGCTGAATTATTGGTTCCCATATAAACCTAGCTGCGCCACGCGGTATTAAACTCGATTAATTTTTTTCTAAAAGAAAAGTAGCCTAAGTTACTCCTTATTACATCAGCTATCTGCCAGTGAAAGTCCCGTCAAAATTAGTCCAGCCGTTCTAGAGATTAGCCGCAACAGACAGAAACAAATTGTAAAAACATTTATTTTAGAATATGTATCATATATACATTCATATGAATGTAGTAAAAAGCGATTATTTTGATATTACAATTTTACAACAGTATATGGCAAGCCTAGCTATCCAAACACTACCCAAAGAAATCTGTGTCGTACTAAATCGCGTTTTAGGATTATGTTGATTGAGGTGTTAAACGAATGTGGCCATATAAACTATCAGATGGAGAAATACAGCCTCAATTCCGCATCAAGTCTTTGACGGCAAGTTTTTTTTCTGAACACGAGCTTTGCAAACAGTATATCTTGTATGTGTGCAAAGCTTATGTTCAGTAACTAAACGGTGCAAAAATCAACTAAAAATGCTGCAGTATTTGGCCTCTTTATCTTTGGTTGATGCTTATAGGGCATATTTTGGTAAGTGTGCTCAGATAGTCAACAATTTAACTACCTCATCAGAGAATCAAGAAGTAATAAAATGTTCCATCACTTTGTTGTAGCAATTCTGTGAGTTTTAATACAATGCTTTGTGGTGCAAATCCATTTCATATGTTAATAAAAGCAACCGACGGAAATAACTAGAGTGCTTTCGTATTTCCTTCCTTCAAAGTCTTTAAAGATAATAACTAGTTGCATTTAATTTTGTTTGCAATCTCTTGCAATACACTCTCTTTTTATTATACTTTCTAAGCAACTGCTTGACCACAATCCCACCTCATATTTAGTGGATGGTTATGTTCACTAAGTAAATGCCCATTCATGATACTCTTGAAAAGCCCCACATTGTAATTAGAAGGAAAGACAGACACGGGCAAGCTATTCCAGTCCTTTACTGTAAGAATAATGAAAGATGAACCAAAGCACTACATTCAAGCTGGAGGGATGTTCACAAAAAGGATAAATTCCAGCAGTGTGTCTTGAAGTCCGATGGTGGAACGGGGATGTGTGAATTAGATTGTGTAATTCCTGAGCACACTCTCCAAAATGCATTCTGTAAAATACCAACAAACTAACCTTAAAACTCAATTCAAATAGCTATTTTTTTACGATGGCATATTGTTATTAATTAGAATATATTGCTATGTTTTAAGCAAATAGAGAAAAAACAGTAATAATTACAAGGAAAATTTATATTTAAAATATTCATCTTTCATCATTCATCAAATAATCATATTTCAAAAAAGCTCAAAAAAAAATGAACATCATCAAATTAGACTCCAATACATATGAAAAGTTATTTCTGATTAAAATATCAGAAAACTCATCAGACCCTAACATAGGTTCTGCCCAAGTGTATGAAAATATCAGATATAGCAACATGTCTAAAAAAAAGAGGGTTATTATTTATTAAATCAAACTGCATAATAGATCTCTAAGTAATGTTGCCATTACCTTATTGGAAATTCTAAACTTAAGAACCAACTAGGACTATATATAGGATAGGCAAGTATGCCTAATGAATGATGTGTTCAACATCATTCATTGGAAAACCACTTTGGCAGTAGACATCCAAAAGCATTCCTGAGGATTCCACTTCCTTTAAATCTCAAAACTGTAATCAGAGAAGTCCTCTCTGATCACTAATTCTGTTTTGACAAGACACTGTCCATTAAATAGACTTTTATTTCTAATTAATTCAGCTGACAGTCCTATTCACAGACATACAATTTTTTGTAGTAAAAAATGTTTAGGTCACAACGGTTGCTCCATAATGGAAGAGACAGTAGGCTTCTGTACTTCTGGTATAGGAGTAGCAGATAGAATAATCCTCTACCTTCCTCGAAAAATCATCTTACATTATGGAACACTTAAGAATCTAATTGATGTAAAGGCATCTCCACTTTACTTCAAAAATACAGTTACCATCTGTTTTGGCTATTCTTTTGGATAATAATAGCAATAAAAGCTGTTTAAGAATTTATTTTTAGTATTTATTAAACCGTTAATTTACTATTGAACTTTGACCAAACAGAAATGAATGAAAATGTTAGGCTACTTAACTGCTAGCTGGTTGCGGTTTCCCATGTAGAGATGTAAGTCAGCTAAATACATTACTATGTTTTGGTTCAATGAGCTGTGTAACTAGACTAAAAAGTGGGCTAACTAGGTGTATAATTTTGTATCAACTCATTAGCTCATTTTCATTCATGTTTTAATATCATTATAATTTATCATTATCAGTAGAAATTATCTTAAGTAAACGTAAGTTACTTACTGTACATCTGCAGTATGATCCAGGTCTGAAATAAATTACAAGTCAATGATGTTTAAGAATTTTAAAATATATAATAAAATTATCATTAACTTACACTCATATTTTGCTGGAGGTATGATAAAATCAATTTCTGTTAAATCTCCTAACTCCTCATCCATTTTATAGCACTATTGTGTAAAAAGTGTTAATTTTATCTTAATATACTACTTATATTATTTTTTCAATGCGATTTTTTAAATAAAATTATTGATAGAAAAAAATATTGAAAGAAATTCTATCAAAAATGACAAATACATGCATAAATTAATTATTATTGTGCAATAAAAATGATGTTTACAATGATTCACTTAAGGTGACACTGACAGCCAACAGTCATTTTTTTTAATTTTATGACCTGGTAACATAGACCTTTCGGTCAAACAGCCAATAAGTTATACTGACAGATAATTACTTGATAGGACCGGTACAGAAGTTATCAAGGTTATGTGTATGTACTGGAGAGTTACCACAATACTTATTTTGAGTTCGTTTGTCACAAAAAAAATATGACGTTATTGACGTTAAGCACACAAGATGATTTGTACCAAGATTCCAACTAAGCACATATTCACAAGTATTGCTATTTATAAATCAAACTTGTTTTGAAGATTCATACAAAGCTTGAAAGTCAAATTAATGCCGTAGAGATCGTTGTTTTGGGGATGTAAAAATATCCTAAACATGGAAATCTGTAATCTCTGCCTACCCCTTTCGGGTTGATGGCATGAGGGCTATTATTTATTTACTGTACTTTTACGAATACAAACTATCTTAATTTGTTGCCGGTGTCATTATAAAAAGCCACCATGGGTTGGCTTTTTAGATGATGTTTTTATGATCATTCATGATTATGCTAAGGTTTAAAAATTAACTTAGAAAATAAAAAAATACATGATTCTACTTATTATTTTTAAAGGATGAAGTATAAACAAGGATGCAGCTTTTCCGTTACTAAGCAATCACGAGAAAAATAGAATAGGAGAAATGGGACATTATTCTTGAAGATCTGAAATTTAAATCGATATTGAAACACCACTAACTACTATTGATTTCACAAGATAGTACTGCGCTGCAGAAAATTACAAAACTACACACTCGTTTGTATCAGTGCCAACTACGTAGCAATAGGTCTTAATATAATTGGAGGGTTTCCGACTCACTCGACTAGAGAAGCTTTAAGTTCTAACTCGTGGGCCTAAGTCTGACTTTAAGTGTACCTCAAAACATGTCTTGTCGCAAAAATACACAATACTTATTATGAAAGATTTAATGATAAACTAAAATCTTAAGTTTATATTTTAATCCATTGATTACAAAATACAATTTATCAGAACGTCTTATATTCCTTATATTTTATCAGTTTTGGCCAGTTTAGCATAAACTGGAAAAAGCTTCATGTCATTTGGATTAATGTAAACGTCAAATGTTGACCTTCATTTTCTCTTTGTCATTTTAAAATTAAATTCTATAGCAAAGAGTATACGATTATTCTATTGATTCGATTTTCAAATTATTCACAATTATTTCTTGTCATTTTTATTTGTTTTATTGGTGTTGTGAAATTATAATATCTTACCTATATTTTCTAAACTTTCAATCATGGATCCCATTGCAATTTTACAAAGTAGAATTGAACAATTAGAAGCCAAATTAGGGCTGACATTGAGTAGCCCCACTGACGGACAGCACGAAGATTCCGCGACATCCAATTTATTAAACGCAGCTCATTCAATCAATAATGCCACTGCTGGTCACGAAAAACTTTCTGAAAGTATGCAAAGAGCTACCGAATTAAACAACTACACTGATCCCAATTTTGTTGAGAATGTAGGTATTATTTAGTTGTAATAATGATTTTGCATTTGAATCAACTATTTATTTAGATTTATATAACAAGTTCTTATTCTTGTAGATGCAACAGAATAATATGAACATCCAGGAAGTGGCAGCTGCAGAGCCTATAATTAAACATCACTGTCATTGTATGCAGCGCTGTAAACAGGTATGTTTCGGTTGCCTTTCTTTTACAAAGTTAAAAGAAAGAAGCAAACCGGTAATAAAAATATAGGTATTGTATAGATACTCTTATTAAAATATCTACTGTACATTACTGCTTTTGTATGTTTTTACAAACCATAAAATTTGTAAAAATTGGTAGTGATGATGTGACAACTAAGGAACTCAAAAGAGAATTTTAAAAAGTAGTAGAGAACAGTCATTTTAACCAGAAAGAAAATTTGGTTTTCATTATCCTGGGTGGAAGCTGCTTACAACTGGTCCTTTTCGGAATCGTTGGGGGTAGGTTGGCATATATCCCAGTCCAGTTCTGGACTCTCAAGAATAAGACTATGGTATCCCCTACCTGTCATAGAAGGTGACTAAAAGGGGCCTCGGGTTCACGGGATGACAAGGGTGGGGGCCTTTGTCGTCCGCTAAGGTGTCGACATTGGCTGGCCTGTGTCACCTTGCACTGCGAAGGCACAAGGGGGGAGGGCGTAACCTCCTCCCCCTGGACATGCTCTCCTTGAGCACAGTGCAGTGGGGCTCCGGTGCGTTCCACTGGAGATCCCGGTTTCCTCTGTGCCTCGTCATGCACCAAGGAGAATGCCACCAGGGAGGTTTTAGTGGGTAAAAACCCCACATAACCGCTGCCTTCTCCCCAGAAGGCGGGCTATCTTTTGAAGACAAGATCAACATTAGCTCCTGACCTATTTTATAAAAATAAGGCATTGAATGGAAATTTTAAGTTATTCTTTAAAATGGCATATTTCTTTTTCTTTATTTGGAGATAGAGTAATAAATTTTGTTGTCATGAAAAAGCCACAGAGTTATGAGTCACCTACATCATAACATTGGAAGAAATAAAATGAAAATTTTATTTTTAAATTATTTATTAATTTTGAAGGCTCTTCCTGTGCTAGAATCTGAGGCCATTCAGCAAGTCCCAAAGTTGCAGACAAGTGTCAACAAAATGCATACTGAAGCTGCTGAAGTGATGGCTGCAGCTGACGCGGTAAAACTTTATATTCTTATCACTTGCCTCTTATGTCATCTGATTATCATTTTTTTCAGCCTTGATCCCTCCTTAATTGGCCTGTACCAATGAGTTATTTTCGTATTTCGGTGGTCTAAGTATATACCAAACCTCTTGTTAACTTGTGCCATGTACGGTGATGAGCATTTCCAGTCTGTTGACCACAGGTCCCCACTTACAACACTATAAAATTGGTGTATAGCATATTGTATCTCAATTTATTTTTTGTGGTTACAGGTCTCCCATGGCATACAGGAGTTAACGGAGACATGTGGCACAGCAGCATCAAGAGCCTCTGAGCAGCTAGCAGAAGTCGCTCAGAAAGTTGAACAAGCTGAGAATAAGTTCCTACCTAAACGAAGAAATGGATTGGACTAGCCGGACTCATTCTTAAATATAAAAGCTTGACCCTGTTGTGATTTTTTCCATTAATTTATTATTTGCAATATAAATTGATAAAGTATTATTATACCATTATAAATAATTGTTTTCTTCTGTTGTCCCTTTATGCATTGTGTGTATTTTGTTGATGAATAATAACTTTCCATTTGGAGTTGTATGCAGTCATCAATCTCATGTGTTTATCATCTGCTGACCAGAAATTCAAGCAACAATAGACGTCTAGGCGTACCTTTGATAACACCTAGCAAACGCAATGCAATATATTTGGTGCAAAACTAACAGCACATCTTGTTTGTTTAGCTAAAAGATCAATATACTAAATTATATAATTAATATAAACTAAAAAATTGTTAGGAACAGTGATAAAGGTGATACAAGATCCCAAGAGATGTTATCCACAAATGTTCAAAAGTTATAGTATCCATAAAACCTGTAATTTAATATTAATCGACCTTTAGCATTGCATCACTGCAGGCTGATCTCTTAGACGCTCAGTCTGAACCTTTTTTGTGTTGAGCTATAATGGTAGCGTACTACCACGTGAGGATGCATTGATAGCATGTCCAGAGTTACCTAGTCACGTTACGGTTGGTTGCTTCGTTTGGATTACAAATGTTTTTTGATAAAGTCAGTCATATTAAACTAGGTAAGAGTTTTGAAATTAAGGGGTAAGTTACCTCTACCCAAAATTATTAAGCTGTGGCCAATTTATTTCATCCTCGGCAACATCTTAGACGTAAGAAATAAGTGTCTGTTTTAAAAAAGACTTGGCTTAAAGGTCTTGTTACCAAGCCATAAAATATTCAACAACAAATCCTCGGCAACAAAGACAATTTAATGATATATCCTTAAATGTCAGTTTAGCTAAGTGTCAAATCAAAATGGCAGATACTGAAATGGAAACGGTGGCTAATGATGAAAATGATGATAATTGGTTATATGGGGAATGTAATGCTGATCAAGGCGAAAATGAGGCTTCACAAATTAGTGATAAGGAACATCTAGCAACGGAATCAACGGGCGTAACTGCGGTGTGTATTTAATTGTGGATAAACCAAATCTAACCTATTGTTTGGTAAATAGCAAACATTGATAAAGCAACAACGAATGTAATCATGTTATTACTTAAAATTTCATCGTTATTATTAAGGGTCGTAAAATAGACGGCTGTTAGTGTTCCAAATATTGCTACTTACATATAACTCATTTTCCTGACTTAAATTTTCTTCATAAAAGTAAGTTTGTTAGAAACTGATTTTTAAAGTGAAACTTTCTTTAGTATTATTGTAATTTGTAACATGATTTAACAAAAAACGACATTAAGAAGAGAATAAATTATACACCAATAGACCTAAGAAAATCAGATAGAGTTATACAGTGTCTTGTAATATATTGGTCTCTCGGTTTGTCTAAACATTGTTTGTAGTCATGTATGCTTGTATGATACAAAAGAAAGCAATAAGAGTACGATCCCTGGTGCCAGCACCGCCAACAAATTTTTTGTTGCCGATAAATTTATGTGCTGATTTACAACGCGCTCGGCGGTGAAGGAAAACATGGTGAGGAAACCAACATATCTTAGAAAATTTTTCTACGACGTGGAGTCTACCAATAGCACCAGAGCCACTTGGTGGACTATGCCCTTTTACTCTCTTTACAGAGTAGACCTGTGCCCAGTAGTGGGACATATATAAAAGCTGTAACTTTAAAGGCTTTTTTAATAATATTTGCTGTAGCCTAGAGTATTTTTTACTCTTGTCTAATTCATTTCACAGGATGCTGAAGATAAAGAGCAAGATGATAATGATGGAAACAATGAAGACTCTCAATTCAATGATGAACATTTTGCTGAGGTTGATCGGGATGATGCAGTCCAAGGCAACGATGCAGATAGTCAAGATAACGGAGACTCCGATTCCGATGATAGTGATGATGTTAAAGTGACTATTGGTGAAATAAAATCGGGACCTCAGTACGCCAGTTTAAATATCAAAGTGAGTCTGTTTTGTTTAAAAGAGCGAGAAATATGCTTATACTGTTTATTTTTAAATAGATTAGCTTTGCCTCAATAAAAAATCCTTTTCTTTCTAATTTCATACTTCAGGTTCAATGTAACAGTATTAAGTGTGTGATGGTTTAAGGTACGGTCTGCAAAAGTATCTTCATTCACCAAGCTTAAGCTTACTTAGATTAGAAAATATTAATCATAACTTACCTGAACAAATAAGACAGTTAAGGGTGAGTGAGAGTAACGGTAAACTCATGGTGTGATTATTATGCCATTTCATTGTTTTTTCTTATCAACACTGGCATTTCAAAGTAACAACTAACTCAAAAGTAATATGTTACTTTCTGAACAAAAATTAAAACCAATTCCACTTGCAACAAATTCTCCACCTAGGTAGTTCTAATAGAATTTAAAACTAATGTCATAAATTATACATCTGAAATATTATTTTCTTGAAACATAACAGTAAAAATGTTACATCTACCATTGGACAACTTTTTGTTTAGAGTAAAATACATGTATTACATAGTTTTTAAAACATTGGTAGACGAACAACTTGACTGGAATTTTTGAGAAAAGATATTGTACAAATATTTGTATGGTATCCATATAAAAATTTTGTTTGTTAGTGCAGTGTTAATAAACATATTGTTAAAGATATCCTTGCTTTATATATAATATAATTGTAATTTTTATATTCCAGCGTGGAGTTGGTCTGGTGGCATCAGGGGTGGGTGAGAAACCCCGTGGTGGCACAACTATAGGCAGCAAAGTTAATTTAGAAGATCTCGACGGACCCGGCAGTATTAATGGAGTACCAGCTTTAGAGTTTAACATTGATACTATTGAAGACAAGCCATGGAACAAGCCTGGTGCTGATATATCTGGTAAGTCCAGATAACATATTTTATTTGATTCAATAAACTTTTGAATGAAGTTGGTCCTAATTTCAGTTCATTACTTACACAAGTCGCTAATATTAGGTACTGTTGTACTGGACTTGAATCTATAGTGTTAGACTTATTATATACAAGACCAAATGTGCTTAGTTAAATGCAATTGTTTACTCCAAATTAAATAAATTATTTAAAAGACAAATTAAGATATAACATATATATAGATAAATTTGTGATCATAAACTGCCAAGAATTTTGGTGTTACCTTCAAAATGCAATAGTGTATTATTAAGTAGTAAGTATGCATTTAAATTTTATTTTTTATATTCATAGCACGGCATACTTAAGATGTTTATTATCACATATGTTAAAAGGTCTGGTTTTAGAGATACAAAATAAATCAATTTATATAACCACCTATATAATAAATGTTAGTATATAAGTATGAATATAGTATAATTATAGTTTGCCCATATATTAGCCATGGAGATGGCCACCATAGTAGTGTTTTAACTAGTAACAATAATTGGGCTTACAAGACACAGCTACTTGGATTATATCTTATAACTTTAGGTGACAATTCAAATAAGGTGCTAAGCAGGGCTTTGTTTTAAAACATATTTAAGCTAGTGACCGACTTGTTTCATTACATGGACATGTAGAAGAAACTATATTATTTGCATTTTAGATTACTTCAATTACGGATTCAACGAGGTAACATGGAGCGCATACTGCGATCGACAGAGGCGGCTACGCGTGAGCGAGGCGGGTGTGAGTCTGCACAACCAACCGCCACCGCGTGCGCCTTCTCAGGATCTTCGACGCAATGTCGGTTCGTATCTTAAATTTGCTTTTTTTTTTATAAAGAAAGCTAGCAATATTTCTTTTTTTTTTCAGAAATATTACTAACAATCTTGTTAACCATTCCAACTAAGCTTAAGCTTGTGCTAGGACATGGTTCACGGCAATAGTCGAATGGTTGATTCGAACCCACGACCTTACGATTCGCGGGCCGTACCCTAAGCCATTAGGCTATTGACGCTTTGATATACATGTTTAAGGAAAGAATTAAACTCGTAGGCGGAGTCACCACATTCATTCATTTCACACCTGCATTCTACAAGTTTGTGGTTTTTGGTCATTGCAGCCTATTTTTAACACGCTTTTATTAGCTTGGGCTGTATGTATGTAATTATGTCACGGAATCTTTGAGCGTGATTTTAAGCTATCTCCAGAAGTCTAATTAATTCGATATATTGCATTTGTATTAAGTCATCATGTCAATGACAATGCAAGAATTCGTTAACAATTTTCCATTATCCTTGTTAGGGCCGCCAGGATTAATATATTCTTTACATGGATCCTCTATGAGGGAGTGAAAGGGACAGAGCTATTGCGCAATCTGCGCATGCCTGCCGTCTCGGGTAGCCGTCAGACTCTTTATCGAAATAGTCTTTTTGAAAGTGGTTGCATTTTGACATATTTCATTCACCGTTCTTTTGCACCAGTGATGAAGTAAAAATGTTTACTTCATCACTGGTGCAAAAGAACGGATAGTTGATAAGTCGAGTAAAGCTGTTTTAGATTATTATCATTGACCACACTTGTACGATTGGATTAAAGTGGTACTCGTAAGAGTTGTCTTTGTATAATAAAGATGTACCCCCGTAGTTGGAGTAAGTGGGCACCTGATTAAACCGATATCGATACAGTTTCCAGCAAAATACAGCTATGGAACTGCTGAGAGACGAATGTTGCCATTCATCTTGAGTTGGGCTTCGACTGTCCACAAGATGCAAGGTTGTACAGTTGATCATGCAGTCATTTATCTAGGCTCACGGTTGTTTGCTGCTGGACAAACTTATGTAGCATTTAGTCGTGTAAGAACCTTAGACGGTATTCGCATTGAAGAACTTGATTGCTCTAAGTTAACAAACCCAGTGCAATAGTGAGGCTTTAAATGAGATGAATAGATTACGAAACGATTTGTAATAGATGAATAGATTACGAAACGATTTGTAATACATTTCAATACCACATGTCCACAAAAACTAACTGATAAATCGTACTAAAAAATAAAAAAGTAAATATTGGTTTAAAAAACTAAATATTTATATAATCGCTTTTATAGCATACCGAACGAAAAACTAGAAAATAATTGTTAATATCAAAGAGTTTATTTTACAGTAGCAAAAATTTTAATTACGGCTTTGTTGCACGAACTTGTAGTTCATTTAAACAATCTTTTACTTATTTACTTCTTTTTAAATCACTCATCAGATCACAGCTTGAATATGCGTCACCAGTATGGAATCCTCATTATCAGAAATTCAGCAAACTTCTTGAATCTGTACAAGCAAAATTTCTTCGTCTTATCAACTATAGATGCTCTCATCAACATTCCTCTTATTGTATTCTTTTAGAAAAATTCAATTTACTTTCTTTGAAAGTTAGAAGGTTATACCATGATCAAATTTTTCTGTACAAAATCTGTCATAATAAATTCGATTGTACAGAGCTAATTAATAATATTCACTATCGTGTTCCTAGTAGTTCTCAGCGCATTCGTGATACATACTCACAAAATGTTTTCTCCCATTATTACGAGAACCAACGCTGGTGAACGCGCTCCATTGACTCGGGGTACGCTTACTTTCATATACAAAACACCTGCCACCCAGACTCGTAACCCTATTCTAGACCCCTCGCGACCTCCGTCTCAACCGGGACCGACGCTTCGGAGAGGGGGAGGAGGAGGGTTTAGGGATAGATTCTTCAAGTTTTAGCCTCGAAGTTAAAATAGTTATTCTTAAAAATACGTTTTCAACGGTATTCAAGACCAGGGGAGCAGTTGCCCTTTATGTTGGTGATGGGGGTAATAGGTTAATGGGGTAATACACCGAGGAAACACTCCTGGTCACAGGAAAAGTACAAGGTAGACGACCAAGACTGAGGAAAGGCTAAGTCGTGGAGGTCACAACACTAAGCAATGGGGGAAGACTGCACAAGGAGGAGGACCACAAAGCCACTACCTGCAAGGTTAACTTAATCTTGTGGATGACCCACGCTCATCCAGACTCGGAAATAGATATATATATATATATATAGCGTATGTATACACTAAATGAAACTAATTTTACCGCGCTTACTTTACACGTGGAATTCCTGTCATTTCATTTCACCATTCACTGACTCAGGTGTCATCCTAATTTTTTTTAATGAAATGCATTAAACACGGATGCCGTCAGTTTATGTATAGTGATGAACATCCACCACGAACATACAATGGTCATGAGCATGCAATGGACCTTTAAAAAGAGTAAGGTCGATATATGAACGCGATATATAGCTTCAATCCGATATTATCTAACCTGATATCGATATTTATATCGTTAGGGTTCGTCTACCGTGCGCCGAGTGAACCGCTGAGATATGTATGTGGGGTAAATATTTGCGAAGCCATAGACCTTGTACATCATAGACCGGGACTATTTACGCAACAGCCAAATTAGTCGTTGTAGTTACGTTAGATTTTTGTTCTGTGCATGACTACAATTTTTCAATACTAATATACTAATTTATTTTTTTTTCATCTTTCCAAAACCAACAAGGAGATGGTACACGTCAACAATCAAATGGCGAGTTGAATTCTGTAGAACTTTATTACCAAAACTACGTACACTATATAGGCTTAAGTCTAGTTGAACTTTTTTAAATTTTTTTTACACTCTTAAATTATCATAGTTTTAATCGCATGCTAATGTCTGATCTAAAACGCTACTAATACAGAAAAGATTTTCAACAGTAGGTCAAAATTCATTCATAATCTATTTGGAGCAAGGAAGGACCGATTTAGAAGATCCGAGCCTTTTAAACTGCTTTACCGAACTTAGACAACCAAAACTTTTGTACTTGAGTACTAGAGTTACATAAGCTGAAAGCAATATTGTCTTTTGACTTACTGTATTTACTGTTACAAGTTTTATATTTTATAACTTTTAGCATGTTTTATCTTGTACCTTAGTTTAAAATTAGCTTCTGCACTCAGCACATTATACGTGATTATTAATATTATATGTTTAATAAGTTCAAGGGGTAATTACTTATAACTATATATTAACCGTAATTTTGTTGATGTACCTTTTTTTAAAGATTACTATAATTACTTAACAATTCTCAATAATCTTAAGCTTGTGCATGGTGCGGGTGAATAGTCAGATGTTTGGTTTGAACATACAAAACCTTGATTCGCAGACCAAACAATTTTTTTTTTAAAAAGAAAGCTAGTAACATTACTTTTTTTTTCAGAAATATTACTAACAATCCTGTTAACCATTCCAACTAAGCTTAAGCTTGTGCTAGGACATGGTTCACGGCAATAGTCCAATGGTGGATTCGAACCCACGACCTTACGATTCGCAGGCTGTACCCTAAAGGTGGTCGAAGCGTCAATAGCCTAATGGACCACCACCAAACCAATGACTTGACCATTACGCTTTAGTCCATTCGCATTAAGAAAATTATTTCATTAGTGTAACTGCGGGGTAAAGTTGTTTTCACAATAATTTTTATACTTATATAATATATGATTTTAATGTATGCGTTTCTTTTTGTTCCCAAATAATTTTTTAAACTGCTATGCTCTCCAAAGTCACATATAAAGTATCCAATTTTTTTTTCCTCCACTATGTATTACCGAACCACTTGTATTCTTACGAACAGTACATATATCCCGTCAACTTGTCACTGTGATGCGGTGTTGGGATTAAGTGCGAAATGTAATACGTTTACGTTCTGAATTAACATTTTATTTTATTAACTGTTGCTTGCTATATGAATACAACTAGGTTTTATGTGAGATCACCTTACAACATATAATTATTATAAAACAATCCCTTATACGTTGCATGCCTTAGATATATTAATACAATACAGACAGGTCACTTAAACTGTCCCAAAATGTATTGAGAGGTTATCGTTACCCCTTACCCGGGATGAAGGCGAGATCGGCTGGCCCGTGTCGCCTTGCACTGCGACTGCACAGGGGGGAGGGAGTAACCTCCCAACCCGGGACGTGCTCTCCTTGAGCACAGTGCAGAGGGACTCCGGTTCGTTCCACTGGAGATCCCGGAGCCCCTCGTCATGCACCGAGGAAAGGGCCACCGGGGAGGTTTTAGTGGGTAAACACCCCACATAACCGTCGCCTTACCCCCAGAAGGCGGGGTATCTTTTTGAAGATTTCCTCCCCGTTAACTCATTACATTCTGGGACAACCTGTAATCTATGTAAATATACTACCGCTATAGCTAATTTGTTGCGACCTAATGGGACGAGGCGCGGCAATGCTGTCTCACTATTTTCTTAACGCGAACGGATATATGACGCTTCGTAAATGAACAAATGT
Source organism: Meandrusa payeni (assembly GCA_029286785.1). Classification (NCBI taxonomy): domain Eukaryota; kingdom Metazoa; phylum Arthropoda; class Insecta; order Lepidoptera; family Papilionidae; genus Meandrusa; species Meandrusa payeni. The sequence continues at coordinate 12,828,980 of JAGSMX010000024.1, read as the reverse complement.
AACTATTTAAATAAACAAGTGTGTAACAGCGCACCCGGAGGCTGGCGGCTGGGCGCCGAGCGAGATCAAGGAGCTGACTCCGGGGCCGCTGACGATGGGACCGCCGCCGCTCGCGCACGCGCCGGCCGCTTTCCCGCCCCCGTACCGCGCGCACTCGCACCCGCACGCGCCCTATGAGCGCGACCGCGAGCGGCCACGCGAGGAGCGAGACAGGGAACGTCCGCGCGACGACCGCGATCGCCGCGATCGAGAGAGACGGGATGAGGTTAGTACTGAGCCTTGATTTTGATTTTTTTATGAAGCTTCACGACCAGTAGCGTAGCTACCCAGGGACTAGGCCCGGGGCCCTCAAGCTCAGGTGGCCCTCGAATCCTTTTCAGAAATCTCGATCGATATTTATCGCTAATAGCAATTGACAACAAAACCGCGTCAAGTCTGGATTTAAAACGAAGTCATTGATAGTTTTGCGAAAACTAAAGCCGGCAAAAAATTGTAAATATAATTGTTATTTAGTCAATTGGTAGACCTGACCTTTATATACTAACCCCTTGAATCTTCTCTATTTCGTTTCATGAGCCAAACTTACACCAAGTATTAATTGTAATTTATGTTGTTACTGATAATATTTTTATTACATGCCATACAGTGCACAAAAAAGAGAAGTAGCTTAGCATTTTTAAAATATTTGTATGTTTCAATTTTAAAACCTAATCATTTTACATCGCAGTGGGGCCCCATTTTTTAATTTGCCCCAGGGACCTCGGTTACCTAGCTACTCCACTGTTGACAGCAATGTTACATGTAAATTTAATAGAGACTATTAGACTAATGACAAATGGACTTTTACACCCGAAATGCCGAATGTTAGAACTGGAAAGACACGCGAAAAAAAATTATAACAAATTGACCGTCCGAATAGTACGACCGAGACGAATTTTCCACAAACCAAATTGGTGACATAGTACCCATACACAACTACTCGGAGCCGATGAATTTATCGGACAAGAAATTCTATGCTTGTGCGATAAGCGAGAGAAATCCGTGTGAAGGCTTACAGCCTTTAATTAATTTGGATTGACAGTGGTTATCGGAGAGCGAGGTTATTAGAGAGTTATATCCTGTTTTCACTGTCTAAAACTATTTTTTTTTAATTTATTTTGGTACAAACAGTCTTGTATATTATATAATATAAAATAAGTTACAATATTGACAAGGAATACCCAATATTTCTTATACTAACAGCAAGTTTAAGCCAATCAATAGGTAAACATTTAGAAAGGAAAACAGAATAGATAATATATATAAATATATACAATTACAATAATTAGGTATAACTAGGTTATTTTTTAAAACATTTTTGAAGAGTTATGAAATAAGACTTTTTTTTTGATTTCTTGCCTTATGTCAGGATTATATACATCCGGATGAAGATCAGCTGGTAGTGGCATAACATGACAACTATTAAGATATGTTGAATGCCTCATATGAAATAGGTATTCTATATTTACTCCTTTTCGATTATGTGTTTGCAGGAAGAAAGAGAAAGAGAGAGGGAGCGTGAACGGGAACGTTCGCGTTCCATGAAACCAGAAAGAACTCGTGAAAAGTGAGTAATGACGTTTTCTCGGAACCTTTTTTTATGATTCACTATGATTTGAATAATAATCCTTCTGTCTTGAAATCTCATCCGACATACACATTTGATTTTTCTTTATCGCCTGTCCCTTATCTGGTGTAATGATTTAATTGTTATTTATTTTTACAAAATCCGCAGCACTTAGGCTATATTAAATTGTCAACTTATACTGTACTGACTACCAAATGCTGCCAACAGAGGGACTTACAACTTAATTATAGCACTTACGATTACAATTTTGATTGAGGTTGTCCGTCAGTGATTTTGTCATGTGAATACGTGTGTGTAGTATGTATCCTATTTTAATAACACATTTTTTAAAATTGTATAATTCAGAGTCGTACAGAATAATTTTAACTATTTTTTTGTTTTGCTATTTCTAGGTCATACAGACGTGAACGATCGCGGTCGAGGTCGCGCCGTCACAAGTCCCGGTCCCGGTCGCCGCGGCAACGCGAGCGGTCGCGAGACCGGGACCGCTCTCGGGACCGGGACCGATCCAACAAGTCCAAGAACAAGGAGCCAAAGGAGAAAGAGGACGACAAATGACCGAAATGTTTTATTCATTGTAGCAATATGTATAAGACATTCCTGCTTCTCGAATTACCAATATGTTGCTATATTAAATATTACGTCTAAGATTGATTTGCTTTATTTCTGTTTCTAATTGAGGAATCATTACTAAAAAGCCACTGGTTCTCCGTTTTCGATAACGTAATTTGTTCTCGTCATATGGCGTCAACGTGGCGTAAACCATGTGCTACCCTGGTAGATGACGGAAAAGGCTCTCGCGACCGACCAATGGCGGTATACCTTTACACACAGTCAGATAACCGGTAGAAAGGGTTACAGAGGCTTGGGTGATTGAATGGGTGGTGCAGGAAGCTGTGGGGATAAATTCCAGTGACGTTGCGGTCCACTCCAGGTACTACTACACTCAATGCAGTGAGGGGATGAATTTGTTTAGATGCTAAAAGCTGAAGTTTCTTTTCCTTCTCCAAGCGCCAACAATTCCAAAGTGGTTTAGGCTAACCATAGAAGTTCTAATAGGAAGCGGGTCGGTCCTCTCATATTTATTGCCATCCAGATAAAGTCAGAATAATATACCTAGTATTGCTGCTTAAATTATTTATTTGTTAATTTTAAAAGGTGCCAACAGCATTACATAAATTACATTTTTGATTTACATTTATACTTAACATTACATGAGGCTGTCAGTTCAGAAGTGTCCTTAATTTCTCATATGAAGTGTATCTACGACAAATTATTTTTAAAATTTGCAAAATTGAACACAGAACAGGCCTATCTCGTGTTTATAATTTAATTTAGTGTCAAATATGTGTTTACAAAACTTTAAAAATAATTAGTCGTAGCACGTAGAACATGGCTCATACAAGATCTGTGTCAAAAAAAGTACGTAATTCGGTGTTCTACGTGGATTGCGTTTTCCACGTTTGAACTGATCACCTCAATTATACTTAAATTTATATTACAAGTTGGTGTTGTTTTTCTTATGCTTCTAATAGTGTTACAAAAATATTAAGTTCAATTAAATGTCTAAGCCAGCTTACGGCCATAACCGTTTCTAGTTATTATTCTACAGGAATTTATCTATATTATTCTATGAACCATTTACCACTGTCAAATGTTTTCGTTTTGTGTAACATTTATTGACCAAAGCAAAAGACAAGATCATAATAGAGAATTGAAACTAGACCACTACTGGTCCAATGTTTCTTGGGTTCTAGGTGACAATACACGTGGGTTATTTCGATACTTAACAGTAACTGCATAACGCATTATATTATATTTAGGAGTTGGTAGAATATCAGGTAATGCTATGTACATAGCGTGTATATTTAGAGTGTTAGTAATTCAGAGGGGGCGGGGGTTAAATAAAAGACCGGTGATTTGTAATATTATTACAGAAATGCTTTATTAATTAATGTCTAAACAGATGGATCATCATATAAACGTTATCTAGTACAACCTACAAGACGGGGCGGCCCGAGCAGCGATCAGTCACACCTCACTGCTCCCGACGCCCGGCCTTATTCCATCCATCACTTACATGTTTTCAAATCATTTTGTTAACATTTTTGTACAGCCATATACAATAATTTTATTTTCAATTACATCTAGACGTAAAAAATCTGAGGTGTCGTAGGAAGCTACGGTTCCTATAAAAATAATTACACGGGGAATGAGGAGCAGCTACGCTTGTGACGTGCGACCGGCAAGGCAGACCTCGGACTACGGCTATCAGTACAGGACTTTACAATCATCACTATAACCTAACACTACAACATAAGCATCGCCCACTCGCAGCGCGCGCTCCGCTCTCCTCGGAGCGACAACTAAATAACTTAAATTAGTTACATAAAAATATACAAAAATATCATTTGCACAAATCATAAACCACAAACTATACATCCGGCGCTAAACAATATTCGATAAAAACTATGTACGATTTTAAAGCCGGTTTATAACTTAACGAGAGCTCGACTTGAACAGTACAAAATAATAGCAATAATATAATCACGACTATAGTGCCGATTGTCTAGAACTGCCTTCATCACTTCGGAAGATTCAAGGTCCCCTAGCCCAGCTAATAGTAAATCTACGACGAGCTAAATTACGGAACGGGCCGGGCACTGCGGCCGCAGCCTTCCATCGTTTCATAAATTACACGAGAATGAGAGACGTTCAAATATTTATACATAGATTCATACGAACAACGAATAATACTAGAACACTTACGAGCTAGAACGCAACGAACGCTAGGCCGCGGTGACGCGACGGCCGAGCACCGGGTCGGCGTCGGCGCTGTACAACTATTGTTACAGGGTACCGTATATCGTATCGTTCTGTACATCAGTCTGCCGCCCGTATGTACAGAGGCGCCGCCCGCGCGCCCGCCCCGCGCCCTCTGCCGCCACTAGCCGGACCAGTGACGGCGGCTCTCGGCGCACGGCGGCGCCGCGGGCTCTATAGTTACAAATGTACAATCGTTAATATTCACAAAATTTATATAGGCGGGGTGGGTGACCCGCGCCGTCGCATCAGCCTAACTCCGCGGACGTTAATACTTTACACAGACTACATAACCGCGTTGGGCAGCGGCGTCCCGATGGGCCCCAGCTCCGGCGCCTTCATGAAGAACTTTTCCAGTTTGGCAATGATGTGCTTGCCATACGTGTACTTGCGCAGCGAGCCAACGTGCGGTCGGATCTTCTGCATCAGTACCTTGCGCTGCGATGGCTCAGCTACGTCGATCATTTTTTGCACCACATAGTTGGCGTACTGATCCTTCATCATCACGTGAAGAGCGCTGAAACAACAAGCAACACTGTAGATCATCGATCGAAATATGAGTATTAATATTTTCTCCTTCGCGTACTACCATCGTGACCAGATATGAGAATAAAATTGCTCATATCTGGACTGGGTTTCAATGGCGTACATTTAACATCCTCAATTACCAAATTCTTTTCGTTCGGCTTGATAATAACGTGTGGACGAAAATTCTTCTACCGTATTAGTCATGGCTGCATTTTAAGTATTTATTATTTGCAAAAAAATTGCATTAGAAAAATTCTAACCATCGCCTGACTCTGTCACTGTTATCATTCAGTGAGAGTCCAGGGAGATTAGACAGATAGCAGTAACCCTTGCATGTGAGTCACATGGCCGTGGGTACATACATGTCCTATACTCACTTGTCGTTGAAGCCGCACAGTTCGTCAATGAGCAGCCCGCGCTCGTTACGCGTGGCGTGCGACACACATTTCTCCACTACGTTAGAAGCGAACTTGTGCTGCGAAAGCTGCAACACCTTGCCACGTACAGAGCCCACCAGAAGCAGCCGGTCCTCCGCTGCGCCATGCTCCAGCACATGCTGCACCACGTAGTTGCCGTACTGGTCCTGTAAACAAACGATAATTCAAATTTGAATACAGTGTAATGACGCATTGCCATTGTTAAAACGCAAGTGACTGCATTTTTTTGTATTATATTAACTAATTAATAAATTGATGAGAAATATCTAAATGCTGCGGGTTAGACTGACCGGTTTTTTTTTGTTTGGTATTAATTTCTGAAAAATGATGAATCCTTTATCGTTGTGGTGAATATACCAAGAAGACTTCAGCATAATATTTCAATAAAATATTGTGCATACTGATTGAAGCCAATGTTGGACCGAGATAGATTGCTACCATGCCAAGTATATCGATGCATGCTTCAGTTAAAGGATGTCTCTCTTGTAGGCGGTATGCTTAAAGAGCTGGATCATTTATCCATCCAGTGAACTTGCAAAATGCTTCCAGTTATCAGCAGAAGTCCATTTTTTTTAAAACAATCGCAATTAGTCGATAAGTCTTAGTGTAGTGGTGTATAACTCTTTCTACACTTTTAAATAACGAAACGAAAATAATAATATAGGTGATCGCGATTGAGTATCAAACGACAAAAATTTGTATTTGTTGACTATAAAGAAATGTAGGGTGAATTATGTTGTTGTTGTTGTTATTTAGTAACGAGTGACGTGCCGCACCTGTATGAGCTGGTCGGTGTGCGAATGCAGTTCAGCGAGCACAGGCGCTGTCTGTTCAGGAGTGCAGTGTTCAAGGATGCGTTGGATGACGCGGCATCCGTACGGGTGCGTGGAGAGCGCGTACACCTGCCCCGCAAACGCATTGATGATGAACTGCAGCGCCGACGGCTCCACGCACTCGATGCACTTCTGTACCTGCGCACGTGCACACACACTTAAGCATTGGAAATATTATTGTAATTAAATAATTTTATTTTTAATCAAGGACGTATATACCCAGGAAAACAAGATACATAACTTAAGAAATGAGACTGAAAGCTGCATATCGGATATACAAGTACTAGAAAAGAAAGAGGAAATTATCTATCCCATATAAACGGGATGTATTTCCTTCGCCACAACATGGCAGAATTCCAAATTCCATCGTCATGGTCATCACATCGCCATAGTTGGCGTTCGACGACTGTATTTTCTTTTATATAAGAGATGGAATCTCGTATCAATTGTCATCAGCGATGTTTCAATACAGATACGCTTTGGGAACCTTAAAGAAATGAGCCTAGTACATTTTAAAAGACCGACGCGAATCCTCTGGTGTAGTGGATATCCATGGACTATGATGATCAAGCCATTATCAATAAAACAGTGAAATACCAATACGATAAAATTGATCCAAATGAGGGAAGAGCCCACCCAAGTTTGTAATGTGAATTTTCAAGGCACTAGCGATTTATGGAAACCACGAAAGCGTAATCTTTTTGTGTGTAATGTATTTATTTTAATTACCAAGTATTTTATTTTGTTTTTGGAATCTGATGTAAATAAAATTTGAGTGTCTAGGATTGTTTAACATTAAAATAACCACTTTTTACTATATGCATAGGAATGTAAATACGGTACATAGACCTAAATAACATTTTTTACAATTTTTTTTTCTGGCTCTGTCTGTTTCGCGTGGCTAATGTGTGAACAGCTGGACCGATTTTGAAGGGACTTTCACTGACAGACGGCAGATGTAACAATTTAGGCTACTATTTATTTAACCGACTTTAAAAAAAGGAGGCAAATCCTGTAAATGACTAATGTAGTTGAACAGTTTAGTTGTGTTGAGTAATTATTGAATTGGTGGGATCAATTCCTCTAAAAATTATATGAAAGTTGGGATAAATGGCTGAACGGATCTGAATAAAATGTAACAAAAAAAAAACTTTAACTTTTTTGTTAAATTCTACGCGGACGAAGTCGCAGGCACAGCTAGTTTATTACAAACATAAGCACTTAACATCATTCTCTGTACACTATTTATCACTTGCAAATAAAGAAAATGTACTTACTACATGATTTCCATTTTGATCCTTTACGCACTTCAGTACATGTCCATCTAATTCTCGAACGACCTCCTGCTGTTGCTCGGCTGGAATAGACTCTAGAGCTTTCTGTATGACGCGGCACCCATACATCTGCAGCGCCAACGCCAGCACGTGTCCGCGTACCTGTAATGTGTACAATTAATAGTCGAGTAATTAAAAAAAAATGACTAACACAAATTGATTGGATGATCGTGTAGTCGCGAGAAGTATATGCGTCATTTATTAAACCAATTACGTCAATATTAAAAGTAAAACATGTAAAATATCGCAGGTAAAATAAATTATATATACCTTTTGGGCTAATGTTGTTTTCTGTTCAGTTGTCCCAAATTCAAAGAACTTCTGAATAACATAGTTTCCAAATACGTCTGTCATGAGGCTATATGCAGCGCCAATTATTTCATTGAATACCATTTGCTTCTCTGGAACTGTTGCCCTTTCTAACTTTTGTTGAATAAATCTGGAATAAACGATGTAACATTGAAAACAATGATATATTAACATTGAAATTTTAAGATCGTCGATCTAAACTCATTGCTATAGTCGATGCCCTATCCTTAACTTAAAGCAAAAATATATATCCATAAAAATATAATGCTTATTAATATCATTTATTAGACAAAATTACTACATCATTAATCATCATCATCGAACATCAACTTATTAATCAACATCAGTCGAACCAAGGCGATGCTGTAATTACATAATACTTACAAGAAAACATTTAAAAAAATTAATACGATAAAAAAAAACACATGAAAATGGTCAACAAATGCCTCCGACGCACTTGTACACAGCCTTTACAAATTGCGACTGGTTGCAACAAAAGACATCCACTTGCTGCGATATAGAATTAATAAACCCAACCGCGCGTGACAACGGAGTTCTTCGATACGTTAGTCCTGGAGGTAGGGACCAAGAGTTCCGGTGAGCGACGGCGCATGTAAAAATGACATTTTGAAAAATGTCATTTTTCAAAATTTTCGGAAACATAGATTATTACTAAAAAGAGCCTACTGTTAACAATATTTTTATATAGATAAAAGACACAAGAAAGTGACTTTCCTTATAAAAATACCGCCAACAGTAGGATCCTAAAGGTAAGTATATCCCTAGGTAATAATTAAACCGTAAAACGATTTTCTTTTAGGAAAACTCTAGGTCAATGCCGTGGTACAATACTTATTTAGCAAAAAAAAATATTATGTCTAAAAACGACAGATCTAGGGTCCACAAACACTAAAGTAATTTGTTTTTAAAAAGTTGAAATATTTTTCGGCTCCAGTGAACAATTTCATTTTTGTGGGTTACTATGTTTTTGTTTTCCAGCGTCGTTATATAAACAATCATATTGGTTGACTAATTAGATAAATAATGGAACCGTTACTCATTTATTTCACATTAATAATTCTACAAGTGGAGTATCGCCTATTTTCCATCAACATTTAAATATTTCCACCACCATTCGGTACGTTAAATGAGCAGTCCATGATGTTGAAGTATTATTTAGAGTGCGCTTTTACTGTTCGTAGACAAAAGAGGCTCATTGTGAAATTGCTTTTTATACGGTTTTCCTACTCATGTTTTTTCATATGAAACTATCCTCTACAATAAACTTCTAATTTATAATTTACTACCCGAATTCACTTCGCCGACATGCTCTAGATTTTAAATTGTAATTTCCAAATATAATATGGCAATGGCCTACCATTTGAGTCTTAAATTTGCATCAAGGTATGTGCGCCACAAGTGTACGATTTCGATTATTCATTTTTTTATTGGAAAGGATTAATGGCAGATGAGAGTTTGGTTAGATTGTGGTTTTTTTTCTTAATATTCCTATGATAACTCGGAAATACAAAGAGGGCGTCCGCGTGTAATAGCGTTTAACGTTTGATTTGATTTGAAGTAGTTTTTTGTTTTGCTCGTAAATATACTTTTCTATGACTTTATGCATTCAACAATAATCGATGATACGTCCAGATGGCCGCTAAGTAAACTGCGAAATTTTTTCGGTCATTTACCTCAACCTTCAAAAGTGTAATTTGTTTTGCAAATATATCTGTTTGAGGATCCGGATACTCGAATACGCATGGTAAAATCTTCTTTACGTAATAACATTATGCTTCCACATGTGTGTATGTAAATTAGAATAATTTTCAACACATAATGATTTGATTATAGTTTTGATATGGCCTCCTAATTTGAATTTTGCGACATTAACTTTAAAAAAAAATAATTTATTGATTAAAAACATTGTAGTCATAGCCAAATCATCTCTCGCGTGTAATGGTAACGCGTCATCGATTAGCATGCCGAGTGGCTGCCACGACGTCTACAAGAGTAACGCATCACCGCAACTAGCGGGCGATGTTACGTCACATAACGACAAACCGTCACAAACGACTGTTACCGCCCGCAAGGTATTTCGTATTCGTATAGTTGTTCACTGATGCATATTTGATGATTTTTATTCAATAAAGCTTAGTGATAATAATACACCGATCCAAGATTTGCCCGACTACAAATGGAGATACACACAGGGCCCGGGGCTCGGGTCTGCCTATTTGCCGATGAAATTTCACTATGAAAGCAGCCTATAACAATTTAATAAAAAAAAAAATGTAAGTTTAAATTGGATTTTTTTTATAAAGAAAGAAAACCAGCAATTTTTTTTCAGAAATATTACTAACATTCTTGTTAACCATTTCAACTAAGCTTATGCTTGTGCTAGGAGGTGGTACACATCGTATGGTCGAATGGTGCGACGAACGACCTTACGATACGAGAAATTTTTGATGAAGTTAAAACAAGTTAGTCTAAATATATATTTGCCACGGCTGGGCACAGGCCTCCCATTAAAGAGAGTATAAGGGCATAGACCGCCACGCGGCTCTAGTGCGGATTGGCAAACTGCACATTTTTTTTAAGACATGCATGGCATGGTTCCTTCGCGATGTTTTTCTTTACCAGCGAGCGCGTGGAAATCAACACTTAAAATTGCAAAAAAATTCCTTGGTGGCGGCACCGGGTATCGACCTCGGGTTACTAGCGTGCTATGCAATTTGAGACCGCCCGGACACAGAGCTCTCACGGCATTTTTTCATTGATATTTATTGAAACGTATGAAATGAAAAACAATTGAAACAATATCGAAAACCATACTGGCAAAACGAAATGAGGATATTACCAAAACTAGCAAAAATCGAAAACAATGATATCACTGAACATACATTTTGACTTGTACTCCATTATGGTTTATCAGACTCGGGAATCATATATTTCGTTACCATTAAGTTGTGAGAAACCCCGACGGAATAATACCGTTACCAATACACGTATCTCTGGATTTTTTCACTAACAACAAAAAACACAATATCACTGACACTAAAGGCGTGTTCGTTGCCCAATCGAATTGACCGATTATAAAGTATAAACAACTGTTAACAATAGTACGGTTTAATAACGTAAATTTATTCCATTAATCTCTATCTAGTTCAAGAGTGTGACTTAATTAATTTCATCTTGTTTATTTTATTAACTTAACTCAGTAGCCATATCTTACTAATAAGGAACAAAAGATCATTTCCATTGCATTTTTTATCCAAAGATCATAAATTGGCAGTATTTAATCCGCTTTGAATATAAAAACGGCGTATCTTTTAAAAACATATTTTTTTTTCAAATTACAAATCTTATGAGGATAAAGGAGTGGGTCTACACACGGTTTACCGGAGTCGATTTATTAATCCTCGTATAAAGTTTAGTGAAAACAAGTAATTAAACGGAAATAAATATATTTTTAGTATCGTAATAATTAAATTAGTTCGTGGAGATAAATTTTAGTAACCCTTAAGAAATCTCATAGCCCTCCGTCCGCGGAAGTTTCGTCTTGCAGAATATAGTATGAAATTACCCAAACATATAGTTTATATAGAGAAGGAATACATAATGCTAATATATTTTTTTAATTATACAAAATGCATTAAATCAATAAAAAAAACTTTACACACTACCAAGGCTTGGCAACGGTTAAGTAACTATGATAAATAATGACTGACATATTCATCGAATAAATTACGAGCAGCGAATTTAGGGTACGGTCTGCGAACCGTAAGGTCGCGGGTTCGAATCCACCATTCGACTATTGAAGTGAACCATCTCCTAGCACAAGCTTACTTGGAATGGTTAACAAGAATGTTAGTAATATTTATGAAGAAAAAAAAATTGCATGATTTCAATGCTTCAATTCCGGGGTCAACTGTTACTCATAATAAATGTAAGACCATGATGTCGAACAAAGTTAATGGAGGAAATAAAACAAACCTGGAGCCATGCTGGTCTTGGGAGAACTCGACAATGTGGTTGGCCAGATCACGCAGTTGCAAATTGGGGAAACGGTTGTTTCGGAAGTCCTCCAGCAGGCGCGAGCGGCCGGCGGGCGGCTTGTCGCCTACCAGAGCTCCCACGCCCACACCACCTACTGCTCCCACACCCACTCCTGTCACGGCGCCACCGACAAGTTCTGGGGATAAAACTATCAAGTTAATAAAGTTGATGATCCTCACATCAATAGTCTCTACCCGAGACATTATATAATCTTTAAATATTAAATAACTCTTCAACCTTTACTAATCTTAATCGCGTGGTCAAATGTCACGGAAACTCCAATGATCTGACCATCAGACTGTCGACCTCTGACTTGTTATATGGTTCCAGACGACATCAATTTTAGATACCATAATCATATTACGACTCTATGACACACTAAAGTAAAGGCGACTGACTTATCCACGTCGTCTCTAATTCGATGTAATGCACGCCTTATAAGCATAGAGGATTTTTTTTGACGAACTACACAGATTGGCCAGAGAAGCTAGCCTTGACTGCTTCACCGGATTAAGAGCTGGCATAGCTCTTAGGTCGCTTAGCTTGAACCTCTATCGCTAGTAACTCCACACAAGGGTCCCCCCAGTGAGGGGTAGCCTAAGCTTGGACGGTTACTATGTTACGCGTAAGCGCATTTCGATCCGAGGGCGCCCGAGAGGGCCGAACCCCGACTCGGTCATTTTCTATTTCACGGATTTTACGGAGAATAGAGGAAGGTGCTGTATTCTGTAAAAATGTAAACCGACTGACGCAACTCGGTTCAGAGAGCTCGGCATCTCAAACCCATGGAACGTCTGAGAGCAAACCGTATTAAGTCCAAACGAAATTATAAAATAGCTTTTTTTATACTTTATTAAGTGATCAGTAAGGGTTTCATCGACGATCGAAGATAAACTTCTATAGACAAATTCCCTGCATACAGGTATTTTTATAAGTGGAATAACGAAGTCATATTGAAAAAATGTTCTGATATATTTTAGTACGGACAATGTTATAGCACGCACTTCGATACTCGTAGCGAAGATCGTTCGTCTCCCGTTCGTAATATTATGTTGATGTATGAATCATTCAGAACAGAACGAAAGGCAATAATAAATGGCCGTAAATATGCGGCGTAACATTATCAGTTACCACTTTTGTATTTTAATCTACAGATACGTGAAAGTGTTTTTCAATTTTTAGATTTCTTTTCGGGCAACGTTAAAAGCACATATATCAATACTAAGTCAAGAAATGAATACGTAAATGAGACATGGACGTAAGGCGATATACGACCCCGATAGTTGTAATATTATAACGAATTTCGTGCATCACTGTATGACGCTACGATCACATTCCATTTTCATACAATTATTAAAAGGATAACTTACTGTAATTTAAAAACGTTCGTTTTAAATGCCGATTTCTCAGTGCCCCCGTCATCCGATAAACGTTTATTATGACAATCTTAATTTACCGAGAGCCGTGACAATAGAAGCCATTAAACTTAAAGACTGAACGTGGATGCGCCCTCGCAGCCGCTGACAAACGTACGGGATGAAACATCTTGCCAAATTTATAATCTTTTGTTTATAATCTCGACATTAGTCGATGTTACTCATACGATTCATTGTAAATGATCCTCCGCATTACGACACGATTATATTTGAGCTATATTGTTTTGAAATATTGTTTATGAAACTTTGGCAACCTATGTTAATGTTGAATAAATGCATAAACTATATAATAAACGTGACTGACGCAATATTATACAGGGACATGTACATATTTATGAGCTTAGCTGGTTATTAGTTTTTTTATTAAGAATATTTTACAAGTTTTTTTTTAAATAGAATAAATATAGGCATATTGCGAATTTAAATATGTGAGTGACCTAAAATGAATTCATCATTAAAACTATATACAAAGTGATACAATAAGCATTATACAGAGGGCATAGTGTTGGCACATTGTACGTATTTACATAACTGCTATCCCGCAGATGACACGGCGCTGCTAGGTGTCGGAAAAGTTCCACCAAACGGCAACAGCAATAACCGCCGTACCAACCTGAGATGGTGCCGACCCCACCGAGCTTGCTCAGTAGCGACGACGACGACGAGCCGAACATTCCGTTGGTCGTGAGCCCCTGCGCCAAACTGCTGACGGCTCTGCAATATAAACAAACAAACGCTCATATCTAGAACGTGCACACGTGCCGCGGTAACGTCACGTAGTCGCTGAAAATGTATTGTTATTATTAATGATTATTAATCATGCTTTGAGCTAAGAATCTAACGATATAATATACTGTACAAGTAACTTGAAAGTCTAAAGAACACGATTTACAAAGCTTATTTACAATATTACAGACCTCGTACGCACGCAGTTAATAAATTCAAGGACGCTTTCCATACGAGGTGTAATTGAGAGTAGTTGCAATAGGTAGCCGGGTAGTAATTCCTAGCAATATAGTAACGTATTAATTTTGTTTTTTAGCCTACAATCGTTACACCTGTCAGTAATTAGTAATGTACAACTCAAAATACAACATTTTTGCATAATGTAACATAGTGATTAAATAACATTTGCATATAAATTATCTCTCGTCAGGTTAACGCGCATGGTCTTTCAATAACTTTAAAGGATACCGAAATTCTCAAAATATAAAGGCGTAAATTTAAACGTTCTCTATGTTAACTTTAATTAAAGTTACAGCCTTTATATATGTCCCACTGTTGGGCGCAGGCCTTCTCTATAAAGAGAGTATAAGGGCATAGTCCGCCACGCGGCCCTGGTGCAGGTTGGCAGACTTCACATGCCATAGAAAATTTTTCTAAGACATGTAGGTTTCCTCACGATGTTTTCCTTCACCGCTGAGCGCGTGGTAAAGTTAAAGTTACAGCCTTTATATATGTCCCACTGTTGGGCGCAGGCCTTCTCTATAAAGAGAGTATACAGAATCCACTACGCGGCCCTAGTGCAGATTGGCAGACTTCATATGCCATAGAAAAATTTTCTAAGACATGTAGGTTTCCTCACGATGTTTTCCTTCACCGCCGAGCGCGTGGTAAAGTTAAAGTTACAGCCTTTATATATGTCCCACTGTTGGGCGCAGGCCTTCTCTATAAAGAGAGTATAAGGACATAGCCCACCACGCGGCCCTAGTGCAGATTGGCAGACTTCACATGCCATAGAAAAATTTTCTAAGATATGTAGGTTTCCTCACGATGTTTTCCTTCACCGCCGAGCGCGTGGTAAACAACTTTAATTAATACGTAAAAAATATTTGAAAGAAATAGTAATATTCTAAATGTTAGATATTGCATAAAAAGGAAAGTTTAACCAGTAATGAGAAAAGTAAGACGTATGTATATTGCACTATATTGCAGCTCAGAGCTCCCGATTTCTCCCGATTTTGAATATCCTGTAGCCGATGCCAGTATCGTAGGAATACTTGTACGAAGGTAGAGAAGCGGTGTTGGTATAGTGCAGTCTTTATCAAAGTGTGCTATAACGCCCCCTTGGGCCGTTTGAAACCTAGAGGGGGGCGTTAAGGGGCCCAGAAAAAATGGGGGACGATGTATAATATGTAATTTAATTTACTTTAAACAGTATTAATTTCAATAAAATGAAAACCCATACTAACACAATAACGAATAATTCGTTTAAATTTCTACCATGTGTGACGTAATAAAAACTTAAAATACTTAACATAGATTTAAGATTTTAAGTTTTAGGGGTGTATAAAAAATGGGGGGCGCTGAAAAATAATTGATTTACAAAGGGGGCGGTAAAAGAAATAACTTATATAATCACTGGTATAGTGGCTAGAGCACGATTTAGTCCAAAAGTCTAAACAGTCATCATTAGCTCCGAATTTAGATGCTAGTATGATACATTTATGATTTTATTTATTTATTTACTACATTTTTGAAGAATAGGAACTAAAAGAGCGTGGCTGTGGTTGGAATAACCCAAGCAAGTCGAGGTTTCCTTTGGGAGTTCTTGAGATAAGTACAGACAGCGGAAAATTCGGGTACCTCTTAATCCTGTTAAGTTGTAAATCATCGGACCGAGGGCGTATATAATAAAAAATTAACAGTAGACAATTGCAGCCATAACTTGTCTTGTGATAACGCCACCTGGTTAATAAACCGGCCGCGCAGTTTCACATGTTGGTTAGCTACATCTTGACATTATATACGATGAATATACCTCATACAATTGATAGCGCCCATAATGATCATTGAAAGTTTTGTCTAATTTATATTGTGTTTTCAGCAAAAAAATACGATTTATACATTTTTAGCTGGGTAAACAAATAAGAACACAATAAGAAACTGTATTATGCTTTTGATTTCAATTGAATTTTTGAGACATATAACATTCTTTTAGAACCTTTCCACGAATTTTTTTTCACACGTAACGAAGTTTCACATGAAGAGGTTATATTTGTCTAAGCACAAATCATAAAGAAATTATCCAGAAACCTAAAAAAAGATAAATGCGTGTGTGTTTTTTTCTTTTAGGTTTTTATAAAAATTCTAGTATTTCCATGTTGTGAAGAGTTGTGAGTGTGTGGTTGTGCGTGTATGTTGGTACCTGTACTTGGCGGTCTCGGCGCCGGGCGCGGCAGAGACCGGGCGCAGGCCCACCGGACCGAGGGCCAGCGGCGGCGACAGCGGCGAGGGTCCCCACTTGCGGGCATACTCTTGCAGCGCGGCCGCCGGTCCGCCGCCGCCGAACTCCAGCGAATCGCGTCGCGTCGCCACACCACCGCCTGTAACAACGGAACCCCGACCGATGCCAACGTGCACGCACACGCACGCACTACGCACACGCCGAGATACACCCAACGTACATCTCTACGCGACGCTATTTACAACTATCACGAGCGTTACACAATATCTACTCTTGCAAATGTCTACATATATACTATACAATATTTACATGTTATTATTTCAAATATTTTCGGTAATACTAAACAGCTAACACAAGTAATTAGACTATAATAATATTATCCAGTTTATGATAAAAAATAGAGAAGACGTAAAAAACAGTTCACTTAACAGATAATACATGCGTATATATGTATGTTTTGCCGGATATGTAAAAAGATTACAAGACGTTATAATTAAAAGTAAAACAATAAAATGTTTTAAGTGTTATCACTTACATCGTGTGGAGTAAAAAGTTTATCCTAAACAATTTATGATTTACTTTAATCTTACTTTATATTAAGATTGGCATTCCCATTAACATTTAAATCCAGTCCATCCAACCCTATCTATCAATGGAATAACGCCGTTTGTTCAAAAAAGGCGAAGGTTTATTTTCTCGTCGTTATGATTAAATCATCAATACCTGTATTATCGTCGCAAATTTATATCCAAAAAACGTGGAATAAAATGGAAGGCATGAGCCAATCGATACCCTGACATCTTCAAAAACTTCTCTAAAAGATAAACGATTCTTCATTACAATTATGACCATGAACAGAGTCGTCATAAACAATTTCTCCGCTTTAGAAAAAAGACACGCGAAATTTTAAGTCACTTTTTTAAAAATAAACCTCGTATATTTGAGTTCGTTGAGCAGACCACATTGTTTGAGATGATAGCGATTACTTTTGCTTCGTGTTAAATATTTGTGGTCTTTGAACAAATGTTGATTTTGTTATTAATTACGTCAACTATTTAAAAATATATCCTTGGCATATTGAGCATTGTACAAATATTCCATGTGCACGACAAGTACACTCTAGTCTATACGTCACACATTGTTGCAGATAATTTCTTTTTAGACCTGAATGTGAGTCATCTATAGAAATGCGATTAGTTTCCGCTTGAGCCATTCGTATAACGCGATATGAATTTATGGTATACTTAGAGCGGCGGCCAGTTAGCGATGAATTCTTTTTTTTTGTGACGAACTACACAAATTGACCAGAGAGGCTGGCCTTGACTGCTTCACCAGATTGAGAGGTAGTACAGCTCTTAGATCGCTTAGCCTGAACCTCTATTGCTAGTAACTCGACACAAGGGTCCCCTAACCTATCCATGTTAGGGGAACTAGAAATAGCTTAGGCATTACTACGTCTATACTTAGAGTAAAAAGGACAAGGGGCTATAAAACTCTGAATTTAGATATAAGTCAGTAGTAATGCCTCATGTTACAAAAAAAAAAAAAAAGGGTCCCCTCGGTGAAGGGTAACCTCGGCTTGGACGGTTACTATGTTACGCGTAAGCATTCCGATCCGAGGGTGCCCGAGAGGGCCGAACCACGACTCGGTCGGTTGCTATTTCACTGCGATGAATTCGACCCAATGAAATTCCAGCAGGATGAGATATATCACCTTTGTCATAAATCATTCCAAGTTATCTATACAAGCTCATGTTAAAGTCTCCCTAAGTGATGCCAACATCTATGGAAATTATTAAAACGAAAAGAACAGTCACAGAGAATAAATAGGATAGCCTGCGACTAGGATGAAACGATAAACTTCCTATTTTGAAAGCGTTTACACTTTTTATCAACAAAAAATTCTATATTTATAGGGAAAACTTATTTTAAACAAATTACTAATAAATTGAACTTTATTTCCAATTGAGGATCCTTAAAATAAATTAGTGGTGTATGGTGCTGAGTCACTGCTGTATATAAACAGTTTTTGCATTGATAAAATTACCTTTTCCATACAGCGCGGATAAAAGATTTTTGTTAAAGGATATAAAAAAATAAATGCTAAGTGCATGAATACTAAAAAAACGGATGAAAACCTTATTACACATATATCTAAGGAGCAACTGATATCATGCTTAAAATTAGTAATTGCACGTTATTAAACAATTAAGTTTCCTTATGATAATTATTTACACCTCAAATTAACCAACGCAACCAACCACTCACCATTTCAGAAAGTCCTTTTACATATTTATAATATTTAATTTAAAAAATTCAGTATATTCAAAATGCATGCCTTTGTTATAAATGAATATAATGACGGTTTAATAGTAGAAGGAGAATTAAGTTTGATGCGTTACTTTTGGATTTATGCATACGGATTTCCTCACAGATTTCACGTTGTGGTTGCATATAAATACGATCAATGCACGATTGGTAAGAACATGTTCCCTTTATAACAAAATGGAAATACGATCGAATTGATATCATCCACAATAGCATTGTGCAGTTCAAATATGAGATTATCTGGTACTTAAAGGATATTCAATAGATAATCTTCAGTTTTCTGTGTGTTATTTTAATTCCTAACTTCTTGTTTGTATAAAGTTTAATTGCCAGTGTTGTGTACTAACATTATGTCATATGTATAAGATAAATGTCCTATTAACTAGAGTATACTCATTGTATACATATGATGTTTTAGTACCTTAAATAAATAAATTAAAATAAATCATCACGATCTGTGCCCTACACATGGTAATAGACAAACTGTTTTGTTACATAATAAACTTAGAATAAATCGCAGTGTACCTTTTCATGTCCACTTAACGCGGGACTGTGGTTAAACAGTAGCTTAGAATTTGTAAGAAAATTTTGCATTAAGATTAAAAACGATAAATATATATAAATTCAGAAATAGGCAGTGCCAGTCAGTAGCTGCGATTGAAAAGAGTTTTATTTTTTTAATAAATCCGAGGCCAATCTAGAGTGGTTAGCATACATGTAGTCGCACATAAGTAAAACCCTTTTTAATTTTTTTAACTTTTCATAACTATAGATAAATGGTTATAAATTGTAATATCGATAACTTGGAACAACAACAGTCAGTCTGGTGAAAGACTTAAAAAAACTGTGACCAAAATGCGTTGCTTTTCAGTAATTTCTATATTAATGGCAACAAGTACGGCACGCAGTTTGGTTCCGTGTGTTGTTATTTTACTATCAATTGGACAATGCATGTCACCTCCGCACGATGTGTGGTGTCGGAGGGTGGGTGGTGTCACTCACCGGGCTGTTGCGGCTGCGGCTGAGGCGGTTGCTGCGCGGCGGGCGGCGCGGGGGTGGCGGCTGCGTGCGCGGGCGGGTATTGGCGCGGCGCCAGCACACCGCCCGGCGACACCAGCCGCAGCGGTGTACCGTTGCGCCCGCCTAGCACTATCGAGCTGGGGTCGTAGTACGGAATAACGTACTGCCCCTGCCCGTTCACCTGCTGCTCCCCCTGCTGAGGAGTCAGTGGCCGGCGCGGCTGCTGCGCCTGCTGCTGGGCGGGCGGGCCCACCAGGCCCGGATACATGCCCCATGGCGCCGCCGCCATGCCATAATAAGGCGGTACGCCGGCGATTACCGCACTGACATAGGGCGCACCCTCTTGCCCAGTATTTATCACATAGGGCGCTTGTGTGAAAGCCTGTTGAGCGGCTAATTGCTGCTGCAGCTGGAACTGTTGCTGCTGCTGTTGTTGTTGCAGGAGCTGCAACTGTGCCGCCGCCGCTTGACCGCCCGCAGCCGCCGCCTGTTGCGACCTGAACAATTGCTGCAACAAAGAAAATTAACCTTATTATATGAATGTTTAAATTTAAAATAACGAAGAATTTTTAAACAGTGTTCGTCATGACAGATTTTCTTATGATTAACATTAGTAATGTTAGTCACATTAAAAAAGGAGCTATAGGTCTCTACATTCACATGACCACTGTCAGGTAATAGAACCGGCGAGAGTTAAAAATAAATTTATATTTAAAATTAAAACGGGATAAAATCACGCAAATTTAGTATTAAGCAATGTGTAAACTAGTATAATACTATATACCAAAGTTCATTAAGTGGGTATTCAGATTGCTCAAGATTTGAAGAATATACATATGAGTAATGGTATAGAAGTAATTGTAACATAGGTACAACAATTAACTTAGTAAAACAATACAAAACAGTATTCATTTTTCTTCTGATTTCCAAATGTTTGATATTGCTTAATCTAAATATTTCTCATTCAATCAAATTTCAAATTAATCAAAGATATTTTTGGAATAAATAAAATAGTTTGAAAGTGTATAACACTGCATAAGGAATCTATGGGTTTAATTAATAGCAGAACATATCGTGTTTTATCCAGTGGCTAGGCGCTCAGCGCTCGGGGGTTGCGTCCCGTAAAGCGCGCTAATTAACACAATCGTTAAAAAAGTTAATAACAGGCTACGTTGCTGTCCTACGCATGTGCTGCTTGCAGTCGCTGGCAGTCGGACCGGGAGCTTCTTTGACTTCCCCTACAAAAAAGCATTTTTTTCTGCATCAACGAGCTTTTCTATTATAAACTGTTAAGTCTTTTGTAGTAAGGGAGATCGCAACACAAAATTTTATATTCTTTACATTTTGTTTATTCTTTAAATACATGACAATTGTATCACATAAATTCCATATTATATTCCGGTTATTTAAACCCAATACGATATCTAGTACTAGATCTTATCGTATAATTGAAAACGTTTCAAATAGAAAAAATTGATGATACATTTACCGTAACAAGGATGAGTTAAAAACTGATTTCAAATCGAATCAAACGTTTGTTTTATTAGGCGCGAACGTCCTCTATCTCCAAAGTAATATAGTTATACCATGAAGTTCTGGTGCCTATATTCTCTCTATTCCTCCTTATTCGTTCTCGTTATGCAGTACATATTTAGTCGTTAAGCATTCTTCTATAATATTTTTATAGGAGTATGGAACCCAAGGTCCTTCTTTTTTTTAACATGGGAGGAAACATTCATACTTGTCGGAGGCGGACGAGTTATGTCGGACTCGGCCTACAAGAGGAACCTACCGATTAAAACCTACCATGGTGAGCCATCCTCCGCCATGATGGGCGAGATGGCGTCACCATCTAAAATCTAAGGTTCTGTGTCAACGTTTATTAAGTCGGTTAAAAAGAACGATTTATATGCAAATACATGCTATATCTCTACCATATTACGACGGCGAAACTGGTTTCAAATAAAATGTTTGAGTGTAAAAATAATAACAATGGAATTCGATTGATATTTTTGGTCGAAGGTATTTTGAATGAGGTGAATCACGCTTTAAGAGAGCACGTTATATGAATGTGATGTCATCGAGACCGGCCGGGCTCCATTTACCTGTTGAGAGGAGATTACTTGGCGACGATCCAGCGAGCCGAGTGCGCGAGACTACTGTAAACATAGCGGAACATTCTGCACACAGCCGCCGCTCGTGCCACTGCGTCTATTGCTACTACGACCATCTGCCGACCCATCGATTTAATACCCATTTTGCAACAAGGCCTTGAATTTTCTTTACGTAATTTTGTTTATTCGATGCAAAACTAACGATTCTCTGCAAAGTTTCAAGTGTTAACTGGTGTGCGAAGAGAAATAAAATAAACTGTGTGAGTAGGTGGAAACTTGTTATCAATCCGGACACCTGTAAATAAACTTTGAAAACAGGTATGTATCCGTATATTGTAATTTAGAATCTCGTTAAACGGTTAGTAAAGGAAAACAAGTTGATGAGTTTATAAAAAAAAATAAAAGCAATTATACCGTTGACCCAAGTTGATTAAGCAGAATAAGTTACAGGCGAACAAAAGCACAACTATGTTCTTTTTAAAGAGTAAATTGCCTTTTCTCCTTTTAAACTGTTCAACAATCCCGATCCGTATATCCGAATAACGAAATAAAATTACCTATATGTCCTTGACCCGATTACCAGCTTCGTATGCCACATAGGACTAGTCCAGATGTACCATTATGTGACTTTGATTATTGTCATCTAAAGTCAGATAGATATAATACCTTGATTACCGTCAAGTACTGTAGGAAATAAACAGGCAACGGCTTTGAAGACGTAATCAAATTAATTCATTTGAAAAGGCTTCACATAGTCTGCTTACAGAAATATTTATACAAGTCAATCCTCGTAAATAAACGTCATATTGTAGGCAACTGTATGGCCTATACCTGTAATAATAGTCAGGTCAGCACTGCGAAAATTGGATTGCGTTCTCTACGGAATAACAGTATAAAATAGCGGCATTGATTATCGTCAAGTCTTTCTCCGATGATTAGTAATTCAGCATTACACTTAGTTTTTATATGTAAAACCGTAAAATAAGATATTTCACTACTGGCTAAAAGTTTAAGGCTCATTGCAAAAAAATCCTTTGAAATATTTTGACATTAACATTTGTATGAAAATAATTGTTTGGATAATTTAACAAATTACATATATATGTAAATAACGTAATTTGTCTAGTTTGTCTTCCATACGTGAAGATGAAGTCTCATAACCATGAGTATCAAAGGGGCACTTGAAGCAATTGAGGGAGCGCTGTCGACAACAATGTTAACCAATTATGTCGTAATGGGTGTTTTTTTGCTCAGAACTTACGAAAATGTCAACAGTCAAACGAGCCGTCCTACTTATTTCACTATTTGAAATTTACGTTCAGCATACTTTGGTAATTAATCACGAATAGACAGACTCACTCTTGCACAACAAGCTAAATTGTTCATACATTTAAAATAAATCATTGATTCGCGAAGATTTTTTGATTATAGAAATAAAACGTCGCCTAACTATAGGCGTACCCCGATTGAAAGCAGTGGGTTCTTTTTCGCCACTCAAGTTCAGATGTTCGTAGAGGTTTTAGTGATTTTCTGTCATTCATCGATGAAGATTGCCGTTTTTTTAATAAGCATACATTGTGCATAAACAGGGCCATGAGAATGTGTCGACGTCATGTGGCATAGAATTTAAAATATAAACAACTGCTAGTACTCCTCTTTAGCTCTTTCGGTTTATTAACCTATCTATACAAGTTTTTAGCAGGTGATCAATCTAGTCGACCTAACTCGTTTCCAGTCCTCTACACCCCATACACTAAGAATTTTCTTCATTCATTCATTCTACACGTTGCCTTATTACACATTCACTAACGCAACCATTCGGAATGCTACAATATGGACTTTTAAAATCTACTAGGCACTTTGAAGTAAGAAGGAAAACTTAGGAAATCCATAAACTTTACTGCAGGCAAATAAAACATAAATATATCAAAAGAAATACAAGGTTCATGTACCCGATGAAACGAGTGGTGAAGAAGAACTACATCACCAAATAAAAATAGTCAAATCTGTTTCACCGATGGCTCTAAAATTTCGATCATGCAAATACGTAACAAAGTTGGTTAACAAAGTAAAGCTTGTGTGAGTTCCATGATGTGTAGGAGTCAAGGTAATCGAAAGGCTTATTTACTAACAAGACTACGATATGATCGGTCTCAACCTTGCATGAGACCATCAAAATGGACACACATAAAAAGGCATGTAATGTAATCCTTCTTAAAAAAAATATAAGGATAGCATAAGAATTTATCAAAGATGGAATAAGCTTTTGTTTTAATTAATAAAGATGATCAAAGATATATATATTAAAACAATAAAGTGAAGTACGTATTAATTTGATTCAGAGCAGAAGCAAAGTGGGTCTGAGAACAGATGGCAGACGGCAATCGCGATCGTAATTTTAATGACGATGTTTCTGAATTCCGGGGACCTATTCTATTTTTCATTAGCTAATTGACACGAAATGATTATCTAACGTCGTAACTTTGTGTCAGGCTAATCCGGAGTGCCGCGGCTCGGGAAGCCGCGTTTGATCTCGGCAAACGGCGGCTTCTGCTTCCATAGCAATTTAATTCATCAAGGTGGTGTAATTGAGCAGTGGGCCGCGCGCACGTGCGCAAAGCAGAGCAACTTGACCGCAACAAAATTAAGTCGCTCGTGTCGCTGCAAGGCGGCGGCGGGAGAAACGTCTCGCATTCAATTAGACGTTCAGTAATCCGGCTGCGGCGAGCTCCGATACCAATTACGGGGTTATTAGTGACGGTGGCGCGCTCGTGCCCAGCTCAGCCCGGTTATCCGTGATGGTACATGTTCCTTACAGTATTGTAATTATAACATTGTCTGACTAACTATTAGCTCTTTTATTACGCCCAAATATGGAAGTGTACGATAATTTTTTTTTCATAGAAGGCAATTTCAAATTAAAAGCTGCGGCTGGTACACACCTATTATTTTCGGGTATCACTCCAATTAAGGTTATCTATCCAAACGAATAAGTCTACCGAAAAATAATGTGTTTCCAATAACCTGATTGCGATAAGTATTGGGACACTCGTTATATTCATTAATTACTAAATAAAGCTATTCTATTTGTTACATACAGTATCATGCTGAGTCACTCGGCCGGTGTACGAGCTTCCCCAGATTGGAAGACGACGGCAGCAGAGGAGGTTATTTATTATTTACGGGGACAGTGAGGCAAGAGCGAATTCTGCGACACTCCCGCGAGGATCGCACGCTCGAGGCGTCGACAAACAAATTACGCGACAAAGCAATCAATTATAAGGACAAGAACGTAGCTATGGCTCTTGAATCGAACGCTACGTCAACAACAAGCTTTTAACGGCGTAGAGGTGTATCTAGCTTCGCGCAGACGATCCCGACTCTACCGCCATTTCGAGTAAAATTGTTTGCCCAACAGAATGGAACGTCGCAAATTGAGAGAAAAACATTTTAGACGGCAGCGAATTAGATTGTCGATCGAGAACAAAAGCTAATTTGGGGTGAATCGGAGTCGACGGGTCGGGAGTAGCAACAAGATTACGAGGATACCCGCGGCGGGCGAATGCCTTGTCGCCACCGCGGCTGACGTATCTTGAGCTAACGAGTTTATCTGCCCCGCGGGCTGCCACACTGACGATGCTCATCTCCTTTGCCATCAGCCGCTAAATGTAATCAATTTCAACTTAATATTTTTTTAAAACAACTGCTTAGAAAAACAATGTAAAATAAACCCTATTCTATTTCAATTTGTAGATATTATAATATAACTTCTTTAAATCCATGTATGAAGATTGGCATTCGAGATAACGGATTGCATTATTTCGTTTCAATTGTAATGTTTTCCAGTTGTTAAAGCTTACAGATTTAATGGAGAAAATTCAAAAACATGCAGAGAAAACCCCTAACATTAAATTAATTTGAAAAGCAACACGTGACCTTTTAATTAGTTTTAAAAAGTATTTAATGAAATAATATGTTTCGTGTAACTTTTGTATTTATAATATGTAAGTTATAGTTTTTATATAATATTTTTGATTATATACCTACAACGCTTGGGAACGGTTACAAGATTTTCATGAAAAGGTGGTTAAGGGCGAGGGCGGATCCCAGTTGGGCGGAGTCGCAGCCACGCCTACATAGCCCACGCCCGTCAGCAATACAACTTAAAATTGTTATAGCTAAAACTACCCGAATTAGTTAATTAATTATAATATACGTGAATTGACAAAATATTCCAATCAATTTTAACAAAAAAAAATTAAAAAGGTAAAGAAAAGTCTCACTATCCCTTATAAATAACTAAAAACTAACCAAATCATCTAAGCATAATCTTCTAAAAAGCCACCATAATCAGGCTTACAATAAACATTTGTGGGTTGGCTAAGCGCAGAAGTAAAAATATCTAAATACTATTTTCAAGAGAATAAACAATACTTTTATCATTGTACTTGATTCCCTCTAATGCTATTATTAATTTTTTTACAAAGCCAAGGCTTTTTTTTTAATTTTATCAGGTTTCACAAATAACTTTTAGACCGCTCGAACCTCTATCATGAAAAAAAGCTCAAGGTTTTCTGAGACTTTTGGCTTTAGGCTCTTAGTTTGGTCCGGATAAGATCCTGCTAGAACGCTAGGCTCGAGACGCTGGGAAAATCAAATGGCGGAAAAATCAATTCCCATAATTATTGCATTTCACTTTTTAAAATTAGTGGTTATTAATACGCAATGATAATAACAGATATTAAATAAAAAAATAATTTAATTGGATATGGTTAATAACTTTTTTAAAACAAGACACCAGTACACGATGCTGGAAAGTTGTAACCACTGATTATATCCGACTTGTATCAATTCCCAATTCTTGGTTTCTTAACATACAAAAGAAATCACTTGCTAAAAATATTACATGGCAAAGGTCACACCTCTTATCACACATGAGCCTATTAGACCTTGACTTACTGAAAAGCGGATAGAGATTGCACTGTCTATCTCGCTAGCGTTAAAAAGAAAAGAGTTTTGTTTAAAGGGTAATTGTACATACATTGTAATATAATGTATAACTGGGAATTTAGGACTAAAAATGCGGTGATTCTATCAAAACCTTGATATGTAAAACAAGTTGGACTAACAAGGTAACAATTGTCAATAATGATATTCCATAACATAGGTTTCAGTTTTGATGGAAATATAGAAAGTTTATTCGGAGTTTTAAAGGGTGTGTAAAGTTTCGTGGTGCAACAGCGCACAAGTCTACGTACTTTACTAATACAATTGTACTAGAAAGCACTGCTACAGCCTGCTCTTACATACGCTTTTTTTTAATGACGAACTACAGAGATTGGCCAGAGAAACTGACTGGCCTTGACTGCTTCACCGGATCGAGAGGTGCATAGCTCTTAGGTCACTTAGCCTGAACCTCTACCGCTAGTAACTCGTCACAAGGGTCCCCCCGGTGAGTGGTAACCTCGGCTTTGACGGTTACTAACTTACGCGTAAGTATTCCGATCCGAGGGCGCCCGATAGGGCCGAACCACGACTCGGTCGGTTGCTATTTCACGGATAATCTTAGGGACATTCAAAGGCTGAACTAACTTTGAGTGCCACTTCGGGCATACATACGTGTTGGCACAGACAACTACCGCGATATAACCTCAATACTTTATCCCATTTTACGGAAAACAATTACTCGATATGACATCATAAACTTTTACAGCATCCTCTCTCCACTGAGACAAAGTTTATAGCCCTTAGATCGGGTATCCTTGCCAATAACATATTTGATAAACCAGTTTCGATCAAATACCACCAAAAACGTCAGATTTTTTTATTTTGAAAATACAATTAAATATTGATTCAGTAATGCTAACGTTTATGTATCGCCTGACACTAATTGGATCTATCAAATCAACATAAAACATATAAAAAATAGGAATATCGGCGATATTCCTATTTTTATATAGCAGTCTTCGTAGTTTTATATTACAGGTATATCTATGTTAAATTCTAACGATCTAAGGTACGGTAAACGGTAACGGTTTCATTCCTAATCGAATTGTACCAAATTGTATGAATGTATGAATTTTAATGAATATCCGGAATATAGGTTTATAGCCCCGTTACCACATGGCACCACCACCTAAAGACTTGAGAAATGGTAGAGAAGAAAATTAATGGGACCTAACAAGGTGATAGAAGTCGAAAGATGTATGTACATGTCGTACACAGCATCACTGGGCTGCAGATAGTTTCGCTCTCGGTAAAAAGCAGATAACGATCTCTTCCTGTGTGTTTGTCCCGTTTAGATGATATAAGACGACAAGCTCGTTTTTTATACTTATTCTATATGATACACTTATATGTATCATATATTTCAAATGTACTTCTTAATATTTCTTTCTACAAATTGGATATTGGAATGAATGGATATCATGCCAATAAATTGCTCTATACAATGCGATACTGAAACTGCGCGATTGATTCCATACCGAAATAAATATTATATTAAGAAACAATACAGGGTCCTTTAAACATCGCTTTTAATCATTCACATGCTAAATAATTAATGCGTTGGCCTCATGCTAAACATTTAGAAAATACAAAAAAAATATATCGAAAGTACAAACACTAACATTATAAATGTGAATTGCTTTAAGTTTCAGAACCATGAACTTTGTTAGTACAATCTACAACGAGTATTAAATACAAGTGAACCGACAATTATCAGATACATAAATGTAGGTTTTCTTATCCGAGTGCCGAACCCTATAAAAAGTACGTGAGTACGTAGTCTGTATAGCCAAATATGTTTGCGGTGAAAAGCAGAGTCAATATGCTATATGGAAAGAAAAAAACAGTGTATGTTGGTGGAGTTGGTATTTATTGGTGGAAGTGGTGTGCTATGGTTGCGGGGGCGGGCGTGGCCGGACGATGCTTTTATCAAAATTAGCAGGCGCGCCCGCGCTGCGCGGCGCACCCCTCTCGTAAAACACCACCGTCATCACCGCATCGGACACATCGCCCTGGGAGCCGCACCTTGCTGTCGCTCCCTAACAACTTATACTTGGAGATATATTTCTGCGACTCGCGTTTTATAGCCGTATCGAAACACACGCATTATCGAGTTATTCCTATTTAATAACTCATAGTAGTACAGCATAATCCATCAACTTTATGAAGCAGGTACAATGAGGATTTATTTGAATCATGTTCAAGAAATAAAATAAAGCCACAAAATATATCAGTCAACGCACGGAAAAGTAATAATATACGCGTCTGCGCAATGATATTTAAATAACAAAAACTCTGTTGAAGAGGACTGCAATGAACTATAGATAACCATTTAGCTGGAGTGGGGTAAACAGGGACAGCAATCGCTAAACGAAAATATAATATTATAATCATATAAATAATATTAAATATGTAAGTAATATATAATCAGATAACAAAATTAGATAATAATTGTTCTTTATGTGTGTCGCTACTGATAAACAAAATGAAGGAAGAAAAGTTGTTATCAGTAAAACTGTAAATCACGAAATCTATGTGAGAATCCTACCAATAATAAAAGGTCAGAATGAGAACTCCATTGAAAGCCGTGACACGATGGCTAAAACTTTTAACCTGAGCTAATTCTCTGTCGCCGTTGAATAAGAATTAAAGTAGTCACGCCCGTGACCCAGACGAACGCGAATCATTTTAATTTGCATGCTCCAGGCATACACACATATTTAGACTGTATTAAAATTACATCTGAGTGGTCTCTCCTGATAGCCAGGCCCTACACATGATTTAGCCATGGGGGTAATTTGGTACGAAACACCTAGGCTTTAGTTATAGTAAGCCACTTACAAACACCAATATAAACGACGCATTACACGTGAACATGTTCACGAGTGACAAAAACCTACTTCAAATCAGTGACGGTTTAAACATTAGAAGAACTTCTACGTGGGGTCGCTCTATCCGGGGTATCAAAGTCATATTCTGGTGTCTATATTCTCTTTATTCATCCACATACGTGTCCGTGTCAGAAAGGAATACGGACTAACCTAGTCTTAGATTGTCATAAACCTACAGCAACCTCAATCGAAAAGTATTGTTTCCTACAATTTTTTGAAGTTTCCTGGTATACTTCGGAACATATGTCAACAAAACAAATATGAGTCCTAATTTAAAACAAGCTTTGTGAAACAAAAAGACAACACGATCAATTTAAAATCATGGTAATGCAACACGAGTGCATAAACATTAAAAAATATACAATCTGAAAACCTCTGTTTTTGAAGTCATATAAAAATATAACATATGTATTTTATTTGTCCACGTAATGTTTTGACTATTGAGCTGGGATAAAAATGGCCAAGAAGCAGCCACATAAAACGCTTAGGACAGAGCAGCCACTAATGCTGCTTGAATAGTAAATAACTTACACTCCAAAGCCGAAAAGCAGTGTAAGGATTTTTAGGGATCTACTTGTGACCACGATACATGCACATCAATATGCCGCGCACGTACAGACAATGTCTGTTAAATAGCCCCGAATAACAAACAATATTTTTTATAGAAATATGAACAAAACAGTCGGCCTGGGATCGATGATCATCTAAACATGCTCATTGTAATAGCTAAGCATACTAAAATAAATATTTATATGCAGTTTGTATTGTATTAATATATGCACCTACATATATCTGCTAACTGTTGTCGCGTCGTATAAAATAAATAAACAATACAAATAAGATATCACACCAAAGCACCAGTAGTTTAGAAAAACACGTCGTTAAATCTGTTCACATGTTTAATTTAAACGCTGTGACTGTGTTGGAAACTGACTTGCCCTTTTCGCAAGTGACGGTTTAAGCACCTTTGGTAAAAACGTCATAAACATCAAAGCAATATTTATTAGCAATCTCTAATAAGGTGGCATCATATCTAAAAATCATTTTACAAAAATACTATTTTATGTGCTTCTCATCATTACTGTTGTTTTTTGTTTCTCAAATGTTTGGTCCAATAATACCAATGTCACAGAGCACAGTATAGCGGCATGAAATATTTAATTTCGTCATAACAAACTGCCAAATTTCCTGTAGACGTTCGAATAGAATAGTAATGGTCCTAAATCGTCGGTCGCACTGTACCTATGGCACAATATGTTGGTCAAGCGGCGGAGACATATGTACTACATGTAGATGACCACATTATCATCTGTATGCGGGGTAACTCACATCGTTAAGTAGTAACTAGTGACTCAATAGCAGTTTCTAAACAGAAAACTCCTCCAATAATACACTTTTAAAGGCACAGTGTACGACGTCATAGGATGTTGTGATTTGTATACGCAAATCGGTATTATAAACAAGGACTGGAAAATGGAATTTCTTTCATTGATGTTTAAATTACAGCATTATCTGATGTTCGCACGACTGTATAAGTCTCACGCATATAAATATAATAACATAAATGTAACTTGTAGGTAATATTTCTTTCCGCAGTGTAGTCGCACGTCTTATATCTGTTTCCCGCATCTTCATAATAAGTGTAATTTTATGGCAGCTATCCAAGCCGCCTTCATACTGGTGAATGAAATAATATCACGGAAGAAATCGATTTGGCAAAATAAGTAGGCTGAGTAGAATATACCTAAGCATATCATTTTGCTGCAACTGTCTTGTGTAACGTGTGCATCCCAGTGGTACCTCATGTCTCTAGTTCTAAAGAACTGTTGAGGCCTCATAGTTATGTATAGTATTTACTTTCGTTGGTGTATACATATTAGTATGCCATCAGTACTTTATAAAACTAATGGACATAATATTCTTTAATTGCTGAGCACATGATTGCATGCAAGAAAGCTTTTACTTCGCGACGTTACTAACAGCATTGCAAAGTCAAAGGCTGATATGGATCATAAGTAAAACATCTCGATCGTTGTGGAGGATTCGAACTTATGTTTTTCATATTTAAAAAAAAATGAGTTTAGTTTTAAAAACAATTTTTTTTATAACCACGACTACTACTTGGTTTTAACAACTTAGTTTTATTTGATTTCAGTTGTCAAAAAACAAAATAAATTAAAATAGCCTTTATTTTTCTACTACAACAAAACCTAAGGTAAATCTAAATTATTCGGTAATTTGATTATAATTCTAATAAATTCTGTTAACATTATTTAAATAGTATATACTTTTTTAAACGATTGTTACAAGGACATTTTTATTAAACAAACTAAAATATCAATTAAAAGTACTTTAACTTATATGCTATAATGAAAGTCAAGAGGGAAAACTAGATTACAAAACTATATAGAACTATTAGGATAACATTTGTAAGCATGGTGAATATCCCATTAGTTCTATTGAACTACAGGTGTGGTGTAATATTGGGATGCACCCATCTAAACACGTTAAAAATATACCACAACTACGGTGATTTGTGTATAATGTTTGAAATACGTGAAAGTTTTAATGTTAATAAGCCGCATGAGCGGTCGCACATCGAAAACAAAGAAGGAAATTAAACATTAAGGATGCGAAGGTGGTGAAAATATGAATATATTACACAGCAATACGAGCGAAGTAATCGCACGCACGCAAGTAAACGGGGCCGCGCGCCTTACTACACAGGAATATTATTTGTAAAACCAATAATTCACCTACGTTCACTTTAATTTGGAGGCAATTTTCAAAATAATAAAATATGCCCTGCATAAAAGGAACGAGACGCGAAACATTTTGCATTATACGACGGAGAGTGGAAACGTATACTGTCAAAGTATATAAAAGTGGTAGTTGAGTTGTTGATATGGACATGTTGTTAATATAGGCATGAGAGCGTGAGAGCAGGAGGCGCCGGTAACGAGGGCGCGTAATGAAGTGGCACGTTAGGACCACCTCCGCTTCAATTTCCCGCTAACTGGACTCGTAACGCAACTACCTCCGGCCTCTGGCTACCCTTTACTAGTATACCTGTGTATACATAACGCACGAGATAACTTAAAAAATATTTTTTTGTTTCACAATTCGACTTAAAAATAGATACAAGCTAAAGGAAAAAACGTTTTTTTTATAAAAATATACATAAAGGGAGAATAGAACGTTTGGAAATAATGAAAAAAATAATGCTAGATTGGCAGATGAATAAATACAAAAAAAAATACAGACAGCACCCACTGTCCGCTATTAACCATTATTATTATATTATTGGTCCTAAATATGACAAGCGGTGAATCTTTTGTCATTACCTCCCTGGTATTAAAGCATTTTAAAACTTAATAAATCTAAAAAATTAAATGTTATTATGTACAACAGTAGGTTGGGATTCGAACCACTAACCATAAGATCGTAAAGTCTTAGCCAATATTCTGCTTATTACAGATGACTGGTGTTAATTAATTTCCTTTATAATTGAAATATTGAATAATTAATAATTCAAGTAAGAATTTAGAATTCATAATGACTAATCTCATGCAAATGTTTTGTCGAGATCTATTTAGCTCAAGTTGTACGAAAAATAGTTCAATGCACTGTCTACTAAATTGGGTTGAGACATTAATATTTTTACCAGTTTACATATATAATAATAATAAACTAAATCAGTTTTACTAACGAAAACCAAATCATGCAAGAATGAATGTAGGTTCGCGCTGCGGTGGCGGTGTCGGCGTAACGGTATCCATCGTCCTCTATCTTGTTCCGTAAGTGTTGAAAGAATCATTGAGTAATATACCAGGATAATATATAACGGTAGAATTTTTAAAAAAAAATACTGTGTTAGAATAGAGACCGTGTGACTGACGACACTGCCACGTCAATGTCAAAAACATCAGGAATTCATTAAAATATACAAGGGGAGAAGGCTTATGTATTGTATTCAAACAAAACCGACTTCCAATCGAATCAAACGTTAAAACGCTATAATACGCGGCCCTCTTTGTATATCCGAATTATCGTAGGAATATTACGATATCAAATTTAATCAGAATCTAACCAAACTCTCATCAAACTACCTTTGGAGTACATCACTTTCCAATAAAAAAAATACATTGAATTAGGTAAGCGTGATATTGAATTATTCATCCATTTTTGACGCACATACTTGATACTAATTAAACACATATAGTTTTCTCATAGATGACAGTGTCATAATTGGACCAAATTTAAATTTTAATGATTGGGACTACTTGGGGCACCAGCAAAAGAATCATCAAAATCGGATCATCCAGTCGAAAGTTATGAGGTAACAAACAAAAACATACAACAGCCACTGTAGCTTAGTGGCCAGGCGGTCGCCACAAGTTGCAGGCTACGCTAGAAACTAGAGTTAGATCCCCGGTGATTTTTAGGTGAAATCCGCCAACCCTAGCCAGCACTAGCACTTCAAGGCGCCTTATATCCTGGTACTCTCTGTACAGATACGGTCTGTGTCCAACAATGGCACATATTGAGGTAGAACATTATCATTATGATGTTCTACCATTTCATTACGAGCACGACAAAAAATCTCAAGTTTGGTCGATATATGTCTTTTTATGTCTTTCAGTTACAATAACTTGGGTAGGTGTCGAACCCAAAACACACGACTGAGATGTTTTGACCGTTAACATTTAGGATTTTATAATTGAAGGCTGAAAAACTATATGTTAAAGGTAATATTCAATTTGAAACAACTCGTAAAAAACGAGGTCTTCTTCAATCGGAAATAATTTGGGTTTAATGATACGATACAAATCTTGTTAAATAACTTCCAAGTCTATCAACAAGAACATCTGCGCGTTGAAACATTGGTTATTCTAACAGTATAATTAATAAAACAGTTAGCTTTTTCTTGACTGCCGTAAGAAGGACCGGAGATCTCTAACGGTACCATGAACTCATTTCATCGTTTTACCTAAAACTATATATTTTAACAGTAACAGTTATGCGAATTTAGAATGGTTTTAGATTTGGATATTCTATACGAAAATTAATTAAGGTATGATTGATGCCAAGTAAGGATAAAAACAATTATGTGGAGACAGTAAGATGGGCGAGGTGAATGTACGCACAAAGTGTGCCACGCGCCGGAGAAATACTTCGGAATGGATACCGTTAGTGGAACGCGGTCAGGCCAGCAGCGGTACCGGTGTTCGTGTCTGCATTACCACCACCACTTTACCAATCAACTGCCAGCGTATAAATGGTAAAAGTTCTTTCCGATTTTAACCATCGCTATCTGCGTTTTATATTTTGATAAAAAATATATCAGGTTTATTAATTGTTCGAACAAGGATGTGAATTTTCCATCTAGCTGTGGATGCAGCTCTTCCGAGCGTGGTAATCGGAGCGTTTCTAATACCCACGCTTTGACTCGGTTTCACCGCACGCTTCTTGCCTCTGTTCTTATTTATTCGTTTTGCGAAATCGTTTGAAATATGATATCGTTCCGTATAGTACAGCGAGACTCGTAAGCTCTCACGAAACTTCACACGGACTTCTTGCACCCTATTCAGTTGGTTATTGAATTCCACCGATTACGGTACACGGATTGAAAACAATATCGACTTACGAGGAGAAAGAAAATTGAAAAGCTATGTAAGATTTTTCAAGTGGAGGAGAAGCAACGTTATGTTAATGCGGGTGTTAAAGCGGACAAATGAATATTTTTCGCAATAATTATGTTGGCTGCAGCAGGTAAGGCGTGAATCCGCGATGCGGCGGGCGCAACAATTTGCATCACAAATGCGGGTGGCGACCACGGTGCCGAGCTCGCCCTTCGGCTGAGCGCGAACCACCCGTATCAGACAATGTCACAATCAACATCGCGCGGACGCTTTTTGGTTATCATGTGATTGCCGATTGTGGTACGCCATAATCGTCACCAGGATTTATTCAGTCAGTTTTTTGCTTTTGTCAATTCAATAGTCGCAGAAATTTTGAAGACGCTGACGTAGTGAAATCGAAAATAAAAAGCCCTTTGCTAAACACTACGACAATTTATTGCATAAACGTATCGTCTAAAATGGTAGTTCGTTCCCGAATGGCAAAGGTAATGCGAGTAAAAGCGGCTCGAGTTGAGAGGCGATGAATTAATAACGAACTTCTCCCGCGACGCGTGATGACGGCCAACAAGAGTAGCGCATTAGACGAGAACGGAACAAAAAAAAACGAAAATCTCTAGCTTAATTATTCTCGGTTACTTTTTTCAAGTTATGAGAAATTGATAACTTTATACTTAAGAAACAATCGCTTATGGTAATTTTTGTTTTTTTGCCTTGATAATATTTTGCAAAAAAACGTAAGTAAATAAACGGTTGTTGATATCAGCTCATATCGATTTTGAATACGAATTCGTTATTGATTATAAAAGCAAAAGTTGCTATTGAATTTTGGTACACAAAAACTATATCGAAATCACTCATCTCAGGGATAGCACAACTTTCCACAAAAGACCAGTCAATCACTCTCGTAACAAATGAA
Organism: Meandrusa payeni; assembly: GCA_029286785.1. NCBI lineage: Eukaryota > Metazoa > Arthropoda > Insecta > Lepidoptera > Papilionidae > Meandrusa > Meandrusa payeni. Next base: position 12,792,489 of record JAGSMX010000024.1, on the reverse strand, counting down.
GCCACATTTGTAAAACCCAAGTCAGGAATTTACACGTTGAAATATGACGACTATTTCGTGCAAACGATGCAATCACAGGCGGATTTAGAGGTTTTAGCTTGACCTTCCCAGATGGGCAAGACAGGTCAACGATGTAAAATATTTTATTAAGCACGATATTCTGCTGGAGTATACGACAAAGTTATTTGTAAAATATAAGACTACGGGTGGAATGAAGCAAGGCGTCGCGGGATAGGTCCTATATTGAAATAAATCCCCCGTGGAATGACTCTGTTCGAAATTAACCGGGGTGCCGTACGTGGCGTTAGGACGACGGAACGGGTGGTAAAACGGCTCTTAATTAAATCAAGTGACACGTCTCGTAGGTAACTTCAATCTCACGACCTCAATATAGTCGTGAATCAAGTGAACGAACACAGTCTTCTCTTTTGCCTCACTAAAATCAATAGTGTATTTTATATACGGTTCTGAATTTCAGTTACTGATTCTATTTCAAACTACAGTGTTATAGAATAATGCATTATATCACTATTTTATTACGAAAGAATGTGTTGAAATCCCGAATTATGAAGTGACGGGGATCCGATGTCCATCGTCCGTCTTATAACAACAACAGCCTTTAATAAATAATATCTGAATGCACACATATTTTCATTTACAGAATCAAAACCGTTATTTTGCTTGCCCTACATTAATCGTTATTAAAACGAAGCAACAAGTTTACTGTAATTTAAATCTAGTTCGTATAATAAGCATACAGTACTATTATCGCGATAAATAGGATTTATTCTGTACTTTTTTTTATATAAAGAATCCAGTACAAGAAAACGAAACGTTATAGAAATCAAAGTAATAATTATCAATGCAACTGACCTGATTTGTTAACCATATTGCACGGCAAAAAGTCTTACGTCTGACAAACAAAACATGACTATCTATGCATTAGCATTTTATAAACAATACAAGTAAAATTATGTGTATGCGCTTATGTTGAAAAGCACGGGGTACACAAGCGCCCGTAGTTACAGCCCGCAACAAAGATCTCGTGAAGTTGGGCTTAATAAGCCTCCACCCATGCGGGCACACGACTCGCAGAGCGTAGCGGCGTCACAATTTACGACAAATTTTCACCTTGTCTGAAAGGCGATGGTTATAAACGGTGTTTTATTAATAAAACAAATGTTATAATATTTTATATATGACTTTCTATACATTGAAATTAAATATTTAGAACAAAATGAAGTGCCATTGCTGATCAAGGACGTCCCACCCCATGTTAATAGGTTATTAAGGCATAGTAAAAAACGTTGCACCGATGAAATTTTTCTTGCCGTTTTAATTTTGCCCACATCGCTTACATAGAGATAATTGCTTCTGCAGTCAACAGTAACAATCAAATACACTACCAAAAATAAGTCCATCTGTAGTCAGCTTACATGTTACTGTGATATCGTATTTTAATAAAATTGAGAATACGCCGTAATAACACTACACTTTCACGTCTGACTAACCGCAGTTACTACTATGCTTATAAACAATTTAATTATGAAACCGATCTATTAGTCATATAAATTATCCTTCCATAATTACCAAATACGTCAAAGACTGGACACACAAAATTGTTGTACCAATTAACTAAAAGACTACTAAAATTACCAAATATACTACTGTGGAGCCAATAAATGTTCATTTTGTACACAATTGGTTTAGCAGACTTGGGGCCCTGATTCAAACCCTCGAATATTATCCAATTATCTGATATTAGAATGCAAATAGTACATTAGGTTTTTTGTGTCAGAAAGTGCAATGTTTGAAGTTAACAGTTATAAATTATATAGCAATGTTAAGGGTAGAGAGAATTAAAAGTGTAGAGGCCGAGGGGAAGTAACAATAAAAATGGAAGTAGGCGCTGCGGTTCGGGCCGGGAGCAAGTTATGCAGCGGTTTGCGATCGCACTCATTATTTCCATAACGAGCTCACGACAACCGGCGCCCGCTGCCGGCTGCTCCCTGCTCCCGGTCACAGCAATTAATTAACCGGCTAAACGATATCGTGTTTTACATTCTGATGTTTACGCAACTCTCTAGCCATAATGTCGCATCCCATCGGACAGAACTGCCCGCGTTCCAAATTAATTAATAAAATATTAACACGACCCACCACACTAAAAAATTTAAACAGTCATTATTGAGTTCCACTATGCTTCATACACCACTGCATATAAATTGCTCATTTGCATAAGAAAAAGTGAGAGTTAAATAATACCAGAGGCTGGAATAAATTTTGATTTATAGTAAAAAAAACAACAGCAAATAAGAGAATTAATTACACAATTTTGGGTTAAATTTTATCAAAAACTACTTAATGGACTACTTACCAAAATGAAAAAAGATTAAAACTCAGCTATAGTCGAGTATACGAGTCTAGTACAAAATTTCCGCATTTTGAATCATCTTTTTATTTTAGGACTTGTCATAAGTATTTTTAAACTTTCACGGTTCGACATCCAATCAGAATAATTACGAACATGTGTATTTTTTTTATATATGCAAAGGTTTCAAGAACAGATTCAACGACGAAGTTCTCACGTGGTTCGTTGTTTATATTCAGAAATTTGTATTGGTAATTTCGATAGAACATCCATGAATCACTCCAATCATCAACCGAACCATTCCTATGAATGAACTCCTTGGAATGGTATAGTTATGGTCGTAGTGAGTAGTGTGTCAAAGCTTCTATAAACACAACATGATAAAAGCAAGAGTAGACAGGTATATAACAGTCTACCCTTGGTTTACACGTGTCCACGGCCAGTACAACACTGCTAAAATAGAGTTACATACTTTATCTGATGTGTTTTTGAAGAATTAAGATGTCTCACAAATATTTATCTAAAATATGATCCTTCTCTCTTCAATAAAATTCAAAAACAACGTGTAGGAATATAAACAAAAATGTTTTTTGTTTTCTTACATAAAATGATAAACAAGAATACTTATGCTACAAGGTAAGTATACATAAAAGCGTACAAGTAAGACGAGTAAGTGAGCTATAAAAAGAAAAAAAGACAAATTTACTGTTCCTTGAGCTCATGAATCAATTCACTCGTAATCCAACTGGACTTGCTCTTGAACGCGGCCGTATTGTGATTATGAACTTGTTTAAAAACTAAGGTCGCAAAAACTCGAAACAGGTAGATATAAGTTTATTTCAACAAGGAGATTAATGAGCGTATAGAAATTTTCCTGCAAGCAATCCGAATACGCTTCTACGTGTCGTAACAGCTGGCAGGAGTTGTTACTTAAATTAGTTAACAATGACACATTTTGCTGGCAAACAAACGGTGAGGACTTCTAAATAGACCAAACGCTATTCTTGAACCACCACCGTCACGCCGGTGAGCGAGCGTACCGTCTGCTCCGTGAATCACACGCACACCTCAAGGTGATGCCGAATAGGAACGAGTGCACATCTCCCAATCAAGATTACTCCGTTAAACACATCATAATAGCGGTTGAACATTTTAAGAGTACGCAATTATCATTTTAATGCCGACTCGCGTGTCGTATAGTAAGACTTTGTATAATACGGTTCTTACTTTATTTTTGTTTTGTATGTTGATTTATGGGATAGATTTTTTTGTGACGAACCTACGTTGATAGGGCAGAGAAGGTGAACCCGAAATAGTTTCATCGGATTTGAAAGATGGTACAGCTCTTAAGTCGCATAGCCTGAACCTCTATAAGGCAACACGGCAATGGCCCCGAGAGGAGAATTCGGCTTGGTCGGTTACTCTAATAGCGTTAGAATACCGAAGGCGCCCGAAAGGGCCGAACCATGACTCGGCCGGTAGCTTTAATATCGGTAGACTATCAAGACATTCAAATTACGAACTTTAAATACAACTTCGGGAAGCGTTGACGCTGGAGGAAGAAGTCTATGGGAATGGAAATTAACTTAATAAAAGATTTTTTGCATCCGTTGTCGAACTGATGTGACTCAAACAGCTAGTAATCGATATGTCGTGTTTGAATAGTACACTACTAATGGACGGATCTGCACGTTTGTAGTTAAATTGCATTCCTACTGAGAACATTGACCCGAAGAGTGAAGCACGCGGAAGATCAAGCACCCACTGAGGGAAACAAGCATCAATTAAATGGATGTAAGGAAGCAATTAAATGAAGATGGTGGATGCCGATCTATATAAAACTTATACATGTCATGATACTATTATCGGTATGTTGAAACTAGCGAAGGGAAACTACCTGAAAAACTTGGGGTTAGAGATTATGTGCCGGGCCAGGATTCAATCGCCTACCAGATTTTTAACGAATTTTAGCAAAAGAAAATAAATGTTCCATGTTCAGGAGCCAGTTTGATCGCATAGGTTTAAGGCATTGGCTAAAAACCATATATTCTCTATATGGTTTTAATGAATCTTAATAAATAACTTTAGATAAATAAACGGGTAATTATTTCTTAAATACGTTTTCTCATAAATTTGATGACTTAATAGTTGTAATTAAATCGGATTCGTATATATCGATAGTTGTTAGACCCACTTCAAAAAAATACAAGGTTATATAATGTTGGGCTGTATGTTTTTTTTTAACTAGATGCGCCCCGCGGTGACAACCGGCGATTAAAAACTACCACCAACTATTTTTTTCTAACATTACGTAACAATATTAAGCCTTATTACATTAGCTAACGGTCGGTGAAAGTGCCGTCAAAGTTTTTTTTTTAACAACTAACATACATTTATATGCCATGTAGCAAAAATTTATTTGAATATTACACACAATCCAATTTTATTTATTAGCATAGATTATTGTATATTATAGCCTTAAATAAGCTATTAGACTTTCCGGTCTTGGAATCAGGTGTCAAATGATGAATAGAAATTACATATTTTAATAATGAATAAGACAACTTACTACTGCTAAAGGAAGACGCGCGAGGCGTGCAAGCGCATCGACCACTCTTGCGTGTTGCGTAACGCCAGACAGCACAGCACACTTAGGACATTGATCTTAAGCTTGAACTTGAAAGTGTTTAGAAGTGAGTGTCAAATAAAACAAATATCATAAGGATATAACAGCTCAACTTTCATGGCAGAAAACCGTAACATCATAAATTTTAAAGTAAAACATTTGTTGAGCATCCGTGACACGAGTATTATCTACGGGAAAATAATTTTCCAGCATGTCAGTATACCAAACGCTGCCCGGAAATTGTAGGAAATTGCAAGAGAAAATGAATCCGACGGTTTGAGAGGTCCGGCCGAAGCGAAACTTACGGAAGATAGGCATTTAGCTTTAAACAAAACTATATTTCCGGAAGATTTCGTTGGATATTTCAGGGGAACTATAAAAAAAACTGTTAGTGTATAGTACTGCGAAACATCAAATAAGTTTAATACCGACAATAGCGCACCCTGTCAGCCATTATGCAAAGTTGCAAGATGCTATTAGCAAATTCATAAGTAAAGTGTGTAAGGAATGTGCGAAGAGAAATAAAAAATGAACTGTAAAAATAAAGAGCTCCCCATCAATCACACGAACAGAGCCCGCGCTTCCGGACGCCGCCTGGCCGAGCGAAACATTTCTTTGAATAATGAATATACAGGTGGGTAGGTATCGTGCCCCGTAACTGGACGTGATATACGTCGTCGTCGGCCGCATGCATAATTTCACTTATTTTATGTGGTTAATTGTCGAAAATGACCGCCGGTGAAATATATTAGTGTTCCGACGCCAACACTGCTGGTGGCGGGTAATGTATTCTGCAGCTCGTACGCTCGCCTTACCCGCCGCATAACCTCAGTCTTTGCGTATCGGCCACCCTCCGCATGCCCAGTTTTTTTTTTTTTAAGGCAAAGTGGTTTGTATATGCCGTTTTATATTGATCCTTGCTATCGGGATACAGGGATCAAATATAAGAGCAAGTGTTTTGAGTTTAAGGTATTTGGTAGTTATTTATTTTGTTGTTTTTTGGGCTAAGATTGGAGTGTTTATGTGTTGTTGAATTTTTTAAGATTTCTGAAAATTTCTATTATATGTGTTGTAAATGTGCAGATTGTGGATTCTTTTGAATAATTTCTGTCAGATTGTATGGGTCAATTGCAAGGTTGTTAGAATTAATTATATGTTGAATTCTTGTTCTACTGAATTTTGGGCAATCTTTCATTAGGTGTTCTATAGTTTGGGGGGTAGTGTCGTCACATGGACATTTATCGTCCGGTATTATATGGAACCTTTTTAGGTACGTTTTGTGGAATCCATGATTGGTTAGCAGTTGGGTTATATGAAAGGTTGGGTTTATTTTTTGGAGGGTGGATGAGAGTGATTCGTAATTGGGACACCACGTTTTAAGGTAAAGACAGTTGATTGGTTTTTCATAGTAGTTTTTGGTTTCATTTTGTAGGTAATCTTGAAGTTTGTGTTTTGCAAAAGATATTGGGAATTGTTTGTAATCAGGCTCCTTTGCCAAGTTTACTGCTGCTTTTGCTGCTGTATCAGCCATTTCATTCCCTATTATATTGTGGTGGGCTTTGGTCCAGTATAGCTTTACGGTTTTGTTAACAGATATTGCAGTGGAGATGTTGTGATGAATTTTTATTGCTATTGGGTTTGTTGTATTAGGGTTGGTTATTTCGAGGAGGCTTGATTTGCTGTCAGAGTTGATTGTATGGTGGTTGTATTGGTTTTTGTTGATCCATTCGGTTGCTTTATAAATGGCGAATAGTTCAGCTTGATACACGGTGCATGCATCGTGTAGTTTAAACATTTCTGTTGTGTTTTGGTTTTCTGGGAGTAGGACTACCACGGCCGCTCCGACTCCCTTGTCGTTCTTGCTGCCATCGGTGTATATATTTGCTGTGGAGTTTGCGGCGTTGGTGTTTTCTATTTCTAGTTGATCGTTTATTTCGGTAAAGTTTATTTTTGGTCTTTGGCAGGATGCAGGAGTTGTATTGGTGCAGCAGGTATCTCAAGTTCTACAGAAGCTGGTAGGAATTCAGTTTGCGGGTTCGTTTGATGTTTTCTATTTCTGCCATCATTGTGATTTTGGCGTAAAGTGGGTTGGTTTGGGAGATAGCTATTGCATTTGAAGTACTTAGGGTTCTAAAGCCGCGGATCATTTTATAGCGAAGTTTCGTTGTAGGAAAGTAATCGTTTTGGACGCATATATACTTTAAAGCCGGGCTCCATATGCTTGCTGCATAGCAAACGATAGGCTCTATTACAGCTTGGTAAATTATTTTTATGTTTTCTGGATTTATTCCCCATGTAGGTTTTATGAATTTTGCGATTTTTGATATATTTTTGTGCTTTATTTATGGTGTGTTCTGCATGTTTAATGAAGTTTAGTCTGCTATCTATTATTATTCCTAAGTATTTGATTTTATTTGTGATTTCTAGTTTCTGGTTGTTCATTATGATATTTGCTTTGTGGGCTTTATTTGTGAAGGCAATTATTTGGGTTTTATGGGGTCCGAATTTAAGTTTTACAGAGCTTCCCCATTCTATGATGGTTTTATCGCACTATTGGTGATTCTTTCTAGCTGTTCTACGTTTCTTTCTGATGTTATTAGGAGAAGGTCGTCTGCAAATGCTTGTAAGTAGCAACCGGTGGGTAGCTCTATGTTAAGTAAGTCGTCCAGTATGAGGTTCCACAATAGGGTCCGCAGACGGAGCCTTGGATGCAACCTTGTGCATAGTTTTAGTAACAGAGCAGTTGTCTAGTTCAAGTTTTACTATTCGGTCTTGTACATAGTTTCGTAGTAGTTTAAATAAGTTTTTTGGGCAGTTTATTTTGTTAAGTCGATTGAATATTGCTGGCCACCAAGCATTATCAAATGCACCTTGGATGTCTAGTGATATGGCTATTGTTTGTTCTTTTTTACTTTTGGCTGTTTTTATTATTTCTATCGCGTTCTGAATTGCTTGTGTTGTTGATTTTTGTCTTCTGAAGCCGAATTGTTTTGGGTTCATCTGGTTGGTTTTATAAAGGTGGTGTGCTAGTCTATTTGTTATTAGTTTTTCTAGTGTCTTGCCGAATACATTTATGAGGCCTATGGGTCGGTAAGACGAGGTTTGATAGACGTTTTTGTTCGGTTTAGGAATTATTTTGATATATGCTACTTTCCAAGTATTTGGAAAGTAGCTTAATTGTAGACATCGGTTCATTATTGCAGTTATAACGTTTGGGAAAAGTTTTGTGGCTTGATAGCATATATCAGATGTTAGATGGTCTATGCCAGGGGATTTCTTAGGGTTCATTTCTTTTAGGATATTTATTATTTCTTCCGTGGTGAATGGTATATCTGGTGGTGTGTTCGGTATTTCTTTTGATTGTTTTAGGATTTTGAGTTGTTGAATGCTTGTTATTGGTTCGTTGTCCGGAAATATTTCATTTAGTAGTGTTTGTGCTGTTTCTTGAATTGTTTCAGTGTGTTTGCCTTTTGGTTATTAAGCTTGTTGGGGATGGTTTAGGGGGCGGTTTTATTAATCTGTTAGTGACGCTCCAGACGTCTTCTTTGTTTTGTCGGTTACAAAATTCTCTGAAATGATCTGATGATGCTTTTGAGATTGCTTTGGCATATTCAGTTTTTAGTTTGGTTTTTTCAAGAAGGGCGTCTGTCATTGGTTGTTTGGTACGTTTAAGTTGTTGTATTTTATGGTGGTTTTTAATTACTTTTCTTTTCTGCTCCTCAAGATCGTCATTCCACCAAACCGCGCGTTGCGGAGGACCTCGTTTTTTAGGTATTAGTTTGCTGCATGTATTTTGAATAGATTTTGTAAATTCTTCTATATATTGTTCTAATTGTGTTGTATTTAATTCTTCTATGTTGATTTCTGTGTTTATTTGTTCATTAATTTCTTTTTTAAATTTATCGATTATTTGTTCCCATTTCATATTTTGTGTGTTGTATTTGAAGGTGGATAGTTTTTTAGGTTTATTTAGGTTGTTTCTATTGATGGTTATTTCAAATGTTATGCCGTTATGGCTGGATGATGGGCTAGCATTGTCATTTATTGTCCAATCAGTGATGAGAGTAGGATTAGTTGAGAAAGTTAGGTCTATGATGGATTCCCTGTGTACATTATGGGTGACAGTTTCGAAGGTTGGTTTGGTTCCGGTGTTGCATATGTATAGGTTATTGTTGTTTGCAAGGTCAGCTACGGTATTTCCGCGGTGATTGGTCTTACGGGATCCCCACATTGGGTGCCACCCATTGAAATCTCCACAGAGTATACAGGTTGTGTTAGCTTTATCTTGTAGGAATTTTTCTATTTTATTCATTGTATTGTCCTGATCATTCCTTGGTTCAACGTAGCTGCTCAATAAGTACATCTTTTTTCCAGAAATTGTTAGTTGGACTATTGTTAAATTTGGGGTGGAGTATTCTGAAATACCCAGTGTGCCTGCAATGTTGTTTTTTACAAGTATACATGCTTTAGTATGTTGGTCTTTGGGGAATTGATATAATTTGTAATTTGGTTGACTGGTCATGTAGTTATTTTTTCCTATGTATGGTTCACTTATAAATATTATATCTATATTTTGGTTGGAAATGTATTTGAACATTTCGTGCGTTGCTGCGTATCCTCGGTCTAGGTTAATTTGGAGACATTTTATTTTATCTTGATTGTTTTGTGTTTTATTAGTTCGGTTATTGGCCATAGTCGGTTCTATTTTTGCAGCTTTCAATTTGTTTCTGTATGCGAGGGCAGCGTAGAGATGTCGGGCTGTGTCTGGTGTCTATATTTATGTTATTTTTGGTGCTATATGTTTTGCAGTTGAGGCAGGTGAGTTTCAGCATGTCTTTTTTGTGTGGGCAGTTTCTGAAGGAGTGCGTGGAGGATGCGCAGTGGGAGCAAGCTTCCTTTTCCTCTGTACAGTGCTTTTTTGTGTGTCCAAACTGGAGGCATCTAAAGCACTGCAGGAATGCTGGATAGTCGTCCACATGAACGCTGATGGTCTATGTTGATTTGTCCCTGCTGGATAATCACTCTCCACATTGCCGGGGTAGTCATGAAGACAGCGTTGTATAGATTTTGTTTTGTTGTTCCTTACGAATCTGAAGGTTAGGTCTTCTGAGGTTTTGGTGCTATTTTGATTGCCGGATTTTGGTTGGTTAGGATTTCTTTTAGTTCTATAGGTTTTGTGTCATTGTGTATTCCTTTTAGGATGAACATAGGTTTAAGTTTTTTAGCGATCTCAGCGGTCACAAGGCTTGTTGGTTGATTAACTGTTTTCAGGACTTCGTCTCTTTGCTGATGGTTATCGAATTCGACTCTAAGTTTATTGTTTGACACTGGTTTAACTTGTACTGGGGCGAAGGTCATTGTTTTGAATTGGATACTTTTCTTCCAAGCATCATTGGTGTCTTGTGTAGTTTTGGCTGGTTGCTTGGTTGCTATTATGATGGCTGGTTTGGTGGTAGGGATGTTATTTTGATCTATTGGTTTGCGCTGTTTTAGCACTTGAGAGAAGGACATCGGCAGTGGGGTAATTAACTGATCTTTCTGTTGAGGTGCTAGGTTTGATGATGGGAGGCTCAGTTTTGCAAACTCTTCTTTAATGGTTGAGCTGATTAGTGTTGCAGTTTTCTTCTCTACAGAAGCCGTTAAGAGAGCTTTGCAGTACTAGCTTGGTCTTGCAGGTGTTGGGATAGAGCCTAATAGCATCTAGCGATTTTTTGATATTATCTTTATTGGTTTTGGTGACGCTTTTGTTGGTGCCTAGGTTTTTGATGATAATTTTGATGTTTGTGTTTATTTTGGGCATAATCTCGGTGTCATTGTCTAAGGGAATGTACGACAAAGCCTCCTCACAGTCATCGTCAGACAAGACAGCCTGTAGAGACTCTTGAGGAGTCCCTGTAGCATTTCCGAGGCCTCCAGGGTCGTCTGGAAGAGTTTGTGTCGGATTTGACATTTTTACAGGGCAAAAGGTGGTGAGATGTATAGGAGTTTACGTTAGTAATGTCCTCTGGGAGGGCGGGCAGGCGATTTTTTGCTGAAAACGTGCGATTTTTGACGAAATTTCGATGGAGGGGCAGTTGTGGTCTGTATCTGTGTGTTGGAAGGAAAAACGGGGAGAAAATCAATATTTTGGGGGTCGATTCTAGTTTGAGATTACGTAAAAAATTTGCAAGTAGAGAAATTTAATAAAATTTTTCCCATGAAAAGATAGGGGCAGAGCTACGAACAAGAAAATATAACTATGAGAACTGTGAATCTAGAATTCAGGAAGATATGACGAAAAATGTGCAATATTTGAACTTTTATTATTTTAAAATTTTTACTGATGGAGCTGGGAGTATTCAGAAGGACAAGAGACAACAAGCAGAACGAAAACGAGAAGAGTTTGGTGCAGAAAAAGTGAATTTCGTACGAGTAACTTGTATACAATTTGCGGCGCTTAGGTACTCTCGCGGCTTTACCTTATAGAGAGCTATGACGTATTTGTATGGGGACTTGATATAGCAATTTTTGCTGAAAACGTGCGATTTTTGACGAAATTTCGATGGAGGGGCAGTTGTGGTCTGTATCTGTGTGTTGAAGCGAAAAACGGGGAGAAAATCAATATTTTGGGGGTCGATTCTAGTTTGAGATTACGTAAAAAATTTTGCAAGTAGAGAAATTTAATAAAATTTTCCCATGAAAAGATAGGGGGCAGAGCTACGAACAAGAAAATATAACTATGAGAACTGTGAATCTAGAATTCAGGAAGATATGACGAAAAATGTGCAATATTTGGACTTTTATTATTTTAAAATTTTTACTGATGGAGCTGGGAGTATTCAGAAGGACAAGAGACAACAAGCAGAACGAAAACGAGAAGAGTTTGGTGCAGAAAAAGTGAATTTCGTACGAGCAACTTGTATACAATTTGCGGCGCTTAGGTACTCTCGCGGCTTTACCTTATAGAGAGCTATGACGTATTTGTATGGGGACTTGATATAGCAATTTTTTGCCGAAAACGTGCGATTTTTGACGAAATTTCGATGGAGGGGGCAGTTGTGGGTCTGTATCTGTGTGTTGAAGCGAAAAAACGGGGAGAAAATCAATATTTTGGGGGGGTCGATTCTAGTTTGAGATTACGTAAAAAATTTTGCAAGTAGAGAAATTTAATAAAATTTTCCCATGAAAAGATAGGGGGCAGAGCTACGAACAAGAAAATATAACTATGAGAACTGTGAATCTAGAATTCAGGAAGATATGACGAAAAATGTGCAATATTTGGACTTGTATTATTTTTAAAATTTTTACTGATGGAGCTGGGAGTATTCAGAAGGACAAGAGACAACAAGCAGAACGAAAACGAGAAGAGTTTGGTGCAGAAAAAGTGAATTTCGTACGAGTCCCGCATGCCCAGTTGAACAAGGCAAAACAATTAACACAAGTGTAAGAGTAAAACTATTATTAATATAGTGTATATAACACATGCATGGATCTCGTATCATAGGAAAAGTGTACAAAAAATACGATTCAAGGCCATATTTTACGTTTTATCATAGTATAATAAACACTGAAGTTGAAGGTTAGTCGGCGGTAGGTGAAGTGCATCGGGTGGAATCGCGCGCGTCTACAGTACCGCTGCATTACAATTTTTCAGAGCAGACACAGGCGACAGGGCATAACAAAAGAGCTAGGAAGGCGCAAATAAACGAGCGCTGCGGCAAGCGGGCGGATTGCACGCGTGAGGCCCCCCGCCTCGTCCTAATGTCTAATGTTTAAGCTACGTCTTTACAGCCAGTTTCACTTTACTATCAACATATATTTCTATGCGAAGCTTTTATCTCTCTGCACGACACAATGTATCGCTTTTATAGGAATTTGAAACATACGTAGTGTCCCGTATTTCAACGTCCAATGGTAAAAGGGTGGTAGATGACTGATACCTTTATAGTATTTATATATTTTGATTTATAAAGTTATGGCTCATCTCTATCAATACTGTGATACACACTAGTGGCTGACCGAAGTAGACTGTTCAGATTCTTGCGTATAAAAAAAAACACTACTAATAATAATTACCCATAAATTGTAAGTCGCGGGCCCCCGTATAGTTGAAGTCCACAAACGGAGGCAACTCAGAAGGACTTTAAGTAAACCGCTATTTGTTTGTCACGAATTAAAGACAAGTTTTAAATAGTTTACAGATTGAGCACAATTTTTGTTAACATTTATGTTATTTTTTGACCGTAACAGTTTCATCTGATTTGGGAGGTGGCAGAGCTCTTTGTTCGCTTAGCATGAACTTCTATTACGAATACCCCAGACTCCTGAAACGTTACTTGAATCGCGTAAGTGTTCTAATGCGATCCGATGTCGATATTTCAAAACCTGTATGATTAACAAGAATAAATACAGTTCCAAAATTCAATCTGTGTAATGCAAGTTTTGCGATAAAAGAAGTCTCAAAAAGCTAGACGAGCAGAAGTGATATAGAAGTTATTCCGGGGTGCAGCGATGAATGCGGAGAGATCGGGCGCACGATACGCCGGCCGGCAGGTGGACCGCGCGACCCTTGCAATCGCGGATATTCATCAGCCGGAATACCGCAAGCGACGGCTTGTGTATCTATCTCTCTACACCTTTACGCCAAATTGAAATATCAACCTTTAGAAATTTGCTTGCTCACTAAACATTCTGAGCTTGCACTACTACTATTGCTACACCGAAAATCCGAACTCCGAACTTATAAACATTAAATAAGTAAATCTATAAAAATGAACTGTTAGTTCTACTGTTGTTATTATGGTGTATAATTTTAATGTGATGAAATTAAAATTATATTAAAGTGTTTAAATATATATTTATTTATATTTATAGCCTTTTAATTATATCCCGCTGCTGGTCACAAGCCTTCTCTGTAAAAGGAGCATAAGGGCATAGTCCGCCACGCGGCCCTAATGCGGAGTGGCAAACTTCACATGTCTTAGAAAAATGTTTTAAGACATGTAGGTTTCTTCACGATGTTTTCCTTCACCGCCGAGCGCATGGTAAAAATATACATACATAAATAATAGGCAAAATTGTTTAATTACTACTACGTTGAAAAATATAGATTTTGATTTTACGTAAATATCTTACCTAACTCGGAGACCTAATTAACAAAAAATCTATTTTAGGAGTATTCGGAGTATTAAGAGGATTTACTAGTTACATTATAAATAAAGTTTGATTAACTATGCGTTTTACTTACGCTCTAACTTGGTTCGAATCTCAACCGGTTAGAATAAATCTAATTAACTCCCGTTTTTCGATATACAGTTGCCGTTGTACGTCAAATGACGTGGTCATTTCACACGGCACCTAATAAGATAAAAGCAAATAGCTATTGTAATCATTTTACTCGGGACGACATATTAATTTTAACTAAAAAATTCTCGATATATAAGACTTCAACGCTTCAAGAGAGCGGTACTTGTGGGTTAGTTTTAATGTATTCCACTTGGTAATGACAAATCTTTAGAAAAAAATAGTGAGACTAATTTTTTATTATTTACTGTAAAAAGTAATAGAGGAATTGACATGATACTTATACAAATAGCTGCAGCGTAGTTTAAAAAAAAAGGTTTTGGTAAGTAATAAATTACTAATTACTTATCTCCTAAACTAATTGATTTGATTTTAAAATAAAAAAAATGGTGTACAGTCGTTGTATCCGATTGACATATACATAAATTTAATGTTTAGTTACAATTTGGAAATAAGTCAATTATAAGTTAAAATAAGCCAAAGTGAAAGGAGAGCGGATTTCTACTAACATAATAAACATGCACACTTTTCAACCGACTTCAAAAAGAGGAGGTTCTCAATTCGTCTGTATTTTTTTTATGTTTACTTCATAACTTCATCTTTTATTTGATTATTTTTGAAAACCATATAATTATTAAATTTGCATAAATTATGTGCGCCATAAACGAATTACTCAATATCACGCCAAAGGATTTCGATGATTAATTTTAATTGGAAAGGATAAACTTTTAAACTAGTTTGATTAAACCTTGGTTACGTTCCGATAAAGTTTGACATCGTAATATTCCTACGATAATTCGGAAATACAAAAAGAGTCGTATAACGATTTGAAGTCGGTTTTTGTTTTTACTCGTAAATACACTTGTTTACCCTAAGGCTTTCGGCACTTCAGCGGATTCATCACACAATCACGATTGTCATACTGTTTAGTACGCACTTCATTTTGCACATTTTTGGATAAAAATATTATATGTATAAGAGCTTTTAAAGTCTGGGAAAAATTTAAATAATCGATTTATTTTGTTCTTTTATATCCTATAAAAAGCAAACATCGTGAGTACGTGTGATAAAACATCAAAAAGAAATATGCGATTGGGTGACTCATTGAAGTTACAAATAAATAATCGCTCCTGTGTTATACGAACATAAGGACCCTTAATGTTTATAAAACGGCTGGTTAACACTTCCCATTGGTTACATCCGTAGTCTTGTAATATAAACCTTGACGAAAGGAAGAAAATGCGGAAACATGCTGCAATTCTTGACATTTCCTACAGAATTTAACGTTTTTAATGCTGTTCATATTTAAAGCTTTTTACGTGGAAATTATAAATGCAATCAAAATTTAGTTTTGTAAGATTTATTTTGCTGACTATACCATAAAAGGTTGCTACAAGTTGTAAGCTGTTTACATCACGTAACAATATATTGGTCATTTATTACCGGTGTAGAAAATAATATAATCATGTTGAGGTAGAAGACGATATGACTTTTAGGACAAATCTTAAAAAATAATGTTATGATCAGTGTGTGTGTGTGTGTGTTATCTACGTGTTGTTATTGTTACCTAAGATAGTTATTTTCGTAGTGACGTAGCGTTTACAAAAGTTTGTTTATTATGGAAAAGAATGCCATCAGAGCAAATGTTTTCGCTATTATTAATATCGATTCCCTTACAATTTGCAACTTAAGGTCTTTCCCCGCGGCGGCGGCAGCGGTGACAGATGTGGTCACGGGAGACAGCCACTGATGCAGGTTAATGTAACGTTTTGGTAAGAGTTTGAGGGAAACATCCGCTTGTGCATAGGCGCGCTCGAGACACGCGGCGGTCGCGCCGTCGAGGGCGAGGGCCGGCTCGAGCAGGGCGCCACCACCCTCGAGCACCACCATGTTCGCGGCGGCTCCGGTCACTGAACGCTAGTCGCACCACACTCGAGTCACTTCACAGGCAGACGCGAGTGCAAGCTACATGTCGGGCGCGCGGTGCGTGGCGCCGTGACGGCGAGAGTCGCGGAACTGCCGCGGCGCACACCTGCCGCCGCCGCCCCCCGCACGCCCGCGCCCGCCGCCCCGCTTCGCCCGCCGCCCACCGGCTCGTCAACAAACACCGTTGCTGCAGCGGTCGCCCTGCATCCACTAAACCGAAGCAATCTCTACTTTCGTCCCACTTTCACGTTCAAAATACAGGCTATCCGGCCAACTCTTCGATAATGCGAACATATTAAGTAAATCAACACGAATACTAGAATTCAAGATAAGTTTAAAAGAAGTTTGTAGACTACTGAAAGAAGCATAACATTCCTGAATTACAAATACAATCAGATAAGACACACAGACAGGTAGGCCAGAGATAGTTTACTATAAACATCTTTTGATGGCATAAATTTAATTCGTCTCAATTCATTCATCCTTTATATACAGGTGCTAACAGTACCAAAATATAGTTGTACATTATATTTAGAGTTGAATATAATACATAGAGTATGACATACTCCAACTAGTTTTGTGTTTCGCGCATGTCAGTGATAGCTGGTATCACTGACATATGCGCAAAAACCAAACAACTTTGTGGATAACCAGTACGCCAGTCCTAATGTACATTTCTGGCTCTCTGTAATGGAGTATGGAGTGTCATTCACGCTGTTTCGTACATTTTGTTTTTTCCTAACGTATTATCTGTAATTGCAAGTGTACACTTTCCCTTTAAAAAATATGGAATAGAAATTATCTCTACTCCCATACTTATTACTTCTTATAAACGAATTTTTTTCTTTTATCTCTATCCTCACTCTCCGATGAAGAAGCCGTTTGGCACTGTTCTTTTAAATCTATAGATTAATTTTTAACAGCACTGCAAACATTACTACAAAAGCTATTACTACTCATTAACACATTTTGCACAATTGCACTGTTTGTGTAATTTTTCTCATTTTTTTTGATAACAAATGTAATAACACCTCTTTCCAATATCATTTATTAAAATAGTTCCCTTCAATAATTGAATTTTTGTAAATATAAATTATTAAGTAAATATAAATATATAATAAGCTATTCTACTTGATATATCTTAGGATTAGGAAACTATTTACGAGTTATAATTCAATTGCTTGTTTATTTACGTCTTATAAATACTTTATAAATCTTAATATATATAAATATCTTATAAATCATTGTCCATAAATTAATGGTTGTACGCAGTTCTAAAAGAAAAATTTATGAATTGATTTCATACGAAAATAAATTTAACTAACTGTTAAGTTTCATGTTAAGTGACAGGTTAATGATAAAAACGCATGGAGAAATTTGAGGACAATACAATTAATGTGTATATACATTTAAGGATGGTTTATTTGGTTTTATTGAATAATTCGTGAATCTAGTACCCCTATAGTAAAACAAATATAACGAAAGGAAAAACATGTGAGATTGTAACTTGAATCCAATTTAAAACAATGTCCCCGAGAGGAATAGGACGATAAAACTTGTGAAAAAGTGGGATTCCATCATAACAATGGAACTTTTTCTTATTTCCTATCGAGCTATTAAATTAGAACTCCAAAATGGGATAAGGATGGTACTGCTACGTCCGAAAAAATATAATATTTATATACAACATGTTTTGGAGACAACAGCCAAACGAGCTGAACAAGAATTCGTAAAGAATTTGGTAGCAACTGCAGAAAATAATTTGCTATAAACACCGGTATTAATAGACGCGAGACAATAAGCCACCCCTAGCAACTTCTAGGCAGGAAGCTAATGTTCCACGGCACGCGAGCCGCGTCGTCGCACCCCCGACCTCGAAACGCAGACACTGTTTGCATGTAACGTTGTGTGGGTAAATAAATCGCAGCATTCATTAAAATTCAAGTACTATTACAATTTTGAAAAGTTCTTAATTATCAAATAAGTTGTGCTTAAAAATAGTGCTTGTTCATATAGCAATGGAACTCTCTGCCGATATCAGTCTTTCCGGCCTATTACAATCTTTAAGGTCAATGTGACTAGACACCTTCTAAGATCACGTGTACCATCCATAGACTTCATCTTCGACTTCTAAGCGAGATGGAAGCTAAACGTGAGCTTATTTTATACAAAAAAAAATTAATTCCTTCTGATCAAGAACGACTTTTTACTACCCGATAACATTAAAGGACACAAATTGATACGATGTTTTGTATTGCCTGTCATATTAAATTGAAAAAAGAATTAATTTGCGAATTCGTGTTCTGACATGAAACCGGAATACAACATCCGGTTAATAGAACTTGAAACATGAACCACGGAGAAAACCTGAATCTCAGGAGACAATAGTAAATTAAAAGTGATTATAAAATCTGATTCCAATTGGTCAACCAAAAAAAGTTAACCAAATCCGATTGGTAAGAACCAAGGAACTAACGGGATGGTTAGACGAAAACTAACCCACATAATATAACATACTTATTTAAAAAAAAAGACATTTGATTGATAGATCGTAGCTTTGACACGTCACAGCTTATGATAAATGCACAATGGATACTTTAAAATAATCGCAAACGACCGAAACAATAGCTCAATCCTGGTCAAATATTGGAACAAAGTACAACAGCAAAATTCGCCCCATTCACTCCAAATAATAGTTGGTCAAAGGAATGATGTTGGTCAATAATGGTGGACAATGTCCACAAAGATGTACCAAGGATAGAACCTTTAGAGAAACAACTTCAACGCATTAATCCATCCTCACCATGATTGCTCTATGATTATGAACGTAATCTATACTGCTTGAACAAGTCTACATACGTAGTTAGAAATCATCACACATACAATAAGAAATAATATTTTATTTTATTTTATAAATATATTTGTGGTAATAAAACATCGCACAGTAGGAAAAGTTAAGAATACAAAGCATCAATTATTCTAAAATTTAAAGGATTTTAGGAAGTGGAGCGTCAAGACAGCACGGCTGACGGCCCGTCAGTCGCCTGAACACAATTAACTTTCTTTTTCACAGTATTGTCAAGGCGGGACATTATAATTAATGAGCTTTGTAATTATTTCGATTGCGTTTTTGATTTGTTTTGTAATAGATTAAATTATAATCAATGATATTGTATAACTTTGTTCAAATATTATTAACACTTTCTTCATTCCAATACAGAATAAATATTTATAATTTTCACAAAAAAATAAATTTTATATTGAATTTTAAAGCCGCATAAGATACAAAATAAATCAAGTTATTACACAAATATCCTTCCGAAAATCAATCTGTATATATACACCCGCTGTGAAGTAGAGACAATACTATAAGTACAATGAAAATTACAATAAGTATTAATTGTGATGCTCCTACGGATTTTCTTTACTAATATGACACGACTACAGATGTTCAGATGTTTTAGGAAGGCATTATAAGTCAAGATCTTAGGTTCGATACCATCTTTAAAAAGAAAAGTAGTTAGATTTTCCTGTTGGGATATCGAATTGACCGAGGTACTTTCATATAGCTGTGGATTGGCTCAATTATTCACACAACATAACCTCGCCTGCCGCATCATCCGCTTGCTGCCAAATTAAAAGTAAATAACGAAATCAAAACAAGCGGGCACGGTCCGCGAGGGACTCGCAAACCTTTTACCGCTGTCATGTAAACAACTGAAGCTAACCACACTTTATCATTTTATCGGCTATTTGCCAATGCAGATAAAGAAGAGCTGTAATACACTCTGCATGAAGGCTAAATTAAAACGATAAAAAAGCTTCATCGTAATGAACCTTCTGGACCACTAACATGATAGCAATAGCCACATTTATTTTAATTGCAGCTCTTTATAGTGAAAGCTTGGAAAAAAAATTAAAAATGGATATTGATAAAGCGAACAGTGCCTTACTGTTTGATGCCCACAATAAACGATGGAAAACAGCTAGAGCCAAAGCGCTACACTCAACGCAGAGCAATTTCGAAGAACAATGAACCAGGATGAATAGTGGCGCAAAGTAAAAAGTCTATTTACATCATATGCACATTTCCTACGGTAAAATGTACAAAACTGAAAAATTCAAAAACTCCACGTATAAACAAACAAACAGCCGTTGTCGACAAGACCGTTTTGTCGAATCAAATGTTTATAGTAGATAACACAAAACGTACACACAAGCCGAAGACGCTGTGGCATCATTAGCGACAACATCAGGTGCTATACACACTACTGCGTCAGGTAAGACAGGGAGACAGTAACGAGCGGCCCCAGCGTCATCGTGCGGTAAGAGAGTAGGCCCTCGTGGCGAAAATTGTCACACGGCAAACTATGTCACGGGTTGTATCATTATTTTGACATGAATGTCGGCGACGTGACATCTAGCAATAGAATAAGGTAAAGCCGACAGTGTCCACAATAAGCAAAAATTAATAATAACCAAAGTGTTTTTGTTTGCGGGAGCAATATTAAAAATTATACTGTAATTAAAGCGTAGTTGATATAAATACATTTCTCAATGTCTATGGACGTTGTTCTCGCGTATTATTTGTAATCCCTACATCAAAAATGGTAGGAATGTGAAAATTTCATTAATAGAAAAGTCTAGATATTTTTAATTTCTTTTTAATGTCATGTAATCTTTATAATTAATATGTTTCTCGCAAAAATTTAGTCCATTCCTGCCGATTCGGCTGTCTGACAAATTTTATATTATTTTATAAATGAATGGTTTATTGGATAAAAAAATCTAAATCGTATCGTATTTTATATCGAAAGAAAACGTAAAAATGCAATGTAGGAAGTCTTGACCAGAAAATGGCAGTGTATAGAGTTGAACGTCCGAGGAGAGCATCAGAGCGTAGTGCACACACGAGGTGTGCGCCTCCATCTTGTAATGATTCATTCAAATAATTGTAATACGTGCAAACGCGTATTATCTTATAAATCAATAAATTGCACATCTGCAAGTCGAGGGCACTTGCGGATAAGCGGAAATGGCATTACAAATGATTTTTCAATTTACGTGCCTCTAATCACAAACAGAAAGTCGCTATATGTGTGCGTACAACAGCTACGCTAATGAATTCTCATTTATGTTAACAATGAGGCAGTCTATGAAGGGCAACTAAACAGATTTAGGTGACAAAGCGTTTTATACACAACAAAACCCGCCGATTTGAAAGAACAATTACGCGAGTCAAAGCAGGTATCTTGTAAAAGCGCGGCGAGATATAACAAATCGCTAACGCAACAAAAGAGGCTTTCTCGCGGCCATTACGACGGGATGCATAGTGGAGAACGAGGCGAGTGCGGCTGAGCGGGCGGCGGCCCGGCGTGGGGCGATTAGCGTATGCGGCGCGGCACAGGCGGCGCTCCCGAGGGACGGGCCCAATTTACGATTGCCGCAAAGAATATCTTCGACGTGGAGTCTTGCGAGACACCAGTGACCACAGAACGACCGACCATTGCTATACGAGTACACACTGCAATGACATTGATATTTTATTTCGGATTTCGAATAGGAGAAAAATAGGACAAACACATTTAGTAAGTAGCCGTGTGGAGACGTGGCGGAGGACACGGGGCGGCGCGAAAGCCGTAATAAGGGCTACCATAAAACGTTACATTAGGTAAGAGCGGCTTCTGGGGCAGCTATAAATATCTCCGTTCGGAAGTACGGACAAAGTCCCGCGGGAGGACGTCGCACTGCCGGCGGTCGGGCGGCCGTGAACGTGTTCACGAATAAAAACATATCTCACCTCACGTGCTGCTTTCCTTCTCAATTCTATACTTCCTAAACTAATCAATATTGCTTTAGTTTTAAGTAACGTCTTCTCGTCATATTACGTATGCCCTGGACAGAATGTAACGGTTGAAAGATTAAACGTATGTAGGTACATGTGACCAAATCTTATTGTGGTAAAATATCTCAATTTACAAGATATTGTGCATTCACATGTAATTAACGTGCAATACGGGTATTATAATATCAATCATAAGATATTGAAAGACGTGTCTCTATTATGTAAATAGTTAGAGCATTGTCGAGTATATCCACACTATTTAATAAAACTTAATAATAATAAATAAAAATTGTCTGCTCAAGAAAAATTTTAGTTTAATATGTGTGTATAAAAATTTGTCGGTGTTATTTTTTATTAATGGCATAAAGAGTACCGTCACTCTCGAACTCAATTTGACTTGTACTCAAAATACTCAATATAATATGTTCATTGGACTTAGACCTAAATGATGTAATTAAAATACACAGGCATAGACTAAATACGGGCGTGCTTATTATTTGATTTTTTATTAATTTTAGTACTGGTAAAAAATTACTATTAAAAAAAAACATGCAGTCAAGAAAAATAAAAACAAAATAATGTAGGTTAGTTAGCTTGCTCGTATCTCTAATGATAATGAAAATGGGAGCGATTCTCTATATAGACTGGTTACGCGACTTTCGCGAGAGAAATCTTCTAGTTTCACTTGTCGGTGTAAGTGAAACTGGGCTTTGCATTTAACCATGAACCACGTTGTTTACCAGCAACGTAACTTGGCACGATTGTTGCTTAACCATCGAGTGTCATAGACAATTGTCAATTTGTCTCGTGTGGCCCACTCAGTTATATATGCTGAGGTATAATATAATTAATAGGTAATCGTCATGTTTACAATACGCCCCAGGGACATTTGTAAAATGATAAAAAATCTCACATTTAATAACATATGCGATAAATTTAAATCAACAGCTTGAAAGTACGGCCTAAATAAGAGTAATCTAATTAAATGAACTAAGTAAATTAAACTGGGAATTTGAACAGTAAAATATTAATCGCTGTCAGCGGAATCTTGAGCGTAATGTTTTAACTGAAAGCGAGCAAGCTCTCTCGCACGACTTGAATAAGTCAAAATCATCAAATCACCTTAGTAAAACAAGAAAGTAAACAGAGGGAGACCCTCAAATTGCTTGCGTTATTAGACATACCGTAAAAGTTTAGAGCGCGCTTAGTTTACAGAGGTAAGCCTCGAGGTTGTGTAGGTGAGTTTGTTTTAGACGACCATGTCAACAGCGCATAGCCGAATAAAGGACCTGGGACGAATACAATTACATAATATTTATGAAGTCGTTATAATTATTAAAGGACTCGCATATAACGCGCTTCAAAAACTTAAAAATGTGACAACCTCGGTTACTTTTATTTTCTCTTCCATATTTCTTTTCCTTGCCTTCTCCTATTTTCTACAGATATTCTCTGCCATGTGAAAACAAGCTGAGAAGAAAAGCTATCCACTATTTGTAAAATTATTTTAATTAATTGAAACTTAATCCAGGGTGATCGTGTCGTCGAATTCAAATTTAAGCAACAAAACAATTGAACCTATAATATTACGAGTAAAAATAAAAACACACTTCAAATCAAAACTTTTGAAGCGTCAATAGCCTAATGGTTTAGGGTACGGCCTGCGAATCGTAAGGTCGTGGGTTCGAATCCACCATTCTACTATTGCCGTGAACCATGTCCTAGCACAAGCCTAAGCTTAGTTGGAATGGTTAACAAGATTGTAAGTAATATTTGTGAAAATAAAAAGAAATATTGGTAGCTTTCTTTTTTAAAAAAAATGCGCAATGGACACAAACGTAAGCTCTTGCCGGGAGGGATGAAAAGCGTCTACGCCCTAACACTCTCTTTTATTTCCGCAGTATTTATTATATTTGTGTTACTGAATTCTGGCGCCTACATTATCTTTCTTCTTCTACATTCTTCCTTCTTGTCAAATCTAGCAATATTCCTATCTAAAAACATTATTCTGTACGATTTCTACATTTTCCCTCAAGTATGCCCTTTCAACTAAAAAATAATTGAAAAATTGGTTCATAAGGGCACTACGAGTGAACAAATAAACAGACTACAGACGTATTGAGAACCTGCACGTTTTGTGAAGTAAAAAAATGGAAACCTTTTAATACAACAACGTGTGCAATGTAATAACGATAACGTAGTAGTAACGCACGCGTGCAGTGTGTGAGTAGTGTGTGCGGTGCGGGGCGCATGTGTATCAACTCCCAGGCGGGGCAATATACGCTCGCTGCACGTCCATCAAATGCCACTATCAATTACCCGAGCTGCCCCGCAGCGCGCGCTGCGCCCAACGCCGCTAGCCTACGAGGTGATTAATCCTGTCGATCGGTACTCATACACTTCATTATTCTCTTAATATTGAGACCAATAATGCTGAAAACTTACTTGCGTACGGATTTCTACGGAATATTGAAGCATTCATTCATCTTTCTTTAAAACCATTGTGTTATAAGTATATTTACACTACAACAGAAACATTCTCTCCCTTTTATTTCTAAACTATTATAATTATATTAAGAAGCTCTGATGCCTTTCTTTGATTGTCATAAATGATAGGTTGTTAGGAGTTTCCTGGCATATCTTCGGAATTCAAAGGATCTTCAAAGATATGCTATGACTAAAATTTTCAACATTGGTCCATAAATGACGGGGCTATGACTACACAAAATTATAGAAACAAGACTAATTGAGAAGTTCCACTTTTTGAAACTAAGAAGAGTTAACTAAGAAGACTGCGGGGGCTTAGTACGTTTTTTGATCAGAGAATCTTTAGTATGGAATGCAGCACAGTGAATTTAGACGTCTTTATAATCCTCGGCATTACACCACATTTGATAAACCCAGAAATTGAAATTAAGAAACATCCTAAAACTTTAAAAAAAGTATAATTGCTGTTTACTTTTGGTAACACGATTACAAGACCTCAAAGACTCAACACCATACAAATGTAATTAAATTTATGATTCAAATGTATACGGCTACTTTTGCAAAAAAACTGAAATACAATCACTTGGGTGTGCAAACAACTCCCGCTCGCCGTAAATAAACGGTAAGAGAGATATAAAAATTATAAACGCTTTCTGCATCCAAATATCTCTGCTCACAAGTGTTCATCCAGCCAATCTTGGAAACATTTAACTGATTTAAGCGCGTCGCTTGTAAAGTAATCGTCATAGGGTTTCTGTTAAAATGGAAACGTAATTAAGTTTATTGTTGTTCTCATAACGCCAGTCGTCGGTGCCTAACTTGGCTGAATAACAATCTACGAGCCGGGTAAACGAATTTTAAATAAAAAGCGAGAGGTCGAGCCCGAGAGCAGGCAGGGCCCCCTGAAGTTTTGTCATTGTTTCAATATTGCGCGGGCAATTAGCGCAACTCGGACCCGGCGCGATGCCTCACAACGCCCGACCCATCCGCGTGCCCAATCGAATCACGGGCGAACCGCCACTCACTCCGCCTAACCATTAAAAACAATACTTTCCAATTCACGTTGCATCGACACTTCAACTAATGATCAAAAGAAACCAATTCGACGTTGTAAATGAATTTCCGTCTCGGTTCGGTCGACAGTTGTGATGGAAATTGACGAATAAAATTTTCATTAATAATAATCTATTCTCTAGTATGCTTTTATTTTTAAGTTAGCAATACTGGCAAAATGAGAGTGTATTATAGCATATAGATTTTATTACAACAGTTAAGAAGTCAAATTGAGTCTTCTTCAGGCTCCTTTAGCATAAGCAGATAATGTTGCTGATGTAACTCGTGCTGACCAGGACGACACTGGTCAAACCATTGAGGAAAATTGTTATTATAGATTGATTGGAAATAAGAAATATATTACATACATAACATTTTGAATATTCTACTGTGGTACATAGTCGAGCCATGTGAATTTTACTCTAGTAACTTTTTTCTCTAGTTATTTTGTAAAAATTTCGTAATATAAATTTTACAAGGTAACGATAACTATACTGTATAGCTATACAGTAAACTTATCGCGCACATACAGTGTATCCATATGAAAGTATTTTCTTCATATTGAATTTAATCACATATCACATGCGGAAAACTGCAGACACGAATTTCCGACCATCTTAAGGTTGCCGAAGTTTGCTCTTGGGGATAAGATCGTCCCATTGCGCGTGCAATAATATCGTATCATAATCTTTACATTAATACCTGAAGCAAAAACTTTGTACGAATAAATGAGTAAGAAGGGTTCTTACGAAAACTGCGCGGTCGGAGGAGTATGAAATTTTCCACACTTATAGTTTATAAGGAGAATGAGTGCAGATATGCTATATATTCTTTTTAATTGTGCCTGGCAACGGTTAAGTAACTGATAAACAGTGAACGACACATTAAACTTACAAGTTACGAGCAGACAATTATGTGTGATTTCAAAGCTCCAATTCCTGGGTTGAAGATGAATTTCGACTTTAGGTTTAAAGTATTTAATGGTCGATATTAGTATTAATTAATACGTAAAATTAAATGTTGCTGTGATGTAAGTGTTAATTTTGTGCGATATAGTATATTCATTCATTCCTTCATTATATGCATGTAGGTTCGTACAAAGCAGCAAGAAGTGCGAACAATAATTACAGAGCAGCTCCGCCCGGCGACGTCGCAGCGGCACACGGGCCGCGCGGTAATTACCGCGGCCGGGGACCGGGCACCGGAGCACGCCCGATCTCCTGTCACAAGGATCGCGTGCCGAGCAACGGACGCCCGTATTAAACGCTACCGAAGAACCCATGCCCCATCAGATAACATGCAATCAATTTCGCGATCTACATGCTTCTATGTCGGCACCGCCCCTGGACTGACGTCACGCCGATAAGCTCATAGTGCCAGCATACCACTGGTACCACTTACGAAAGCATACATACAATACTAATAATCAAATATAGCCTCTGTTTTAAGCGAGCTGTTGACTTGTATTATTAAAAAGTAATCGAACTAAAGCTCGTCCAAGTTCACAATTTATATTTTTGGTTGCAATGGTATTATGTATATACTTATCTGTATAGCTAAACAGCTATGGAACATTGTTCCACCTAATCAAGGTATTCACCGACACTACGGAGCGCGCTAAGTCACGCGATCGTTTTATCGCACACCTTCTTTCTGTTTTATAGAGCAGATAAAGTTTGTTTAAAAAGCTCGCATGTCTTTACTATATCGACGTCCTTGTCGTGACAAGTGGTGTTACCCTCTCTGTCCCTCACATCGAACAAGTCTTATAAAGTTTTTGTTTTGAATTAGTATCACAGCGAAGCAATTTAATATCGCATAAACTGCACCTTTACTGCACACGTGCCAAAATAGCTTTTTAACTTGTATTCTTCACTGGCTTTTTAGTGGTGTTTTTGACACAGCGTTCGTATGCCGGCGGCGTGCAGTTTGTGTACGTGTTATTTATAGATGAAACTGCGAATAGCCAGGGAGCAGACAAAGCGACGTAAAGTAAGACTGGAAAAGCTCGTTGTGAGTCGGAAAATCCTCGCGAGTCAATTTGGTATTATGAGGTAATGGAGAGAAACGGGCATGATTTACGCGGCGCAGCCGACGAGTTCGCGGGCAGGCCACAATTATCGGCCCGCAGGCGCTCTCAATTACAAAGAGGCGCACCCCCGGGACTACGCCCTCGGACCGGCCCGGCCCGACCACAAATCTTTTACTCTTAGTCTTTCTCCCTTACAAACAACAAGTTGCAAATGAACTAACCGAAATAATCTGTGTGTATATATATTATTCATGTTTGTACTTGTACTTTTCTTCACGGCAAACTAACCTCGGAGGAATTCTATATATACATTAGCTTTCAATCATTAGCACCCCCTCCATTCCTGAACGTTTAAATTATTTTTCTTATATTATGAAATATATAACGAATCCGTATCTGTATCGCGGTACTGGACAAACAAAAAACGTGTTAACACGATTTATTGGTTAAGCGAAATGTAGTTTGGAGATGCGATGGGGTCGAGTGTCGCGTTTTAATTTGCGCGGCGACACACGAGTGGAGTCCGTGCCATGGTCTGTGGGCAGCGACGAGTCGAGTGGCTGCTAATTGCAACGCCACGCCATCCTCAACCGACACCGCCCTCGGCTATTCCCAATCCCAAATACGTACATTTATATTCACACTACAAACGGTGACGTCCTACACATACAGCCATTCTACTGTTACATCCTGAAAGTAACGTGTGTACACAATAAAATATTGTCCGTATTATCGGTACGCAGTCCAATAACTCATCCCCTACGGACCATACTGATAAGCTCATAACGACCGTAATCATATCTGTGTACGCATTAATTACACAATGTGACAACGCAAATGAGCATGAACAGAATCTTAGATAATTAAACATGATTGTGTGTTCTTAAAATTTGGAATGTTCGGGAAAACAGGCGAGCATTGAGTGGGCTTCGCGATCGTCTGAAGTAATTTCTGGAGAAACAAATGAAACTGCTCCCCTCGCGCCTCAGAACGTTTTGCAAGACGCGCGGCCCATGTAATCGGATAATAAAAAGGGCAAACGCGGTAAATATAAGATGAGGAAGACAGTTTTACGAGCAGCACCTAATTAAGTGGTGAACCAAACTCAAAACGGAGAAAGCGTTTACACAGAGAAATAATGCGTGGCCATAGGTCGAAGGAAAAATTCTGGGAGCAAACAGACGTTGAAGAAATATTTTTGTACTACTTATTAAAAGATTTGTTCAAATCAAAATTTCAAAAAATAAAAAGTTCAAAAAAAGGTAACTATGTACACCGTTATTATTATTGTAGTAATTTCCTACAATATTCATCAATTCTTAACAAAATTTAAACTATTTGTCAAAATCAGATTACTAGTTTTAGTAAAGATAAACAACACGTCACCACAACCGCAAAATCTGTTGAGTGCGTATTTATGTGTTATTGCGTGCCTGTGTGCGTGCGTACGCGCGCGTGTGCACGGCGTGCGCGTGAGACGGGTGTATTTCGGGCGCGCAGGTAGGGCGGCGCGCGATGGAATTCGACCTCACCTGGACGCGTCTGATTCACACTCGCTAAATCAGTACACTCAACATATTTATTACATATTATTTCCTACCACTGCTACATTACAACCGCAGCAATGCCAGGTTATTGGATAAACTGTAGAGAGATAGAGTGGCGAGCAAATGTGGGATGATTCATCGTCTACAAGCGATTAAGAAAATCAGCGGTCTAAGTTAAACAAAATCGTTCGTGATTTACGACAAATTCGCGGCCGTGTTACGATTTGAGGGTGTAAGGTTTAATCGCGTCGGGGGTCGCGGTCTCGGGTCCGGCCCGGGGCGATTCATTAGCTGTGTCGCGTCAGAACAAACAAATTAACGCGACGGGCGTGTTTTACTTGGTGATAAAAGGGCACGGGGCGATGGGCATCGTGCCAGCTGCGTGCGGCCGCGCGATAAATCTCGCGCTCCACGACGATAGGGTCGGGGCCTACGGCGGCCACACTTTGACATCCGCAATAGCAATCATGTTCCACTCTCAGACTTGCTCTTGGAAAAGTGCTTAGTTATCATTCTTAATTAAAAATGACCCTACATTTGGCCGCCTCAAAATGTACCGTAACGTACACTGACCAGGGAAATGATGGCTCCGTGACATAACACGTATGGGGGCACGGCGACAGAAGCGCAACACGCACGGCACCCAAGCGCTCCCCGCAACGAGTAAATGGCTTCAGTTAATTAAGTTTAATCAGAGCTCTACGATGTCGGTGTACGGTCGCCGACCATCTGCCAGGCGATTCCCGCCCACATTATATTTTGTTACAACTAACACATGCCCAATGTTTATCATTGAAACCTTAGTAAATTGACATAAATCCGAATGAAAAACTACGGCGCGTACTGTACAAAGTAATTAAATAAAAGATTTATCACATTTAAATGTTACATTTTTTAAATGTATGTATGACTTTTAGGTCAACATTTCGTGTGGTGCCCTTAAGAGTTTGCTAATTACAGTATTGAAATCATTGTTATAATAGACAACTTGCCAGCTTTTAATAATTATTAAGGTTTTATCTAGAAAACTTCTTTACTCATCAGAATATTTGAATAACTGAAAATAGATTGCGTAGCGGAGAATACGCTGCCTTTTATCAGGTATTTTTCTTAAGAGAGGTAATTTTTCCTAGAACTGAAATGCCTCGGTGCGTTCTTTGAGGTTTTTTTTTTAAATAAAATAGTCCTAAAACAAGGAATAGATTAATAACGATATAACAATGGTTAAATTGTAACATGGAAAAAGAAGAGATGGCGATATGCATTTTTTTTGGACGAACTAACACAGTTGGCACAGAGAAGCTGGCCTTTACTGCTTCACCAGATTGAGAGGTGGCATAGCTCTTAGGTCGCTTAGCCTGAACCTCTATCAGGTGGTAACTCGACACAAGGGTTCCCCCGGTAATGGCTTGGACGGTTACCATTATTACGCGTTAGCAGTCCGATCCGAGGGAGTCCGATCCGAGGGCGCCCGAGAGGGCCGAACCACGACTCGGTCGGTAGTTAGTTTATTAGCAAAAATCTATTGGGACAACCGAAGCTAAACTAACTTATATGCAACTTCGGGAAGCGTTCGCACTGGGAGAAAGGGTTGCCGAAGAAACTCCAGTAACGCTCCTAATCTTATCAAGGGGGTGGGGTTTTCCCAAAAAATACTTATACCGTGCAAGGAATTTTCGCAACCTCCGAAGGTCGCGAACAATGTAATTAAAATGCTGCAGCGATTTCTACAATATTGTCACGCTGGGCAGGGCTACAACTTGTATTGTAATTTACTCTTCGCTATCATATTGCTACGCGTAAAATCGAATTCGATTGATTCAACATTTGGACAAGCATCTTTAAAAAGGGAGAAAATCTCTTAAAAGTTCAATGTACCTCGATATAACTCAGCCCAGACGTGGATAAAAAATACTTTAGTCATCTTTTCTGTTTTTCTACGTTAAAACCTGTGTTGCTATTGGAGAATTTGTGATTTATTAGATCTAATAATTATGGTGTTGGGGCCGGATAGAATAGGATGACAGGTCGTGAATTTTTAAGAACCTGAAAAACGGTAATACTTATATATTTATCTAATACTATTTACCATACATCTGGAGAACTTTTTTTCACTGAACATGAACGGCAAACAGGTTGGTAACGCGCTTCATCTTTAATAAGCAAAAGCCTGTTGTGCTGTGACAGTCTGTCTGTCTACGGGGATCGTGAGTGGCATATAATTTCATAGTAAACGTGGAAGTAAAGTGGAGCAGTGTAAGATATTCTATAAGTCGATAGGGCGGTGCAGATAGTCGAGTGCGGAGCGTGGCGTGCTGGGCAACCATTAACGCAGTATGACGAGCGGCCGCAGCGGCGGAGTCGGCCGGCGCAGGGCGGCGCGCGCCCGCCTCTCACGCGATCTTATCGCACTTTCCGCGAACATCGCATCGCACTGCCCGC
Source organism: Meandrusa payeni (assembly GCA_029286785.1). NCBI lineage: Eukaryota > Metazoa > Arthropoda > Insecta > Lepidoptera > Papilionidae > Meandrusa > Meandrusa payeni. The sequence goes on along the minus strand of JAGSMX010000024.1, from coordinate 12,760,878 downwards.
CCGTCTGTTCCGTGACTAACTTTTCCCGTTGCCCTATCTTCTGTATTTCTCCGGGCATAAATTCAATTTAGCCTCGCATAATTACTTCATCCGCCCGGCGACAACTGAACGCTACGGTGCACGTTTATTCAAAAATATTTAACGACGACCACGAGTCAACAGTGAGGGCACAGGCACGGCACCGGGCATAATGAGCGGCGAATCCTTTGAGCGGCTGCAGGGTGATACAAACTCTAAGCTAATTAAGCGGTGCTGATCCGTAGCCGCAGCCGAATTAGTGCGATTGTACTGTTGGTTGACTGCTGCTTTTACAACTAACAATTTTAATGGACTTCGTTACTTTACTAATTGGGACGCGTATCTGTTAACAATAGCCCCCCCGGTGCTGCCGAAACGTTATGGTTCAGCCAAAAGTTCAAAGACACCTTCACAAATATCACAATGAACTTTAAATGTCATTTCAACGATTCGGGCTTTTTATGTGAACAGTATAGGTCCGGGGAAAAGGTGATGGTTAATATATATGTATATAAACTTGAAAGTCAAAAAGTTATAACTAAGTCGAAAAAGTCGCCTCGTGCCATGAGGAAAGTTAAAGTCCAATACAATTCGTCAGAAAGCGAAAAGTATAAAGTTACCCTTCACCCCATTGTAAAGTTCCGTCCCCAATTCTATTAACAATCAACAGTTTACCTATTTACTGTACCCAGCTGTAAAAGGGATTGTGTAAGTTTTATTAGCCGAGGTGTGTTCGTTACGGAAACGTTTACGTGTGTGCATCGAATACTAAGCGAGTCCAAATCCAGGCTGCTTCACACTTTAATTTTATTAGATACAATAAATGTTTCTAGTCTAATAAGGGTAAAAATAAGGCAGCTACAATCAAAACAACAAGCTACGTGTGCAAAAGCCTCATCACATTAATCTGGGTTTCTAAACTAAGCTGGTATGTGCCAATGGGTGACGTGGCAAATCCTCGCAAAGGCCTCGGGTCGCACAACGCAAATCCTTTAGCGGAATCAACGACAAATACAAAAGAGGTTCGTGGCCTGTTATTTGTCATTGCAAGAAACAATGAAGGGATTTGATATTATTTATATGAATTTAAAATGCATGCAAAATCTAATAAGACATGTATATATAGTTAAACTCCCAAATACACTGAACTACTTAATATATGTAATACCCGTAAAGTGATATACTACTATACAATAATTTGTTTATTATCCAATTCAACAAATTATAGTAGTAGCCTAAATAAAACATAATATCAGCAATAATAAAGCATCAATAGCCTAATGGTTTAGAGTACTGTCTGCGAAGCGTAAGGCCGTAGGTTCACCACGACTATTGACGTTAACAATCTCCTAGCTTAAGTTTAGATGGAATGGTTAACAAAAATGTTAGTAATATTTCTAAAAAAAAAAGTTTTTGCTAGCTTTCGTAAAAAAAAACTTTTTGTTTTAGTAAATTAATTGCAATATAACTTTTAAAATAAACATTTATTAAGTCTCAACAATTGCACGTGTGTGATTGGTATCATAGATTTAATGAAACCAGTAAAAACATATTTTTGCAGTTCATTAAAATTCAGAGTGGTACATATACATATGATGACATGATATATAATTAATATGTGTACATTTATATGTTATATTATGTTTGTATTCGACTACATTAGGAGGCGTCGTTGGGACTTCTCCGAGTGCCGGAGAAGTCTCCTTTTGAGGATGAAGTCCGGTCTTTGCCGAGACCGGCCGGTCGTTGGAGTGTCCTGTCGCTGACAGATCCGGGGCACCCCGCTCATAACGGCTGATGGCATTCGCGGAAGGTTTAGTGGGTAGGGGCTGCCCAGGCCGAGTCCCACACATCCCTCCGGGCCCATCCAGGGTACCAGAGGATGGTATATAAAAAGATTCCCCCGCGTTAACAAAACAAGGAGTGTAGATATCGAGTATATACGCGGCACGACGATGCAAGTAGCAACACAAAACAAGCCAGCCTACTCGCGTGACTGTCTCGCGAAACGTTTGGATGACTTCCTTTGTTTCTTTACATAATTTGTGTAGTGTTGTGTGTCGTTTTGTAGTACCGTTACTTGTAGAATTATGGCCACAGTTTTATTTATACCTGGTAGTCTATGACTTATTAGCTAAAACGCATTTCAAAAATATCAACGTAAACTTGAAGCTGTTGCTTCTAATCCATATTTCAACATTTCGTGTAAACAATCCTGTGTGTTAAGCTTCGAAGCTAACTATTAATAACACCAAAGTATTCACTGACAGTCGTACAACGTTATTTATAGGGGACTTAGTATTAGGTTTTTAGACGAACAAGACCGGAGAACTCGGAATTATTGTGATCTAATGAGGGTATTTCGAGAAGAAAGCAATCAAATAGTCGTTGTAGCAGCGTAGACTGCTACGCTGGGTACTACCAGGCTTCCCTCGAGCATAGTTAGGCTCCGTTCATAAGGGCACCTGATAACTTCTACACGAAATTCTCATGCGACTACAAACAAGGCTTTTACTTACTCCTCTAAGTAATACTAAAAACTGCTACGTATATTTTTTCTCTAATAAGAAGCCGAGTAAGTGCGAGTAATGTGTCGTGGTTATAGAAATAAATCAATCAACAAGAAATTAATTTCACCCAACGGATTTTTTTTTTAAACTCAACCAACCTTTCACGCAATTATCGTTCTGCGGAACAGTGGTATCACATTTACTTTAATTGCATTATACTTTTTGCTTTTTTATTATATACTCGGCACCCGCGAATAAATATTCGGTAAGTCGTATCGCAACACAGCAGCTTGACGCATGTTATGGAAATACAATTAAACGATTTCTGTTCTCTTCTAGTTTTTGTGGACAATTATTCACGGATAATATATAAACCAATTCACATTACTGTTAACGAAATAAACTAGCGTGTATTCAAACTAGTTTAACGCGTTTAAAGACGAGTAAAAAACTAAAACCGACTTCAAATTGAATCAAAGGTTAGTAGACGTGTCAACACGCGGACGCTCTATCTCTATCTCTGTTATCTTTATGGAGCTCTTACCTACTCTTCGAATGTCATAAACCTACTAATATCACAGTCAACAAGCGTTCTTCCATGCGCTTTTAGCAGATCCATGGTATATAGTACTACAACTAAAAAACTAAAACTCATATTAGACCTAATTTAAACTTAAATAAATTATACAAATTAAACAGAAAAAATTTATAACTATATGCAAATGCAAAAGATGTACTGAGATGCCCGAATTGGCAAAGCAGAACCGTAACGATTTTAATCGGTCTAGAAATATGAGGCCACAAACATTTACAAATATATTAGTTATACTATATTTTTATAAATCTTTATATATAGACGCCCCCATCGTTTTAACACCGACGAAATATAAAGTGTACCTTAGGATAAAAAAATAAGATATGATTACTATGTAATATGTATAGTACATAGAATATACAAATAATAAAATTTCCAACATGGACCAGTCCCACTAGGCTAAGTCTACCGGTTAGAGACCAATTTTCCTGGCTTTATTCGGCACAGCCAAGATTGGTCCTCTTCGAATCCTAACTACAAACATTTGGATTACTCCTTACGGACTAAATTGATGAGACAGCAAAAAGTCTTACCCAAACCTTGGTAATTCCTGAACCGAGCTGTTATAGAGGAAACGGTTTTATTCGTATTGAAAAGATTCGTGCTTCCATAGACGACTGACTAGGGGAAATTTGTTATGAGTCGAATTTTTAATTTTAGTCGTCATTAGTAAAATATATGCAGACAATTAAATTTCTCCAAATATATTTGACTTTTATTTCGTCTCTCTATTTTATAAACAATGAGATAAAGTATACTTTTAACAAAATAAACCAATGAAAAGAGAGTTATTATATTGGTTATGCTTTAAACAAGCTCATTTATATGATGCAATGGTAAGCTTTTTTACGGAAAAGTTGAATTTTTTTTATATATAAGATAGTTCAGGTGATTGCTTACATTACGTTTTACTAATCAATTCATATGTCAGGTACATAGAATACTTACATTGAAAATCATACGTAAAACACGACGATAGATTAGAGAGAACATCGCCGAGAGGTATAAACAGCTGCATAACAGAACACTGATATTCAGACATCTTTGATACTGTTACCTTTGTCCTAGATATTTATTTCAAATTCTGTATCGCGCAAGACCGAGAACCGAACCGTGTAACAGAAGAAATTCGTTGCGGCTCGATTTTTAAATATAAATGCAAACAATTAATCAAACAGGACTTTAAAGCGATATGCCCTGTGCACATAACAAACGAAGATGCTGTACTTTTGAAGTGCAATTTTTCTAAGGATGTAATAAGAACAAATATCTCTATGCTTTAGCATGCGTAAGTATGAGATAGAATACATTGTACAGTGTTTCCTCTTCCTCACTGTGCTTTCTTCCTCTTGTCTAGTCTCAGTTATATCACTATGACGCCCTTCGAAAGAATCAGAATCATTTATACGTGGACCCCTATGGTCTGGTGAATATATAATAAGAAACAATATGTCCTGTTAAGTTCTACCCTGCGGACGTACGAAATTAATAAAAAAGAAAGAATAACAAACAAATAATAACAACACATATAATTAATCCAAATAGCAAAAAAACAGTTAGTGGGACAGCATGTATTAAAAATTGTCATATGTATGCTAACCGGGGTTTTTGTGATTTATATATAAATAATTTTTCATAGAAATCTTATTTTCGCCAGGTAGTGGTGGAGACACCTAAATGTCTAGAGCAAGGAAGGAAGGAATTACTAAGATTATAAAAATACAAGACTATCAATTTTCGTCATATGTACATCCACATTATAATGAAAACAAAATGGTTAGATGTTGGAAAGCGATATAGGAGAGAAAGAGGTCGCTTACAGTACATACAAGTAAGAGCTCCGCCGTGGCGGAACGAGCTGCCTTTTTATTTGTGAAAATAAATAGCTTAGCTAAAGGAGGCCGAACGAACGACTAATCCAAGTTAGAGAGTTAGCAAGACGGTGAAGTGATCAGCGGAGGCGTTGTTGAAGTTTAATAAGCGTTAGTTAGCGTCTGGCAGCAGCGCTAGCAATAAGGTGACTTATCTCCGGTGCACGGCCGCCGCGAACAAATTGCTCTCCTCGCATCTCGCGCCCGCCTCCAAAACCAACGGGGGGGTATGCTATAAGTCATCGAGCACATTCACTGACGTGATTACTGTATCAATTAGGCCGTGAACACCCCGACTTCGACATTCAGCCGTCAATTAAGTTTCATTAGCGTTAGTCGGGTTAACTAGTCTGCTATCAAGTAGTCATGCAATATTTATTTTCACACTTGAAACCACGCTTAATTTAATTTTATAAGCGTGAAATGTATGAAACATGACGCATGTGTTGGGTACACATTTCAGTAAGAGATATTAAACGAGCTAGCGCTGCATCAAGTTGTAAAGTAGGCAATTAGGATTTTAAATATAAGCCAGGCAAATTTAAAAGCGCAACGCGGTGGGTACGCGCGGTCGAGTCGAGTCGTCAAAGCGAGAATAATCTCATAACCGCGGCCCGGACGACACGGACAGCTTACGCTGAGCACCCTCGGGCTTAGCGAGATTGTTCTTTGAGCAAACACTGGCTGGCTTCATGCTAACGACGTAACGCTACATTATTCGTTAAAGAACAAGTGTTTGTAAGTTGGTAAAATAGCTATAAAGCCACTCTCGGCGGGCAACAGTTCAAGCGCATCGGTTTCGGTGTTACGTGTAATTTCAGGTGAGCGAGGAACAATTAAATTGCGATAAGTTTTGCAAGTGGTTAGCGAGCGGCGCCTTCCACGGCGGTCCGAACGCTTCAATTTCTCCGGGCCGCTGGTGCGTGGCGGCGCGCAATCGGGCGCGCCGATTCCGATCCGATTCACGCGACAGCCGTTCGCTCCGTTGCAACACGCCGTTTGCGTTCTCCTTCCTACATCGCGAAAGAAAGCGTCGTCACGAAAAAAAGCAATAAGGATTTAACGCCAAATCACGATTAGTGCTCAATTAGCGCACAAAATCGAACGTAACTGTCTTTTTCGATACCCAAAATTACACGCTTGGGTGTTATATTGCACATACAAATTAGGAAATACTGTCCCCTCTAGATTGTGAAGCCAAAGCCGAGAGGACTTTGCGAGTTCCATACTGATTACAGCTCCATATTTGATGAGCCACTCACGTGGACTCGCACCACACCGCAGACTAATTTCAATACCCACTTGATTATTTAATAAGCCGCGCCGTGCGTAACGCCGCGGAGGAAAACAAAAGAGACTCGTTACAATGCGTTTAATCTTTTAGAACGAGTACATTGGTTTGTTTGTTACGGTAGCCTTTTTGTGCATTGCACCGATACGGAAGCTAAGAATTACAAATGAGACATATTCGCATGCACAGAGACATGCATTGTGCACTTGGAAAAATCCAAGAGAGAAAGTGTTCATATGAGCGCGAGGGGCGGCCGATGCGCTGTGGGCGAGGCGAGAGTCTGAGGCGGCAGAAGGCGGCCCGCACACAGTTTAATTTCCCACGAGGTCGATCTCAGCGCCGCGGAGCGCAACCCGCGGGAATTAATTGCCAGTAATGAATAGTCAAGTGAACGTCCGTTAATTATACATAAACTAAAATTAAGAAATTATAATCGAATTCAACAGAAAATCAAACACGCGCCTTGTAACAAAACGTGCGGCAAATCCCGTAACAGTCCATTGTCATGCCGACAATTCGACACCCAGTGCAGAACTACATTTTCACACGGATTGCAGATTAACAAACCGAGTAGTGACATAATTGCTCCGAGTGCAACGACCTCCTGTTACGGCTAAAGTCAGCGGTGCGAAGGCGAAAAAAATAGACTTGATTTAAATACCAAGCACTCGTCACGGTAGTGGTTACATTTTGTCGTAGTAAAATGTTGTTGAATCTTATTCTAATAGATCAGAAGTGTCAAAATCGAAGTATATAAACAGGGTAAACATAGTTGCTCCTTTTTTGGCGGACATTATCTTCCTACGCACACAGAAAATACAATTTTATGGCAAAATGTTAAAAATAAAAAATAACACCTCAGATAAACTACAATATAAAAAAACAAGATTTCTTGACGTCAATTCGATAAGGATGTTATAAAGGTAACGCGTTCGGCGGATGGCATTGCGATTTTCACTTCGATTATATCATCTAACAATACCGTTACAATCGGTAATGGTATGTGCAGATAGGGTGTGGGTTTATTGCTTCCTAGTTGAAGCCCGTGAGAACTTCCCGGAGATAGTCATCGTTACCCGAGACACGTGTCACATAGCTACGTTATTCTATACTATGCTTAAAGTACTTTATTCGTCTACATGTCTCAAACAGTTAGATTCAAATACATAATTTAAATACTCGTGTTCACCTAAGGCGTATTGCAGAGGACTGCACCTCCTCCAACTTGTATATTACCTAAAGTCATTGTACAGTTGCTAGTACCGTTACTTAAATTAAAACGAAAGATTTTCACAAAGAAAAAACGAGCGTGAATTTTTAAAGTAACTGTACCTACATAGTACGACTCTGGGTAGTGTGCGTAAATTAATGCTTTGTCTGTTTGTAAGTAAAGAATAATTACTTTTTTGTTCGAGTTTGTACGCTAAGGTAACATATTCTTGAATTACTTCAGTGTTATATACTTTCTTAAGAGAAACGTGGAAGTCTATTGTCTGCAATATTAGTGCAATTACGTGGTATAAATTGTCAATCAATGAGTCCTAAAGCACGTTTAGTAAGTTCGAAACGGAAACAATACGTTGGTAAAGCGTTATTAATGTTTAAGCGACTTCAAAAAGGACGCTCTTAGTTCTGGACAGATTTTGATTTTTTTTTTTGGTTTGTTTAAAAGCTTTAACTTACAATTAAGCTCTACGTTAATTATGCTGGCATAGGATATGGGATTCCGCCTGCCCTGTAAGTCCTAGGTTCGTAGAATACGTCTACGGTATCCCCTGCCTGTCGTAAAAGGCGGTCTTTGTTTTCCGCCGAAGTGGACCCGGGGATGCACTGTGAGGGTATAGAGGGAAGGGATGAACCTCCCCCCGGAACGTGGGTTCCACTGGAGATCCCGGTGAACCCCACATAACCCTGCCTTCATCCCAGAAAGCGGGATATCTTATATAAAATATCTTATATAAAAAAAAGACATAACATTCCGAAGAGGTACCAGTGAACTCCTAGAATCGTGTAGAAGAATGTTTCTTGATTGGAATATTGGAAGGTTTATGACAATCGAAGACTAGGGAAGTACGTGAAGTAATTGCCTAGTCTTTGATCGACATCTAGCATTGTGAAAGAAGAAATACAGGTAGGCGGCAGAAATTGATAATAAATAAACTATTATATAGTTATTATATATAGTTATTATATAGTTTGGAAATATATGAGAGATATTTTTGTAACTTTTTGTAGATTTGATGTTTTAGCGCGTTAGCCAAATTAAGTACATACATACAACAAACATTAAATACACGTATCATTTTTGTTTTCATATCAGTTTTTGAAGGAATAGTTAACACGTATCGCGGGGGTGCAGGCACCTAATAAAATAGCTGTTAGCTTATTTTTTATATAACATTTTTATTAAATATACCAAGCTGTAGAGTGTACGTAGTTCCAGACATCGTCATCTTTTATTCTAGGAGCAGATAGCATTCTAGTGTCTGGTAATAAATAAAAGAGTAAATATATACATTTAAAAGAGGACAGAACGGCTATCTGATCTTAACGAATGAGAGAAGACGTATGTCTAACCATATAAAATTTTTATAGTAGGTCCGAATTATTTATAACGTTTTCGTATTCCATATAAAGGTTATTGATTTTCCATGCGTACAAGAAAATATAATACATTTTAACGACATAAATTTTTCTAATAAGAAATTTAGTAAATATTTCATTATTCTTTTGTCGAGAATGACGTAAACATAAGGAAATCCAAGAGTTAAATACCGAGGTTGTAGCCATCAGCTTGTAATTAGAAACAAAAAAGTAATAAAAAAAGACTAAAAAATCAAGAGGTGCTTCACGTGTTGTGTCAAAATGTGGTTTTGCCTGTTCAATTAAAACTTTTAAGGAAACTGGTGTAAAAATAAAACAAAATGTGCAAGCATTGATTTTTTCGTGTAATGGGGATTAATTCTTACTAATTTATGCTAGTAGAAACAAAAAACCGACACCAAAAAACGAAACGCTATATCGCGCGGGCGCCCTCTATGTATTTCTAAATTACGTAATAGAATTCATCAGAACCTAGACAAACATGAAACTACCCTTGAAGTACATTCTTTCCAATAAAAATAATAATCGAAATCGGTTGGCGTGATATAGAGTTATTAGTCCATTTGGAGCGCAAATACTTAATGATAATTGAAGACATATATGGTTTTCTCACGGATGCCATTGTCAAAATGAAACCTCAAGGGACCTCACCACCTTTCAAATAAAATAAGAATAATCAAAATCGGTTCACCCAATCGAAAGTTATGAGATAACAAACATACAAACGAAACTCCTTGTTTGAAGTCGATATAAAGTAGTAAACTACAATGTGTGGTCAGTATGATATTCAGTACGGGTTAGAAAACACATCGAGTCAGCGGGCACAGAGATAAAACATAATTACCATTATCTAGTAAACGTAGTATTGCGCTCGCACGACTTTGGGCAGTAAGTAGAAAATCAGAAAATTGCGACGGCATATGCTGAGACGGTGTGCAATATTGACATCATGTCTAATGTTCTATTTGTCAGTTTTTTATTTCTTTAACTGTATTTTTTTCTGGATGTGTTTCAAATTTTGTGCCAAAAAGGAATATGTGTATGTCTAAAATGGGTGGATACAGTTTAAAGTATCTAACGGTCTTCGAAGGTTCCACAAAAGCATATCTCTATCTCCTCGCCTGTACCATAATTCATTTTAAAATATCGGATCAAGTTATGTTTCAATATACTTATAAGAAACAAGTTGACATTGAGATGCTTCACTCAAAGTCGACGAACACATTGCACGACCATGGCTGGTGAGGTTAAAAGAATCGGACCTTTTAATACTAAGAAAAGCCCTTACTATTATATTAATATCAAAATGAGCCTTTATAAAGTATGTAGTGAAAGATAACTGCGGACCAGAATCCAAAATTCCAAAACCAGGTCTCAAAAAGAAAATAAATTTTGTAAGAATATAACATCAGTTAATTATTAATGAAAATATTACCTTTAAAAAAGAGTAGTATGACTTTTAATAAAGACAACATATAATCTTTAAACCAAAGCTCAATCGACTTATGGATTGTATCAAAACTATATATATATACATATATATTATTTTTAAAAAGTGATATAATAAAACAGTGTTAGCCTAATGGCTAAGCATAAACCTTTCTGATCTATGCTTGTACTAATTAGCGCCTTATTGATTTCTTGCGTACAACAAAATAACTTGTTAAAGCGCGCGTTACCGCTATTTTACAGGCAGGCCTCACCCCTTAGATGTTTGAAGCGTTGTTGGAGTTTCTTCAACCAATTCTTCTCCCAGTGCCAACGCTTCCCGAAGTCCCAAAGTGTCCCAACAAGGTAGACCTCGAATGGAAATTTTTCTTAGATTTTTTCTTTTCGCCACTGTGCCACGTGCACATGAATCACCACTTTAAATTACTATCAACATTTTTATCGAACTATTCTAATAAGACTCCTTATGTTTCTGTCAATCTGAAGTCGAGCTTCCCGTCTCTGAGCCACCAATTGCTTCTACAATTACGTTTTTATCCAGAATTAAACAGGGTAATATATATACTCGAAATATACTAAAAAACTATTCTATAGAAAAAGGTCATATAGTTTTGTGTTAATAAAGTCAATATCATATTATAACAATTTTACAAATATCACCTTTTAACTTTGTTTTTCATTTAACGGGGGACAGATGACCTTCCTATCATTTACCAAAGCTTATAACTACCTCGCTCGTACCATTTGTGACGGCTGGACTGAGCCCATTCCCATACAACTAAAGTGGGCTGTCTCTCTTTTTTTTTATGACGAACTACAGATTGGCCAGAGAAGCTGGCCTTGACTGTTTCACCGGATTGAGAGGTGGCCATAGCTCTTAGGTCGCTTACCCTAAACCTCTAACTCAGCTTGGAGTTACTATGTTACGCGTAAGCATTCCGATCCGAGGGCGCCCGCGAGGGCCGAACCACGACACGGTCGTTTGCTATTTCATGGATAATCTAAGGGACATTCAAAAGCTAAACTAACTTTGAGTGCCACTTATAATGAAACTAGGGCAGATCTCTATTAAAGGTATAAAAGAACTATGACCACCTGACCAACTTAACCAAAAATATTATCGAGTCTAATTTGTTTAGTGACGCGAGGAGTCAGCAGCTCATCGACTTTAATGCTACGAGAAGCACCAGGTGCGGACGGAAACAATGCGTAACAAAAACAATGAGTAAATTACCATTTCATTGTACGGCTTCGTTTCAGATTCGTTTGTTTGTAAATCGTGACATCAAATCACTTACCAAGCTTCATTAATTGTGTAGGTAATGATCAATGACAACATCGATTACGAATACGAAACAACATAAACGTGTATTATAACAACAGGCACACAGAGAGAGTTATTATTATATGATTATCACCTGTCCATTATTATTTATTTTGATTTTGTATTCAGGACTATTTTAGCTTAAGCTAAATTACCTATTTTTTTTCTAGTTAATATTTGTCTACCTATCTTCTAGTTTGTTTCAGTGAAGAAAGCTTAAACTGAAAAATTTCGCGAGCAGAGAAATAAATTGTACCATAGTTATTTTACATAACTACATAACGAACAAAACCTTCCCAAAGGTGTTTGAGGGTGACGGGCTCCCTCGACCATCTGCGAATAGATACTATCGAGTCTTTTTTTTTGTTGACGGGGGGGAAGAATCTACAACAAGATACCCCGGCCTAAGGAAGATTACGAAGACGCGGTTATGTCACTCTTACTAAAAAAACCCACAGTGGCCTTTTTCGGTGCATGGCGAGGGTCTTCGTGATCTTCAGTGGAACGCACCGGAGCCCCTCTGCACTGTGCTCTGATGCATATATTATCGAGCTAACAACTCATTTCTAACGCAAGTTACTCTGGAACGATGTTTAGACTAAACGATGTAAAGGATGTAAGAGCTATATGTTTTTTTTTAATGACGATCTACACAGATTGGCCAGAGAAGCTGGCCTTGACTGCTGCCGGATTGAGAGGTGGCATAGCTTTTAGGTCGCTTAGCCTGAACCTTTGTCACTAGTAACTCGACACAAGGGTCTCCCCAGTGAGGGGCCTAGAAGAGCTGTATATATATGTCATTTAGTATGCCGTTGTATGCGCCTCACACCGACCATCGTTTATAGAACAATTGTTAACAACTTATTTAACGTTGAATAAGAAAGTTTTTTGTTAAAAAAAGAGTCCGGAATTCAGTACTACTTATAATCTTTCGTAATGTATATTATGTTTTTTGATTCTAAAATTAAATAACGTTACCTTGGATCGTGGATACGCGCGTATCTACTACGTAACTGTTTATCACCAATGCGAAATAATTCGATCAAGAATCCGACTAAAATTATAACAGGCTAAAAACACATTCCACGTACGTAAAGATATAATTTGAAACATAGTAATAATGTACAATATGTTAATATATAAGACAGTAATTAGGAGGTTACGAGATCACAACAGAACAATTAGCGATAATAATTTAATGATAAATACCAGGTTGAAGAATAACAAGAAATATCAATTACCATTTATATAATACGACTAAGTACTTCGTGCGATATATTTTCTACAACAGAGGGACGTTTGTGAGGTGATAGGTCTTTACATGGCGTTGAGAATTAAATAATAATAACTCATAAATACTAATTCTCTATATTCATGCAAATGCCTAGAACTATTTGATCTGAGGGGCCTGAGATATTTGACGTTCCAATGTCACAGTTTTATGCAAGTTACCGTTATAAATTAAATTGTAAATGTTGTAAACTATACAGAATTGCTCTATGACCAGTCGGTTGTCTCAAATTGTAGTTCACTAACAACCGACCTCCGATGCTATCGGCAATGAAATCGTTTGATACAACTTTACGGCCCGTTTTACATCATGCATGTCTTAGAAAAATTTTCAATGTACACGTGAAGTCTGCGAACCCGTACTAAGGCCGTGGAGGCTCTAGTGAACTACGAGTATAACTATCATTACAAAGGAGGCCTATGGCTATATATATGTCCCACTGATTGGCCCAACGGTCGGACAAATACATGTTGTTACTTTTTACGCAGATGAGTTCATAATATCTTATGAACTTGCAGGATTCCAAGTAGGTTGTAGCATCCAGTCATCTTCTCACTAAATCTAGAACCAAGCAATCCTGGTGAGATGATATAATTAATTCAAAAACCTAAATATTGTGAGCTTTGCGTAGATCTGTTTTAAATGTAACGATAACCTGCAAACAACAATGATATTGGACCTCCAATAACCTCAACGATAACGAGAACTGTAAAGTGCCTGTAATAGTAAGAACATTTTTTTGTTGTATTACCAATTTTTTATTAAACTACAGTCAGTCAGAAAACAAATCGTATAGGCAAGTCGTGCGCGCAACTGTTCGACATAACTTCAAGATTTATACAAGCAATAAAAATTTCAAATAATCGCCGCGTTAGTTAATATTCCAGCAACGTTATGTAAAATCTTACATGAGCTAGATGCGACAGAATTAATTTCACTTACTATCTTAAAGCTGGGGTAATGTAAAAAAAACTGTTATGTAACTTGTTTTGCCACTTTTAAATATTTTCTTTTTTATATTTTTTTAGAATATAGTTACAGAGTAGGCAATTGAAAACGTAGTTTTAAATCGATCGAGAAATAAATCAATCTTTTCACGGATCTTACCCACAATCGGCCAAGAGCCGCCTAATACATTTATAAATGTAGTTTCTTTTAAAAAACGAATTCAAAGAAAGAAAAAAAGTCAAATTCTTAAGACTGTCTGTAATAGTTATGTTTTAACAAGATTTACCGTTTAGTTTTCCTATAAAAGTGTAAGATGTTTTCGTCGTAAAAATCTTTTAACACAAAGTTCAACCAAAGAAATTTATAAAGCGTACTTTGACTTTGCTCAGGTTTAGCTTAGGCCAAACTTGCGCGAGTTCCTGCTCAGTGAAATCTCAACATTCAAATTTATAGTTATTCACGATAAGAAGAATTACGGCGTACGCTGAGTGCATACTAAACTAGAGCCTAAAGATAATTCGTAAGACGTGCCTATACACATATGTTCTTAGTATTTTTAAAATATAATATATACAAAAACAAGCTCCAATACTTTTTTATCGTTTACCGTTCAAAACCCCATTATTTAATTGAAACCTTGACAAAACAAATAATATTGTAGAACAACTATACTCAAGTGTGTACATAGGCTGCACTAAAAGTATCGGGAATGGAATATTTCCACTATTCCTGTCAAAATAAAATATTTTTAATTGCAAACCCCTTGGTTTTGAAAATCGGATACCATTTATTTATTTAAAAAAAGGTTCTCGATCTTGTCACAAGGTGTTGTTAAACTTTTTTAGTCGTAAATGGAATTGACTCGAGAAAATTCAAGAGCGATAATTTATTATGACTTTCGAAGTGGTTTAACACAAAAACAGTGTCAGTAACATTGTGTCACTTCCTTGATTCCCGAAATTTTCAGTACCACCCTCGTAGTAATTACGTTAATTATTTTCTAAGTTTTATAACATCTCAAAAATTATGTAAGTATTCGGTAAATCAATCGTAACTAACACTTTGCTAAGCATTTACTCAGAATACTTAAGCCCGGCAAAGGAATATAATTTTCAATGCAGACTTAACTGGTAAGCTAAGCCTGAGCGAAGTCCAAACACGCTTTATAAATTTCAGCCTTAGGCCACACTAAGCATTATCAAATTTTAAAATCTTACAATGAAACTACCGATTCAATTGTCTACGTAATCTAATATTTAATCATTTACCGCCTACCCCTCTTGGTGACGAGCTTATGTAAATGTATGTATATCTTATGTATTACCTACTTATTGTCAATAAATTCGGTAAATATGAGGACGTAATTTCGTATTTGTAAAACAGTAATACGGTTAATTGCAAGTAATTAGCAGGTTAATTGATGGTATATAAATTGATTGAGTTGAATTGATTTTAAGACATAGCTCTTTGCAGTAGACATCAAAAAATCAATAAAAATAAAGCATAAAAATAAGTCATGTGCTTTTAATCAAACAATTCAAACCTTAAACGTATATCATAAAACACTCAATGCAGTGTTCAAATTAAAAAGCGGGGCAATTACGTTCGAACGATTCAACATCAAGGATTAAGCTTTTTTCGCAGCACCAAATAAAGTGCTGGGGAAAAAAAATAATCTCTATTTCTACACTGATCTTATTATAAAAAACAATGATGTGCAAAAAGTATGTATAGTATTATAAAACTGCGAACAAAAACCTATCATATGAATTGATTATATCCTTTGTATGAACATGAAATATAAGAAGTGAACACGACGATGGCATACAAATACAAACATTACCACTAAACCATAAATAATCTATATATATAAAAGAGAAAGTGTGTGGGTTTGTTGCTTATAGGCTTCGAAACGGCTGGACCGATTTCAATGAAACTTTCAGGCAATCTTCAGATTGACCTGGCGAGTAATCCTGTAAATTGTGGTGACAATCCTAGCACTCCTCTTTTTGAAGTGTCAAATAAAGCTTTTATTTACTATGTTGATATTCTATTGTTTTATAACCCAAATTTGAAGACAGACGCGGGCAAATAACTATTCCAGTCCTTAACTGTACGAATAATGCAAGACGAAACAAAGCGTTTCGTTCGGGTTTGAGGGATGTTCACAACAAAAGGATGAAATCCCGCAGTACATCTTGAAGTCCGATGGAACGGAGATGGGGGAATTAGATCATGTAGTTCCTGAGCACACTTATGTACGTTCCGTCAGTGACGATACTATTTATAATATGCGGCGGATATACTAAGCTCTCTTTTATTTCCGAAATATGAATTATTTAATAAGACTTTTACGGAATGCGATACATTATGCAGTATTTTAGCAACACATAACAAAAAAATAACATTGATTTGAGTCTAGTTATGATCTTCAATGGTCAGTCATTTTCTTCAAAAGAGGTGACAGTACCTTGTTGAAGAACTATAGACCAATCTCAATTTAGTTACATCTCAACAATCAAAGGTTACCAACGAACCACCCGAAAGTTTTTGGAAAAGGTTAAAATGTAGAGCATCTATAAACTACGAGAAAAACAATAGCGTAATCTACCATTACGTATAACTTTTGTGTACTACGAAAAAGCCATGATACCTTGTCAGTTCTGAAATCCTCACAGCAATGCCAAGTAGACCACCGCTAAATGTAGGTACTTAAGAATATAAACGACGTTGGGTTAAACAGAAAACCAAAACGCGTTGTGGTTGCTCCAAATTGTCTCTCTAGAGGCTATCACTTCAATTTGTGCTACAGTTTAGTTTTGTATCGTCACATCTGAAAAGGTGCTTCTAACATAGGCACATACCTGCAGCTCGAAGGGCTGATGGTGCTGAGCGGAGTCGGGGGCAGACTGCACGACAGAGGCGCCGTTGACGAGGTTGCCGGCGGCGCCC
The DNA here is from genome assembly GCA_029286785.1 of Meandrusa payeni. Taxonomy (NCBI): domain Eukaryota; kingdom Metazoa; phylum Arthropoda; class Insecta; order Lepidoptera; family Papilionidae; genus Meandrusa; species Meandrusa payeni. Next base: position 12,744,025 of record JAGSMX010000024.1, on the reverse strand, counting down.
GCCACACCTCCCACGCCACTGCCAGCGCCGCCTACGTTGCCCACGCCGCCCACCCCGCCGGCGTACTACACACACAATCACTCATGACAATCGAATCTAGGCTTGTACTTTTAACAGTACTAGTAGTCGCCCTATAGATCAAATTCGACTTTAATCCAGATAATTGAAATAACTATTTATATATTTAAGAAACACATTTCACACTGGGTGATGTCTGTAGGGGGTGGTGTATGCGGAAATACCGGTAAGCGGAGACTTGCCCTTGGGCTCAGCTGCGGTACGGTTGTCATCGCTAGGATACTTTAAATTAGTATCTTATTTATTCATTTTACATTATCTTTCACGTAATTGGTAAACACTAAATAAATGTAATATTAAATCATCTAGTTCCTCGTAAGGCAATAGTTTTTTGCTGTAGTAAATTTCTTCCTTATTACACAATTCCTAAATATTTATGAACTATCTGTTAGTAATTATGTATAATTTGTTACTTTGCGATTGCTTAGGAACCATATAACTACCGAGTGGATGTGTATGAAACATATGGTAGTGTGTATATTTGTTTTATTGATTTAATGCATTTTGTATACATAATTTAAAAATATATTAGCATTCTGATCTCCTTCGGTATATAAATTATAAGTGTGGGAAATTTATTACTCCCCTGTCTGTTCTATTTTCGTTGCAAAGTTTTAGCTTCATGTATTAATATAATGATAATTGCCTAATTCATTTGTAAGTTTTGGTAGGTAATGGTTGCTTTCATTACGTTCGACGATCAGCGGCACTCTGACACACACTGAGGATGTCACCAATCATAGGTAGATTTCACTCTATCACTAACCAATACACTTTTTATGCGACATTATCGTTATCTCTTTCTATTAAAACTTCTCCAACAGCGCCTTTAAAAGATTAACTTCTTTACTTTAAAAAGCAGTTGCTGTGTCGTTTCTAGTCACCATGTCACACCGAATAATTCATTTGCCATAATTTTATCAACGTTCAAATATACCTTTTGGATAATAATAAATGGCATAAAAAAGTCTAAAATGACGAGTATGTGACAGCCGAAAATAAACTTTAATTTATAAAATTATTCCTTAAAAACTTGCGATGGAGCGTTCACCGCTTGCACCTTGACTTCGATCACAGGCACCACCACTGGTGGATTGTAAATTGTTACTCCAAATAGTTATTCCAAAAGCCTGGACGTAATAATGGATATTATTAAGTAAAGGCATCGATCTTTCCAAGTGTATCGTACTTCGACGTCGATAGTTTTACTCGTGGTATTCCCGCGATAATATCATAATTTATTTACTAACCATAGTCATTACAATAAAAATAGTGGAGTTGCCTCTACATTCACACGGCAGAAATGGCGTTAGTAAAAGAAAAAATGAATAAAAATTTTCATGAAATTACTGTGCATGTCGCACAGTCATTTAAAAAAAGGTATCTAAAGGGACTACTTTCTCAAATACAAAATTTACGGCAAGCTTCTGTAATGGTACCCTATTATAGGCTGCCGAGACGTAGTTCTGCTTTTTAGGCAACCCTCGAGCCGGGATGTTATCGTGACTGGAGTAACCGACCAGGCAGGGGTTCCATCTCTCTCAAGAACCCTCGCGATTTTTCTCCTATTAGGGATTTAAGTTGAGCCCTCTAAGCACCTCAATTTTTAATAGGATGATGATGTAAAAACTATTGCAGGCTGCAATAGTTTTATTATTAAAGGTAGCCAATCAGTTGTAAAAAATCTTAAGCTCTACCAGGTTCAGACCTACTACCAACGTCTACTTTCTGATCAATCTACCCCACTTCGGCCAGTCTTCTGCTTCATCTTTGGTGATATTCTTCTCTGAATGTCTGCATTCACGCCATCCAGTAAGCATTTCTTAGGCGGTTATAAATCAAAGACCCAAGTTTAGTTATTGTGCACAGTCCCCCCCCAACGGTGACTTGTATCTGCACCTTGACTGTGCTGAACAATTGCTATCAGTATAAAAATATTACCTGTTGTGGAGTTGCAAAGCTGCTGTTATCAAATTGTGGATGCTGCTCCATTTGCAAGACGAGTTCGATATGCTGATTCATTGAGTCGTTTAGAGTCATGCCTGGAAGGACAAATACAAACCATGTTGTTTAAACAGTCCAAAAAATCATTGTTATAGTAAAATTTACACACAAAATATATATTTACCAGGATGAATTTGCGGGTGTTGTGGATGCGGCAATCCTTGCAGTGGTGGCACTCCTAACATCCCTGGATGATGCTGAAAAGAAAAAAGGCGTGTTTTATCTGCTTATGTAATGCTTGTATATAAATATAAAATGAAAAATGGACAACTATTTGTTTATATATGTTTTTGTAGGAAAAGGGGAAAATGACTATACAACTCATGTAATAAGTTTGAAAGGATAATATAATATAACCAAGGATCTACCTATAATAATTTATTTATGGTTTATGGACGAATATAATTGTGGTTAAAATATATCGAACTGGTCAATAATGAGAAAGCTCTATGTTTTCTTATTTTATACTTATTGACACAAAGTTTACGACATAAAAAAGGTGTGTTTTAGACCACACCACTAAAGTTAAACGTCTTTAGCTCCATCCAAATGGTTTTATGTATATAATATATACATATATGATATATTAATTAGAGATTACGATACATATGTTTTCGAAACAAAATTATAAAGATATCTAGAGAAAATTTGCATTGATTCATATCTAATGGTAAGACAGAAAATGTGTGTTCGCACCTTATCTTGCCCCTACAGTAATGTAGGAAATGTAACTCTCTTTCTATCTTCACTTCTAACTTATATCTCCCCCTCAACTTCCGTTCGCATCGCCCGGTCACACTTTTCGTAAGGGATTCCAGAAGCTTACTCCAAAGTAAAAAAGTTTAACTTCAAAAATAACGTAAAGATTCAACATGTTGCATGCACATTTACCTGCGGATGCTGGGGGTGCTGCGGGTGCTGATGGTGTGGCATGTGCGGCAAGTGGTGCAGCGGGGCGGGCGCTGCGGGCATCGCATGCGCCGGGAGCAGCGGGAAAGCAGCACCTTCACCGTTGCGCACCACCCCGCCGCCGCCGCCCATTTCCTCCTCTGCCGGCGACGGTTGCCGCGACCCAGGCGTACGACTACAAAAAAAGAAAAAATTAAGAAAGGTTGATGTTGGGTCGACAGTAAGTGAAAGCCTTGATGAGCAACAGTATTCTATTGTGAACAGTGCTGTACATAGTAAAATTACTGCTTAATGAAATGTACCATTTATTGTCATGAACGGTAAAAGATTAATTTTTGTCTAATCCAGCAAAAAAAAGTTCCAGTTATTTAATACAGGTGTATCCATAAGATCTGGCTAAGTCTTAAGCTTTTGGGCGGGAGAATATACATTCGTAACTTTTAATAGTTATCGTAAGATTGTTAGTCGAGTAGTGAAGATGTGTCGATGTGTCGCCACACACGCAATATGTTGCAATAATATGACACTTGACGCATGTTTTCCTCGATATAAAATCCACAAGTTTCTAATCAACAATTTGCGCGCACTGCTAAATAAACAAAATCGTCCTAACGGTCAAACGATATTACAAATTCCATCCAAATACGTCCAACACAAACGCAATGATACACTACCAACTAACATCTTGATAAAAATTGAATCATGGGTTAAAAGAAGTTTATTTGTTAGTAACGTTTTTGTAATCATCGTTTCATATTTTGTTTGTGACGTATACAACTTTTTATAAAAAGTACAGATTTTAAATTTACTTATCTTTTATGATACCTTCTCAACACAAAGAAATTATGAAAACGAAGAACGCTTGACGTTCGTGAAATGCACCTTACGTTTGATTTGTTGCTGATTAAACTAAATATATATTTTAATTTAATATTTTTCCTGGGAGCTAACTTGCTAGAAGGGCATGATTTTATCGCCGATGGACGGTAAAGGACGTCGCATTGACAGACTCGTAGTGGTGCCTCGGTCTACAGTGAGAAAAATTGCGAGTTGCCGAAATTAGCTTGTTAACTACATATTGTAAATGACAGCACTTTCAGTCGTCAGTTGCATTGAGTAATGGTAGTGGAAGCAACAACGTAAAGCCGACTCTAGGCATTGAGCTGAAGTGGGAGGCCCTCAATCAATATGTAGGTGTGTATTGCGCACTAATCACGGCGCACTCGTGTGACGTTGGATAATCTCTGAAGTGGGGCCGCTGGCGCGAATACCCTCGCCTGAGTCACGATGGGGCGGATTACCAATTGTAAAGTGCCACCTTATTTCACTGTGTTCAGTGTTTTTGTTCTGACGAAACTGGTCGGTCCTCATCAAGAAATTTAAGCATTGAACGTTATTTCATAGTCCACGTGTCTGCTATGTAGAGATAAATCAAGAGAGGAGTCAACGGTATTCGCAATTCATACTCTCTATTTCAAATGTTTTGGATGTGTTATCATCATAGGATCATAAGACGTCAGTGCTAAAGCACAGGACGAAACGCACGTGTCGTTGAGGAAACCCGACTCATAAGTAGCTTTGAATACAAGTATTAATGTTTATTGGAAAATGCTTGACCATCTTAATGATGCCGTCGGGGCCATATTAATTAATAACAAGTTGACCTGCCGTCTCCGCTAATTAGAATTCGTGACCAAATTTGATAAAAATTCACCACAATTCGTAGCACTACCAGACGCTACCATAATTTTGTGTGCCACCTCTCAAATATGCAAGGAGGTCGTGCTGTTTTGTTATCCAAATTGAATCAGTGAGCAGTTGGGTTGAAAACAAATGAAGTTAAAGCAAATAGTTCGATCACTATCCACGCTTATGCGTCTTTCGATGCGAGGGTGAAGATCACGTACACGTTATATAAAGTATAACTCAATTCGTAAATCCTTTAATAGTCTTATTAATCTAATAGAAAGAATAAAAACAATAGTATGTATTGCACCATTTATTATTACTTAAAAAAATAGGATAGGGGACGACCGCGCTGTACCGCGTAGTTGTCGAAACCAAGGGGGTGCGGTCCCAGCAATGGTAGATCGTTAAAAATATATTACTAGACGGCAATAACCCTTCTACATTAAACATTTATTTTAAGTACCGTACTGGGGTCAAAATTCGTAATAAGTGTATAAAGTGTTTCGTGCGAATATTTTGTCCACAATTTAGTCATTGCTTTATTTTTTTTAATTATGTAAAAAAAGTGTTATATTAGCAGTTCAATGCAGTACTACTCTAGAAACTAAGGACTTGTACTTACGATATGAACGTTCGAATACCAACCGGACTTGTACAAATAACTTTCGTATTTCGGTTTCTTGAGTACAAAAATATCCCTTAAACTTGTACCCGGTGAATACCAATAGGGTGCGTTTTGTGCATTGTGCTGTTGATTGCAATTCTTTTTAATTTACTAGGGCTAAAGTTATGGACTTATTGTTTCATAGTGATAATCACAATATATGAGAGATCAAATTTCATATTTCAATCTGCAGTACTATATCATCTTAATTTATTTCTCCGGAGTTCTATGCGATAAAGCGTTGTTGCCTAGACTACCACAATATGAGCAGTGCTTTAGATGACTTAATTATTAATTTTAATTACATTATTATACGTCTAATACGCTCGGGAGACTTTATATTAAAAAAAATTAGTTATGCATTTTTTAAACAAATATAGATCCTTTCATTATTCTGCCTTGTTAAATTCTTTTCTTTAATTAATCAAAAACACTAAGCGTTCTAATTCAAACAGGTTTGGGAAATGCCGCTATACAAAAATCTGAGGAAAGCTGTTTACAGTATGATTCATATTTTATAATGACGTGATAAAAGATTACGTCCGTCGCGGTGGGCCGGTGGGGTATGGAAGTGCAGGCGGGCGACGGGGCGAGGGGGGAGGCGGAGAGGGGAGAAGCTCAACGAGTCGCCGGCGCAGCGAAGCAGGCCCGAGTGGCATTGACAGAGGCCATGATCCGCGCGGCGCGGTTATTGCCCGCGCGACCCGCCCGCCGGACGAACGCCGCAGCCGTGCGACCGAACGATTTGACAAAATTGCCCGCCGACCTTCGCGACGTCTTTTTTTTATTGTTTATTAATACAGTTTTTGATAACACTCCAGGAAACCGAACGCATTCTTTTTGTGAGTTCTTTTTAAATTGAGAACACGTCCTCTTCGGTGACGGGCCGTTACCCTTGGTGCGCTTGCGCGCGCCTTGCACCCTTCCTATGTGCTCCCCATTGTAAGCGGCTCTTCGGGTCGCGGGACTATTAAAGGCGGTACCCAGTACGCGCTATCCCGGTAACGCGAGGAGGGGTCGCGGGTGCGCTCATACCGGCAGAGGTGATAGGGACCGAGAACTCTTCGTCTCCGTCGAAGAAATATCTACACATAACTGACACCGTAGCCATTTCATCACAATAAAAAAAGATCGGCCACGACTATCGCGACAGTTCATCGATCAATCAAAGTTTATGTTATTATGTTGTGTCAATGAATAATCGATATCTTGGTGATAAATAATTATAACTTACTTGAATGCTTTATCGTCTTCTTGTCCGTTGTGCAATCCATTGGGCAGACCTCCGTGATCATGCAACTCGTGATGTAGATCTTTCTCAAATGGCGACGAAGACTTGTCTTCTGGGCGTTCCTCCAGCACCATACCACGCAGCCCCGTCACTACCCCAGTTATTTTTTCACCACCTCCACCAGTAGCGACACCGCCTGCTTCTGTGCAGACATTAAAAGGCGTCGTTAAATATTCTTTAACAGTAACTATAGGTGTAAGGTGTGTTAAACATTCAGCAATTAAAATATAACAAAAAAAAACTTTTTACCAGTCGGTGATCCTCCCAGTACATATTCAACCATTTTGACCCCTAGCCCTGCGGTATCCCGAGGTGAAAGGATGCTGCCAGCGTCGCCGCCGGGAAAAGCGACACCCCGACGCGTGCCCATCATGGGGACACCGACATTATGTTCAACAGCTAAAGAAAATATTTTTGACAGTTAAAAAGAAAATAACTAAAAATAATACGAGAAGCTAATATTTACGTAATAATAATCACAACATTCATATCGTACTTGCATAAAAATAAAACTAACTACAGGAAATTATTGTAAGACAACAAATACCATTATAGCCGCTAGCGCCCCACGTGGAAGGTACATACAGTGCAACATACAACAATGGCAACGTCACTCGACCAACCTTGAGCTGACCAGGTGGGATCGCGCCACATTTGCTCGGGATTCAACTGCAGTGGCGGCAGATGCGGACCCTTACTGTCTCCCCCAGCTCCTGGCCCCTTTTCCCATAGCTTTTTTGCAGCCGGTGCAATCTAAACAAAAAAGAAACATACGCTCGTTAAGATTGGTAAATTCGGATGTAGTAATAATGAAAGACATACAATGGAATATTCTAGAAAATACCATAGACCCATTTAACACTATATCTGTGATAACTAATGTGAACAATATTAACTAATTACTGTCAACCCATTATTTAGAAAAGAAAACAATTTTTTACGACTAATTAACATATTTTTTATTATTTACATTGATTTTAATCTTACACATTATACCGTTGTGATGCGTAACCATCAAATAGTTAAAATGGTGTATTAGTTAAATCATCATACTTATCACATAAACCGCGGTGTCCTAAGGGCTTGTATATATTTTTTGAACATTGGGGATAATGATATTTGTTATGTGTTTTACACATATATTTGATGATCGATTAAGCATCACTCGCCAGCCCGTCCACTACCTATTAAAACCTCCGTTGTTAGCAGTTTCGCTAACAGCTGATTTTTAAGTATTGGTCTAATGACGCTTTATACAGGTCAAAGCATAAGAACCGTGAATACGTGGTTTTTACAGGCGAACGGGCAAACTGGCATCTGGTTTTCGTAATAGTAAGTTATCAACGCTGCCCCATGAACCCCAAAAAATTTTAGTAAGAGACCATCGGCAGCGTCTGTGACCAGGGCGAAACGTCTTTCTACTTCACGCCGATATTGTGTGGTTTTGATAGTTCCGCGTGGGGAAAGATTACATTCTGAACAGGTTAAATTAAGTATTTAGAGATACTAACAAACATTGGCTGCCTTATATATAAGCTAATGGTAATAGGTTTGTGATCAAATACAAAAAAATAGCATAAATTTGATTTCAATAAATTGTAATTCAATAATTCTAGGGCGATCGAAATGTAAAACACAGTGACTGAAAAATTTACAAGGTTTTAATAGAAAAGTATTTTACATCATTATGTCAATGATATATTAAAGTAAATCGACAGTTGATTTAGATCCTAGATTGTTTTGTACCACAAGTTAAATTAGAATGTTTAATTAACAACAAATAAACACTCGTCCTTCTTCCCAAAGATTTCCATTGTTTCACATTCCTGGTACATCTCTTTCTTGTCTCCCATAAAATTTATTTTTGAAAATCTCTGTCTAATATTAAACGTTTTCGAATACCATTAGTTAATTCTTAATCACATTTATTTTCACTCTCTTATCTATCAATTACTCATTCATTAATGATACTGCCACTTGTCCGCCTGCCTGATGATGTAAGTATATCCTCAGTAGCGGTGTAAAAGAGACCTTTGATGATTAGCTCACCCATTCTTAAGCCACGTTCTTAGTTCAACAGTCTTCTAAGAACAGATTGTACAGTCACTATAGACCTACAGTGCCTGTTTTACACCCTTATGAACGCTTCAGAACAGTCTTCAGAGTTTATGCAGTCGCATAAGCGCTAGAATTTCCATAGACTATGGCGCTTATTAGAACATTATTTCGAACATAGTCAATGTTGACCAAAAATGAAGTGAGAAGGGCTGTTTCATAGGTTTTTTACTAAATGTTTTAAAGAAGTCTAGAAAATTTTCCAATCTCTTCAAGTCTTCTATATGGCCTTCTATTTGTATAGAAAAGACTTAATCCATACTCCTACCAACCTACCTACCAACTGTTGCATAAACAGGCACAAATTTTAGTAAATAACGTATTCGCATATTACGTCGTTCATTCACGTTTTCGTCTCCTAATATGCCCATACACATTTCTTCAACGCCATTCATAACTCTTTAGCTCAAGGAACACGTGGAAGTTAATCGTTAGGCGAGCGATTAACACTTTGTACTAGACACGACCTTCAGCAACGAAGGAGACGACTAAGAAGAGAAGACCTTATTCCCTTTGTCTCATTCTAGAACATCTTATCTATTTCTTTAGAATCCATCACATCATCACCATCTCTTCTTCTTCAATCTTATCACTCATCCCCCACAAACATTTATTACAAATGGATGAGTTGTAACTTAAATACCAGAAAAGAAAGATTTTCGCACCTCCAAAACATTGTGTGTGACTGTGATTTTCTATTATATAAATATTACATTTACACACCATTGGTCATTTATACGAAACATGCTACTATATCATATTAAGTAATAACTTTTTGAACAAAACCATATTCCTACATAAAGTGCAATCCAAGCAACGAAAAACTGTAAATTCATAAAACAGTATTGTCTATAATGAGCAAAATGTTGTAATAAAAAGATGGACAATCATCTAAAAACAAAACAATGAGGTCATTTAATAATGCTTAGTTATTGAATTTGGATTGAGGTGACATTTAGCAGCACCTGTCCGAATGTGCCAATAATGTTTTATAAATTACAAAGTTGAGCTTCATACAAAAAAAGTCTACTGAATAGGTCGATCGCAGAAACTAGGAGTCTGAACTGGCTATAAATGTACCTTACTATGATATAGTACATCTCACAGGATTGGCATCTGTCTCAATAAGTTGCAGTTGCATGCAAACCCAAGGATACTGTGGTTTGGCAGAATGTGTTGAAAAAAAAATTTTGTGTTGCAGATAGAGAGGCCTGTGTGGAAATCTGTATTTATCACCATTGTCTCAAACGAGCAACAGTCAATGACTCTCAACTCACTATCAGAAAGTCCGCAAGTTCAGTGAATCAAGCCAAGATATATGTCTTATGTTGGCAGTAGTAACATGTTGATGGATGAAAATGGCATGCAGACTATTTTTCTTTTATTTGGCTCTTTTTCCAAGTTACTCAGTTTGGCATTACTAAAGGCTCACCTGAGGAAAATTCAAGTGCAACTGTGCTGCAGGCATGATTGCCTCAAAAGCGAGGAGGAATTAAAATTTTATTAAAGTGTAATTCCTATCTTAATATTATATATTATGTAATTCAAATCTTAATATTATGTGTAAATAAATAAAATTTAAACCTCTATACCTACTGTCCACTGTGTTAAATTGCCATAATTTTTAGGCTCAATAATGTTGCATAGTTCAACACAACAATTACAACAGCTATTAATCAATTTAAGTACTGAATACATCAAATAATTAAATATTTATTAAATAATACTAATTATATTCTGAACAGTAATTTTAAAAATTCTTAAATTGTTGATAAACCATAGTACGACCTTATTTACAATTACATTTCATTCAACATCATACAGAAGAATAAATCAGAATATAAGTAATAATTTTTATGGTTCAGAAATTTGATTGTCCTTATTTACTGGTATTTTATCATACGTTTTTATAAAGTTTTATATCATAGTACAAGAGTACTTCTGTATTTATATCAATATTAATTACTATATTTGTGCTAGAGGATATTGCATGGTAAAAATAAAGTTATCATGCTAGGATTAATGCATGAAGAATAATTTGGTATATGGAATAATACAAATCCACAGGGCATTTATTCATATTATATAAAATAATAATAGCCATATTATTAATTACTCTTGCCACCAAATTTGGGGATCCAAAATTCAAATGCAATTTGCAAATATTATGATGAAATGTTGTGGACGAGTACTTTGTACTTACAACTCCATATATAAGGTTTGAATAAGATCTTGTGAAAAGAAACAACTCAGTTTTAACATCTCAATACTTCATTAAAGTTGTAAAGATGTAAGAGACTTGTAACTGTTGCCATCATACATTGAGATGCAAGCATATTTCAACCAAATTTATGATTGAGAGCTGTGTAACATATTGTAATAGATTCAGGAGGAAAGTATGATTTTAAGTCTGTTGTCTGAATCTATGAGTACGAGAGAAATTTTTATTTTATTTTTATAATTAGAAGAGTATAAATTTACTCTAATATCCATGATTAAGGAATAAGGGTCTTTCAAAATCTTGCTTTCTCTTAACTTGTTAGAAATAGAAATATAACGAGTACTATTTAGGCTTGATAAACCAATTATAAATGTACATATTTCCATTGCCTTTTTTTTGTACGTAAATTAATAAATAGACGGATATGGTGGTCTACGCTTAATAGTTATCATTTGCAGAAAATATTATAGGTAAGATTGCTGTATGGTTTATATTATTATGGTTAGTAAAGTATATATTGTTTGAAGATATATAATGTAATTAATATCTTATTATTGTTAGGACACACAAAAACTAGGCTGAAGTTACTGTAGTACCCAAAATGATCATAACAGAACAGATATCTTGAAATTGTAGTGTAATATGTAAATAAATTGTAAAATATGCTGTTATGAAAAAATAATCAATAAAGATAACCTCAAATTTATTTGAGTACAAAATCACATTGCTTTGAATGTGAATATGATGGTAAATAAATCGAAACGAAATATAACACAGCTTTTAGTGCCATTAGTGAAATTCAGTAGAGTACGAGAACATAGAGCAAATAGAAAAGAACCTATTGTATTTTGTATCCATGGTAAAAACAAAATACTTAGACTCAGTTTACCTGGAAGTTCGTTGAACACGTCCAAAATATGATAAAAATACACTGTTGTAATTAATTGACATAAAATAATCTATTAAAGTCGCGATTCGACAAAAGCTACGACCGGTGATCAAGATAATTACGGCCAAGAAATGGCGGACGCCGGTGACAAGTAAACAAAACAAAAACGGACCTGTTGCGTATAAAAAACAAATAATTCATCACTTCATGACTTAAAATAGCATCCTTAAGCAATAATCTTTAAAATTAACCACTTAAACTTACCATGTCGGGGCCCATATCCTTAACATTAGGTTCGAAAAAAAAGTCACTCAAAGGTTTCATGCGTACAATACACCTAAAGCTCTATCATGTACCACAAGGAAAGCTCATAAGGAATATAATATCACTCATTAAATTCACTTAATGCACTAAACAACAATAAAACGGTACACAAACACAGTACATTTCTTACACTAAAACGTTTTTAGTAAAGAAATAACGCTGGAAAGATCTAAACTTAAAAATACAATGTTGACTTGTTCCGAACAAAGGACGTACGCCGACGACAGCGCTTGCGTGAAAATCCCCATACGCGGGAGCGTCATACGAAGTGTCGGTGCAAAGAACGCAATATAGATGGCGCAAAAACCAAAAAACCACATCATTCGCTGTAAGGGTGTTATATTCATAATTTTAAATTTACATGATTCTGCAATAATTTATCTAGTTTCTCCAATCAAAATTAGGGCTAAAATAAAACAGTTTCAAAACTGCTAAATAATGTAAAAATATGCCAAAAATGCCATAACTTTGTAAAATGGAAACCCATTGCCACCGCTAGCCTTGGAGTCCATGGCCACGAAAGTAATTATTATTGACTCATCTACTTCCCTGAACATATACTACAGAACATTTATAGTAGATATTATTTACTGTTTTATTACATGTTTCCTAGCTACAACCACGCAGAACACTATAACAAGAAAAAGATTTGTAAAATATTTGAAAAGCGACAGCTATGCTATCCTCAAAGAGACTCCACAAGAAGTAATACTTACACCTGTCGATTTATAAATAACAGATCTCGCATACATAACCAGAAGTAGTAACTTAACATCGCGTTCTATCTGATAGATTTTTCTCTTACTACGGCGCCCTATACTATATAACATTACTACTCAATTCTGTATTATTCCTTCTTTATTCTCCATAATCCGAATGGCAGTCTGAACCATCGAAGTATAATTTCTAACTGGATTCTAATCACAATATCCTCTTACAAGCCACACTTGCCTAATACTGCAATTCCTTTTTTCAAAGTCACGGCGTATTCTTCAAATACCGCATTTTAGCGGCATTCAATTTTCCCCTTATTTCATTTCATTTCTTATACCTTAATAATAAAACAAGCATAGCATTGTGGATTGCCCGTCGTTTTTTGACACATTTTGGTCCTATACAATTGATGGTTTAGCTTCATTAACTCTATTTACTGCGGTTTCTCTTCTTCGTCCTTAAACTATCTAATATCCCTATCTTGTTTTATTAATTCTGAATAACAAAAGAAGGAATGATAAAACACTATATGAACGACTTTAAAGCCCTCAAAAGCCGTAATCGTTCTTCGACGGCTAATATATCGAAAGGAAATAGACGTTTTATAGAAAACTAATTCAAAAGTATAGACGAATGACAGTAAAAAATGACCACCACATATATATTGAGTATATAGGACGAGGAGTCCTATATACTCAAGTGGTATGGGTATTGTGAATAATGCATGTGAAAACATAACACTTAAACTTTTCTCGAAGGCCCATAGACACATACAGCACCTACAACGTTTTTGTTTTTGTATATATTTGTAGGAGGCATGAATTAGTTAAAATTAGATGGTGACCATAGACAAAAATAATAAATATGTACGTAATTCACAGACGCACGTATTTTTTATAATTGTATATTTTTCACATTTGTCTCATTAATATATCATATAAACTATTACAGTATATTTAAATCAAATTAAATAGTCTATATAAATTGGACACGTGCATCTTTCCAAAAGCGAGTTTTTTACCGCAGTCAAAGAAAAATTATTTTTAAAAATCATTAAACTTTTTTATCCCCTATGACAAATTAAACCATTTGTTAAAATTTTAAGATTCTTAGTGAGCGCACGCACGAAGTATGATGACAGAACCTACACGTATTAGAATATTTTCTATGACGTGAAGCCCGCCGATTTCTTACTATGGCCGCGAGATGAGCTATGCTCTATTCCTCACTTTACAACAGTGAGAGATATCAAAAATAATATATATAAAAAAATAAATATTATACAAGTTATGAAAAACATTTTTATACATATGAAAGCAGTATTATTAATATTATTTTTTAACAAAACTTTTTTAGCAAGTCCATTAATTTAGTATGTAATATAATGTTTCAACTTTTCAGAATCTTTTTGAAAACTTCAAACAATATAAACGTTATTATCAGAAACGTTTGCAAAGCAGGCTAAAATCGTGTCTATTAAAATACTTGAGTCTATAAAAATGGGAAGCAAAATAGGTGGATAACGAAAGCAACGCAGAGGGGTTGAGGTTGCGTTCCTTACGGAGATCCCAAGACCCCTCGGAAGCACTCACGGCGAACCACCGTGGCGTTTTACTTGGTGCGAGTCCGACATAACGCATCATCGTCCCCGCGAGGGCGCGCATGCGTAGGATTCCCGACGAAAAGAAAACGTGGAGAACCATAATAAATGTAAACTTTAATCGAAGAAAGAGTCTTTTTAAAGTTCTTCAATAAATGAATGATGATTTATTTATCTATTAAAACTAAGGTACAATGGAAGAAATTATTTCTTAATAAGTGTTTATTGCTGATCATTTCCAACTAAGTTAAAATAAGAACAATTATTCAAAACAACAAAACAAAAGTCCTTGTACCTGTACCTTGCATTAATAAAGACATATATCTGAAATTTCCATAAGAAGCACAAGCTTAATCTGTATGTCTGTCCGCATTATCTTGTAAGTATCCCCATAATGGTACAAAGGAACAAAACCCAAAATTAATAAATATAGCTCATTGAATAAAAATCGTTCTATAGATTTTTACATAACCTTATAACCATGCCATGTTCTCAATTACAAGGTTTTCGAAATCTTTCTAAAATAGAGACAAAATTTAAAATATTATTAGACTGCTTTAAAATCTGTAAAAGTGGAAAAAAAGAACAAAATGTGCTAAATTTGCATCTACCACAAAGCTTCCACAAAATTACCGTACAATTTTTAGATGACGCCGAATATGGCCCTATGGTTTTTTGCCTTTGCCAAAACTTTGCCAAAGTCCTGGGTATTGCAAATTTTGCATAGAGCACATATTCTTTGAATGATTAACATAAGCTCAATAAATGATAGCCACAAGACAAACCTAAGACACTTGCATAGTGTGACCAAAGTATTCCCACATCTCACTATATTCATCCTCTTATCTCTATCCCTCTACCTATTGTTAGTTTGAGATTAGAGAAGATTATCTTCAGTCTTCTTTATCTCTAATCTAAGCTAATTGCTATGTGCATAGTCCATTTGTCATCCAGTACCAGTCACCATAATATTGATTAAGCCAAGATTTTTATTTATTTTGTTAGATGAGTAATGAAATGATGTTAAGGTCTTAATGGTAATTCAAAGAGAATATGTGCATTTTCATTCATCAGTTGCCCATAAATTCACTGCAATTTATACACTTTGTTACGTAAAAAAAATTGTAGACATATAACAAATGCACAATGAAGTACTTGTAGAAAACAGCCTTTGTTGTTTTGCCTAATTTACTAAAGTCTTGTATATTTGTCTTGTAGCATGTATATCATGAAGCAGCATTTTTGGTGTCAATATAACAAGTAACATTCAATACTACACACAAGCTATTTGTAATTATAGAAATTGCACGTCCAAGGAATTGAAATATATTTTATTATTTTATAATAATAAATTTAAATAACCTATTTATAAAACAAACTAGATTTATGTGAAATTCAGCCTAAATTAACTAATAATGTATTTATAAACTTACAATTAATAATTTAAATATATAAATACGTATTGATCTTTAGTAATTATTAAAAACTGAATTGTCTTTTGTTATTTTATCTTGTAAAACAGTATAACCCTTATATTCTATCACAATATATATATTACCTTAATTTTACGATTTAATCAGACATTTTATAGTGATTCTTGGCATACAGGATTTATGGTCTTATTATTAGACCATAAATCATGTATAATCTCTGGTATAATTATTTTATAATCTACTTTATGCTATTATAATTACTTACCTTGTATGACAAAATCCTGCCCTGTATTGTTGCAAACTTGATCAAAAATTTTGTAAAAAATATTTATGAATTTTTAACAGTTTCATAAAATTTGAGATGTGCAAATATGTTATTATAAAGAGATAGGCTGGCATTATTGATAACTAACTAAACACAAAAATAACTATGACTACACTAAAATTTTGATACTAAATCAAAATACTAATTATATTTTCTACACATTTGTAGACTTGGAAAAATAACCATAATGTAGAGCAAAAAAATATAGTATTGCTTATTTTATTTAGCTTATTTTAATTTAGTGTAACATTTTTACATAAAGTATGTTGCCAAACTACAATTTATTGATGCCAGTGGTTGCTATCCTAGGCAAATGTATATTAATGGATTGATTGGTGATATATTAAAGAAATGATGTTAAAAATTCTTACAAACAAAAACATAACAAAGGATCTAAGAATATAGAAATGATAAGCAAATTAGGCCATCATAATTATGGAGGATACTCTTAACTTACAATGTAAATGAAAAAACATAATGTTTGAATGATCCCTTTTGCATATAAATGGGATTTTTAAGGAGAAATGGTAAATAAAACTATTACATGGATAGGGATTACTATTACACCCCTGCAATAGTTCAGGATCATATAAATTTTAAAGTATTGGCAAGACCGAAATGTATATAACATATCTAAGTAATGCAATATAATATTTCTAATCCACAATACTTGATACATTATCCAGATGAACTATTACAAAAGTATTTTAATGTTTAATGTAACTTTGGTTTTAAGATACATATAAGTTCTACGAGTTGATATTAGGATGAAGTCTCTAAAAACATTTTATAATAAAGTGTATATTTCAAAAAAAATCTCAAATCAGTATACACTCATAAATTGCTAATAAAATATTCAGCATGCAAGAACAAATAGAAAACTAGTAATAAATATTTCTTATTAAATTATTGCAATGTGAGAGCAAACAAGCATTTTAATACAAAAAAAAGCAAAGTTTGGAAGTAACTAAGGTAAATTTATGTCATAAAGCAAAGACAATTTTTTTTATTACTTGGTTCAAATGTTATAAATAAAAAAACTACACCTGAACCACCTAATGTACACACAACACTTAATGTCCTAAACAGTCACAATTTGAGGTTATGTGACATCTAACAAGAATTAACAATAATTGTTAATAATGACACTTCCTTTACACTGTGTAATATATATTTGATCAACACAAAATATTTTACTTCAACAGAAAAGCAAACAACACACTAGAACTACATAGTTTTTGTACAGTAATAAATGAATGTATTAATGAAAAGTAGTAAGACTCACCTGATTCCTGATGGCAGCTACTGGAGTCAAGCTAAGTTGATTCTGTCCTTGTTGCAGGAACTGATTTGTGGCTGGTGTAAGCATTCCTGCTTGGCTTAAATACATCAGATGCTCGGCATTCTTTCCTAATCCATTTATAGCTTGCATTGGGGTGGCATGATGTTGATGCAAATCATACAAGCCTTGTTGCCCCAACTGTGCAGTCTGTATTCCTTGCAAAGGCTGCAGCATCATGGCACTGTTCTGAATAGTCAAATTATTACCTATTGTATGATTTTGCAAAGGGGCTAGTTGTGTGTGGACCATGTTTGTAGCCAAATGTGCTTGTGCATGTGGGTGACTTCCAATAACAGATTGGTTAATTGCAAGAGTGCCAACAGATGAAGCTATAGAATGGTTTATATATTGTTGATTTGTCTGAGAGCTTTTCAGTTGTACAGGGTTTTGGTGGTGCATGTTATTCATTGTCATGGGAGTTGAGTTTTTCCATTTATCTTGATTCTGGAAAGGTGAAAAAGAATATTTTAAATTTGTTAGCAATTAAAATTTTCATAAAAACTAAACAACTCCTTTTAAAAAAATAATTGTTACTATGAACAAAAACTTGGCAGATGCAAAGAAAGAACAACATAAAACTAAGATATGAATGTTTGACAATAATAAACAATAAACAAACCTCCGCCATTGTTTCGTCGCCGACAGCCCAACGTTGTTTCGGGGCTAATGAGCAAGTGGGTAATTCTCCTTCTTGTGGGTCTCGCTGGAAAACGTAGTGAACGCCAGCATCGTCCTGGCTTCTGGTTTGAGGAGCACGGGCACTCTGCAGCCCAGCTTCACCCGTCTCTTCTTCAGCTCCTGTACCCAGCCACTTCATTGGGCTATCGTGAGGTTGGAGCATTCAGTTTCTCTATGCTTTAATTATTCGCAACCGTAAAGACAAATTTCCTATGATCTTTTGTCTAAGTATAAATTGCAGCGTAAACTTCAACACTAATATTTCAAATGTAAAAAAGATGATTTTACATGATACAAGATACTACATACGACATACTAATAACATTTTAAGACTGGATGTTTAAATGCCTTTTGCAATGACAGAAGTTTAATCGAAGCACGATGACAGCCGCTAGGGATACCAAAATATTGCAGGAAATGCAACGGTCTCTTTCACGGACAGAAGCACAAAGGCAAACGATTAAACTACACAATTTTTGTAGTGATTTCTACAAAATTTTGGAATTTAGACGTTTGTAGACTGTATCTACCAGTACTAACTCTTAGATTTAACGATTTGTCGGCGTCAAGAATTGAACTGAATAAACACTGAAAATAATACACTATTCACACAATTTCTAAACAAAACGACCACAAATATAATTACTATATGTACACAGGACTATTTACAATGTACAATTTTTACAAATAACTCGGTTTATGCCATGGGCTACTGTCGATACTTTCCGATTTACAAAAGGCTACAAACATCATTTATTGCCTGTCCGCCATAGTCGGTCAGGCAGATGCGATGCGCGCGCAACGCGCAATGCTATACTATAAACATAAATAAAACTTTAAACGTTCCTTTTTTACCAACGAATTAAATGTATGAAATTCGAAATTTATTTTATTAGAACATAAGTTTTGTTATATCATATTAAATATCAACAATGTTTTTATTCTAAAAAAAAATGGAATCGATTTAAAAATTTGTAGCAATGTTATATTTCGTAGTGAATTAAATATATAAAGCTGTGCAATGGATACACTTATTTTTCTTTTGAACAAACTAAATACGTTTTTTAATAATCAATAATAATATAATACGGAAAATAAGGAGCTTCGCTTAAGAAAAAGAGAATGAGAATCACGTCATTTCAAATTACGATGGTGTTTTGTCCTAATAATTATCCCGTAGAAATCCGAAACATTGTATAAACAACTACAATGAAAACAGAAATAGTCATCGCAATGACTATTTCTGATCTACTGTGACTACTCATCTAGATGGTCCTTTAAATACGACTAAATACTTTTGAAGATTTTTAAGAAATGATGTTTTAAACATTTTCACGAAGAGAGATTATTCAGTAAGTACACATTCATTCTACAGTGGGTAGGCCGCTACCCACCTAATGTTACTACTATATTTGGCATTAGTGGCCGCCATAAGTTGCAACTTCAAAGGTATCAACGCAAACTGAGCGTTCGAGTGCTGAACTGCGGATCGAAATTTCGTCGTATGCTTGACGACCCGACGACACTCTTTGGGACAACGTTTTGGGTAATGTTCAACTTATAAAACAAGTTCTCAAAACATAATCATAGAGAGAAGCAAGTACCATTAAAGTCCAAAAAGCTCTCACGTCCTTTTGCCCTTCGCGAGACAAATAACAATCGCTGTGCTAGGGCACGTTCCAATGTGCTCTATTCAGTGAAGTTCTAAAAGCCAAATAAACAAAGCTAACAACGGTAATCGATCATACATTAATAGTGTTTTCAAGTCGCCAGCTGCATGCGGCAGTGACAGGCGTTCGTCGCTTAGCAGCTACCGGATTGAAACTGCACCAAATGGACGACAAAATCACATAAATCAACTGAATATCCATATTTTCATCTGTATTTAGAAATCTTGATTTATAAAAAGCATTTTCTGTCAGCCACAATTGCTTAGAATTGGGTCATCCCAAGATATATATATGTGATCTTTTTTTCTTGTTAGTATAATATAACCACATGCAAGTGTTCCATTTTCAAACAAATATTTATATGATATACCTGTGGAATAATTAGTGTAAATTGGTCTGATTGACCATCATGGCCATTGATTGCAGCCACTACAACCACACACTGCTAGTGGTTCCAGTGTACTTCTTTAAGGATAGGATAGGATTAGGCCATATGATCAGTGTGAACTGTTCTCCTTTTATAGTGCTGATGTGTCCTCAGGCCAGTACAAATTCTCCTTTACTTATTTAAATATGTCTTAGATTATAAGTATTTACTTTATAATCATCAGGATCAAAAGCAAATGTATGAATGGTTGAAATAAAAATATTCCAAAAACTTAGAAGTTATTTAATGTTGTTTATCAATACAGACTATATTGGTTTAATTTTGAAATGAAGCCCAATTAATGAAAATACAAGACACTTCAGGTCTTGCACCAGGTAGTAGAAACACCGAAGACCTTCTGGGTCTCTTGATTGATTAACATCAACCAAAGAACCTGTTTTTGATGTAGTGAATGAAATATGTTCTTCACCAATGACAATCTCCAGCTCCTGTAAAAGAAGGTGTATTTTTATAGAAGGATACATATAAGAAGTCTTTTGCATTGTGTCAAATAATTATTAAGTAGGTAATCAGTTGCCTTATCATATGCTTATAGGTCGGGTAAGGCATTAGTATGAACATAATTTATTTATTTTGTACACTTTGTTAACAAACAAACTTATGCAAGAATATTTGCTGAAGCAGTCTCTTAATCTTATTTCGACTTTGTAATATTTGCAAAAAAGGGATATATAAACATAAAAAAAACTGAAATAATATATAAATAACTTACTGACTACTGATAACTTACTGAAATAATAAGAAATTGTGGTCCAATCACAGAGTTTCAAAAGTAAGAAGGTAGCTTAAGCCACAAAGAACTTGAATAATGTAAGAGATCAAAGAAGTTTATAAATGCAGAAGAAAGGGAAATCATGTACTAATCCTTAACATTTAAAATTCGGAGTACTATCAGGAAATTTATGAGCGGAATATTTAGAATTTATATTACTTATTATTCTGAACTGTAAAAAGGGGACAAAGATTTTTAAGAAATATACCAAAGGAGACTATTCTCCAGTATTATAAAGTTACAGCATTGCACTAAGATCTTCTGCAATATTACTTAAAGTATTGCGGAAGATCATTTGCATTAACAATTTACATTATTCACTTACTTGTCTACCAACTCGATCAGGCTGTGGCCAAAGGCGATCATCTTCATGCATAATTTCAGAATCCACAATTATTCTTTTAAGTTCTTCCATTACGCATTGATGCACATATGCTTCTTTTCGTATCATTGTATCATTCTTGTAATTAGAGTTGTTAGCGTAACGAAGTTTGCCATCAGGACGAAACTCAAATTCCAAGAATTCGTGTCCAAATTTACCCTTGTGCCCTACATAGTAGCGAATGTAGAAATCTG
The DNA here is from genome assembly GCA_029286785.1 of Meandrusa payeni. Lineage (NCBI taxonomy): Eukaryota > Metazoa > Arthropoda > Insecta > Lepidoptera > Papilionidae > Meandrusa > Meandrusa payeni. Next base: position 12,722,283 of record JAGSMX010000024.1, on the reverse strand, counting down.
TAGACATTATGAAAAAGTAACATCAACAAGATATATGATGTTAATAATTTTGTTTAATTATAACACGCTAACATAACCACTCAATCTCAAGTTTATTTTATATCCGATTGACCAGAATGTGACGCTTTCACTTGACGTTTAGTTAATTTACCGGGAAGCCGGACCGCAGATAGTATTAATAATTTAATAATAATAAATGACAAGGCTTGGTCCGCTCACAGATTATATAAATACTTAAGTTGTTGAATATTTTATGGCTAGGTAAGAAGACCTTTAAGCCAAGTCTTTTTTAAAACACATACACTTATTTCTTACGTCTAAATTGAAAATGAAAATGTAAGTTAGATGATCCCCCCCCATGAGTCCCCGCGCCATTTTTTTCCATAACCTACTACCCCATGCTGCCGACTAGTAATTGGGAGACCACAATGAAATTATCTACATTTTTCTTCCCAAAATGTTATTATATAACGTAGTTTTGTAAGTATTGAACTAAATGTTATACTTTAATGGAAGGATAAAATCATTAGATCTCACTATAAGTAAATAACCAAATGATTCCGAAGTCTTAGTCATAAAACTAGCTTTTAGCAATTTGATTTTAAAGAATAGAAATCAAGTTTATTTACTTCATAAAAATATTCCCAAATTAAGATAAAAACATATTTATTTCTTTGCTTTAATAAGACTTAGGTAGATGGCATCAATGTTTATATTGAATGTTACCTCTTTCAAAACATTTCTTTTTTCGAATTATTTGTCAGTTTTTTTCATTTCGTCATCAATTGTTTAAGTCGCTGTTTTCAAGCGGCGGTTTTGTGTTCTAGTAGAAATATATAGTCTTATATTTTCTTTCTAAATAAGTGTTTGTAATTATGTTTTATCGTACTAATAAGTAAAGGTGAAACATAAGTAAATTTGTTCTATAAAAGGGCGCCCATTTTTCGCGGTCCTTATCTTTCGACATAAAAGTTCAAACATTAATGTCTTCAAAAAATTATTTCTTGGTTACTATATATTACAAAAACTTTCGAAAAAAATATAATTTCTTATATTTGTGTAATATATTATCACAGTGTATTAAAAAACCCGTTTGAAAAGTGTTTGTCTATTGTGTATAGACCTCTTTCCGTAGACTACAGAGTCGTACAGGTTTATTATTCTATCCGTCAAACAAATCTTTTCTTTTTGACCCAGGCAAGATGGGTGAGTGGTTCTACGTTTTTTACGTTATATCCATAAAAATCTTTAAAGTGTGTAATGATATTTAAAAATTTACATGAGTTTGAACTTTTGCTATATTGTAAATCGACATATTTGATAATATTTTCGTTATTCGTCCCTGCTAATCTGAAGTGAAACTATTTTAAGTTCAGTGATTTATTCTTGTGTTGAATGGTAAATTTTCTCATTGCCATGCAGGTATCAGTCGTGATCACTGGCATAAGCGAAGGGCCACAGGTGGCAAGCGGGCGCCTATCCGCAAGAAGAGGAAGTATGAGTTAGGTCGCCCGGCTGCCAACACTAAGGTATAAAACATAACCTTAAAAGTCTAGAAATCGCTTTTTTTACAATAACAATATTGTACAAATGCCATTTAAACGTTTTAATTTCACTTCAGCTTGGTTCCCAACGTATTCACTTGGTTCGTGCTCGTGGTGGTAATATCAAGTACCGAGCTCTTAGACTCGATGCTGGAAACTTCTCATGGGGTTCAGAATGTAAGTGCTTTATTATGATTACTATTATCGGCAGATAGAATACGACTAACAGAATTACTCTAATCATCCAGTACAACTTTGCATTGTTGTCTATCCTTATTAAGGCTGAAGATGTTAGTAGTTGTAGTAAAGTCTTCCGTGTGTTTTAAATTTGTAATTAAATAAAATTATTTTAGGTACACATCCTATTTTTTTTAAATATCTATATATTACATACATTTGATAATTTATCTTACTAGGTTGAAATTGACATTGTCAACTGCATAGTTTGTTGAAAGCATGTTACCCTTTCTAGGTGCAACCCGCAAGACCCGCATAATTGATGTTGTGTACAATGCTTCAAACAATGAGTTGGTGCGTACTAAGACTCTAGTGAAGAATGCCATTGTTGTGGTTGATGCCACACCATTTAGGCAATGGTACGAGTCTCATTATCTGTTACCCCTTGGCAGAAAGAAGGGTGCCAAGTTGGTATGTTGTTTTTAACTTATTTTTAGTCATTATCGCTTATACACCGAGTTCATCCTTATTCATTCTTTTTTGCAGACACTGTAGTTAGTGTTTCAATATCACAATTATCATATTGGTACATGCAAAGTTGGTACCTTTTGTACTATTCTATACAAATATAAATGGATGTTTTGTTTCACTTAATTAATGCTGTTTTTTTGCCATTTTCAAATTATGTGCAAAGTATCTGGTCAATAGTAAGGAAGCCTCTAGTATAGATTTTACATACACAAGGTACAGGTATTGGTATCCACCATAGTAATATTTGTCTTTCATTTCAATATCGATAAACTTCATTTTTGTTGGTGCTTTTATATTATTAATACTGACTCTTCAGTGGATATCAAGGTTTAGGACTAAATCGTGATGAAAAGTGTTGCGTGTCATATGAGTTTTCCAATGATAAAATATATGTGCCATTGGACTGATCATCCTGATTAATTTTGATAGAGTCAAACCAAATTTGTTTCATCATAATTATGTTTTTACTTTTGCAGACTGAGGCGGAAGATGCCATTATCAACAAAAAGCGCAGTAAGAAAACTGCTAAAAAGTACCTGTCAAGACAACGTCTTGCAAAGGTTGAAGCTGGACTTGAAGACCAATTCCACACGGGACGATTGTTAGGTATGTTGCTTTTTGTATTGTAACCAATTGACAAATTACTCATTTTAAATTTAATATACTATAATTTATATATTCTTTATAATTGACACAACTGTGTATGTATTTTGTGTAGTGTTCAATAGTAATTTGACTCTGGTGATATTTAAATGATGAAATGAAAGTTTTGAGATTGCTGCCTAAGCTGGAACCGTTTTGGGAACAGTTTAGCAATTTTATGATGCACTTGTCATAGTTACTCTGATTTGAAATAAATGAATTTACAATGTGGATTATTTTGTACACATTTATTTACTACCTATTTTAATTTTCAGCATGTGTGGCAAGTCGACCCGGCCAGTGTGGTCGAGCCGACGGCTACGTTTTGGAGGGAAAGGAGTTGGAATTCTACTTAAGGAAGATTAAATCCAAGAGGGCTAAGTAAAAAGTGTAATGTTAAAATAAACAGAAAACCAATTTCATTTGTTTTTTTCCAACCTTAACCATACTAATATTATGTTATAAAACTCTTCTAGTTTTTACCTTGACTGAAGGCAAAAAAACTACAAGGCATATTTTTTAGTTGTCAAACCATTGGTTCCCTCTCCTTTCAAAGGTTTAAAAGAAGTATAGTGCATTAATTAACATACCAAGCCAGTACATCTGCAACATTTGCTAATTTTACTGATTAAATGAGTGAGAAGTTAACTGAATTTATTGAAACATCAATACTAATCTAATGGACAATTCATTCCGACAGACGGTTGCTATCATTGTATTCTTTGTACATAATACATTCATGTTTCTATGGGTGATCATAACTGAATGTGTCATGCATTTCGACGAAATTTTACACACGATAATTTAGGATTAGATTAACACTGGCTATTTTTTATTACGGAACATATTCTTTGACTGAGCCATTATTGTTTCTTATGTAAATGGTAAATATTTTTTAAAATTAAGGGTAGTTTTTGCGAGGTCATTGTTTTAATAGTGAAGATATGACAATTGAAGAGTGACTGGATTTCTGGATACACTATGAAACCCTTAATATGTCAAAAACGCCAGAATCCCGCAATGCGCTGTTGATATATACTAATGTGAAACATAATAGAGTAAGAATTATGTTGTTGAAATGTGGTAACCGAAGAGCATATATGGAAGGCGACACTAAATCACATGTTAATGAATTGCGTGATTGGGGAAAGTGTGGCTTGAAAGAGAATGTTCACAACATTCTGTTTCAAGCCAAATCAAGGAATTATTAAGGAATTAATATTCATCGTCGGGTCGGACATATAGAACAGTAGAATGAGAATAAAAACGAAATATTATACCGTGGAAGTCGGTTGTGGGGTCAGTATTGTCCTACAGTGCTTTTAATTCGAAAAAATGGCTGGATGCGCAGCGAATGACAACGCTTTTCCGTTATCCTCTGAGCCTTCGTTTTTCTTTACTACTTCATGTCTACTTTTCTCCTTTTTGTTATTTGATTGCAGCTCACAACAACTTAAACTTACATCTGGTAAGCCGCTTGTTTGTAATCCCCTGCTTCTTAAAAACACAAATACACACATTGAAAGTAAGCGGGATACTGAAACCGATGAAAGGTGTAAATTAAATTTCTGTTTAATATTTTAGTTTTTATAATATTCGTGAATTTAAGGGATCCACCATTTTGCCAGCCATAAGTGCGACGTGTATGTTTGCATCCATAACGAAGTACAGGAACGGATAGGTAGCAGAAAAGTATATTCGTTGGCGGTTCACCGCGTGTCCTGAAACATTTTGAAACTTTTTTATTACACTGAATGATTATTCTTAAATTAAATTAAAATGTAGTAGATCGTTATTTTATTTAGGCCGAACGGTTTTGGATTCGAATTTCAGCCTGATTGTACTAAGTTTTAAAATAAAAAAATAAGCCAATTTTAAAAATAATATAAAGATTAATTTTTACTTTTAGGCAGTTATTATTATTTTTTCTTTGCAGCAAACAACTTGGTGTAAATTTAGCAATCCCCAATATTACAACTGATTTTAATATTTATTATACCAAAATTCGTAAATAGTAGTGGATATGATTAGTAGGATTTAGTTAGCGTCATGATCGTCAATGAAAATACATTGTAAACGACTATAATTTTATAGTATATCTTTTTAATATACATTTCAAATTGAGTAACTCAGAATGCTTATTAGATAATATTTCGTTTTGCATTTCTCTCACATCGTATCATGTTCACAATTCCGCCGTCGCGTTAGATTGCTAAAGGCTGTTCTAATCTCCAATAAGCGACTACGATGGAACATCTTGAAGTTTTAGTGCAAATCTGACATAAACTGTTCTTCACTCACACCGGTACGCGTTAAACGTTTCCCCTAAGTAAAAAGTCTGGTCTAATCTACTATCAATATACTACAAATTGACTAATCTTCCTGGACGTGGCGAAGGCATTCGACAAAGTCTGGCACGCCGGGCTTGTATACAAGCTATACAAGCTTGGGTGCCTGACTATCTAGTGCGCATAGTGCGCGATTTTCTTACCGGTCGAACCTTCAGGTACCGCGTCGAGGGAGTGCGCTCCACCCTCCGTCCCGTTCGAGCCGGAGTACCACAAGGCTCCGTACTGGTCCCGTCCTATACACGCTCTACACTAACGATATTCCGCGCTCACGTAGAGCAGAGCTAGCCCTTTTCGCCGACGATACCGGCATTTATGCTTCCGGGCGTTCGAAGTCATTCTTAAAACTCCAGACCGCGGCCGATGCCCTAGGGATTGGTTTCGGAAATGGAGAATAGAAATCAACCCAGCTAAGAGCGCAGCCATGTACTTCACGAGGCGTCTTCAGTCTCCACCTCGTTGCGTCCAACTTCTAGGTACCTCTATTCCATGGGTTACACAAACCAAATACCTTGGTGTCGTATTAGATCCCAAACTCAGCTTCGGCCCTCACGTAGATCAAGTTAGGAACCGGGCGGCCTACGTTATGGGTCGCCTATATCACCTCATTAATAAGAAAAGTAAAATGTCCCTCCGTAATAAGGTGACACTTTACAAAGCAGTTATACGTCCTGTTATGACGTACGCGAGCCCGGTCTTCGCGCATGCCGCCCATAAACATATCCATAGGTTACAAGTAATTCAGAATCGTTTTCTGCGACGAGCCACGGGTGCGCTGTGGTTCGTACGTAATCGCGAGCTCCACGTTGATACAGGGTTACCGACAATAGCCCAATTCTTAAGCAGGCATCTCGACGGTTTTTCGAGACTGCCACCAAACATTCTAACAAACTTCTTGTAAGTGCCGCCACTTATAAGCCTTCCTATAGTAAATTCCGTCGCGTCGCCCGGAGGCCGAGACACGTTCTTGACGATCCGGACGACGCGATTACCATTGCACAGGCTAGATCTCTACAAATCAACAAAGCGTCCATTCGCGACCGTCGGAGGTTGCGATTAATCATACGCGTTATCGCTATTTTATGGGCAGGCCCCACCCTTAGATGTTAGGAGCGTTGCTGGAGTTTCTGATACGTTATGAAACCCTTAATATGTCAAAAGCCAGAATCCCGCAATGCGCTGTTGATATATACTAATGTGAAACATAATAGAGCAAGAATTATGTCGTTGAAATGTCACCGAAGAGCATATATGGAAGGCGTGACTAAATCACATGTTAAAGAATTCCGTGATTGGGGAGTTTGAAAGAGAATGTTCACAACATTCTCTTCAAGCCAAATCAAGGAATTATTAAGGAGTTAATATTCATCGTCGGGTCGGACATATAGTAACAGTAGAATGAGAATAAAACGAAATATTATACCGTGGAAGTCGGTTGTGGGGTCAGTATTGTCCTACAGTGCTTTTAATTCGAAAAAATGGCTGGATGCGCAGCGAATGACAACGCTTTTCCGTTATCCTCTGAGCCTTCGTTTTTCTTTACTACTTCATGTCTACTTTTCTCCTTTTTGTTATTTGATTGCAGCTCACAACAACTTAAACTTACATCTGGTAAGCCACTTGTTTGTTATCCCCTGCTTCTTAAAAATACTAATACACACATTGAAAGTAAGCGGGATACTGAAACCGATGAAAGGTGTAAATTAAATTTCTGTTTAATATTTTAGTTTTTATAATATTCGTGAATTTAAGGGATCCACCATTTTGCCAGCCATAAGTGCGACGTGTATGTTTGCATCCATAACGAAGTACAGGAACGGATAGGTAGCAGAAAAGTATATTCGTTGGCGGTTCACCGCGTGTCCTGAAACATTTTGAAACTTTTTTATTACACTGAATGATTATACTTAAATTTAAAAAAAAATGTAGTAGAGCGTTATGTTATTTAGGCCGAACGGTTTTGGATTCGAATATCAGCCTGATTGTACTAACGAAGTTTTAAAATAAAAAATAAGCCAATTTTAAAAATAATATAAAGATTAATTTTTACTTTTAGGCAATTATTATTATTTTTTCTTTGCAGCAAACAACTTTAAGTAAATTTAGCAATCCCCAATATTACGACTGATTTTAATATTTATTATACCAAAATTCGTAAATAGTAGTGAATATGATTAGTAAGATTTAGTTGGCGTCATGATCGTCAATGAAAATACATTGTAAACGACTATAATTTTATAGTATATCTTTTTAATATAATTTTCAAATAGAGTAACTCAGAATGCTTATTAAATAATATTTCGTTTTGCATTTCTCTCACATCGTATCATGTTCACAATTCCGCCTTCGCGTTAGATTGCTAAAGGCTGTTCTAATCTCCAATAAGCGACTACGATGGAACATCTTGAAGTTTTAGTGCAAATCTGACATAAACTGTTCTTCACTCACACCGGTACGCGTTAAACGTTTCCCCTAAGTAAAAAGTCTGGTCTAATCTACTATCAATATACTACAAATTGACTATTGGTTATATATTGCATATAAAATACAAATACATCCAACAATCATTGAAGCAAAATAAGTTCGGGTCAACAGGAAGCAATTATTTCAGTTATACCGATTTGCGTAATTGAATAGTCTCTATCTGCAAATCATTTTCATCTCGCGATTAGGCATTCAGGTCGCTATAATACGAGTACACAGCGGGCGATTTCCCTAATTGTCGTCCCCGCACGGTAAAGTGTGGCGCGCATCAATGGATTCAAATGTGCGTGTCGCCGCGTTGCGCCACCACACCGCCGCAGAGACAATGGCAGCACCGTTTCGCATCTCGCTACTTGATACCGCAGAATTTGCACTCTTTTGACAACAATTATCTTATCTTTGCACTGGAAAACGATCATACTTTGTGTAACTTACGGCTAATTATACTATGTTAGGTTGCATTATAATGTCACACGTACGGCTACGGCTGTCACAATAAGTTAAAGTAACTGTCTTTATATAAATAATATACCACACTGTTGGGCGCAGGCCTATTCTGTAAAGAGAGTTTAAGGGCATAGACCGCCACGCGGCCCTAGTGCGGATTGGCAGACTTCACATGCCTTATAAATTCTATTCTATTTCTAAGACATGTAGGTTTCCTTACGATGTTTTCCTTTACCGCTCGTAGTAAATTAGCACATAAAATTGCAACAACAAATTTATTGGTGCCGGCACCGGGGATCGAACTCGGGTTGCTAGCGTACTATGCAACTTGAGCCAACCGCCCGGACACTGAGCAACCACGGTTCTTTTACTTTCACAATACGGTGGCGTTTTTAGATAATTTGTTAAATTTATGACAATACGAAATTTTGTTAAAAATACGACATTAATTTCGCCTAAAGTTTAAAAATTTCAATAACGATTTAGGATCAATTTATTTAATTTTCGGAGCACATCAGCGAGGCTCAAGGATGTTCCGGCGGTGGTCAGCGGTGTGTGACACCGTCATGTAGCAGACCCGGTCTTGCGAGTGACCCCGGCTTCCGCTTGGTCGCCTCCAGCCGCTTGCCAATTAAATGGATCACACCGGAACCTGACACTTGTTCGTACAGGATTCAAGACATAGTGGATTCTCTTTGTTAATCTTTCCAGTCACTGGCCACTGTGCTCGAAGGACCAGCAATAAGTATGATTATTAACAGTATATTTAAAAACACGCTGTTCCAGTTAAATTTATTGTTAGTATAAAATAAAACATTGAACTTGGATTTATTCTCATCGTCATTATTGTTTGGCTGGGTATTCTGAAATAAGATTGTTCTGTACCCATCAATGCCGTGATTTAAGTTTTTAGAAATTAGCACTATAGATCAGAAGTGTTCCAAATAATTGTGAGGATTTACTGCAATCAAGTTCGTGCGTTGCGACGAAACGATATATGCAATCTATTACAATAAAAAAAAATTGCCACCAATTTTTTTTCAAAATAATACATTTAATGCACAATCGACTAAAGAAAACCCGAGATGACGTTCTTTAGTTCAATCTGAACCGAAATAATGTCGGACGCATTTCACCAAGTGCCCTTTATTTGATGTCCAACATGTGAATAGGTGGATTACATTACCTACATAAGCGAATTGGTATTGTAATAAAATAATATTTGGATATAAAGCACAGCGCATATAAAAGTCAATTATGTCACATAATATAGACATATTTCGTCAAACTAGAACATTATTTTACAGATTATGACAAAATATACAAACCAATTTTTTTAGTTTCATCGAGTGAGTACTTTCTGATGTTTACGGATACGGCTTGCTCTATGCTACGTACATAGACCCCGGGCTGCTTCGTCATTGGTGTGAAGTCGTGCTGGCGCGGTTGGAATACGTTACGGATGCCCAGCTGAAAATTAACAATAAGTTTGTTCTCCTGTCAATTGAAACGTAACAATAAACTTTAAAAGTAAATATTGCAGAACAATTAACGATAACCAACGGCAACGGGGCCCTATATAAAATACTTTATTTAGTATCTTTAAACGAGTAATTCTTGTATTAATGTAATATGAACTTCGAAAACGGCTCCAACGATTTCATGAAATTTTGCATAGCTAGGTTTCATGTCTTAAAGTTCCTTTTATCCGGGTATAGGAACTTTACTTTAGTACATAGCGTTGCTAAGCCACAGTTTGACGTTAGAAATCAATAAAGTAGTCGATATTCACGTCAAAAAAAGACATAGCGTGTGGAGATAGGTTTTATTCGATTGCAACAGACAGAGGTAGATCATACAGACGAAATAGAATACAAATTTTGAAACAAAAAGATGGCGCAGTCACTAACGGCCTAGGTTAAGGCCAATATAACTAACGGCACCGAAGAGCGAGTTAAATCTACACTTACGCGAGCCATACAATCTGGAGGTAATTTAACTTTTTTAACTACGATTATATTATTTACGGAAGCATTTTTTATTATTAGTCGGTAAGAACCACAAATATTAATTATATTTCATGATTATGTAATTCGTATCTAAATATAATATTATTTCCAAAAAAACACGATTAAACAACAAAAAATAATCGGTGATCCAGGTCCTATAAAGATATGAGCAGTACAAAATTGCTAAATTCTTTTTAATTTAATTTTTCTGTATAATAGAAAGACATTTCGTTTTACATTTTGTAAATATCTTTTTGCTAACGGGGAGGAAATATTCAAAAAGATACCCCGCCTTCTGGGGGGGAAAGCGCCGGTTATGTGGGGTTTGACCCACTAAAACCTCCCCGGTGGCCCTTCCCGGTGCATGACGAGGGGCTCCGGGATCTCCAGTGGAACGCACCGGAGCCCCTCTGCACCGTGCTCTGGTAGAGTCCCTCCCCCTCTGCACCGTGCTCTGGTAGAGTCCCTCCCCCCTGTAAATATCTAATATTTCTTTTTTATTAATAAATTTTATTTTATTATTTCAAATATTATAATATATATTAAAATATCAATATTATATTTAAAAAAGTATTTATTGCACTATTTTACAAATATTCCTTTATTATTTTCTTAAGATAAAACAAGTGAGGTGATTAATTATTATATAATAGTTATTATATATAATACTGTAAAAATGGTTTAGCAGTATTTGTAGAACAATATAAAGTTTATCCCACGTCAAATTATGCTCAAAAAATGTCGTGTAATACGTGAAATATGTTAATTAGTAAATAGTGGATTGTTATTATTGTAATTTTAATAAAATTCAAATGAGTTTGTAATGAAAAATGTGGGTCATAGGATTGTCTACAACTAGCTGCAAATGAATTCGGTATACTAGTTAAGTAATATTGAAATAATATGTCTTATTAGTAATAGAGACGTTCTGCACTCACTAGGTACGTGATTATTGTCATTGCAAAGTGCTTGTATCTTATACAAGCACTTTCAATCGAAATTCCGAATGTCGGATTTATGATTTGTCCTTTCACACTTTTCACACACCTTTCACACTGGGTGATATTCCGCGCACTTGTGAAACTGAAGTAGACCTTTCCGTCAACGATGCTTGTTAAGTTGTAGTGATAAATTGTACTTGATAAATATTATCAGCCTTATAAAATCATATTTACTAGTTTATTATATTATTCAAATGCAAGAAATGTAAAGAACCTGAGCAACGATTACGAAATGTCTTTCATTTTGGCACACGAGAACTAATGCTTACTATGATATTTCGTTAATATGTATTGTAAGGCTTCTTTTTTCAATTGAAAGGTCATTCTCAGAATTTAATAAAAAAACATGCGTCGGAACAAGTAATATAGAATAAGTGAAGTATGAGGTCTCATACGGTTCTGTACCCAAAAAATAAAATACGATATATTTTATATCCACCTGGTCGGAAAGTCGGATTTGAAGTCGGTTTTTGTTTTGTCTAAATACTAATGTATTTTAACTTACCCTCTGAAGGTCCGTAGTTAGTGTCACATGTCCTTTGACAAAGAAACTAGGCACTAGAGCGCGTACGCGACGGGGTCGTAACGCGCCATATACATCCGATAGGTCAGAGACGCGCGCCATGCGAGCAAGCAGGCGCGCGACCTCCCCGGGCCGCTTGTGCTTCGGCAACACCAACAGAAGGTAGTAACGGTCACTGTCTAGCGGAAGGCGGAGCGCAGCAGCGTCTAGGTGCGGCAAATATGCGTGCTCCAATACTGTGTCATAACTCATGTACGTCACCTGTATATTAAATAATTGTTATTTTCGAATATATCGGAATCTTCTAGGACCAGGGAATGAAGAAGTTGTCGATGGCGGGTTTCCCGTTGTCCACCAAGGGGCGACGAACGACAATGGATTTTGGCAAATTTTCAAAATCTAACCCTATTAATTAACTAACTTCCTATTCGAAGTTTTCAAGATAATATGTAAGTTGTGTTACATGAACCCAGATGTTATAAAAAATTAAAAATCATGTCTAGAGATAGGATTTTAAAAGTGATTTGGCTCTGGGGATGTCTCTTATCCCAAATAGCTTGGGATTATATATTTTTTTTAATGTTGTGGGTGTAAATGGGCAATGGATTTTTAAAGTGATTTGGCTCTGGAGATATCTTTTATACCAAATAGCTTGAGTATATAATCATTTTTTTAATGTTGTAGGTGTAAATGGGCAATGGATTTTAAAAGTGATTTGGCTCTGGAGATATCTTTTATACCAAATAGCTTGGGATTATAATCATTTTTTTGACGTTGTGGGTGTAAATGGGCAATGATGATCCTTAACGTTAGACGATCCGTGAGTTCGCTTGCCCCTTTTGCCATCAAAAATAATCTCACTCTCAATGTTCCTAATCAAATGTATCGCATGAAAATATTTGCTCTGCTGAAGGGTGAAAGACATAGCACACATCTTTTTTAAATTTGATCCTAACATTTGTGAGTAGATTATCTCAGATACTATTTTATATTCTGCACTACAGCCGCTTCTGCTGTTGCATGAGTAGATCGTCACGGGAATGTACCACAATTTAGCAAAATAGTGGTTTAAGATATGTTATTCTTGTGCAGCTCATTGCCCCAATATCATCATAAAAATACCACAGCCAGCGACCTAAAAGATTCTTACATGAGCTAAGACTATTATTACTACCACTCTATCACAGGTTCATATAGGATTTCTCAATGCCCTATGTCTTTTTCGTGAGGACATTAGTCTAGGTAGATAGAGCCCAAAAACACCCTTTACCATATGGCGACCTTTTCATGTCGTCATTTTCGTCGCTATCAAGACTAATGTTGCTGGGCCATTAACAAATTTTATCTGTCGAAACATTTGAATTTTTGACTGTCGAAAGCTGAAGTCGTCGAATTAATTCCGTCAGAGAACCAACATATACATTTAAACTAAAAACTATTTGATTTGTGCTAAGTAAAAATTAAAAAAAAATAACCTTAATATGATTTATTCCATTGGCTAAAAACATCTGACTTCCGCCATATCCTGTTTGAATATGTTTTATTTCGTCAGCTAAAACCACTTCATCACCACCGTAACCCGCGTTGGCCAGTTCAGGTCCAATGTCGAAGGATCTGTATAATAAATAATCGTTGGCCGGATATGCCGGATTCGTAAATAGAAAATCAACTATTGATTTCTTTTTTCGGTCTAGTGTCTTTAACTTTGAGTCAGTAATAGGTGTGGTAATTGGATTCGATGTGCTTTCTGTATTGTTTGCTGTACTTTCAATTGTAGAAATGATTTCGGTGGAAGTCCTGATACTTTCCGAGGTTGATATGTTTATGTCGTTGGTAGACGCTCCGTTTTCTGAAGTGGATTCTGTGTTAATCGTGCTCGCGATCGTACTTTCTGTGGTACTTGTAACATCCTGCGAGGTTATTGTATTGGCTGTCGTTGACAATGTTGTTTCTGTTGTCGAAGTAATTTCAGCTGTCGATGCCATGTCTTTTGTAGATGGCATTTCTGTTGTCGATGTATTTTCTGTTATCGATTCCATGTCTGTTGTAGATGGCATTTCTGTTGTCGATGTATTTTCTATTATCGATGTATTTTCTATTATCGATGCCATGTCTGTTGTAGATGGCATTTCTGTTGTCGATGTATTTTCTGTCGGCGATGTCATTTCTGTTGTAGATGGTAATTCTGTTATCGATGCTATGTCTGTTGTCGATGTATTTTCTGTTGTCGATGTCATTTCTGTTGTAGATGGCAATTCTGTTGTCGATGTAATCTCTGCTGTCGATGTAATTTCTGGTGTAGATGCCATATTTGTGGTTGTTGCCATTTCTGTCGTGGATAACATTTCTGTTATCGTTGTCATTTCTGTTGTTGATGCCATTTCTGTTGTTGATGCTATTTCTGATGTTGATGCCATTTCTGTTGTTGATGCTATTTCTGATGTTGACGCCATTTCTGTTGTTGAAGCCATTTCTGTTGTTGATGCCATTTCTGTCGTTGATGTCATTTCTTTTGTCGTTGTCATTTCTGTTGTTGCCATATTTGTTGTCGACGTCACTACTGGTGTAGATGGCATTTCTGTGGTTGATGGCATTTCTGTGGTTGATGGCATTTCTGTGGTTGATGGCATTTCTGTGGTTGATGGCATTTCTGTGGTTGATGGCATTACTGTGGTTGATGGCATTTCTGTTATCGATTGCATTTCTGTTGTCGATTGCATTTCTGTTGTCGATTGCATTTTTGTTGTCGATTGCATTTCTGTCGTTGATGGCATTTCTGTGGTTGATGGCATTTCTGTGGTTGATGGCATTTTTGTGGTTGATGGCATTTCTGTGGTTGATGGTATTACTGTGGTTGATGGCATTTCTGTTGTTGATTGCATTTCTGTTGTCGATTGCATTTCTGTTGTTGACGGCATTTCTGTTGTTGATTGCATTTCTGTTGTCGATTGCATTTCTGTTGTTGACGGCATTTCTGTTGTTGACGTAACTGTATTGGTTTCTGCTGTTTGGATATTAATTGTTGTCGGTGTAGTTTCGACTGTCGTAGGGTTGTTGACTGATGTGGTCGTTTCCACAGTAACAGTTCCGCCTTCAGTATTTGACGATGTTAGGTCCGTAGTCATTGTTGTTGATTCTTGCGTTACTTCTGTTGTAGTAGTTGCGCTTGGATAAGTGGTGCTCTCCACTGTAGAAGTAGAAGTATTCTCTGTACTTAAGGTTGTCATAACAGTGGTAGGTTTTTCATCACTATCTGTACTTGTGGGAATGGGAGTTACTGTTACATTCGGAGAATTAGTTGTTCCGGAAGACGTTGTGGTCGTGTGATGTTCAACGTGTAAATCGAATCCATAAAAGCGCAACACTTCTTTATACTTATCATTAAAGTTTACGTTATCTATATTTAGCGCTAAACCTGCTAGGAATCCTTCTTCTGGGACGAAATATGTCTGAAAAGGCAAGCATTAAATTTAATTTTATTCAATTGAAATACACAGTACATGGATAATCCAAAAAGTTAATTGCGTCGCCGCGCAATAAGAAAATTTCCAGAAAACATTTAACAAAATCTGTCCAGTCGTTAAATAACATAGAGACATCTTTTGTTATATATATATAAGATTTATTACATTATGTAATAAAAATGAAGTTGAATTATTAAGCAATTAGTGCATACACAATTCTCAGTGTATATATATATATAATCCTAATAGAATTTCTTGAAAAATATTGTAAAATAAATAATACTATATATAATAAACTCCAAATGTACCGTAATCGTTGTCCACATGAATGCTCAAGATTTTATGGGAATGATAAACCACTTATAAACTAATGTTTTCGATTCATTACCAGCAAATGTTTCTATGAATGATTTCTTATATTTACATACATTTACACGGGAAGATTGTACGTGAATTGAGCACTATAAAATGCTTGGAACTAGACTCCAATTTAAAATGTAAATAACGGTGATGATATCCATGATAACAGTTAGCTTTATCGAATGTGAAATAACAGACCATTATTTTAATAATATTTAACAACTCATTCTTGTTTAAAAAGTCAAACAAGGAAATGTATATAAAAATAACAAACTTTTAACAAGTACAGACAGTTTAGTAAACATGTTATATTTAATACTAATGTTTAATATATACTCTAATGTTTTTCACAATTTATCAGTATATGATTCTGTAAAAAGCAATCATATGAAAATAGTGACGTACATATAATTATATATTTGTTATTATATAAAACTAGAAGGACGTTCACCTAATGCTAAGTGATTTACTCACACTAAAGTGGTGCTGCGTGGTCATTTACAAAAAAAACTTGTGCAGTAATGCGTCTCCTCGAGACAAGATTTTTCGTCTCTTTAATTTCAACTACAAAATGCAACATGAATAAATCAAAACATCAATATTGCAAAAACCTAGCACTGTATATCGAAAATCGGGTAATGACTGATGGGACCAGGATAGCCGCTTAGAACGACAATAAGGACGCGAAACCTTATTTTTTATTACAATTTATCTACACGAATATTTTATCCTTATCAAAATTTCTGCCTGTAAACCTTGAAGTACCCATTTTTTGGTTTACAGATTACTTAACGTTGGCTCATTACTGCGGTGGTGTGAGTCGATAAGCTATGGGGAGGTAGTGAGGGTTTCGCAGCCCAGACGAAGTCTCAGAGTGAGAGGATTATTGGTATTAGGTTTGCCAATCTTACCCTCCACGACTGGAATTATGGATGTCGTCTCTTGCAGCAGCTGCGTGATCGGCGGCGGAGCCATTGATCAGATAAACTCTGGGGTGCGTGTGATAATATTGTTAACACTGAACCTGACGTTTAAAAATAAATAATAATAAATAGAGGAGCTCTGTCTCCCGAACTAGGTGGAGACCGTGCCTTTCGTGAGTGTCAAGTATACCATGCGTACATATTCGTGTGTTCATTAAATTTGTTACATTAACTATATATAACAAACAGAGGACGTCGATTGACTGCTCGAACTCGACTGAGGGTTAACAACGGCAATAGGGCCATAAAAGAAGAGCCCATCGCCGTCTAAATATTAACATTTAAAAAGAAACTGGATATTTTAAATGTGTGATGTGCATAGATTACAAATATAAAAATAGACATATTGTGGATATTATTATTATTAAGTGGATAACGGTGTAGTTTACGTATTTAATACTCTTTTACTTCATGTATTTTTTATCTTAATATGTATTCGTTTGTGGTTCCAAATAAAAAAAAACATTTACGACGACCAATCATAATGGGTAATGTCAACTGCTATCTATACAATTAAAAAAAAAGTGTCTGTATGTGATACTAAAATGACCGCTCTTTCTTCATGCCTACGAATATCGATACGGTACATATACGAAAAAAACATTTTTTACAATTTTTTGTCTGTCTGTCTGTTTGTTCCGGCTTATCCCTAGAACGACTGGACCGATTTTAAGGGGACTTTCACTGGAAGATAGCTGAGGTAACAAGGAGTAACTTAGGATACTTTTATTTTAGAAAAAAAAATGAAATCATTAGTGCGCTCTTGTTTCGGTTATATGAACAAATTCATAGAGCAATATAACTAATAACAATGAAATTGTCAATTTTCAAATTACAGTCATTTTTGTAACTCACTTTAAGTGTACGATGTATATCCCTGAAGCCTATCCGGACGACATTTCTGTTCCACGGCAATTGCATGGCTCGCTGTATCTGGTACGACGACTCTCCGTCTACTCCTTCGAAAAGGGCCACCATTATCCCCATCAGGCCGTACGGGGATAAAGCTATGTTGTTGTTATTCAAGAAGTTGTGTTCGGCGAGCACCTTTATTCCGAACTCGTTTGTGATGTCCACCATACGTTTGAGCGGGGATAGCGCCGTGTCCCAATGGTTAATTTCAACGGGTACCCCATACTTGATGCCTGACGCGATCGTGATAGAAGCGCAAATGAGAAACAATCGCGTGTAAATGATAGGTAAGAGCGCGCGTCCGCCGCACCGCATAGTGGTTGCGCTTGTGACCGCGCTCCGGTGACCGGCGACTGACTCGCCTTGCTTTACGCCAATCTTCGTATCTTATTATCACGGAGAACTCGCACTTTTCGGTGAATGACCGACAGCTTTTTTTTTGCAAAAAAAACATACAACGATATGCGTTATTACTATCGGGCCTTTAATAAAACACGTAGGTAAAGTTATTAATAATTCTGAACGTTATTATTGACTTATGTCTATTTTATTGTGCTTGTACGCAAACTTACTTATTTAATCAGATAAATTGCGACTCGATATGCTTTAATGCTGATATTTTTAGGGTTGAACTCACCTGTTTGAGTGGAATGGTCCGACCACATCCGTCGAGTCGACAGAAAGCTCTGACCACACAAAGTTGAAATTAATTAAATTACGAACTGTTTATACGAATCAGCGAAGACCAAGTTCCTTTCGAATGGCTTTATCAGCTGGTATCACCTATGCTATTGACAAAAACGGACAAAATTAGAACCTTGCTCGATATATCAAAGTAAAGAATTCCACTACTGAGGCACTTTAAGTAAGGACAGACACATAGTGTTTTTATACTTTCTAAGCAAGAGCTCCACCACTATCCTACCTGATATTAAGTGCAAATGCAATCCTGGATGATAGTAAAATAATTCCACAATTTGCACAAATATTTAAGTCGATATCGATAAGCAAAATATAAAACGAGAAATGGTAAACTGATGCTTTTAAACTAGTTCGGCTATTGGCATTCTAGCTTATAAATTAATATTTATTTACCGTTGTCCCAAACATTATTTATGCGAACGACTTTTACATGCACCGTTTTAGTTGAGACTAAGTTATAGAAGGTTGACCAAGTTTGAGACCCGTGAGTGAACTCCCCGCTGGCTTGCACGACCCCACCCGCCTGGGGGGTAGCCTGGTGAGCATGGCTACCTTCCCACAGGCGCAGGAGGCCCGGTTTTAAACCGGGTCTGTCACTGGGGCGAGATGGTGAATGCTAACGCGACCCCATCACAGTGAAGGACTGCTCACCATGGGATGTTCTAGTAGTCCAGTCCTCTAGTAGGACAAGCCCAACAATAAATGCCCGCTTCCCCGACGGGTACATATGAATAACAGCATTTCCTCCCATGAAAAAAAGACCGGTGAGTGTTGTTATACGTACGAGTGGTGTCTACCACGTCCTGCGGAACCAGTATTTTGAAATAATAAATATTTAATATATGCACAATAAAAGAGTAATTCTTGGATTCAAAGCCATAAACTGTTACATCTTATAGGCTTAAGTTTATTTTAACCATAAACAAGAATAAAAAAACAAACGGTCACTGCTCCATGAATACCTATTAATCTTCTGATAAAGGAAAGAGCCGATATGTTCAAACAATTGCCTTTATTATAAACCATCTTCATAATGAATACATTCCATTACAGTGTCGCGTTTCGTTCAGTTAAAATCAAATAATTGCTGATACAAGGAATAGGTTAGGTAGGCAAACACTTTGCTAGTGCTTTCATCATAGTCTACACAACCTAGAGCTGAACCTTGTCCCCTAAAAAAAGTTAAATATAAACAATACACAACTCAAAAATATTCAGAGCATTATTTTTTTTAAAGAATGATGGTAGCATTCTTTTAAAAAAATTTTTTTTTACAAATTGTCGATTAAATAGAAATATGAAATTTTTGAAAATTTACAAATTAGATTATTACTAAAACCCGTTTCTGTTAACAATATTTTTATATGGAAAGGCACTTTCTTGTGAGTATCACGTTTAATTTTTAAAGTGTCTTTTATCCAAATATTTCCGAAAATTTTGAAAAAATGTCATTTTTCCATTTAATCGACGAAATACTTTAATATTAACATTCTTGTTCACCATTCCAAATAAGCTTAGGCTTGTGTTAGGAGATAGTAGACGAACTTACGATTCACAGTCCGTATCCTATTGACGCTTCAAAATCATTAAATCCTTACAAATGAACCAATTCGATGTTATAATAACTAAAAATTGTAATGTATGTCTCATCTCCAGGCTATTGGTCCCGCATCGTTCGTCTTGGGGACTCCTGCACGCTTTCATGTCTCGCGACAGCACTCTCTGTCTTGGGTCTTCCCTGGATAGGACAAATTACAGCGCCAAGTTCTCTTCGTAGTATACGTCATACTATCCCAGACTTTGCAATTTTGCAATCTGCAACGTCGCGTACATCCGGGCTTTCTCGTACATACTCGTTGCGTTTATCAAGCCCGGTTACTCCAGATATCCATCTCGGGTAATAATTTAGTAATTCTGTTACTTACTTGAATATAAAATAATGAAGTAATACGATGTCGATAAATTAAAAAACGATGATCGAAATTGTAGCCTTTATTGAATTGCTTAAATATACTTTTAAAACCACAAGTTATGTGAAAAAACAAGACAATAAACTATTATTAAATAGGTGAATACTGTTTTTAATTTCTACCTCTTCCTCGCCCTCTCCCCCCGACTTGGAAACCCCTCCCCCGTCCTCGGAAGTTCATATTCGGGATGTTATTAAAATTACTGTAAGGCTGTTGACTCATCTCCGGTCTTGGATTGTAGGTATCTTGCATACGAGCATTTCTGAAATTGTTCCGCCCTTGTGTATGCTGGCCTTGGTTATAATTGGGCGGCATGAAAGACAGATTACTATCTGACATTAAAGGCCTAATGTCCCCTTTTAATGGCTGTGGCTGCCAATTATTTCCCATAGGATTCTGAGTGATGTTTCCCATTAAGTGCTGTTGTCTAATGCCTCCCATTGAAGAGAGCCTGTTGTCTCTCATAAAATTTTGCCTATTGTCACCTATTTGAGGTCTATTGTTGCCTCCAATTAAAGGCTGTCTAAAATCAACCATTAGAGGCGGCTGGTTACTGGATCCCATTGGCGGCTGCGCATTGTTTGCCATTGGTGTCTGTCTATTATTTCCCATTGGTGGCTGCATATTATTCCCTGCCTGAGGCTGTATGTGTTTCCCCGGATGTGGCTGCATATTACTCCCCGCCTGTGGCTGTGTATTGTTCCCCGCCTGTGGCAGTATATTGTTCCCCGCCTGTGGCAGTATATTGTTACCCACTTGTGGCTGTACATTGTTCCCCGCCTGTGACTGTATATTATTCCCCGCCTGTGGCTGCATTTTGTTCCCCATCGGTATCTGCACATTGTCTCCCACTAAGGGCTGTGCATAGTCTCCTATCGTAGGTTGCCTACTGTCTCCCATTAGTTGTTGTCTATTGTTTCCCATTAATGGTGGTCTATTATCTCCCATTAAAGGCTGCCGATTGTCTCTTATTAATGAGTGTGTATTGTCTCCCATTAATAATTGTCTGTTGTCTCCCAGTAATGGCTGTCTATTGTCCATAATTAAAGACTGCCTACTATCGTTAATTAAATGTTGTCTATTGTCCAACATTCGCGTCTGCACGTTATCACCCATAAAAGGTTGTCTATTGCTGGTCATTACATTCTGTCTATCTGTAATTAACGTTAGCCTATTGTCCAACATAAACGGTGGCATATTCTGATCCCGCATATTTTGATTGTATGTTTCATTGGAGTTATTAGCTTCAAAATTCATCTGTTTCTGAGGAGAATGAATTATTTCTAGGTAGGTGTTAGGAGATTGCTGGGTTTGAAAACCAGGTCGTCCTGGTAATGCAAAATGCATCGACTTCATTGGCCTTGTATTTACTGTGGAGGCTTCTGGTATATCACCAAAAGAACGAGGCTGAGTGTTGCTAACAACAGCGCAATCAGCAGTCTGGTTTACTTGAGACGGCATTGATTGCGAAGTCTGCTGAATTGATGCTTGCATCAAAGCTAATAAGTCTGTAGCAGACGATATGTTCTGTGTAATGTTTATGCTTGGGTCCACGTCCATGGTTTCCGTCTTAGTTGGTCCCTCCTCCGCCTTTGTTTCCTCCAAAGATTTTTTAACAATCTCTAATTCTTGTTGGATCTGATTCTCTTTTACCTTTTGTGTTGCTGATTTGAATACCTATGAATATAAAAATAAGGTATAAACAAACACACTCATGAGCAAAAATAAAAAGTTGGTGAAGAAAGTTTGAAAATCTCGGAAGATAAAGAAGCTAGCTAACTGAAATAAATTGTGCATGATAGACAATTAAATATCCTAAAATAAAATATTTATATTAATTGATTTATATTTCATTAAAATACAATAACTTAAACGAAAAAGGATATCTTACGTAAACTTGGTTAATACAATATTTCTCGTTAAATTTTATTAATATTTAAATTTTAGTTCTTAATGTCGCCACATGGAGGCAACACTAAGTACTAAAATTTAAAGTCTTTGTCTTGCAAGACATTCCAACTATCTTAACCGACCCTTTATTTTTGCTCACGGCTATATAATAGTTCTATAGATCTAACAAAAGACTCTGGTACATGGTTATATATAAATAAAACATATAGTAGGTACATTTCGAAGATCTGGCGCCCACATTCTCTTTCCTCTTCGACATTTGTGCTCATTGTCGTTAAGCAGTACTTAGTCTTAGTCATAACTCTACTAATATGTTCATCAACAAATATTCTTCTATACGATTTATTTATTATATCCAAGGTCCAATATTAACAAAATAATTATTGGACCTTTGAACTCTTTGTAAACAAAGCGGTCTATAACAAGTATATCTACGATCAAAAACAGACACCGACTTCAAAGCGAATTAAACGATATTACACAATGTTCTTTGTATTTACGAATTATCGTAGTAATATTTCGACATAGAGTTAGTCAAAATCTAAACAAATTCTTTTCAAACTACTCTTGAAGTGCATCCTATCCTCCTTTCCATTGTAAGAATCGGACCAAATTTAAATGGTGTCACACGGGAAACATCAGCTTTCAAATAAAAATCATCAACATCGGTTTACCCATTCGAAAGTTATTATGAGACATACAGATTAATTGAGAACCTCCAGATTTTTAATGTCGGTTGAAAAAAATGAACAGACAAAAACGAAACTTACTTCATCAACAGTGTAATCGTCGTCGTCGCTCTCAATGGTAACCTGCTTAGGGTCTGTGCCGACGTCCTGCGGGGCGGGCGCGTTGGCCGCGGCGGCGCTCACGAACTGCCGCAACTTCTCCACTCTCTCCGGCTCCCGTACTTCTAACTTTTTGAGGTAAGCGATCAGGCTGTGTTGTTCTTCTGCCGACAGCTCGTTGAAGTTCTTGAGTAATGTTTCCAAGTCCGAGTCCGACAGACCGTCCATAGCATCTGATTGGTCTTCCTTTTGTGTTGGTGGGCTACCAGTGAGAAAATTAATTGGATAACATAGTAACTAAAGATTATTTGGAAGTAAGACCAGCCATGATGTATGGAGCTGAATGTGGGGCTGTCAAGAAAAACCAACAACAAAATATGCACACAAACGAATTGAAAATGCTACGCTGCGCTGCGGGAAGTACGAGACTCGATAAAGTACGGAATGAGTACATAACAGGGTTCTACAAAGTTACACCCATTATGGAGGAGATAGTAGAAAGTCGTTTGCGGTGGTACGGTCATGTGATGACCGTACGGACGTACGGGAGTAGGAGTACGTTGTGTAGAGGGTCCTTGTTATCCAGATACCAAGATAGGTAGAGGACGACCGCAGGCCACGTGGTGGACAACCGTTGCCAAAGATATGCAATGAGCCAAAATAGAGGTACGGACGACCGAAGACCGTCGGTCTTGGCGCCGCAACACGAGGAGGGCCGACGGAATAAAGGGAAAAGGCATGAAAAAAGAAGAAGTAACTTAGAATTATTTGTTTTTCTACCATTCGCGAAAACTTAACACTGAATATCATCATCATTTCAGCGGCACAGTCCTACCCAACGTTTTCCTAAAGGAACAGTTGTCAGCGGCTTGCATCCAGCTATGTCCTGCGGCCTTTATGACATCGTTAGACCACCTGGCCCGTTGACATTACAATGATCATCCAGTTATATTTGCATTTTGCATCATCGGTACAAGTATGAAATTGTTATATTAATTAATGAATGACTAAATGATAAAATAATGAATGGTATAACGCTAAAGTGATTGTTTTGGAACATAAAAAATTAAAACAGACATTTTAATAAATATGATGAGATGTTGAAAAATGATCAATTTTGTACCAGAGCTGTAAGTTTAGCATATTTTTCTCTCTCTCTCTCTCTTCAACCTTTTTACATACGCAAGCCACCAAAGCATTGCCTGCATTCAAATCACAATTTTTTCTTATCACACACAATATCTAATCTCTTTCAGAATCACACCTAGTTTACTTCTTTAACACCGCATCTGTACGGTATTGATTGCTTTTTCTGCCATAACCAATTCTCATTTTCATACATTAAAAATGTGGCCCACAAGCACACCAATCATTTATGTCTTGAGCTAGATCAACAAGGGCTAGTAATATATAGAAGTCTGGTAATTTACCTGACCGATTTTACAATATAAAATATATCGGTACTTTAACATACGAGTTTAATTCGTATCGTATTCTTGATCGTATCTCAAAGCTTTGAAAAGCCATTAACACAAATATCTTGTAAATGTACAAAAAGCAAAAACGCGAGCAGAGCATACAGACTGAGGTCTTGTTTGTTGAGATGGGAGAAATTGTTAGAGCGGTGTAGTGTACGATTCCTCGTTTCTCAAATCTTGCTCTCATATCAAAGCTAATTATCTCTCGCTCGTTGGCTTGTAAATTAAGGTACCAGTGTAGTTTTATCTTACTTCCGATCGTCGTAGGCAGACTGTAACATTTGTAACGCCGATGTAGTACTGGACTTGACTTCCGAGGGTTTTCCCTGAACTGCCGCCGGAACGGACGATTGAGCTTGCTTTTTTGCTTGCGCTTCCCGCTGTTTCGCTTCAGCCATTCCAACCTAAGAAGTGCAGATTATTTAAAAACACAGTAAAATTCATTATTTAATGTTTAAGTTAGATGGAGGTAGCAATAGCGAAATATGTAACGCCTATTTTACATTATCCTGCATTACTAATAATCTACTTTGTATTACTTTGTATCAGAAGAAATCTTTATCCACAATTGACAACATACAGCACGTTTTACAAGTTTTTTTTTATAGTTTTTATGACATATTTACGATGTGTACTATCGCTCACGTTTCTTAATTCCATGCTTATTTAGTATTTGTTCGTATATAGAAAAAGAACACGCCAATTCAAATTATTAACTTTACTGAAGTAAAATCATAGATTAAGAACAATCTAGACAGTCACTCACATGCATAGTCGGAATAGAACTACCTATACGCAATATTATATTTTATTCTTTTCGGAAAACAGAGTGATATATTTCTTATTCACTTATTATTTACCATTTAAATGTTTTCGCATAAAGAGAATATACAGCGGCCTGAAAGTTCGAGTATCACTTATATAACAAAATTAACAATTTAGTTAAGTTGGTAACAGTAGTTAACAGTTAGAGTTATCACACAAGTCTTTTGACATTAAGCTTCTAAAAGATGGAATACATCAAATGTATTTGTTATAGAAAACGTGTAGCTCTACCGTTTTTCGAAAATCATGACAAACATATATACATAGGCCAGGTTTAATTTGTTTGATGAACGAAATATTTTTCTCTTCGTGACGCTTACAGGTTATAATTTAAAAAGTTGCAAAGTTGACGTTTACCTAATACCTACTAGTTAGCAAATACTTAAGTACTACCTTCTGCCGCATATTTTAAATTAATGTTTCTAATTTATTACACAAGATGTGGTAACCTGTCATCTGAGTACACATCAGATTAAGGCGCATATGTCCAGATAATGTATACAGAATGTCCCTGAAACCAACAATGACCCATTAAGGGCTGATACAACTACCTACTTGAAAAGATTAGCTTTTAAACGCGATATTATTTTAATATTTAGTCCAATAACTAAATACGTTGATGCAAGTGATTGGAATCACTACCGAACTACTCTTAATCAAAATGCCATATTGTAGATTGGCCATCTAATGACAGGGTTGACAAATTTGTGACCCTCACCACAGCGTTCACGAGTTGCTCGAGTTCCTCTGGTGAGACGTCAGTGCGACCCTCAGCGACAAGTGCGGCTGCCATCTGCGCCGCAATCTCCGCACGGTCCACAGCACCAACCCCCGCCACTGCCACCGGTTTATCGACTGTTTTCTAAAGAAAACACATATTGAAATAGTTACAGAAAAAAAATTACTCGGCTATTTCAACTCCATTGTGAAAACAACTTTACCCTTTAGTTATACTAACACACTATTTCACTATTTTCTGAACTGTCTACTGCTTAAGGATTCTATGGTAATGCCGCTGATAACCGTGAGTTTTATGTAAAATAACATTATCCAATTAAACGTATACCACTATACAAAGGCACGTGTTCAAACACACGCACGCACGAGGCACGTACTTGCATACGGTGGTCCCGCGTGTCGGCCTCGTGCAGCGCGGCGGCGATGCGCACGACAGCTGCGCGCACCGCTGCGGCTGCGCTCCCTGTCACCAGCCCAGCCTGCACCGCGCCTTTCAGTTTTTCCTTCGCAGTCTCCAGCAAGCCAACGACTTGCTCGCGATCCAGCAGCTCCTCCGATGAATTGGCTTTCTCCTGCATGGCACAGATATATTCAGTATATATAACATGTACGACACAAGTTAGAGCTGTAACACAAATATACTAGGTTTCATTATTATTGCATAGTACGCTATACTATCACTTTACAGCAATCTGCTAGTTCGTTGTACTTCCTCGATGGTGCTGGCTCATTCATGCAACACCAGAAGCCGCTGCAAATTGTTCTAATCCTGTTGGATATCTTATATCTCTAACAAACCCAATTTTTTTTGAAAAAGAATTATATTCTTTTTTACCATTCCAACTAAGCTTAAGCTTGTGCTAGGACGGCAATAGTGGTGGTTGTTAGGCTACTGACGCAGTATTTAGCCATTCCGAAACATGCTACGAGATTGTTCAAATGAGGAGGTTCTACGACGAGTCAACGAGAAGCGCAAACTATTGCAGACCATCAAGATAATTAAAGTGTCGTATCTCGGTCACGTGCTTAGGCACGAGAGATATGACCTTCTTCAACTTATTTTCATGGGCAAAGTCGCTGGCAAAAGAAGTGTTGGTCGTAGAAAGAAGTCATGGCGGCGGAACATAAGAGAGTGGACCTGAATTGCGAGTGCCGCCCAACTGTTTCGCCTCGTAAGAGACAGAAAGAGATATAGTGAACTGACTCCCAACCTTTGCTAGTCGGAAAGGCACTTTAAGAAGAAGGCACACACATTACGTGATTTTTCTAGCATAGGACATCACAGTGAGTTGCATCCAATACTTATTATATTATAGTGTGTGACGAACTCGTGGCTATAATAAACCTATTGCCGCTTGATGTCTGCAGATTTTCAAAATGTCTACAACGAACTAGAAGCTAATAGTCGAGCACATTCTTTGAAAAAAATACCTTTTTTTTGTTGACGGGGAGGAAATCTTCACAAAGATATCCCGCCTTCTGGGGGGAAGGCGGCGGTTATGTGGGGATCTTACCCACTAAAACCTCCCCGGTGGTCCTTTCCTCGGTGCATGACGAGGGGCTCCGGAATCTCACGTGGAACGCACCGGAGCCCCTCTGCACTGTGCTCAAGGAGAGCACGTCCCGGGGGGAGGTAACTCCTCAGTGAACCCGAGGCCCCTTTTAGTCACTTTGTACGACAGGCAGGGGATACCGTAGTCTTATTCTTGAGAGCCCAGAACTACAGGGCTGGTGAAAAATAAATATTTTTTTTTTAATACCTTTTCCATCTTGAGAGCTTCGGTGAGCAAGTCAACAATTTTGGGTCCGAGACTACCAAGGTAATCTTCAAGCGCCACGAGCAGGCGTAGTGTGCCAACTATGTTATCAGAGGGACCAAAGTCCTGCGGGGCCGGCGCCGGGGGTGCGTGAGAAACTTGAGGTGCAGGAGGCCCGTGTATTGATCGAGAGTTGCGGGACCCCAGGCTAGTGCCTCGCGAACGTCTCTCGTTCATTGAGTCAATTGAGTTAATATCGCTGTCAGAGTTCCACGGCGAGAGCCCATCGTCATCACTGCTGAAACAAAATTCAATTAAAGAATCAAAAGCCATATCAGTTACTCTTTACTTGCCACACAAAAGGCTTTCTTTACCTTGGGGTTATGTAGAGATATAGTAAGGAAAAACAATATACAATAAAGAAAATAGTTATATGTAATAATACGTATACAACTTGCATCCATATAAAATTTAATCTTTTTATATAAAAGAACCTGTTATCCATTACATTATTTGGAAAATCATTCTCAAATGAGACATATGTATGGAAGCAACATATAATCGGGTTGAGGCTGCTGAGGGGACACGGTTTAATAATAATAATAATTTATTATATAATATAATAACTTTTTATAATAATATTGTAAACGCCTAACCTAAGAATAAAAAAAGCTAAGTCTCCGGGCGGTCGCCACAATTTGTACCGCCTGCATAGTACGCTAGCAACCCGAGTTCTATCTGCGGTGCTGGCACCAATCAATTTGTTGTTGCAATTTTACGCGGCGGACTGTGTGCTTACACTCTCTTTACAGAGAAGACCTGCGCCCAACAGTGGGACATATATAAAGGCTGTAACTTTAACTTTAAAGGAAATAAAATACCAGTAAAAAAATGAAAATTTCCAAATAAGAATATAGAAAAGAGAAACAAGTATTCGCTCATTTGTCGTGCACATACTTAATGCTTGAATTTGACTTATATGGTTTGGAACTGGACCAAATTTAAATGTGACCACACGGGAAGCACCAGCATTCAATGCTATTCCTGGTGTGTGACTCGTGCTAATAGTTTCAAATAAAGTGTGTACGTACGGTCGTAGCTCGTCGTCGGAAATAAGCACGGTCTGCAGCGAGAGCGCGGTGTACGCGTATGGACTGCGGTTGCGGTGCGCCGCGCGCATCGACAGCGGACTCCCGCTGCGGCGACCGTACTCCCCGCCATACCCGTCCAGCGGACTTAACCTCCTGTACATATAATTAATAAAATAAAATAGCCTTTATCTGCTACTATAAAATAACATGCATATAAAAATCATTTAATTCACAGGTCTGTAGTTGTCGCCACTGCGGCGTAGGCCTCTTCTAAGCCTCTCAATCCTGCCTATCCCGTGCTATCTACATCCATTGGGATCCACATATGTCTCTCATACTCTCTGTACATGTCTACCAAAAAATTTAAAAACCAGTAACCTCCATTTTGTAGCCAGTTAAATAAAAAGAGGAACCACTTTTGATATTGCATTGTGCACAGCGCGAATCACATAGCTTCCGGCAAAATAACAGCTGGTTAGACTTTTATACTCGTCACTTTATTTTATGGTCATATTATGTGTACGTACTTCTTGAGGGGACTCCGCGAACGCTGCGAACTGTGCCGACGCTCGGGCGTGCGTCGACGCGGCGATGGTGACCTGTGCCATGTCAGATGTTTAACTAAATAGACGACATCTAATTATGAAAATTTTCTTCGGTCTTTTGCCCTTTTGGGCATGTCAGCTCCATCATACCCTAACTAGTATAGTACACATACATCGGTCGCATGAAGCGAGAAAGAAAGTCATCAATGTTGTATGGCCATAGCCACCAGCTACCTCGCTCCTTCCGAGGTCGGGTCAGACAGCAGCATTACGAACGCACCCAGATGTTGCTCCCTCAGTTTTAGACTATCTAACTATAACTTTCTTTCCGCTTCACGTTTAGCACATTCCCCATTATGTGGTGCACAATTCTGCATCCGATGTGCAAAAAATTTTGCAGGAAAATGGGTTAAATTCCCATTTTCCGTTCGTCCGTCCGTTTGATTCCAATTTAAATCAGGGCGTAAAAAATACAACCACATATGACAACAATTGGTACAAGTTTTTGATAAAAGATACTTACAACTTCCTGCCTCGTCGATAATTGATTGGTGACCGCTTTCTAAATTCCGGACTCCTACGTCTTGGGAATGGTGAGTTACGTTTAGGTGACGACAGGTGATGAATACCGGGTGAGTGAGAAGGTCTCCTTCTGGGAGACTTTCTATTCGAATCTGGAGATCGTCTTCTATGGTCTGGGGACCTCCTCCTCATGTCAGAGGGCGATCGCGTTCTAGGGTAAGGTGACCTTCTTCTAGGGTCGGGTGATCTTCTTGGATCTGGTGATCGTCTACGAACGGGCGATCGACTTCGTGCAATTGGCGCGCGTATTCTCGCGGTGGGTGAGCGGTTTCTTCCTGTGGGTGAGCGGTTTCTTGCGGTGGGTGAGCGGTTTCTTCCGGCGGGCGAACGGTTTCTTGCGGCAGGTGTGCGGTTTCTCGAAACGGGCGAACGATTTCTTGAAATAGGCGGCCGGCTTCTTGAAACAGGCGGAAAGTTTTTAACGTCGGCGACCGGCTCCTTGAGCGCTTTTTCCCAATAGGAGATTTTCTTCCTTCAGTTGTGAGCTTGCTTGGACCAAAGCTGTCTAAGTTCTGTGCCACTAGACCCATTCTCCGGTAAAGTTCCGCAATGTTCACTCGCAGTTCCTCGTTATGTAATTCTTTCATACGCGTCGTCCAGAAAGATATCCATTCTGGTTTGAAGTCGTGATTCGTTGGATCTTTACCCTCTGGAATATGACAAAATTATTGTTTTACTATGATCCTATAATGAATACAGTTTCTGCAATTCTTCTGATGTTGTATGTGTGCAACGGTGACCACTTAACATAGTATTCCGTAATAAATTTCAAATAAATTGAGCAAGATTCATTTAACTTGCCTGCTTGTATTTCTTTATAGCGTCTGTTCCAGAATTTTTTCCACTCCTCAGGATACAAGGGATGTTTCTCTGGGTTCTTTTCATGGTAAGCAAGCGTCTTCTTCGCAGCTTCTGCTGCTGCTTGCTTCTGTTCTTCAATTAACTTCATTTTATACTCGTAATTGCTTGACCTGCCTGTCTGATTTCAGGAGAAAAATATTTTATTTACTTTAGCGTAAATACAATTACCATTCTAAATTCCATTCTCAGTTTGATATTGCATGTTAGAAAAGAGAAACAAGAAAAAAAAACAATAATGCCACATAAAATGTTACTTTATGTATAATGGATATTATTCCGTAAGAATTTTTTTTTAAGGAATAATACTATGCTTTACTCATGCAGTGATATGTTAATGCAATTTTAATATGTTGGGATATTCACTGATATACCCCATTTTATTTGCTAAAAAGACAGCTACGTTTTCTTTAACCTCATGTACCAAGCAATCCATCTGATAATAATCAATATACATGAAGGAGATGAATGCAAAAAATAAGCAATCATGGAAATACTAAATATTTCTAATCAATATTTACCTTTTCTGTTCTTTCCGTCGCACTTCTCAGGGCATAACGTGAACGAAACGAATTTACAGGTGCCTCGTTTGATTCGTTCCTTCCTCTGAAATAAAACATTTAAAAATATTGTTTCTCTCTTTTCTTCTTGTTATTTTTGTGGCATATTACTACAAATGTTTGAGATGAGATAAGAGTAAAATAGTTAAACATCTCTCATGTTTAACTATACAATGCAACTATGGTTGTTTCCCTAGACATAAGACGAAATCATACCAATGTGGAAATCGTCGCTGTACAAACGTTACTACGCTGTTTAGTTATAGGATAAGTTATAATCGACAAGCTCACCTGAAGGGTGGACGGGCGGAGTCCGGAACCGAGTCTTTCGTACGGTGCATGTCTTCATCACTGACGTCGGACAAGGACTCCGGGGAACCGGATCGCTGCCGGTCTGCCTGATGAATAAATAAAATAAAAACTTTAAAGACAATTGCTAAAATCACTCTTTGGTGACACATACTTTGTACTTATTTAGAACTACATAGTAGTTTTTGTCCATCATTTTAGTGCTTTAAGTGGTAAGGACGTGGGAGGTTATCTTATGCAGACTGCGGACTCATGTTTTAAGTAGCATCTACAATACGTAGTTCAAAAATATATCTTTTTAGTTTCTTTGAAAGAATACTAAGAAATTTTTGTTATAAATTTGACGATAATAGATACTAATTAACATTTATTGACGTTTTTATATAAACTTACAGTTGATAAATTCGACCGAGGTTTGAGAGGCGCTGGTACTATAGGAGGCGATGGATTTCTGAAAAAAGTATTTATATAAATTAACCCTTGATATAATAACATAGTTCATTCTCTGAATATATAAAAAATCATAACATAAGTGTAGTGAGATAAGCAGAAGTAGCTACCACTATCCACTTTTCATATAGGTTAAGTAAGGTCGAAGTGGGTGTTCCTATTGTTGTACACTAGGTTTTTTTGCCGACCGGAACTAAGACTTACGACAATTATGTATATCATATAATAATCCCAGACATTAAATGATCACTGTTTCACACCCTATACGACTGGGAATAATTCTAGTGTTTAATTTATATCTCAATACATTTTCAATAGAACGGTGGCTATAAAGCAAAGCATGCATGCATGAATCTCTACTTAACATAATTTATATAAATTAAAGTAAAGTGTTTACCTTTCACCAGTCTTCTTTTTGGAATCTGTGAACCAGATTAATAAATGAATAGAAAAGAGGCAAGGAAGAACCAAAAGCGTTCGTATAATTAGGACTAAAATTAGTGATTGTGATTTTATTTCAGCAATTAAGTTGCTTAAGGCTTTTTTTGTTAACGAGGAGGAAATCTTCAGAAAGATACCCCGCCTTCTGGGGAAGGTGGCGGTTATGTGGGGTTTTTACCCACTAAAACCTCCCAGGTGGCCCTTCCTCGGTGCATGATGATGAGGGGCTCCGGGATCTCCAGTGGAACGCACCGGAGCCCCTCTGCATTGTGCTCAAAGAGAGCAAGCACTTCCCGGGGGCGAGGTTACTCCCTCCCCTCCTGTGCCCTCGCAGTGCAAGGCGACACGGGCCAGCCGATGTTCGATCTTCCCGGGTCCACTTTGGCGGACGAAAACGGCCCCCACCCTTGTCCAAAGAACCGGAGGCCCCTTTAGTCGCCTTCTACGACAGGCAGGGGATACCGTAGTCTTATTCTTGAGAGCCCAGAACTACAGGGTTGCGGGCCGGTCTGCCCCGGCCCGCCTGCGCCATCTCCGAACGGGATCGGCCCTCTCCCGATCCCGATCGGCGGTCTCCTTCTGCGTCATTACTGACTCACAGAAGGAGACCAGCGCCTTCCATTTGGATTTCCCCGCCAGTGCAGCCGCTACTGTCGCTGGCGGGGAGAGGTCTTGCCCGATCTGCTGGACCAGGATCCGTCGCTCCGCCTAAGGCTTAACTAGTGTTAAACATCGTCGCACAATTACAGAGTTGTAGGTGCGTTAACGGCATTTAAGAATGACTTTAGGTCACTTCACTCACAAGGCGAAACACAGAAGTGTCCTCTGCGCCAGGCCAGTAATGTCACAGAAATATCTTGACGCAAGCGTCACATTCAAGTATTAAGTATACTCACCTGGCACTGTCAGGGAAGTGATGAGCTCTTCATCCACAACCTCCTCGAAAGTGTGGCCAAGATCTTCTGATATGTGAAAGCCCTTGAAAATCCACTCGAATATACCTTTTCTGTAGGAATAAGGAACATTAGAAAATTATTTTAAACTAGAATATAAAACTAAAGCTTTATATACAATACTATACGGGTAGAGAAGACGGGAAGAGGTAATATGAAACAGAACACTATAGTAACTGGGGACTGATACACTAATTATTTAACTGCCATGGGGAAAGATACACTAATTATTTAGTTACAAAAGTACTCAATGATATCAAATGGCTACACAGATTGGCCAGAGAAGCTGGCCTTTACTTCTTCACCGGATTGAAAGCATAGCTCTTAGGTGACAAAACAAGAGTAAACAAGGGTCCACCCGGTGAGGGGTAAGCTAGAAATGAACAACACTGACTTGTTCTTATTGAGCTCCTCCTTGTCGATGTTGAGGGGTTTGAGTCTGCCGTACTTGTCCTCAATAAGCTGCGCGAGCCGGTTCACGATGGTCTGCACGCCCTCGCGCTGGTGGATGCGCCGCCGGTGCGGCTCCAGTAGCGTGCTCGCCTTGTAGAAATGCCGACCCTGACGAGGAAACATAAAGCCGTAGGTGAAGAAATAATAATAGTAACAATAGTGTGGCCTGGTGTGTTATCATTATAATAATAGTCTGCGAATTGTAAGGTCGTCGGTTCGAATCCACCATTCGACTATTGACATGAATCATCTCCTTTTTTTTTTGTTCACGCGGGGGAATCTTTTTATAGACCATCCTCCGGTACCCTGGGTGGGCCCGGAGGGATGTGTGGGACTCGGCCTGGGCAGCCCCTACCCACTAAACCTTCCGCGAATGCCATCAGCCGTTATGAGCGGGGCGCCCCGGATCTGTCAGCGACAGGACACCCCAACGACCGGCCGGTCCCGGCAAAGACCGGACTTCATCCTCAAAGGGGACTTCTCCGGCACTCAGAGAAGTCCCGACGACGCCGAAGCATGCTGGGGCCAGGTACCCATTCTGGCCCCGCTTCGGATTACGGGGGCGGCAAGAGGAGGCGTTCGTAACGCCTCCTGCGCACCCCGATACGTCGCCTGCGGAGGGGGGGAGCCTCTGCGCTCCCCTCCCTGACCCGCTCGTCAGCCTCCTTCTGGGACATGACCGTCTCACAGAAGGAGGCGACCGCCGTCCAAGACCTGTCGCTCGAGACCATCGCAAGAGCGAGACTCGGAAGCGACAGGTCTACACCACCGATGGCAGATACCATGTCATGGCGCTATGAATCATCTCCTAGCACAAGGTTAAGCTTAGTTGGAATGGTTAACAAGAATGTTAGTAATAATTGAAATGATAACTTTGTACCCTTTCTTACGAAAATTGCGTGCGTTGAGGAGTATGAAAGCTGCGACACTTAATGTTTATATAGAAGACCTCTCATCTAGCCACCCTTGATGTGCAACCTTTCCAATAAAAAATGAATCTTCGAAATCGTTTGCCGTGATATTGAGTTATTCCTCTATTTGTCGCGCCCATACTTAATGCAAATTTAAGACTTATATAAATATAAAAGTCATTTAGATTACATGCTTTAAAAATACTTATACTAATATTATAGTAACAATAAATTAATAATTATATAAATATATATATATATGTGTGTGTGTGAATATATATTTAATAAAAAATTGAAAAAAACCTGTATAATATAAGTTTGATATGGAAGAGCGAGATCTTCTGACACAAGCATATTTCTTG
This sequence comes from Meandrusa payeni, assembly GCA_029286785.1. Classification (NCBI taxonomy): domain Eukaryota; kingdom Metazoa; phylum Arthropoda; class Insecta; order Lepidoptera; family Papilionidae; genus Meandrusa; species Meandrusa payeni. The sequence continues at coordinate 12,687,174 of JAGSMX010000024.1, read as the reverse complement.
CTTACTAGAAGGTCTCAGCCCAAATTTGTAAAAGAACGCAGGTATCGATATATAAAATAAACATTTTTTTTATATGATTTTCTCATGGATGACATTACCAGAATTGGTTCAAATTAAAAATGGACCGACACTGGAAGAATCAACTTTCAAATTAAAGTATTTAACCCAGTCGAAAGTTTTGAGGTAAAAAACATCTTCAAAATAAAATGAAATAATCGCGACTTACAAGATAATTGCAGCGATGCCAGAAGCAGGTGAGGTGATTAACGATGGTGCGCGGATGGCCCTGCTTGCCGCACAGCGAGCACAGGTAGGAGGGCTCGTGGTGCGGCTGGTCGGGCGGATGCTCTATCAAGTACTCCACGCCAAGCAACGGGGTCCTGCACGCAAAACCAATGACTTAGACACGCAGTAGAATATTATTATCTATTTTTTTGAAGAAGACCTCCTTTATGCACGATTGACTTGGGGCTGTAGTATGACAGTAGGCTGGTGAATTCGTGACGAGAGCGCTAAAGTATGGTCGGGCGATATAATTTATGTTCAAAGGCATATTAATTCACATTTATCAGATATAAATGTGAATTAATGTGCCTATTTATATATATATATATATATACACAGATTTATATATAGATTATAATAATATACATATACGTAATACAAATAAACGATAATATATACATATATTTGTATGTCATTTTCACTGTTTGATTACTGAGTATTACTTACTGAGGGCGATGATAAGTTGGTGGAGATAAAAGAGAGATAGTTACGTTTCATATATGTATATGACATAGTGTAGGCCTATAGTCTCTATCACAGAGACTATAGAGCAGAGCGCGGGCACATTTTCTTTCCCTATTCCTCTCATAGCCAGTGAAATATATTTTATATACGGCGTATTTCGGACACACAATGCGCAGAGGCGACGAAAGTCTGGATAAACTGATCGTAGTTGGGTACACCGCAGGAAAAAGATCTCGCGGCCGTTCACCAACAAGGTGGTCCGATCAAGTAAAAGACGCACTGGACAGAAGCCGGTGGAAGCAAATCATCCGTTCCAGGTGCAACCCTGATGGTGACCACGATCCTCAGTGAACACTAGAGAGATAACACCTGGACCATGATACTTGGCATGAGCCCGTACCTGTTTTAATAAAGCCGACCTTCAAGGTCGAGATCAAAATTCAACTGAACATAATAATAAAAAATAGGACTTACTTGGTATTGTCCAATGTCTCCTGGATGTGACAGGCGGCCACCTTGTATTTACCATACTTCACGTCTAACTCATAATCAGCCATATTGTAGAACTTTGGTTCTTCACCTCTGTACTGGTTGATTTTTTCTAATGCTGCAAAACAAAACGAAGACTATCATAAAATTTGATACATGCTATAATAAAAATACTCGAATATCTTTCTCGCAATGGCATCTATTTTTTTTCTCATTCATGTATGAATTATTTTTAAATAAAATGTTTTCTACAATGAATAACTCACATAAGTCATTTAAGATGTTTTTTTTTTCAATTATATACCCCATAATTTAAAATAAAGGGTATATCTAAAGAATGGTCTAAATCGACCCCTAAGGGTGTATGACAACCTGCAAGGGGTCTACGTCAGCGAAAAAAAATTTGGGGGTCGATGAAATGAAAATGGGGGTCCACGATAGTGGATCTCAACACATACACTGATACTACCTATTTACCTATTTCTCACTAAAAATATTGACTTATTGCTTATGTTATTTTATTTATAGTTTATTTTATGTTACGTATATTTTATTTTGAGTAATTTTAATTTAGTTTAAATTAATAAATGTATAAATTAACATGTGTTTTTACTTTAAGTTGTTAACACTAAACTTCACTACAGTTAGAAATTTACAGGAAATAAAACCCAACACGGAAAACATGGCAAGGGGTCTACGTCACAATAAAGTTTGGGGAACTCTGATCTCTATTAGAAAGCAAAGTTTTTTCTTAATACCTCCAGCTTTCTCCTCTTTTTCCTTCACATCAAAAGGATGTTGCTCAAAAATGTTCACTGGCCAAACATTCTTCTGCTCTAACTTGTTTTTATGTTTCTTTCCCGATATATGTATCTGCAAACAAAACCTTGCATGTAGTATTATTGCAAGCGACAAGCGACGAAGAGGGCAAAACGATCACTTGGTGTGAATTATATACGAACTGCCTATAACAGAGTGACGCTGCACTGAATATTTTAAATCTTACACAGTGTCATGTCGTTAGCACAGTAATTTTACAGGCTAAGCCACCCTTCATATGTATGCGCACTACAGCTTGACAGCAGAGTGCCTACGAATGGGTGTGTGTAAAAGGGAAGTATAGTAAAATTGTAAACTTAGATATAGCAAAATGCATGGCGTAACTTTATGCTCAACTTAATAAGAAAATTAATTAGCATTTGTTAGTAAATAAATTGTAAATAGTATTTTAAATATGGTAACTATAGCGAAAAGGTCCAGGCTATTTCAGTTGAACGAACAGAGAGATCAAATCAACAAAGCAAATTGACGACTCTACTTTAAATACTAGAGCAGTGATTCTCAACCACTGTGCCGCTAAATTTTGCAAATATATAATAATGTTAATATTATTAAATTATATAATTTAAAAAGAAAAATATCAATCAATATATATTAATTTTATCAATATATCATCAATCTCAATATATATTATTATTTCGTATATTTAAAATTTTTGTCATAAACTATTTATGCAGTGTGTTGTAGTAAGTAAATAATTTTTATCTTTTTCTTTGTGTGCCGCCAAATTTTGAAATCGTTAAATATGTACCGCAACAAAAAAAGGTTGAGGTGCTAGAGGAAATTGGACATGTTATAATTTAAAAAAAGGAAGTTGAGGCGAGAGGTTTAGAGGGAGACTCGGTATAGTATATAAGAGAATCGGTTAAAAAGGCTTAAAATACCTATCGTAGACTAGAAAAGATTTGTTAGCTAGCAACACATGGCACACAGCGGTTGTGATGTATAATAACTAATGATATCTTAGTGATTTACCTGAACCTTATTGTATCTTTAATTTATAATTACTTGATCATCACATTACTTTGCCGTTGTAAACAATAATTTCATCGTAATCTGAATTATTTAGTGAGTGTATTAGTTATTGGACTATTTCATTCCACGAGACCCACAAGTTATTTTACCAAGTTTCAAAAGGTACTAGTTGTTTTTTTAAAACTGTTATGTTGAAGTTTACCTGCAGCGTACTCTCGCCGCAGCATACCGCGGCGCAGGGGTAGCACAAGTAAATCCAATTACGGGATACATCACGGCCACGCCTGTCAACCATGTTCCGACTGCTGCCATCTTCGACTGCGATCTTAAGGCTGTTTAAATGTTCTAGAAACTCTTGCTCGGCCTGTCAAAATTAAAGAACAAAATAAGCAATTAAAGATCAAAGCAATTTTATCACAAAATAGCAGCTTCCACAAGGGAAGTGAACTAATAGCGCGTCTATTCATTTCAATGAGGTATTGTATGCCGCAAGACTAGGGTAGATTGAAACAAATAAAACAATATTTATGCATTTATTTTATTTTAATTCTTAAAATGTGTGTTGTTCGTAATTCTTACTTACCGATTTACCATTCCACAAATCAAAAAGTATATTATATGTACCCACAAAATATCTCACCTGATGTTTTGATAGCCATATTATTACCTTACAGATACACCCATATAACTTCCTTAGAAGTCGAAATTAAAATTTCACAGTGATAATGTAATCGTCACTATCATCACATAGGGCCGCACAGCACAGTGGTATCAATTAAAAAAGCATTAGGAATTATACAAACACTAAATACCAGTCTTATGATATTTCCGCGTATTCAAAAAAAGAAATGGTCGACACGATCGTATTTTTTTTTATACTTTCTAATCAAGTACTTGACCACGATCCCACATGATGTTAAGTGGAAATGCAGTTCTGAATGGCCTTACCATTTACTAGTAAATGCCTATTCAATCTACTCTTGAAAACACCCACCTGATCGTATCGTATGTATCGTCCGAACTATAGAGTCATTATTTTTGGATGTTCATTTATTCAACAATATTCTTGGAACATGTCAGGTATTACAATCATAGATTTGAAACCTACAGACTTCAAACAAACCTACAAAACTACTCTTCTTCAGACCTACAAAATTGTAAACACATTTTTTGCTAATACTCTCTTAGAAAAAAGTTTATTTTCACGATAATATGACTTATTAGGAACAAATTAGAACTTCATTCCAGCCTTAGACACAACGTAAAATTGAGGATTTTTTTATGCCGATTACCGCTGCAAATCTGAAGGCATAGCCGTTAGAGCGTTTAGCCTGAATCCTGAATATTATGAGTAATTTATCACTAGGGTGGGCCCCAAGATAAAACTAGTTTGAGTTGTTATTGTTTTTTTTTTCTAACTTCTAAGCAAGTGCTTGACTACGATCCCACCTGATGTTAAGTGGAAATGCAGTCCTGGATGGTAAGGCGCACTAGCTTAGTAAATGCCTATTCACTCTACTCTTGAAAATACCCATATACTGATTCAAGGGAGATCGAAAGAGTGGAATCGTAACTCATGTGTAACTGAGAGAATAAATTGAATATTCGAAATAAGGCGACGAAAATTACGTTACGAGATAGGAAGTGGCGCCGCCCTTACTATCAATGGATTGAAACGAAGCATGTAGCAAATTTTAGGCTTAATACAGTTTTGGAAAAACTGACAGTAAGGCAAGACCAACAGATTTGTTAACCTCGCTATTAATGGACGAGTTCAACGGTAGATTGAATGTTATGTATGAATCTTAAATTAACACAGTCCCAAGTCTGAAATTATAATTTTATTTGAAATACACTTTTGTGTGTGACATGTAGTTTTTATGCCAGTTTTGGTAAACTGCTAATTCAGTTGTTCCCCTATGGAACTCCTATGGTGTGCCACTGACACTCCAGTGTTGTTTCAGTTATTAGAATTTTGTAAACTCTTACAAATATGCCATTACATTTCAAATGACAGACCAATGGTCGATCCAGGCGCGGTCGCAGCTAAAAACTTTAATAACGGTGTTTTGCACAACTTTGTTATGTACTTTTTACATGTGTTACTAAATATCTTATATGGATACATCAGATTTTTCACCCGCACAGTGCCTGGGTCGATCATAATGAAATTTGTAGATTTCGGTTTGTGGCATTATGATAATTGAATTAAAGTTGATCGGTTGTCGTAATGAATATTCAGTGCCAATAGCAGACTTAGGGCCCAGTAATATTGCATTTAAAATATGAATTAGCCGTAGAAAGTATGTAGGGCAAGGGATTTGGGCGGATTTTTAATTAGCAAATCGTACTGTTTTGATAGAAATTATTGACATTCATTCCCATATCAGAGAATACAATGGCCTTACATATAACACACATGAATTACATTGTTGAAAATAAAGATTTTTTCAGTAAAAACCAGACAAAGTTTGCAGTAAACATAGCAGAAGCTCCTTTAAAAGCTCAAATTTATATATGATTTTATTGGGCAACTTAAAGCTAGAAGTGATAGTAAGAAGGATCTAGGAATGAGGATACATAAACAAAAAACAGAATAAAACAAACATCTACTGGGGTTTGTTTGATATCTGAGACGTTATATAAATTAACATAACATTTAATCTAAAAGAAAAAAAACTAGTAACGATATATGCAATTTATTATAATTTTTATTCGTCAGAGCGCGCTGTTTGTTTTTTAATTTTTAGTGATTTTTAGAGATACTGAGCCTATTTTACAAATCTCATAAATCAAAAAATAACAAACTGATAACGCAATAATACTGTAATAACATAATAATATAGTTTATTTGCATCAAAAAAAAGTTGAATACATATAAAGGTGAGTCCCTTAATTCCCAAACTAGCGTAAGCTGTATCTCAGGAGCTAATGTCTTCCCCCGTCAAATTTGGAACAATGGAGTCTGAGTTTAAAAACTCTTTTCGAGGTTTACCTACTACCCAGGTATAATGGTTTAATAAACCATAGTTACACAGAAAAGCAATATGCAAAAGAAAAGACATATACAGATAGTCCATTTATCTTATATTAGTATATTTCATGAAAACCTTAGTTTCCTTTGCTTTAATTAATAATTTGAGACAAGAAATCTATTTTGATTCATACTGATCATATTAAACTAGTTAGTGTCTTAGTATATGTTATTTATGTGTCACCTGAGAAAGGCCCTAGCAAGCTTGTCTTCAAAAATAATAACCTTATGACTTACTTATGTAAAAATTATTGCTTAATTTGACAATTAAAATTTTGACACTTGTTTCAGTATCATGCAATGAATGGAGGAAACAAAGATAATTCAAAGCTTAAATAATGCAGTCTTTAATTAACATATGACATAGAACTGTAATATTATTTGACACAATAAATCACAATAAATGATTTGGTTTTGGACACATCTACATAACTAAAATATTGAAACCTTGATAAAATCATTTGTAACAAACATAGTATTTGTATGGTAATAGTAATTTCTCACAGTAATAAAAATAATTTCATGTTTAAAATTGTGACTTAGGATATTAGAAAAATGAAACTCAAATTATTTATAGAAATTAAGATATTAGAAGTAAAAAATTAATTAATTTACCTTAGTACAGTCAGAGTCTTCTATTTCAGGTTTTTTTGGTACTTCAATAACAGTGTCTTCATAACCCTCAGCCCCTGGGGGGCAATCGGGGAGATCCATCTTGATGCACTACACTGAACAGTTTATGACCACTATAAATGGCCATAAACTTTTTGTCAAAAATTAAAAATTCTTTATTTTCTCTTCTTCTCCGTCACTCTTCTTACTTATCATCTAGCTCTGTAAAATAAGTCATATGCATTAATATCAGTGTTTACTATAATTATAACATTTACTTAATATGATTTAAACTGATACTTACAATCTCCATACAATCAAAATACTTACGATGTATAACGTTTTCACAACTGTAGTGTAGATGTTAACATAAAATATTTAAACAGTTAAATGTCCCACATAATGAAATTATATTGTTTTTTTATTAACCTCATTTATTTACAGACAATATTTGCTAGCTAAATAAATAAGATTAGATAAATTATTTGATTCAACTTAGACCTTCTATTACAAACCTGTTATGGTATATATTCAATGTAATTTTTTTCAAAAATATTGCAATTGTTGAGAAGAATTATATTATAACATAAACATATTAGCAATTACAAAACAAAAAATAGTGAGAACCAATGTTGGCACTACACTTAAAAGAATAAGCATTACATTTAACCCAAAGTATTTGCAACATGTTTACCTAATTTTTAAAGAAAATCACAAAAACAAACAAAATGTATATCATTATTAAAAAACACATGATATGTGAAAATTGTGATGCATTTATAAAAAAAAGTATTGCTTATATTCTGCTGTTATATACATCATCGCAATTACATTTATTAATAATAATTATCAACATTTCTCATTGTTGAATTCTCAATGAATTGCCAAATTTTCGATGTTTCCTTCCTGTTCTCTTTAAATATTGAAAAACTTGCTAAAAGTCAAGAAGTGCTATATTACCTTAGATAAAAAAAAACAAGTTTATCTTAAACTTGCATGTTATGTTCAAGCAACAATGGATGGACTTCAAATCCCAGTTACCTTGGACCAATGAGTTACCATTTTACTAATTCTAATATACCTATAATATGTTTTTACAATGACACTGTTTGGTCTTCCATTCAACCCAAAATGTATATTCTGCGAGTGATATCTAATTAAACATGAAAAACTAACAACATGTAAAAATTAAAACTAATTAAACACGGATAGCAATTGCTGCTTGTGTTTACCATGAATGGAATTAATTTAACAAATAGAATCTTAGAAAAAATAAATATAAATGTGCAAACATTTAGTAATTTACTTAAAAATATTACCTGTATACTACATCTATAAAGTTGAATAATTATGTTCTCTGATTTTTAATAATGTTGAATTCTGACAAAATTTCAACACATGGTTTATTTTGTATTATGGGTAAAAATGAAACTTAAATATCAAAGTTTCAAATGGTTTTTTTTAAAAAACAATTTTATTTGCAGATTTTACCCTTATTATCTATCCTTATCTTTCATCTTGCATCTAGTTAATTTCTGGTCTACAGTGTTTTATCTCAAATTGTGTATACTTTGACTCCTCCCAGTCTATAAATATATTGAGTACAGAGTCTATGTATAGCCATGCATTATTATGCAACAATAATAGAGATTGAATGATGGATGTCTTTTCTATAAGTGTGTCACAATTGTTCCATTCTTTATCGTATACATTTGATCATGAATCAACTCGCCAAAAATGCAACTATTACTACTACCATTTGATGGGTAAGTTTTGCTTATCAACATTGTTCCTATTCACAATAGCAACATTTGCTTGTTTTGTTTTTGTTTATGGCGTTTCCATGTAGATTTCGCCAATGTCAAAGTGTGTTTGTTAAACTTTCGCTTGTATTGTGATGTATCTATATGTATTTGAGTATATCCAATAATACCTTAACTTATATAGGGGTTAATCAAAACAATGTTCACAACTCTGTTAATTTTAAATGCATCCGCATTTAATCATTATCAATATTCTGAGCTATTTTTAGAACATGCAATCAGTATCCACAACCTATTTTAAACCATTGCTCTTTAATGTTTGGTCTTCTCCGTGGTTCATTCTTCAAGTTAAAGCAATAAAAATGATAATACCAAAACTGCATTTATACTCTCACATTGTGCCCAAATTGAAACCCATACAAAAATTACTGTATTTAGTATTTAATTCAAAGACTAAAATGTAATAATAATTGAAAGCCTACCTAACAATTGTCAAGTTTTTACTTTTATAATATTAAACATATCATGTTTTATGACAGAATAGTTTTACTCTGGAATCTCACAGTATTCAGGGTTAGATGTAATTTAAAAAGGTCAGACAAATCTGAAATTTCATACTTTAAGCCATATCATAGCAAAATTGTTCAACATATAATAGAGTACCAAATGTAAAAGCATCCTATATGTCCAAGATACAAAATTGTAGTCAAATTTCTAGAACAAGCTGTTGTGGAATGCCTACCATCAAGATGACATCATTCCATACTGTTCCAACTAGGACCAATCCACCCGGTAAAAGCAAAAATGTAACAGACACACCCAATATCTATTTGTCAGAGAAACAAGCCAATGGGAAAAAAATTAGTTGTCAACTATTCAAATTACTGTCCATTATCTATTCTATAAGAGGTCATACTGTAAGACTTGAAAAATTGACGACCACAACATCAGAATAGGACCTACCCAACACTTTCTAAAAGTTGTGGTCAAATTTAAACTCAGCTTATAAATATTGCTAATATATGTTGTACTAATGGTAGTACAGAGATTTGCTCGAGTTCTTAATACTAATATAATACATTAAAATTCTATACTTCATTGGTGTTATATAATCTGAAAGTGCTTATTGGTTAAAATAATTAACCCCCATCTCACCAGTTTAGTTATATTTTATTTAAAATATAACATAATTTGTTTTAGTTGCAAATGAGTTCAGATTGAGACAAAGAATAATGCTAAGTAAAAATATTTAAAATAAATATAAGTATTATGACTGGAGATCAGTCCAATGTAATACGTAAAGAGTCACTCATTTTATATTTTTCTGTTAGTACTTGTTCAAGGTGTCTTTTTCAATAAATTTAGTATTGATGTCTATTGTCATTTAATTATAATCTTATTAATTGTAATAAAAAATAACCTTAAAATGTGTATTAACTTACCTTCACAAAGACTAAGGAAATCACGAACGGTTCAAGAAATAACAAGGTAACATTAATACTCATCAATTTTTAACACTATAAATACAATGTAATAGTCTTTTTACCTAAAACATAATGAACAGAGAAGCAGTGCATAATCAATATTTTAACAAGGCTGTTTTGTATTATTAAAGTAAAGTATAGAGTCAGACTTCGAAAAGATGAGATTAAACCATACGTTCTTCTCTTATTGTTTACATATCATTTGACAATTCTACAAAGATAACCTTCATTAAATTAGAACATTTTCTTCAGTAACTTTCAAGTGTATTTTGTGATGTTACAAAATGTCAGAATTCAAAAAAGTAAAAATCAGAGATTTAATTGTTTAGACACTAAATAATTGGATAAAACATAAAAAAAACTCACTCGAATTAGTTGTCAGCGATATACGTTAAATTATGTTTTAACTTTAGTGTTAACAGATTATCATAATATTAAAAAATAATGTTATTTAAAATATGATATTATAATGATAAACGATACTTTAACAAGTATATATTGAAATAATACAAATATGCCACTGACCTGTCAGCGATCGCAGAGCTGGGAATTCTTAATTTACTTTATCCGTATTTATCTGCTTCGAATGACTAAACTTAACAGAATATTTTTATTACATTTTGGACACTATACCAATGTAAAAAATCTTAAATTAGCAGGAATTGCTATATCATATAAATATAGGAAAAATTACGATTGCGCTTGGAAATTGTAAATGGATTCTAACCATAGACAACCAATAAGGAATAGACAAAACAAATTAAACCATAGAATTTAGTTCTGTTCAAAAATTGCCTAGAATAGGGAATTTGAATCTACTCGGAAGCCCTTATGCTAAAACATTTTTAATAGATTTTAGAATCTATCAATCCACGGAAATTGTGTATTAATAGCGGCAAACATTAAAAAAAGCAAAACCAGTCATTCTGAAACACTTGATGCGTTAACGTAAAGATGATGAGGCATGGAAATTTAATTAATCATAAAGAGATGTGAAGATTATTCTAGGCCACAGACTACCGGAAAAACAAATGAAGAATTTTTTAAACATATCTGTAATAGGTGTATGGTGATCAAGACATGCTCTCGGCAGGTCTAATACTACTTACTATATCGCAGACCTACTATAACGGCTATCTATCTAACTATCCTCATCGGTGAATCAATGAAGCCCATACTAATAGCCGAGATCCCACTTAGGAAGCGCTAAGGTCGTAATAGGTAATCCGATGAAATTAGATAAATAAATAACAGCAATTAGCCATAAAAAGGGTAATATTTAACGCATTTGATTTATTATCATAATCGTAACATTTTTTATATTTACAACGAGAAATTGCATAACTCACATGATTTGTAGACTAAACTATTTTATTTTGTTGTGTATAACACAACTCTTAATATACACCCATCTCCATCAAAGCATCTATATGCTCGGTTTCGGGTAATATATCGATCTCAATTGAATCCGACTTCGTTTCGATGGCACCTCTGTTATCCACAGTGAAGAAACGGAATAATTTTGATAAGTTTATAACAGAATACGCCGAATACGCCAAATAATCCTCTACCGCTTCCTTCAATACTTGTAATGCTGAGGTTATTTGAGATGTTGTTCTTGTCTCTGTAAAAAAGGTGATAAATTATAGAAGTTATTTTTTACTTAAAGTGCTTGTAGGGTTGTGGGGAGACTCGTTCTTCCCAGGAGTGGTGCCGTCGGCTGACGCAGGCAAAGAAGTGCACGAAAACGTTCTCGTCTAATCGACATAATGCGACGTTTGTAGAACAATTAGGGTTTTAGTCAGTGGAAGTCTTGGGGACTTTGGGGATTTTTTTTAAAAACAAGTGTTGGTCAAACACGACTACCGTCTTTCATTCTGGGAACGGCCATCAGTCATAATACAGACAAACACACAAATGTGTGCGTCTCGGGTACCACTCAGGTGGATGCATTTGACGAGTAGAGGCCATCGCACCTTTCTCATTCACCAGGAAAAACGTAGAAATATGAATGGTATAATGACTAAGGGGATCCGATTTCAAACTTGTTCCATAAGACATTAAAAATGGAATCAGTAAATTGTTTCGCAGTTTTCTGATACTTACTTGCAGTGGTATGTTTACTGAGGTCGAAAAGATACAAAAAGAAATTGATCTGCAGGTACAGGTCCCTTTCGGTGTACTCTCTGAACATGACACCTTTTTCGCATTGTCTACACACTGGGTATCCACCTGCAAATGATTGGGGCAACCTTGCAGTGCGGTAGCCGCACGCGGGATCTTCACAGGAAATCCACCCTGCGTAATACTGAGCGTGGTATTGTCTGATTTGTAATGACAGCTGATTGTGAATACATGCTAAATAGTCAACTGGTTTCAATGTGCATTTATCATTCTGACACTTTTCAAGGAATGTCAAGCTCTCTTTGTCCAACTTCACACATGTTTCGCGTATCTTGTTCTCAGTCTTGCAGTGTTCATTAATGCATACAAATGTGAATTCTTTGCAGTGTCTATATTTCTCTTGTTCGTTTTCTACTTCGTACGTATCCGTGTTTGTGTTTTCTTTCCTAATGATCTGTTTATAGCCAGATGGGTCCAAGCCGAGGCAATCTGCGACGCGTGCTGGATCCATACCTTCGATTGGCTCGCAAATTCGAGATATCACTGGATGCAGTTGATGCGCTAAATAGTATTTGTAATCAATTTTGAGATGTTCAGAATTTTTTAATTCTTCAATATGATATGCCCTCTGTGTTGCTGAATTGGCTGTTCCATCTTCACAAATAACGTATGGTACGATGTCCCCTTTTTTAAAGCGCCGGCTGTTTTTATTGTTAAGTCTTAAAGCAACTTGTACATGCGGTTGTGTGTTTTTGTCTGGATATTCATTGGGATTCTTTGTGAGCTGTTTTGTTATAGCCAGCAATGACAGAGGCATCTTGTTACCGACTAAATCTTCTTTTAGTTTATTCAAGTGTATCTGTATATTTTCTAATCTATCATCCGGAGCCTGCTCCGACAATATTTGGCTTAATATGAATTTGCCTGCTTCTGCCGCTAATTGTGACCAATCTCGACGAACAATATCTAAGCCTTTGTGTTCCTGCGTTAAGACGAAATCGCCATTTTTGTTCTTACTAATAACAACGGCGGCATACTTTTTCTTCTTGAGCAAAAGCAAATACTTAAACACTCCATCAATGTCCAGTTCGATTTGTCTATACTTCTTATTGATTTCTCTTTTGAGATCGTTACCGATTTTGAACACGTAATCATAGTCCATACAATTGGTGTTAATCATTAGACTGTCAGTGTCACCATATATAACATCATAGTTTTGTTTTTGTACAATTTCTTTAGTGTCCATAAGAATTTCCCTTCCTTTCATGGTAACTAATGCCGCTAGCGGTTTAGCATAAAACCTTGAATGGGTGAAACCGAGACAACCGTACATTGAATTAGCTGTGAGCTTTAAAGCGGTTTGTCTAATATTATATTGCATATATTGATCGGGTAGTAAATCTGGCGATTTCATCAATTTTTTAACTTCCCGCCTACTCTCTACAAGTTTTCTGATTTGTGTTGGCAACACACCGAATTCAGTATTAGGACCGGGTAGAATTAGATTATTCAGATCATCATCGGCCATAGCGGAATGTTTCCTCTTAATAGTTGTGAAACAAATGTTATATTCCTGAATAATACTCGGATATAATGAATTGAAATCCATGAGAAGAACAAGTTTGTCGTAGAAGCCTTTTTTAGGGTCTAGGACAAGACCGCCAGAGTATGCTGCTTTCTTCTTAGCCTGTTTCTTGGAGACAGTAGCATCTTCAAGGTCATCGTTATCTCCTTCACCGGCTTGTGTTTTCTTGCCGTAAATTTTATCTGGTACAATAAAACCTTTTTCCGTAAAAGCGTGGAGCAATAAAAACTCGTTCCTCTCCGATCTACCACCCATCAAGGTTCGAGACATTATGTTGCCGGCGATTTGTGTGATTTGTAAAGCCAGTGGTATTACATTAAGTTCACACATCATTTTTAGGATATAAGAAGCGTCCTGCATATTTAACGTCACCAGCTGAAGCAGGTCACAGCTGTTTTCGTAATATCTGGGTATGTCTTCGAGCGCTACTTCCACGCGTTCACCTTCTTTCATTTTAAGAACACTGACGCAAAGTGTATCAAGGTCGAAACTTCTTGAACGAATGAGCTCCATAGATGAAAGCTTTATGTCACAGACCAAACGTCCAAGGAAAGCGTCTTTTGTTGCAAATTTCTTTTGAGGTGCTACCGACCGTTTAAGTCGCCCTAATCGGGACCAATTTGGTATCCGTAAATCTAGAATGTTCCCTATGAGAAGGTCTTGTTGAAAACCATGCAAGTCGTGACCCACTACCAGATCTGGATCCAATTTCCAAAACTGGACCATAAAGTAATTTAGCAGCTCTCTCTCTGTATCGCATTTTGTTAGTTTCGTAGCATTGTATTGTGGTAAAGACTGTTTAAGATCCAATGGCCACAGTTCATTACACTTTGTCATAACTGAAAGATAAAAATAGACATTAAAATTTCAGAAAAATAGGTTATGTGCTGCAACACAAAATTATAGCACTAGTAGATAGCCGATTACTTTGAGTGGTGCAATTTAAACTGTTATATTAAGTAAAAATAAAGCTTGCTTACCACAAAAATGCTGATGAAATGGTGGATTTGGTGGTGATTTATGTATTGGAAAGCTGTTATGCACAAGGCAACTTAACATTAATATCTTTGTCTTGTGAGTTTTTAGATCCATGGAACTTCTCATTTGTATCTAAAATTAATAAATTATACAAATTATTATTTTCCAAACCAGGAATTAATAAATTGTAATGATAATTTTTTATTGACATAATAAATTTGTTTTAATATGAGTTAAATAACTTGTTTTATAATAAACTTAAAATCAATGCTACATAAGTAAAATATCTTGCTACTTCCAATGTTTTACAAAACTAGGAGAAAGAGAGAGAGAGAGTACATGGATCACAGTAACTGCCATTTATATGCAGTCCCTACATGTGGTTTTGTGAATGCTGTGAGTTTCAGCTGCAACTAATAGTAAGATAGTCTTATGAATCTGTTTAAGAAAGTTAAACCATACTCTGTTTTCATAGGGCATCAAGGCACAGACCTACACAATATTATACCATAGAGCATCAACAAGATGATTATAATGGCTAGTTAAAAACTTGACTTACAGTAGCCACAACTACTGGAGGAGGCTCCAAGTCCTTTTCATTTCTTATGACACTAATGTTTTCCATTTTATCACAAGCTGCTTCCATTTTGCACCAGGACACTTTAGCTAGTACATTTTCTGCTTCCTTAATCTCTAGCCAACAAGGGCCCTTGATTTTCCTCTCCAATAATAATGTTTCTAATGAAGATGTATTTGTACCAAATATGTGAGAATAACTTAAGCCTTTCTTGCTTGTATTTGGCGGGGGGAATGATGCCTGAAAATAATAAGTAAATATTATTACCCATAGTTCACAGATCTGTTGATGAGTTTGAATGATTGTATTGATTACATTCCACTTATATGAAAAATGCTACATACAGAATATTTGACTTCTAAATAATCACATTGATCCGGTATATCAGGAAGATTGAAACAATAGTTTTTTGTAACTTTTCGTGATTTAAACTCAGTGAGACCAAGTTCACTTGCAATTGTTTCATTAAACTCCTGATACATGTCCATCATAGACACCTCCTGATCTGTCTGCTCTAAGGTCACTGGATCTAATTTCTGCAAAAGTCATATAAATTTTAATCTATTTATAAAAAAAGGAAGTGTGTGGGTTTGTTCCATATAGGCTCCGAAACGGCTGGACCGATTTCAATAAAACTTTCAGGTAATCTTCAGATTGACCTGGCAAGGAATCCTGTGAAGTGTGGTGATGAGTGCTCCAATAGCACCCCTTTATTTACTATGATGATATTCTATTGTTTTAAAACCCAGATTTGTATTGACTCATGCATTGTGTATAGTTATGTCATTATGAACCATATTGAAGTACAATGGAGTATATTGAAGTATATTAAAGATAATAATTAAGGATTTTGAAATGTGTAAGGTAAGTTATAGCGCCGCAATGGTATCCGTTTACTGATTCTGCTGATATGTACATGGGTACCATGCAAAATGATTCTCAGAATCAAATAGAACAACAGAACAACAAACAGAATGAACAACAGAAAAAAAGAAATCAAATCTATGCATGCATTTTTTCTCTAATTTTTAATTGACTAATGATTATATACAAAAGAAGTATCTATACTCACATATTCTCTTGGTAACAGAAATATTTGACGGCTCACATTTTTCACCACCAAACAACATGAAACACAGCCATCCTGTTTATTTGATGGATTAACATACGTTTTTCCGAACAAATAAACAACACCAGGCTTCGTAAACCTGTCCTCCCAGGCATCGAGCCAGAAGAATTTAAAGACCTTTTCTCCGTTACTATTAGTCTGTAAAGGTAACTGACCATCTGTTTGTACTGTGGGAACATTATGATTTTCATTTGCTTGCTCTGTCCATGTACTTGACAATGTTTTCAGTTCTTTAGTTGATTCTTTTTTGAATGAAAAGTCAACATTAAAGAATTCCTCAGGCACATCAGTCACTGTGTCGGCTGTGTTGGAAATTTCTTTTTTAACTTCAGGTGGTGTAGGCACTATATTATTACTGAAATCCTCATCAAAGTCTATGTCTTGTGTTTGAAATTCTTCAATATTTTGAGTAGCAGAGTCCTCTGGTTCTTTTTTAATATCTTTATCAATATTCCATTCCACTTTTTTTAGTTTGGGTTCTATATGACCATTAAAAATGTCAGAAGCCTTATTTACAACCGTTTCTTTAAATAGCTGAAACAAGGATTGTTATACATAAATAAAAAAGCTAGGTGTGAATTATTTGATCTTTTTTCTTCTAAGTGAGATCTTCTTCCGAGTTTCTTCTAAGACAAATAATGATAAAAAAGAAGACCAAAGATTAATGTAAATATATATCAAAAATAATGTATAAGATATATGTATAATATTATTGTTTTTGTATTTTTCACATGTTTTTTTTTCATAAAAATGGTAAATAGTGTTACAAGATGGTTACCAAAAAATAAATAATCCAAACTTTTGATTCACTTACATCATTATCTTTGGTATCTACTTTAGTTTCTTCTGCTTTAACCAGAGCTGGTTTCTTGATAGTTGTTGAAAGACTTTTAAAATAATTCTGGGCTTCTTTCTTGCTGGACTCTACAACACTTACTTTACTTAAAGACAATGTCTTTGTTTTAATTACAGTGGATGTTGTGCCACCATCTAGGTCAGACATGATGTCTGACAAGATGTTATCATCAGAGATTTTCACATCCTGAAAAGCAAAATTTTAAGAAATCAAGAAAACACAACAAAAATGTAAACTTACATAATCTGTTACTATCATATAGAGGTTTTGGGAGAGAACAACAACTTCTATGATACTAAATGAAGCAAAAAGCAATACCTACAGCAAGCAGAGCTTACACATCAAGCATCTTCTACTGTGTTCATGAGCAATGTCATTTAAATGTTAAAGGATTAAATATTCTGTTATAACATTTAAATTTATTGGTAAAATAATAGAAATACACTAATATAGAAAATATTAATACAAAGTTTTAATTACTACAATTATTAAATATATATATTCTTATATCCTATAAATACATAAATAGATAAATTACTTTCCTGCCATAGTTTTATCATATTTACCTCTTTTTTCTTAGCAGGCATAGCTCCTAACAAATTTCTGATATTGCTTTTACTATTAGATTGAGGTGCTAGCCTTGCTTTTCTCTTAGTGCCACGTCCAGACCCTTTGCCATTTGAAGTAGCTTCATAAGTGTCCTCTGGTGCATCATCATCAAATATCTCACGACCATCTTCAATATAACCAGTGCCATCTAAAAGAAATTAAATGATTTAAGAAAACTTGGGTACATGGGTGATTTCTTATTCAATCTAAATGGATATGGAACGTTAACTTATACTTTGTTTATGACAAGTTTTCTTTATAAATAAGAACAACATTACTACGGAAATGCTAGTACTGAGTAAATTTTCTGAATACAATTTTTGACTATTTCTTAATAGTTAAAATTTTGGCACATACCATCATCTTCGATCCAATCATCTTCCTGTCGCTGTAAAACGCGATTATTGTATTCCTTTTCGTCGACTGTGTCATACACATTTTCCATCTCATCAACGTCATATTTATGTTTAGAGCCTTTACCTTTAAGCTGTTTTAATTTCTCTAACGCAGAAAATCTGCCGTGTTTATCAACTTTTTGTCTTTTGGCTCTTGAATTAGCTGTAAACAATAACAAAATAAGCGTTTGAAAATAGAATGTGAACTTACGACTATCAAAGCTTATGATGATACAATTGATGAATTTACCAAGTGAATCACCCATTTCTTTTAAAATAATACTACAGAAATTTATTACTTAAAACAAATTCACATAAACTATGGATGGCCAAAATTCACAGTTTCGACAATTCTTTTGGCGCGCAACTAATTAAAGTTTAGTTCAGAAATTAAGCTTTATTTTTAATACATATTTTTTCAAGATACCAATATTAGGTATTAAAAAATGAGAAAATAATACTAAACAAATAATCTGTAAATTCCTAGCCCGTAATGTAAATTTAACAATTTAACTTTTTTCTATATATCACGATATGCATTTATTCATACGTCCTCTAATATTTTTGTTTATCCTTACAAGTCATTTCCTTATAATTGCGAAGAAAATAAAATCAAATAAAATAAAAATACCAAATTTAATAAAATATACTGAAGAATATTCATCATCTGCAATTTTGTTTCTGATAAGGTTAATACTATACAAAGATAAAAGTTACAAAACAGGCTGCCTTAAGATGAAAATCAGACTTCTGGGTCTCATAAGGGGATTATCTAACTTACATTTTACCATTTTTATCTTAGACGTAAGAAATAAGTGTATGTGTTTTAAAAAGACTTAGCTTAAAGGTCTTGTTACCAAGCCAAAAAATATTCATCAAACAATCAGACTTCGCGCCAAAATTTGCGTCAGGTGTCAAATCTGCGTGTTCTGTTTAGAGTGTATTTGTATTTTGTAACTGTAAAAACCATTACATATTCTTGAAAAAATATTAATAAACATAAGTTTTATTGTATAAATAATACTTTTAACTTTTATTTAATTATATTCCAACGATGGCGATGAGAGATTATGCTGCTGACAGAGGTATCTTTTACTTAATTTGTAGTACATGCTTCTATTTATACTAATATATGTTTTGCTTTTTTTATAACGAAATCGTTACTGTTACAGAGGCAATAAAGAACTTTTTTGTGGACTTTTGCCAAACAAATGATGAAGGGCAAAAGTTTTTTAAATATGCAGAGCAACTAACGAAAGTTGCGCAAAGAGAGCAGGTGTGTATAAAGTGTTTTTGATTTGATTTTTTTCAAACTCGTTCAAACCATGACGCTTATCAACCTTTCGGCAGATAATTGCATTAATGTGAATATCTTCTACTAGACCGTCAAGAACCGTCCGCCCTGTGTAATATATTATGTCGGCTTCTTGTCTGTTAACTCTAGTGGGTGCAGACCATTTTTGATTTATCATGGACATCCATCCTACCTACCATCCATTTACAGTTGTTTTTATCTTTCTCAGGCATCTTTTATTGTGGACTTGGATGACTTGTATGAGACTAGTGAGGAGCTAGCCAATGCAGTCAAACAAAATACAAGACGGTACACCAATATGGTGTCAGATGTAGTTTATGAGATGCTGCCTGACTACAAACATAAAGAGGTTTGCGACTGTCCATGCACTTATAACTTGCATCCATGTATAACGTATTTGCACATATATTCACATTGTACAGCCCTTCCCATAAAAGCTGCAGACTGAATCTTGGTTCGGCTCTCTTGGGCACCATGACATCAGAATAAGCGACCTAAGTGCTCTACCACCTCTTGTATCCATTGAATTTTGCAGTACCTTCTCTGGCCAATAAGCATAAAAAAAGTATTATTGTCATTTCAACAGGATAAGATAAGATTTATTTATTTGCTGAAAACATGGTATTATTTGATGTTATACATATAATTACAGACAGGCCGACATGTTTTGCTTATTATAATTAAGCATTATTACATTGAATATATATCTGATTATAAAGGATGCTTTAATTGGTGAAGTTGAAATTAATTGAAATTAGGTTATGACTAGAATATCTGCAATGCTATTTATTACAAAAGATTTTAAAAAAAAAGACTTAGCTTAAAGGTCTTGTTACCAAGCTATAAAATATTCATCAAACAATCAGACTTCGCGCCAAAATTTGCGTCGGGTGTCAAATCTGCGTGTTCTGTTTAGAGTGTATTTGTATTTTGTAACTGTAAAACCATTACAGATTCCTGAAAAAATATTAATAAACATAAGCTTTATTGGATAAACTTTTAACTTTTATTTAATTATATTCCAACGATGGCGATGAGAGATTATGCTGCTGACAGAGGTATCTTTTACTTAATTTGTAGTACATGCTTCTATTTATACTAATATATGTTTTGCTTTTTTATAACGACATCGTTACTGTTACAGAGGCAATAAAGAACTTTTTTGTGGACTTTTGCCAAACAAATGATGAAGGGCAAAAGTTTTTTAAATATGCAGAGCAACTAACGAAAGTTGCGCAAAGAGAGCAGGTGTGTATAAAGTTTTTTGATTTGATTTTTTTCAAACTCGTTCAAACCATGACGCTTATCAACCTTTCCGCAGATAATTGCATTAATGTGAATATCTTCTACTAGACCGCCAAGAACCGTCCGCCCTGTGTAATATATTATGTCGGCTTCTTGTCTGTTAACTCTAGTGGGTGCAGACCATTTTTGATTTATCATGGACATCCATCCTACCTACCATCCATTTACAGTTGTTTTTATCTTTCTCAGGCATCTTTTATTGTGGACTTGGATGACTTGTATGAGACTAGTGAGGAGCTAGCCAATGCAGTCAAACAAAATACAAGACGGTACACCAATATGGTGTCAGATGTAGTTTATGAGATGCTGCCTGACTACAAACATAAAGAGGTTTGCGACTGTCCATGCACTTATAACTTGCATCCATGTATAACGTATTTGCACATATATTCACATTGTACAGCCCTTCCCATAAAAGCTGCAGACTGAATCTTGGTTCGGCTCTCTTGGGCACCATGACATCAGAATAAGCGACCTAAGTGCTCTACCACCTCTTGTATCCATTGAATTTTGCAGTACCTTCTCTGGCCAATAAGCATAAAAAAAGTATTATTGTCATTTCAACAGGATAAGATAAGATTTATTTATTTGCTGAAAACATGGTATTATTTGATGTTATACATATAATTACAGACAGGCCAACATGTTTTGCTTATTATAATTAAGCATTATTACATTGAATATATATCTGATTATAAAGGATGCTTTAATTGGTAAAGTTGAAATTAATTGAAATTAGGTTATGACTAGAACATCTGTAATGCTATCTATTATTTGTATATGTGTACTTACATTACTGCTATTTATTACAAAAGATTTTAAAAATCAATGTAATTATTTTTCTCCTTAAACTGGTTTGTTGATGATAGCGAGGCGATGTGCTAGTGGCATGTTTGACGTCCATTCAACTAGGACTCACTTAGTAAATGCACCCCTATTTCAATTAAAAATTCTCACTTCATATTATTTTAAAATTATTTTTGAATTCAACACAGATGTTTTAATTTGCTTAAAAATAAGATAATTAAAAATATTCTGTGAGCGATTATAAAGATGAGTGGTCGTAAAAGATCACATGTAGACTTTTTGTGACTTTGGCCAAACAAATGATGAAGGGCAAAAGTTTTTTAAATATGCAGAGCAACTAACGAAAGTTGCGCAAAGAGAGCAGGTGTGTATAAAGTTTTTTTGATTTGATTTTTTTCAAACTCGTTCAAAGCATGACGCTTATCAACCTTTCCGCAGATAATTGCATTAATGTGAATATCTTCTACTAGACCGCCAAGAACCGTCCGCCCTGTGTAATATATTATGTCGGCTTCTTGTCTGTTAACTCTAGTGGGTGCAGACCATTTTTGATTTATCATGGACATCCATCCTACCTACCATCCATTTACAGTTGTTTTTATCTTTCTCAGGCATCTTTTATTGTGGACTTGGACGACTTGTATGAGACTAGTGAGGAGCTAGCCAATGCAGTCAAACAAAATACAAGACGGTACACCAATATGGTGTCAGATGTAGTTTATGAGATGCTGCCTGACTACAAACATAAAGAGGTTTGCCTGTCCATGCACTTATAACTTGCATCCATGTATAACGTATTTGCACATATATTCACATTGTACAGCCCTTCCCATTAAAGCTGCAGACCGAATCTTGGTTTGGCTCTCTTGGGCACCATGACATCAGAATAAGCGACCTAAGTGCTCTACCACCTCTTGTATCCATTGAATCTTGCAGTACCTTCTCTGGCCAATAAGCATAGAAAAAGTATTACATTGTATATATATCTGATTTTGAAGGATGCTTTAATTGGTGAAGTTGAAATTAATTAATATTTGTTTATGACTACAACATCTGTAATGCTATCTATTATTTTTATATGTGTACTTACATTACTGCTATTTATTACAAAAAGATTTTAAAAAATTAATGTAATTATTTTCAGGTGGTGGCCAAAGATGCATTAGATGTGTACATAGAGCACAGAATCATGTTGGAGGCGAGGAACCATAGGATACCTGGTGAGATGAGAGATCCCAGGAATAGGTACCCTCCGGAACTTATTAGGAGATTGTAAGTTGTTTTTTTTTTAATTTTGTTTCATATTTACTTTTAGCTTAATATTATTGTATGGTAATAATGTGTCTATAGGATTTATCACAGTTCAATATATAATTCACATTGGATAGTATATTATCTGCTACTTTACATGACTTTCTTTATTTTTAACACAATCATTTTGATTACAGTGAAGTATATTTCAAAGATGCATCAAATTCTAAGTCATTGCCAATTCGGGAAGTAAAAGCTGAACATATTGGAAAACTTGTAACAGTCAGAGGTAATGTTATATAAATAACCAGCAATAAATTCATTTATGAATATGTTTCTTATGGTGTCTATTACAGACAAATCGAATATGAACATTTGTTCTAAAATGTATTGAACTGAATATTTGGCCGAATTATTTTTTCTCCTTAAACTGGTTTGTTGATGATAGCGAGGCGATGTGCTAGTGGCATGTTTGACGTCCATTCAACTAGGACTCACTTAGTAAATGCACCCCTATTTCAATTAAAAATTCTCACTTCATATTATTTTAAAATTATTTTTGAATTCAACACAGATTTTTAATTTGCTTAAAAATAAGATAATTAAAAATATTCTGTGAGCGATTATAAAGATGAGTGGTTGTAAAAGATCACATGTAGACTTTTTTAGACTGAAAAAATATTCACCAATTTTACTGAATTTTCGGTCGTTTACGATTTACATAAAAAAATACGCCGAATACAAATATTCGGCCGAGCATTCGGCGCATCTTTAGTTTCTATCATCAATCATATTTAATAAACACTACTTTTTTTAAGGTATTGTGACACGGTGCACAGATGTCAAACCACTGCTGGTTGTAGCAACTTATTCGTGTAGTGCGTGTGGTGCTGAGACCTATCAGCCAGTTCGGTCATTGCAGTTTACTCCGCCGCCTGCGTGCACAGCAGATGACTGCCGTTTAAACAAGACCTCAGGACAGTTGTATCTTCAGACGAGGGGTTCCAGGTTCCAAAAGTTCCAGGAGTTGAAAATACAAGAGCATGTTAGTGTATTTAATTACATATCATCACACAAAACTTTGAATATGCTATTTGATATATATTAATGCGAACCAACACATGCTTTGGCTCATTTAAAACAGTCAGTAGATTTAACACTAACTGTTAAAGTGTTAAATCTACCATTTACTATTTAAAGTTACAGACTTTATATATAAAATATACATGTCCCACAGTTAGGCGCAGGCCTTCTCTGTAATGAGAGTATAAGAATATAGTCCGCCACGCGGCCCTAATGTGGATTGACAGATTTCACATGCCTTAGAAAAATTTTCTAAGACATGTAGTTTTCCACACGTTAAATCAACACATGAACTTGCAACAACAAATTTATTGATGCCGGTACCGGGGATCGAATTCGGGTAGCGTACTACGCAACTTGAGCCAACCACGGCGTTTTACTGTTTACTCTTGTGTTAAAGTTTAACACAACAATAAATAGTAATGGTAAGGAATATATGTCTCGCAGCACTTGAATGTTACTGCTTTAAATGACCTGACAGAATAAGAGAGTGCTGGGAGCACGCGCGCCGTTAAAAATGTTATGCTGGTCTTCCCTTATAATATATATTTAAATTAAACTTTTATAACTTGCACAGTCAGACCAAGTGCCAGTAGGACACATACCGAGACAACTGTCAGTCTATTGTCGCGGTGAAACGACCCGTCGAGCTCAGCCAGGGGACCATGTTGCTGTGAGTGGTGTCTTCCTGCCTTTACTCAGCGCTGGTTTCCGGCAGATAGTTCAAGGTTTGCTGTCTGACACCTATCTGGAAGCACATGTAAGTATAATTTATTTGTGTTATTATTATTTGTTTTGTTTGTGTTGGGGTAATAGGCTGATAGAATGGAAGTAAGTTTGATTTCCTGGTTATTATTTGTTAGAGATTGTGTTTCAAAACATGTTACATCTTAATCTGATTCTGAAATAATGGAAGCAATAACAACGACATTCCGTCTCACTGTTTCTTTTATGTGATCTTTTCCAAGGTTTTTTTTTAAAATAATTTCTAAATGTATATAATCCTAATGTGATGACCAGAGTTTAAAATAATGTATGTGGATAGTTCACTTATGCTATTTTTAATTCTTACTTTTCACAAAATGAGGAGTTTATTTGGACTAATGTTACTAACGGTGAACCCATAGCCGTTAGTAGTTTTACCGGTTAGCATTATTAAAAGATTCGTTTATTTTTAAGGTGGTAACCTGTTTAAATCAAAGTGATGAAAACGAAATGGCAGAGGCATTGACTGAGGAAGAGATGTCCGAATTAGCTGATGAGGATCTGTACTCAAGGATGGCGCAGAGTCTAGCTCCCGAAATATATGGACATGAAGATGTTAAGAAAGCTTTATTGCTCTTGCTTGTTGGAGGTGTTGATAAGTATGTTTGTTTTTGAATTTATTTATATAATATTTCATTTGATTAACATATGGTTTATACTTTTTGGGCATTCTCAAGTTCTATTGCATTGTAAAACAAATCTAATGATTGCTACTGAAATTAAATCAATGTTTCAAACTACCAATTAATATTTGTGTTTTCTTCCGATATTGGATGTAATAGGTGATGGATGTATGAAGATTCAATAGCCTAATGGTTTAGGGTGTGGTCTGCGAATCGTAAGGTCGTGGGTTCGAATCCACCATTCGACTATTGACGTGAACCATCTCCTAGCACAAGCTTAAGCTTACTTGGAATGGTTAACAAGAATGTTAGTAATGTTTTCTGAAAAAAATAAAAGAAACATTGCTAGCTTTCTTTAAAAAAAAAGTATGGTTAAAAGCAAAAAGCGAATGTTTTCTTTCTATCCTGCCTTGATTAACAAGGATTATTTTTATTAATTTAGACGGCCGAATGGTATGAAAATTCGAGGCAACATTAATATCTGCTTAATGGGCGACCCAGGAGTAGCGAAGTCGCAGCTTCTGAATTACATCAACCGGCTCGCGCCACGCAGTCAGTACACGACCGGCAGGGGTTCGTCTGGCGTTGGTCTCACGGCTGCTGTGTTAAAGGTATTTAAGAGTAAACAACTAAGAGAGTCACACATTGACCAGAGGTTTGCTGCTCATAGACATTGAATATCGACAAAGAACTAGCATTTGCTTTATATTTTTAAAGCTGATGATTGACACAAAGAACTTGTAACTTCTTCAAATTGAGAGATGGAAAAGCTTTGAGGTTTCAGCCTGAACCTTAACACAAATGTGGTCAACATTTTTGTGGCTGATGAAGAACAACAAGTGTTGTGTTTGAGGTTCAGGTTAATTAACCTACAGTCGCTGACTGTATTTAATTTGATCTTAATTAAAATAAATGTGCTTAATTTAGTTTTCGAATGTATAACAAAACACACAATATTTTTCCATATCAATATAGCTATTCTAATACAAAGATTGTTTTAAGGATCCATTCACGGGCGAGATGATGCTTGAAGGTGGAGCGTTGGTGCTGGCGGACCAGGGAGTGTGCTGCATTGATGAATTTGACAAGATGGCGGAGAATGACCGTACTGCTATCCATGAAGTCATGGAACAGCAGACTATCAGCATTGCTAAGGTTTGTTATTTCATTAGGTCATTCAAAAGCATCTTAGCCATTATTGTGGACGATAGTATTACAAAGTTTGTAATAAGGGAAAAGGGGCTAGAATGACGAAGCTGTGATGAGAAGATACAAAGCTTAATATGGTGGTTTGGGAATTTAAAACTGATGTATGAGCGAATAGAGACATAAGTGGTATAGAAGTGAATATGTCTGACAACCAAATTTTAGCTATACAGTTTTGTGTAAGAGTATAAGAATCTAATGCATTTCATTTTTCCGGATTCTTGCGGATGCTAAACTACTGTTACTTACTACACCGAAAAATTTCTAATTGCGTGCCGCTGCATCAAAAATTAAAATAGCCTTAATGTTGGGCCGAGCTCTTAGGAGATGGCACTACAAGAAGAAGAAGTCCAATACATGAACTTTTAACTCATTTATTAAAGATTCACGCTATGCGATTTAAGAGCTATGCTACCTCTCAATCTGGAAAAGCAGGAAAAGTCAGCCACACTACCAATTAATATTTTGGTTGTTGGTTGTCAGTTTGTATAATCCGTCACAAAAAAAAAACAAAAATGCATTAATTTATTTGTATAAACTATGTTATACAAAGTATGCTTAATTACAGGCGGGTATAATGACGTGCTTAAATGCGCGCGTGTCGATCCTGGCGGCCGCCAACCCCGCATACGGCCGCTACAACCCCAAGCGGACCATCGAACAGAACATCCAGCTGCCAGCTGCCCTGCTCTCTAGATTCGATCTTCTATGGCTCATACAGGACAAACCAAACAGGTCTGTCTTCTATTGTTCGTCATTCTGGTTTAATTTTCTGTTAGAAAAAAAGACATTAAATGTGTGCCTGGCACAACTCTTGCATTTGGGACTTAATAAGCTTGTTGAAAAGAGGATACAATTTTTTTTATTTCTGTGAGCATTGTAATAGAAAAATGCTAGAACATTGTTACATTATGTTTATGAAGAGTTGATTCTATTAAAAATTTGAGGGTAATTAACCCTCATTGAAGTCTGAAGTTACTATTCACTAAAGGTAACTGCTTTTGTAACGGATATTTTCACACGACTTTAAAAAAGGAACAGGTTCTCAATTCGTCTGTATTACCATATTGTATGCTGATTTTATTATTCTTCTCTTTTTTATTTGAAAGCTGGTTCTTCCCATATGTGTGGTAGTTTGATGAGAGTTCGGTTAGGTTCTGATTAATTCTATTTAATAAAATCGTTATATTCTTATGCTATTTGAATTTTTTTTGTTTTACTCATAAATATACTTGTATGTATAAGTGCGTTATTAACCATGATGTACGTAATTATCACAGATTGCATCTCTATTAATAATGGAGATGCAGTCTTACATGGTAAGGTACATTAGCGTAAATATAAATGCCTATTCACTATTCTCTTGAAAATGCCCCTCATACACTAAAGATTATGTTTCAACACTGAAAACTGTTTTTAAAGTGTAAAAACGGATAACACATTATTGGCTATTGTCATAGATAATAGGCAATTTTTTTAAATAATAAAAAATGTATGTCACCCACATACATTTTGGACAAGATATATGCGGATCTGGATGTAAAATGCACGTGATAGATGTTCATGGAGAGGACTACTACCAACAATGTTATTTAATTATGTTTAATGCTTCTTTTATCTAAGTTAATCGTTTTATTTTATTTATAGGGATAAGGATTTGGAGTTGGCGAAGCACATAGCTTATGTACACCAACATTCCGCGCAGCCACCATCGACAGTGCGCGCGTTGCCCATGCGCCTCGTGCGCCGCTACGTGGCGCTTACTAAGCGCAAGCAGCCTGTCGTGCCGCGGAACCTCGCCGACTGTCTCGTGTGTAAGGAAAATATTCATAACCTCCCTCCTTTTAAATAATTCGAATATATTAGAACATTGCATTTACAGTAACATCACTGCTGCGCTTATTTCTATTACCCAGAAGTAGAAGCCCATTGTGAAGAGCGCAAATGTAATAAATAATCCTACTCAGAACCGCTTCCTAAATGAGAGAATAGAAAACATAATATGAGATGGAGATCTTATTAGTGTCGTCAGGCTTAACTCATTTCGTAGTGTGTAGTGTGTTATCGTCCTTACTGCCTATTATAAAGTTATTATAACTATATATATATATATATATATATATATATATATATATATATATATATATATATATATATATATATATATATATATATATATATTTATAACTATAGATGGATAGGGACAGTATTGTCAAACCTTATATGTGAGGTGAGCTGAGCACCTTGAAATAGTAAATGTAATATTTGTAATTTTAGCCTCATATGTGGATTTGAGGCGGGAAGCGAGAAACGCACGTGACGTCACATTTACATCAGCCAGAAACCTGCTCGCGATTCTACGCCTCTCTACTGCCCTCGCACGACTTAGGTTTGTCAATGTTTTTGTAAAAACTTTTAAAACATAATATATACATATGTACTGGGAATATTATAAATATTGCACTCAATGCAAAAAATAAAATGGCTAAGCAGTTTGACTGTATTATCGTAGTCGTCTTAATGTAGTTGTACCAACTGAACACTGTCTCTGTCAGGACATTTAACTTTAACTGTAACTTTAACTTGCTGGGATTGAAACCCAATGCTCAAAGTTTGAATTATGAACAGGTTCTAAACTACACTTCTTAGAGGATTGATATTTGTGTTATATGGAATTTAATTTAATTCTGAGTTTCAATTAAATAAAAATAAAATTATTCACATAGGCTCCAAAGGATTGGCTCTAAAGTCTAAATTATACAATTTTACATCAGTTTCTCTGTTTTTAAAGAATCTAAATACACAAACAAATTTGATCTCCATTTAAAATTTTGCAATCCACTAGATGATTTTTATGATTCTGATCTTTATTTATGATTCAGTACCAATGTTTTCTTTGTTCTATTTTAGGTTATCAGATGTTGTGGAAAAGGAAGATGTATCAGAAGCTATCCGTCTTGTTGAAATGTCCAAACAGTCGCTGCAGCATGTTGAAGAGAATGTGCAAAGGTAAACATTTGTTATTAATCGTCTCCAAGCAAATGAATGACTTAGGTGACTCCTTTCGTGATACGTGACAGCGTGTCTTATTGTTTTATAGTATTAGTTATATATTGTTCTCACGTAAGTGACCTGTAATGTCTAGAGTGAGAATAAAGTTTCTTAAACCTAAACCTTATTCCAACTTTTTATGAATGCTATTGCAATAATATAAGCAGTGATAGACCAGTGGCTGAACGACTTACGATATGATGGTTGCGCGTTTGAATCACAGTCGGCTTGTACCAATGAATTACAGTTTATTAAGAAACAAAAAAATCACTTTTTAACAAATTTGTGCCGACAGCATAGTGATAAGATCTCTTTTTTTAAATTGGCCCATTTATGTTGCTACTTCACCATTTCGAGATACTCTATGTGTACATAATATTTATATATAGGGATTTTGGTAATTCGACGCATGTTCATAAGAAGGGTGATAGGGGTGACTATTTGACACAACTTTAACTCCTATATGCATTATGCAAAATTGAACCCACTTTTGTGTTATTATGTGTTCCGGCTCTCTTAAAACAAGTCAAAAATGCAACATCAAAAATTAATTACAAAAAAAACATTATCAATTTAAATCAAATTCTTTCTTATGATTTACAAAAGCGATGGGCTATCAGATATTACCTAATAATCTTGGTGAGAAGAGGCAGTGTTAAAAGTACCTGAGAACTATATTATTTTAGTATGCCTGTCATTATGCTGCATTAATCCTAAATTACTTTTATCATTAACTTTGAATATTTCACAAGTCAAATATGACATGTCATATTGGTTGTTTATTGTTTTGAATTAAAAATGTGTTTGTACAGGGGTATAAGCGCCACAGATCGCATTTTCGCGATAGTACGCGACCTTGCTGGCTCCAACAAGACTGTCAAAATTGCTGAAGTGATTGAGCGCTGCGTCGACAAAGGATTCAAACCTGATCAGGTTGGTTATTCCATTTTTTTTATGGAAGAACTGCTATCGGTTTGTAGTTTAGGACCTTTACAAATATCGAAAGTGTACAAATACAGGAGAACCTCTTTAAAACGAACATAGATAAGTAGCAAACCTCTATTACTTGAAATCTCAACCTCT
This sequence comes from Meandrusa payeni, assembly GCA_029286785.1. Taxonomy (NCBI): domain Eukaryota; kingdom Metazoa; phylum Arthropoda; class Insecta; order Lepidoptera; family Papilionidae; genus Meandrusa; species Meandrusa payeni. The sequence continues at coordinate 12,656,485 of JAGSMX010000024.1, read as the reverse complement.
GTAAGTAATGCTCTTGGTTCAAAGAGCATTATTTACAGAGTTTGGAAACAAAGAGCATTACTTACAGAGGTTGGCAACAGAGCATTACTTACAGAGGTTGGCAACAAAGAGCATAACTTACAGAGGTTGGACGTATACGGAAATATCCGTGAAAGAGCTATGGTATGGTTACTCTAAGTCATAGAATCCAAAACCGAAGGAATTCGACGATGAAAAAAGTTGTAGATATAGCTCTTAAAGTTAGCAATAGGCCGTTGTCATCTGTCGAATCAGTGACGGCAGATAGGGGTGGACAGTCTTGAATGGAAGATTGTATACTGTGGAAGGCATTGAGGAAGGTCTGTTTTCAGCATAGGTTGCTGATGGTGATGCTCCATTCCCAATATAAGATATTATCAAGTAGTAAAGATGAATGGTATATTTGTTGATGGTAATTTTTCAGGTGGACGCTTGTATCGAGGAGTATGAAAACTTGAATGTGTGGCAAGTGAACCAAGTGCGGACCAAGATTACATTCATGTGAATGTTTTTGATGCTGTTGTAGCGAACCTGCAGACCTGTGCCTTGTGTGTCATGAAGTTTAAATAAACTGATATTTTCTGACAACCCGTGTTTTTAACACATAAAATCTCAAGCATGGTAACAAGGTAAACGAGTAGTTATTGCGCTATACGTACGTTTCTTCCACATCTGCGTGCACGTTCATTACTTACGCTCTTCAGTTTTTTTGATTCGTCAATGAAACTAAGACAGTTACACGGAAATTTGAGAGGTGGCAGAGCTCTTAAGTCGCTTGAATCTCTATCGTTAGTAACTCCGTGCTTAGGCTACTGAGAGATGACCTCGATTTGGGTGGTTACTCTGATAGCGTTAGTAATACGATTCTATGGCGCTCAAGAAGGCCGAAACACGTACCGGCGTTACTTTTGGAAAATTTCAATAAGCGCTTTGTGTTACTTTTGGAAAGAAATGTATGATAACACAGTCCGTAGCTTGCATATGCTTCAATTAAACAGACTTATCTATATCTAGGGCCAATCCCATATCTGAGGATTGTGGTCACCAGGTTGAGTGTTTTAGGAGTGTGTAGACTTTGGATGAGGCAACGAGTATAAATTTTTTTTTGTTGACTTAGGGGAAATCTTTAACAAGATATTGTGATTATGTAGGGTTTTTATCTACTAAAACCCCGGGGGGCCTTTCCTCTGTGCATGGTGAGGGGCTCCGGGATCTCCAGACGAACGCACCGGAGCCTCTCTGCAATATGCTCGGAGCACGTACCGGGGCCCCCGGTTAATGCCTCCTCACCCTTGCAGTGCAAGGCGACACGGGCAAGCCGCCTTATACGACAGGCAGGGGATACCGTAGTCTTATTTATGATCCCAGAACTACAGGACTGAACGAGTCTCACTTAATCCATCTTGTTGGTGACCGTTCGCGAGATGTGCCTTCGTCGCCTCTTTATAATAAACTTTATTTCGCTCAAATACAAAAATATACACAAAAAAAATTGAAGTTCCTGAGCTAGCTGCTAATAGACCTTAGATTCAGAAGTCAGTCTTCTCCCATTTACTACGCACAAACGTTTTAAAAGAAACTATTATAAATTATATATTATATACTGTGTGTGACTGATATTGTGTTGCGTGTAGTGTGTGTGCGCATGAGTTTGTCTTTTTACTCCCACTTATTTTGGCATATAATTTTACATAAATACATAATAATTTTACATATTTTAACTAGAAACCATATTTACGTTAATAAAACCTCCGTTTGTTCGTAGTTCACAAAAAACCACTTTTTAATAGTAGCAAGCAACCATGAGTTGGCAGTGGACGGTTATTAATTATGTTGTCTGCTATATCTTCTTCTACAGTCTCTTCTATAGTCTTTCAGTCAGTTTCTAATATAGTCTCATTAACAAAATTATAAGCAACATTTTTACCTTGAAATAAAGTTATTATTATATTATTATTATTATATAAAGATGCGTAGTGTGTGGCCGAAATATGATAAGTTTCGTGGCCTATGATGAGACTTACATTATAGTTATTAATTGATACAAATTTACAACAAAAAGTCTTTTATAATTTTCAATTATGTTTGAAGTTGTAACTTCACAGACGTCACTTCTTTTGTAAAATAACAGAATGTAATTCGTTTGACACGCGTGACCTCTTTTTGCAAAAGTAAATCAGACTGAACTAAGCTTCTATGTAATCTAATATTCTTGAATGTTCAATTTTCAAACATATCGTGTTTCAGTTCTTTCAGATATGGTTTTTTGCCATACTGATTCTAACCTGCATATGGATGCTAGGACCTTCTTTTTGTGTGATTAAAAAAGTTTTTTTTTAAAGAAAAAAAAGCTAGCAATATTCCTTTTTGTTTTCAGAAATATTACTAACATTCTTGTTAACCATTCCAACTAAGCTTAAGATTGTGCTAGGAGATTGCTTACGTCAATAGTCGAATGATGGATTCGAACCTACGACCTTACGATTCGCAGACCGTACCCTAAACCATTAGGCTATTGACGTTTTTGAATATATTTGGAATATATTACTACGTTAATATATTAATTATAGAAGAATATATGACGAAATAGACACTGTTCTGACATTACACAAAATAATAAAGTTACAGCCTTTATATATGTCCCACTGCTGGGCACAGGCCTTCTCTGTAAAGAGAGGTCCGCCACACAGCTATGCATGCCATGGGACATGTAGGTATTCCTTCAAAAATTACAAGAACAATTTTATTGGTACAGGCGCCGGGAATCAAACTGTCGTTGCTTGCGTACTACGCAATTTGAGGCAACCGCCCGGATACTTAGCCACGCCTCTTATAATAAAATAAGCTTTATACTAATAAACCGAGAAATGATGTTGTTTATGTCGGGGCCATTGTAACAGTTTTTGATACAGTTCTATACTCTAAATTCTAGTTGAGAAGCTTTAAGGTACAAGGCTCGAATTACAACTTGGATATTCTCGTTTACGGTGACATACAAAAAAACCTCTAACTAAAATTAATAGCCGATGTATGGCGATAGTGTTACAGCCTGTCATTTACGTAATCTATTAAATTTGGTGGAAAGCAGACAGTGAGTGCCGCCTATCTACCTTGCTAAAAAGAATATAATTTTTAAAAAGAAAAATATCACGGCCACGACTCGGAGACCAGGCAAAGAATATAAATTTCCATTTTTCACGAGCTCTATCACTTCTTGCACATTAATACATCTACGCATACTTGTTCAGCTGTTTCGAGTACTTTTGACGTCACCCATCTCTGTTATGTCACCAATCTGGTCGATATACAATAACTTCTCGCGTGTCCTACTGACTTTGCTACTCATTTTTACATACGAGTATATATCATTCATCTTTCCTACATGCCTTCAAAGCAGTAAAGTCATTCTCTATTCCAATCAAAAGTCACATTTTTCTCTTATCACATCATTAAACTACATAAAAATATGAAACTACTAACTCTGGCTCGTCGTGACTCTAAATTACAGGATTAGATATTATGTTTATAATCATTATAAATCAAATATTTCTAACACAAGTACAGAGTAAAAAAAAATGGCCAACTCCGAACAAGCAATAAACGCGACTCTAACAATCGACCTTAAATAACCAAGGGACGGACCCAGACCTACGTGCCTCATAAGCACAGGCTTTCAGATCCTGACACTCTCCGACTATGAACTTTAATAATCTCGACCTTCGCTCCTAGGAGATAGGCTAACTTTTCTCTAGCAACAACATCTCACATGTATCACACGAGAGTCTAATCCATTTTAGACTCTCACAAGTAAGGCTCGTGACATGATTTTCGTTACGACCTATATAAAGTTTTTTTCCCTTTTCTAATTTAAATTACAAATGAGTGACGCTTTACATAATCTCGAATACCATTCAATTTTTAAGATGTACTTTAATTAATTATATAGTAAGACTATATCGCTATACACTACATCTTGTTGAACTTATTTATGTGGCGTTTTTTTTGCAATTTGCAGTTATTAGCTCGAAAGCATAACAGTAAATAAACATTAACAGCCTTACAAATAAACTTGGTATAAAGATAAACTTAGGATTTTTTTTTGACGAACTACACAGATTGGCCAGAGAAGCTGGCCTTGACTGCTTCATCGGATTGAGAGGTGGCACAGCTCTTAGGTCGCTTAGCCTGAACCTCTATTGCTAGTAACTCGACACAAGGGTCCCCCCGGTAGGGGGTAAACTGAGAATTAGTTCGTTTTTGTTCATACAACTGTTATTCCAAAGTTATAACGATGTACACCAGTATAACATTTTGAAATAACACTGTTTGTGTTTGTGGTCGCTCATTTAATTGAACTTATTATGGAATTAAGGGAAATGGAGGAAGTAGAAAGAGTAAATGACTTGATGAATATCATTCAGACTCGCAATTAAAATGAAAATATTTAAAAGAAGGAAAACCCTTTTGATTTATATGTCGATGAACAGTTTCGATTAAAATATCGGTTTTCTTAAAATGGTGTAATGTTCCTAGACCAATTATTTGGAAGGTCTCTTATTATGGACAAGCGTGGAGGCGGATTATCTTCCGTTTTACAAATACTGATAGCTCTGAGGTACTGGGGTCGAAATGAGGTAAGTATCAAAACTATAAACCATACGTAATTTTTTAGTTTTACCTGCAAATTCTTTATTTAATTGTTATAAATATAATTATATACATGTACATGGAATAAATAAACGATAATTTATATACCAGTTTGTACTTTTTACTGTTTAAGTAGAAAGTATTCACCTTAACGGGGTAGATGTATCTTTTCGCCAATCTTATTAGGTCTCATTTATGACAGGAAGCGTACGTTTGTGTTTACAATAAATTGTACACAAAAATATGTACAATTTATTGTAAACACAAAGCACTTCATTGTTACTAGTCGACATGAATTTGAACTCGTGATCATCAGATTGTAATCTTAGCTAGGATATTGGAGATAGAAGATTATTTTATATTTGTCTAAATAAAAAAAACATCTCAGTAAATTAGTAATATAGCTTAGAAGGTGTAAATAAAAAGCGATCGGCGGAAGCGGAAATGGAAAGGTGTTCCTTCAACCTAAAGAAAAAGTTTCTCAACCGTCATTAATCATTGCCGAAACATAAGGAGGGAGAAGAAATAACATTAATTCTGCCACCGGTAGCATGAACGTTGCGTTAAACATTGAAAGTAAAGCTGCTTCTACACTAGACTTTTATTATACTTTTGGGAATACGGCGGTTTGGGCCAATAGTAATGAGACTGCACGACACATACTTAAAACACGTTCATTGAGCAAATGTAATAACTTAGAAGTTGTTGTTAAGTTATTCGACGCGCGTCAGAAGTCTGCTAAACGTTATTCCAACGATGGTTCCATTAACTTCTATATTATATTTCTAAGCGTCAATAGCCTAGGTTTAGGGTATTGTTTGCGAATGGTAAGGTCGTAGGTTCGAATCCACCATTCAACTATTGACGTGAACCATCTCCTAGCACAAGCTTAAGCTTAGTTAGAATGGTTAACAAGAATGTTAGTAATATTTCTAAAAAAAAAAGAAGTATTGCTAGCTTTCTTTACAAAAAAAAAATAATTATTAAGAAATCGATCTATCACCATCGAATAATCTATCGGTAAACGATAATGATACTAATGAAAAACTACAAGTATATTTACGAGTAAAAACAACCACTCCCGGGTTTTTTTTTATAATTTCTAAGTAAGTGCTTGACTACGATCCCACCTGATGTTAAGTGGAAATGCAGTCCTGGATGGTATGGCGCACTAGCTTAGTAAATGCCTATTCACTCTACTCTTGAAAATACCCACGTTGTAATCGGAAGAAAAGACAGACGCGGGCAAACTATTCCAGTCCTTTGCTGTACGAAGAATGAAAGACGAAAAATAATAGCAATAATAATTATCAAAAACTCTGTTTATTTGTTCACTCGCTACGCCAATATGAGGTGATAGCCACTGGGGGAGTTTTTGCGAGTACAAATCAAATTACCGCCGCCTTTCGCCTAGAAGGCGGAGTAGTTTTTAAAGATATCCGTCTTAATAAGAAAAAAAGACCAATATGAATATTTCCTGACAATTTCACCAAAATCAGTCTAACCATTTCGGAAGTGACTCCACTGGGAACATATATGTACATTATCTGTATATAAAGTAAAAGAAATAATATATAAACACGTTATATAAAATCGGTTTCAATATATTTAAAGTGAAATTAACATTCAGCTGGATTTTAAAATGATTAATGGCGACCTGGAAAAGTTTGTACACGTTATTTGTTTAGTGTTCCCTTGTCGATAAAGTTTCAGTTAGTGTGAACAGGGTAAACAAATGTGGCTTGTATATAATCTAAATATTAATTAACATTATTTGCGTTGTCTAACGTAATATAAAGTTAACTATATATTACATTAGACAACGCTAACGGTGTATTTTGTACTTTGTACAATGCTTACACTAAAATCATATTGTTGGGTAAACAATATTATTCATGGGGCAACCTTCAGTTTATTGGCAATACTGGTCTTGTCTATGACTCCAACCGTGCCGCCGTCTATAACCTGATCTATTCAGGTTCCAAGTGGGATCGTGATAATATCGAGATAGGAATGGCGCTCAGGGATGTACAAGACTACAAGATCCGTCGTAGTACGTATATTCGAGGTAGAGTTTGTCGGGGGTCTTAAACAGCGTATCGCTATCTCTGTGCGGAGCGCGCAAGATGTGTGACAGAGAGGGTCACCTCTCGCTCACTCTCATTGCAAATAGTTGTTGCTCAATGTCCCTTCCTGATTGGTCGACAAACTTAGTTTATAATTAGTACCAGTAAGGACGTAGCACATAAGTTTGTATATATAGTTAAGAGATTAGAAATTACATGACATTACAAATCTGACCTGAGTGTTATTCTTCCCGCAAATATCTACAATAGTGAAGGCCTCCCACATTGGTGACCCCGACGTGATCTGGAGTCAGACCGACGTGATTGAAACATGGAAGATCAACATAGCTGTTCGAATCAAGATTCAAGCCAACAAGCATCGTTACCAAGCTTAGACCTGGCAGGAGTCTCCATCCAGTCGAAATTACTACCATTTTGGCGGGAAATTCCACGGGCATGGTTCATCCAATTCGAAGCCGTGGTGGAGCCGCTAAAACATCGGATGACCAAAATTTCGCTTCGTTCTGCAACAACCTAAGCAACGGACCTGCGACATCTCACGGATATCCTGTACAACCCGCCGGAGGCAAAAATATCAAGCCATTAAAACCGCCTACTCGCCGTGTAATGATAAATCCGAAGTGAAGAATTTTCAACAACTTATCAGTGGTTTAGAGCTCGGCGACCAGAAGCCCTCTCAACTACTGCGAAGAATGCGTGAACTCGGAGGCGGGATGATAACAGATGACGGCCTCAGAATCGAGTGGCTCAATCAACTACCCACACAAATACGCGTAGTTCTCTGATCAATACTGAATCATCGCTCGACGTGCTTGCCGCCATGGCCGACCAGATGGCCGAATACTCCGCGCCAGCACATAACGCTTCCGTCGCCGTCGTCTCAAAATCTACCGAAGACGAAACTAATACAAGATTAGAATTTTTAACGAAGCAAATCGAAAACTTACGCTTGAAATTGCCGAAATACGCCCCGTTCGCAGCATAATGATCAGCGCCGTCCCTTACGCTGGCACTCACGCTCACGTTCGCAGTCCAGTACGCGACGCAGTTCATCAGTGAAGCCTGGGATCCTACATGGAAATGCAAATACCATTTCCGGTTTGGCGACAAAGCGAAACGTTGCGAGTCACCGTGCTGTCGCCGAAATAAGAAGTCGGAAAACTAACGCCGACATCGACTGTGGCGAGCGTCGATGTCTCCCATACAAGCAATCGCCTATGTGTACACGATCGCGACACTCGGGAACGTTTCCTCGTGGACACAGGCGCCGACATTTCCGCAATTGGCAGCGACAAACAAGACAAGAAAACAGCCGAGATAGCGCTTTCCAACTTTTGCCGCAAATAATACGCCCATAAAACGTATGGTGAGAAAACGATTAGGCTGAACCTTGGCCTTCGTCGAAGCTTCACGTGGACCTTCATCATTGCAGATGTCAAGACTTCGATATTAGGAGCTGACTTTCTTCGCCATTTTCAACTGCTTGTGGACCTGCATAAGAAAAGGTTAGTCGATATGGTGACAGAACTATCGATAAATGCCATCGAGATTTCTACACCTTCCGAAGCCATCCACCTTATCAATTCCAGTCAAGATTACCATGGCATATTGAAGACTTATCCTAACGTACTTCGGCCCATGTCACTGAAGCAGCCACCGAAACACAACGTAGTTCATTACATCGAAACAACCGGCCCACCGTTGTTTGCACGCGCGCGCCCCTGCCGCCCGACAAATACAAAGCGGCCAAAGAAGAATTCGAGCGCATGATGGAGAAGGGTATATGCCAGCCATCAAAGAGTCCTTGGGCGAGCCTGCCCATGTTGTTAAGAAAAAGATGGAGGAATACGAATTTGCGGAGATTACAGACGCCTTAACGCAGTTACACAACCGACCGGTACCCTATACCTCGCATTCAAGACTTCACGTATCAGCTGAAAGACATGAAATTATTCTCCAAAATCGATATCAAGACTGCATATTACTGGATACCTATAAATAAAGAAGACGCAAAGAAGACCGCCGTAATCACACCTTTCGGCCTATTCGAATTCAACTGCATGACGTTTGGTCTCAAAAATGGAAGCCAATCTTATCAAAGATTCATGCATGAGGTCCTACGAGGTATTAGCGGATGCTTTTGCTACATAGACGACATCCTGCTCTTTCAAAATGTGAAGAATCGCATAAAAAGCTGCTTCACGAAATATTAAAACGCCTCGAGAAATACGGTGTCTCGATCAACGTAGACAAGTGCGAGTTTGAAAGAATACGATCAACTTCCTGGGCTACGAAGTTACAGCAGAGGGAATAAGACCTCCTCAAGAACGTACAGACGCCATATCTACATACCCCAAGCCGAAAACCATCATCGAGCTACGACGTTTCTTAGGCATGCTAAATTTCTACCGTGATTGCCTACCTCAACAAGCCGACTTACAACACGATCTAAACAAGTATTTACATAACAGAAAAACGACAAGACGCCAATCGAATGGACGCCTGAAGCCGAAAACGCTTTTGAAAATGCCGCCAAAGCATCTCAGAAGCCACAACACTAGCGTACCCGTCTGTCGGAAACAAACTTGTCATCATGACTGACGCCTCAGATCATAGTCTAGGCGCCGTACTGCAACAAAAAGACTCAGAAGTTTGGAAACCACTGGCATTCTTTTCGAAAACTATGAATGCTAATTAACGCCGCTACAGCGTGTACGATCGCGAGCTATTAGCGATCTACTCAGCTGTAAAACATTTTCGTCGATTAATAGAAGGCTCCGGAAGTCACCATCTACACCGATCACAAGCCTCTTTACGTATGCACTGACAAAGACAGCGAGTAACAGCGACAACCCGCGCCGTGAACGTCAACTCAACTACATCAGCCAATTCTGCTCAAAAATCGAGTATCTAAAAGGCGAAGAGAACTCCAGTCGCCGACGCATTGTCGCGCATAGAGGAAATACAATGTCCAACTGCAATCGACTTCGCTCAATTGTCTATCGACCAAAGCAACGACGAAGAACTAAAGAAGTTAAAAGTACAACCGAACTTAAAATTCGCCGATCTAACCCTACCTGAATGAGCCGTCCAATCACGTGTGAGCTGTCCACAACAACGCCACGCCCATTTTACCTAAGGCATATCGTTACGCCGCTTTCAAAGCGCAACACGAACTGTGCCATCCAGGCGTAAGAACGACAAGAAAGCAGATGACCACCAAATTCTTCTGGCCAGCGATGAGTAAAGAAGTGGCAAGTTGGACGAAAGCCTGCACAGAATGTCAGCGCGCTAAAGTACATCGCCACGTCGTAACGCCGCTATCTACATTTCCGCCATCGCAACGCTTCGAACATATACACATAGACATAGTCGGCCCCCTACAACCATCCAACGGTTATCGATACTGCATCACTATTATCGATAGATGCACGAAATGGCCCGAAGCGATTCCCGTGCAAGACATAACCGCAGAGACAGTCGCTAAAGCGCTTTACGAACAGTGGATAACACGCTTCGGTTGTCCGTTAAGAATATCAACCGATCAAGGCCGCCAGTTCGAATCATCATTGTTCAACACATTATTAAAAAAGTTTGGAATAAACAGAATTCGAACCACCGCATTCCATCCTCAATCTAACGGTCAAATAGAGAGATGGCATAGAACTATGAAGGCCGCGCTCATGGCTCGTGGCGCGTCTATAACATGGAGTGAAGACTTACCTACAGTTCTGTTGGGGCTACGCAGCGCTATACGAGACGACAACAATTTCAGCCCCGCGCTTATGACCTATGGTACAAATCTGAGGATACCGTCCGATTTCGTGCCTACTCAGCCGAAATATGACGACGCAGATTTTCTACGGCATCTAACAGAAGCGATGACGTCATTAACGCCTACAACACGTCCGCAACAAACGTCACAGCGACCATTCGTCTACAAAGATCTCTCAAAGTGCTCACATGTATTCGTCCGCAATGACACCGTGCGGTCACCACTCACACCGCCTTACGACGGACCATACGAAGTTTTAAAGCGACACGAAAAATATTTCAAAATTCAACTTCCAACGCGAACTTCAGTAATATCGCTGGACAGATTGAAGCCCGCATATACAATTGAGAGTGAAACAGCCAAGGAAGAGGTACCTGTAACTAGAAACACAGCAACATCAAGTAACATGCTCGCTACCAGCCATCCCTACGTAACAAGATCGGGCCGCGTCGTAAAGAAGAGCGGTACGCTTCGCTTGAGGGGAGTGATGTCGGGGTCTTAAACAGCGTATCGCTATCTCTGTGCGGAGCGCGCAAGATGTGTGACAGAGAGGGTCACCTCTCGCTCACTCTCATTGCAAATAGTTGTTGCTCAATGTCCCTTCCTGATTGGTCGACAAACTTAGTTTATAATTAGTACCAGTAAGGACGTAGCACATAAGTTTGTATATATAGTTAAGAGATCAGAAATTACATAACATTACAAATCTGGACTCCGAGTGTTATTCTTCCCGCAAATATCTACAATAGTGAAGGCCTCCCACAAGTTAATTTAAATCAACTAAACTTTTTAGAACTGATTTGTGTCTAAGTAATAACAAGTATATTTAAGAGAAAAAACATAAACCGACCTCACATCGAATGAAACGTTAAACGGTGTTAAACGCGACACTCTTATTACACATTAGGGTGGGTACTGACCAACGTTACGAGGTGTAATGTAACATTCGCATCGAGCGTGTACGCATCGAGCATGTTTTAAAATCGGCGTAACATGCTCGTCAAAATTCTGTGCTCCGCTTTCGGGACGACTTGCAGAGCGTACTGACCGAACCGCGTAACACTCAAAGGATTCGGAACCGACAGCCGGGTGGAGCACTCAAAGCGAGCAACGAGCGGCTCGTTGCTCGCTGGTTTCCCTGTAACACGACGTACTGACTGCACGAATGCTCGCGGTGTAATACGTTACATTACACCTGGTAACGTTGGTCAGTACCCATCCTTAGACGATAACAAAATAGAATTAATCAAAACCTGACCAAATTGTTTTCGTTTTTCGCGCATAAACTAAATGAAAATTTAAGACTTTATGGTTTTCTCATGGATCCTATTGACAGAATTGAACCAAATTGTAATGGGAACCACACGAGAAGTACCAGCTTTCAAATAAATATTCGCAAGTAAATAGAAATAACTCTTAGTATAAAAGTATGTAGGTAGGTAATACATAACATGGCAAGGGCAAGTGGAAAAGCTTTTCACAAGTTAATGCTTTCTTAAATCTCATCGGAACGGACCCGCGTTTATCGTTATTACTTTTATAACCCTTCTCACAAAAGGCGAGTAAATTGATCCCACTTAGCTCAACGACGACTGCTGAGTACACACCGGCACACCTGCTAACACAACGTTGAACTTTTTGACAATTTCCGTTTATAACCCCCCTTTTCTATCAGACTCCAAAAAAGGAGAGGTCATCTGAATGTTTTTTTTTTGTGTTTGTCACCTCATAACTTGCGACTGGGTAAACTGATTTTAGATTATTAATACTGACCATGGTATCAGATTTGAAATCGATTTTTTTTATATAGAAGTAGTCTCGTAAATATACTTGTTTTGTAGAAATTCGATGTAGACGAAGTTTCTATATAAGTAGAATATAAAACATTTGCTACTTCCAAAGCATTGATAGTTTATTGGTTAAGCGTTTGAAATAAGATTCGCCTTTGGGCTAGCAACGGTAAGTCATAAAAAGTTACTGCTTGCTGTGACAGACTCCGCGGTCGACACGCCTACATTGTTTGCAGAGAAAACCTGCGACAGAACTTTTTTATGTTTTTCTTTTATCTACGTATACTCTTGCGCAGTCATTTATGAAATAAATTTTATTTATTAATTTTACGCGTAATTGCGTTTGATTCGATTTGAAGTCAGATTTTATTTTTAATTATTCTAAGGAATTGTGTTGTAAAATGCATAAATAAATGCAACGATCCGAAATAAAGTTAAAATTTGTTTGTTGCAAAGCTTTTCATAATTCACTTTGAGGTGGAACATTCAATGTGTTCTTATGTCAGCATTATAGATCACAAATAGCAGTCGTTTAATATTAGCTTTGTCAGATGGCCAATTAAGTTGCGGTGACATTGACGATTTTTTTAAATTCTTAAATCGCAACCACAGACCCGTGTCCGTGCTCTTTTCCAATGCACTTAAATTGTTCACTCTGCATTTATTAATAGCGTGCCACCTTTACAGTTACTATCTTCCTTTTTTTTATATATATAATGCCTGAATTTGGAGGTAGCCAGAGAACGCTCCGGTTCACGCTTCGCAAACGCCTCGCTGCATTGCTTTATAGCTTCTCCGCGACCGCTGTGTCCCTGCTTCTCGTAGCCATTTTTAGGTTGTAGTCCACTATCCTCTCCCTTGATGCGGCCATTGCCCTTGTCACTAATCTTCCTGTGGCGTCGTCACAGACATTGAAGGTTAATCCCTCTTTGAAGTGGGAAAAGTCTTTTGTCGGTATCAAAGTAAGAGTGATGTTGTAGTGGATGGTCTTTGGTTCAATGTTTTTATTTAATATCCACTTGTGTTTCCGGACCTGATACAACTTAGGGTCTTGCAAGAAACTAACTTATTTTTTTCTCAAAGGCCGACAATGAAACTGCAACTCGTCTGGTGTTGTGGTGCCAGTGACAGTGCTCACTTAAGATCAGGGGAGCAGGAGCGAAAGCTCTTTTATCTACTTTCCTATAGAATAATACGGAATATTTGTCCCCGTCATTTAATTAATGGAACTTAAGTAGTTTGTTTACATATATTATATTAACATAAATTCATGCAATGTCATGATAACAAAATAGAATCGCCTAAAACCCAACAGTCGCAATAGTCTAGAAATCCCGCGGTTCACTTCATCGTAATTGATTCTAATTCTATGTTACGTATTTTAATGTCCTCTTTCTCCTTGTGTCCTTGTGTCTTGCCCATTGCTGAGGGTCGTGACCTCCAGGAATTATGATGCGGACGATCATTTTCCACCTGTTTCGGTCTTCGGCGGTATGTAATGCCTCGTAGACTTTCGAATTGGTGTTATCGCGAATCCGGCCTGTCCCACTTCATGAAGAATTGACACATTTGTTGTACTCTACAACCACATCACAAACGCGTAAATTTGAAGTCTGTCTACTTTTTTGAGGGTCCATGGTCTGCACCTTAATTGAAAATCTCGAACACCACACCGACCTCACCTTTTATGATGAAAATACCATTTATGAATCAAAATTTAGTAGCAGTGTCGGTACGCAAGTACCCTAGGCTAAATGTAAATCCACTAATTTGATCGAATCAGATTGGTGATAAATAAAGAGTAACGTTAGAAATACTCGAAAATAATGAAGAATTATAGAGATCCAAGAAGCTGTACCCATTTGAATCGATGGCTTGGGTGTTGTATTAATTTAAATATTGCACAAGTTTAGTGGTTAATGCTAGAAGGCAATCTATTTTTGCATGTTCTTCATAAACTATACTTGTAATAAATCAGACAGAAGAAGATAATGGGTAGGTGTTACGGTACTATTGTTACGAGCTCGTTCGGTTATATTTTATGGGTGTACGTAAACGATGGCCTTTTGTGTTCGCGGTCAGCCGGTTCGCAGGCGCTCCGATGTAATATCAAAAACATTCTCAGCGGTTATGCTTTGACGCTTGCGACCAGTTTTAAAAATGCTATGCTATATATTAACAGTGACTATGAAAAAATATCTTATCAATAAGCGTGAAAAGCACAAAAGTACGCTTTAAATATGTTGTCTTGACTACTTTGATTTCGTAGACGGTATTCTAAATTATTAAGTTCATCGATGTTAAAAGTTTATAAGCGCCTGCCAATATAGCACGGCAATCAATCTTTTAGCTTCACCGCGCAGTGAAATACAAAGTATTGAAACTGCTCGGCTTTATAAATGAAAGGGTTGAATGGGGAAAGGGAGATGAAGTAGATTTATGATGGAAAAGAGAGTGACAGTATTCGATAACGAAGCATTCCATTTTATTCCCCCGGGCTAAAAATAAATGTGGAATTCGTTTCCATGTTAAATGTATATATTTTGTATATGTGAAGGTTTTAAAAACATGTATATTTACAAGTAAAAACAAAAACCGACTTCAAATAGAATCAAACGTTACTGCGCGCGGATGCCATCATTGTATTTCCGAATTATTAAGAATATAAAGCAATAAAATGAATCACCGAAATCGGTCGGCGTGATATCGAGTATTTCGACTTGATGCAAATTTAAGATTTCTCATGGATCCCATTACCAGAATTGGACCAAATTAAATGAAACTGCACGGCAAGCACCAGCGTTCAAATAAAAAAAAGGAGTCATCAAAATCGGTTCACACAGTGAAAAGTTATGCGGTGACAAATTTAAAACAAAAAAACACACGAATTGAGAACCTCCTAATAGAATTCCTATTAGAACAAAAATTATCACAAATAGTCTACCCTATCACCTAGGAGTGCACGATAGATATCGATATTACATAAAATATCGATACATGGACGCGATATATCGCTTCAATCCGATATTATCGAATCATCTGATATAGATATATTTTACCCGATATACGAAATATCGTAAGAAATTAAATAAAAAAGCATTCCATTCTTTTTTTTTATTTGTGGTTAACAACTTGAATAAAATAAAACACTTGCGCTGCGATCACGAAGAGTGTAGTGTAGTATGTTACTACGCTCCTATCCTTCACGATGGCAGGACTCGTATAAATTTTATAATATATGCATGTAGTCTAAACTGCTAACAGAATCAAATCAAATAATTTGGACTGGTATCCGAAGCGAGAACCTGTTACGCATCGAGTACTCTAATAGTACAAAACTTTTCTAATATTTTAAATTACGCACTAATTAATTAAAAACAAATTTACATGCATGAAAAATATCGATATATGAAAAATATCAATATATTTGTACAATATGTCGCGTAGTACCGATACCCCCTCACGATATATTGTATCGAAAAATAAATCGATATATTTTTGCCATGAACATCCCTACTATCACCCCCTAATGGATATACGTAAATAACCAACAGCCCAGACAGTAAAAATTTAATTAGACACCCCACAATGGCGGAGCGTTACTTCGCTATTTGTTATCCGTGGTTACTTATATTTGCGGGCGTGCGTGTATAATGCGCTTTTGTTGCGTCTGGAGTTTGTCGGATGACGGATGTTCTTTGTAGTAAAATGTGGAACGCCTTCGGTTGCTCCGCTGCGTCCGGAAACGCTTATGGCGCGAAGTGCGCTCTGCGAAAATGGCCGACGTTTCGCAATAAATGCGGCTATCCTATTGAAAGAATTCAGGAGTTTGTTCCTTTCAAAAATATATTTCTAAACGTTGCTTGTTGAGTTTATTTTAAAAAATTAAGGCTGAACAGCGTCATGGTATTTCTAATGGGCACTTTAAACAGATTAAAAGTGGTGATGGAATTAAAATATGATATTTCTTAGCTGTTTTGACTCTTACATATTGACTCTGAAATACTTATTAAGTAAACTGATTAAGCAGTACGATAACTTGATCTAAGGGTCTAATTTTCGAAACCCAAGCGAACGAAATAATCACTTAATAAAATTAAACTCGAGTATACGGCGATCTGTCACTCCCTGTTACATATAGGCTTCATACAAAGGCGATTGGCGATTGTTATTTCTGTCTACCCAACTAGAAAAGGACGTGGGAGCTTATATATAAGTTTAATTTACTACTTCCTTCTTATAAGCTAACGAACCTCATGTGTTACGGTGTCATAACTTGAGGTACGGTAGCTAGTTTGCGCCTTAAAAAGCACTTCGCTATAGCAAGGTTCGACTGCTAAGATAACTTTGTCGATAAAGTGTAATTTTACCCTATTAATTAGAACGAAATTACCTTTACCACGCGTAGGGCGGTGAAGGGAAACATCATGAGGAAACCGGCATGTCTTAGAAATTTTTTCTAAGACATGTGAAGTCTGCCAATACGCCTTAGCGCCGCTTAGCGGACTATTCCCTTTACTCTCTTTTGCAAAGATGCCCTGCGCCCTACAGTGGGACATATATTTCTCTAATATAATAGACATATAACCTCTCACATCCTTAATGAAAAAAAACTAAAAAGATTTAAGACATCGCACCTCTACGACGCAAACATCCTTCATGAGGTCTACACGACGAATGCTTCAACAAACCTGTCACCGGCGCTAAGGTAACATCACATTGAGAAAGATGTAACTCGTCAAGCTTTGTAGAAATAAGCTTTCTCGTACTTTAACATAAAGCATGGTTTTGAATGAGGCGTGAATACGTGGGTCGTTTATACGTGGTGTCAGCGGGCAGGTTTGTCCAAGACGAGGCGCAGCCCGCGCCGGCGCCTGCACATTCCACGCGCGTTAGTCACACAACCGCTGGATTAGTGTGGAGATAGTGCTATCAGATTGGGGTGGGCTCGGATAATTAGAGGATTATACCGCGCACACCATTATATATTTTTTGTAGTATAGTACTATACTATATATCATTATTTTACGCATGATTGAAATAAAACAGATCATAGAAAAAATACACTGTACTTTTAATATGTGACAAAATAGGGCCTATAGTAACACATGTTTTATTGTCACTTTTAAGGATTGTGTTACTTGACTTCATATTTATGTAGGTTTTTTTATTTCATACGCCATAAAAAGTATAACTTCTTTCTATTTTTTTGCTTGTCGATTGTACGATGCGAAAAGAATCACGCTCTTTCGGAAAACTACAAATCCATTGGGAGTTATTTGTGATCCCTGAAATAAAATTATCACAGTTTTATTTTCGTCACTATAGGTAGGTCTGTAGGAACCACTACAGCAATTGTTGCTGTTGAAAATGTCCGTCTGATTATGTTGAAACGTTTATTTTACAACAATATAAAATACGTAGAACCGTACCGTGTAGACGCGAAGAGAAATTGCCGTGTTTTGAACTGTTTATGCGTGGATGGGCGGTTCACCTGTCATCGTTAAACACTACAATAAACACACGCCGCTCTCCTACACACGAGTTACGATACAATACAAATTGGCAAGCTTTGCATGCCGCACCTTACAGCTCGACGCTCGGTTTGAGATGTTTTGCTTATTACTGCGTTGTGCATCTAATGTCTCTTTTGGTACTAAACTGAGAAATATATTTTTCATTTATTGTGAGCTTACAAGGCTTAAAATTACTTGTTAATAACTTTTTTGTTGAGTTTGAATATGTTATGTATGGTTCGTGCCTCAAAAATCTTGAAACAATTTTTACTAGTTACTGATGTTCAGTAACAAGTAAAAAATGATAGACTGCAACAGGGGGTCACGACCCTCAGCAATGAGGAAAACGACGCAAGGAGGAGGAGGAGGAGAGGATGTTCAGTGATTGCTGCCGCCAACAAACAGATGTTGGGAGTCGGCGGTGATTACCTAACAAGGAGCTGCATGTCGAGTTTGCCCCTTCTTTAAAAAAGACGTGCATTTAATTGCCTTCCTCTATTAGAAGTAAACATTTTAAGAATCTCTATTAAGATTTATTAACTGTCTTACTTGTTAACCGGCAGTAAAACTTGTCGCCGCTAAATTCAGGCGAGCCTCTACCAAACTTAAGTCTACGTTATAAAAATGTGTGACAATAAACGTCCATTCCGAAGATGTATGACGCACGTTTGTCACGCTCTCACACTAGACCCCAGCATACTTATGTATTCCGAATTTTAACGCGTCTAATGATCGAGTGATCTAGTTTTTATCGGATGCATCAGCGGCGGCGACGTTATAAATTAGTCTTCCATGTTGTTCCTATCTCGAGATCGATGACGGCTTTGACAGGGTGGGAAGTCACTACGCCTCCAGCGTCGCTGTGTACATTGACTTGTTTGCTCTATAAAATTCCACACGACCAGGAAAGTAAGATAACAGATAAACTTGTGGTTCCGGGATCATGATTTAGTATCTGAGAACGTTTATATAATAATTGTTAATATAGAAAGTTTTGATCCAATCCTTTGAGATATTGTCAAATTGCGATGTTATCGGTATTGGTTCAGTTGTATGTAGCCAAGTGATATTTAAACAATTGTTGAAAATAGAAAGGTGTATTTTATTAAGTTTTCTTTTATCTATGTGTGGGTTATAAGTCTGTGTTATAATTTGATGCTTACCAAAGAGTTTCCTTTTGGGATTTTTGTGTATAGAATTAATCATTACTGAAACATGTGGTCTTTGCGATAGGCTGTAACCGCCCTTTTCAAATTTGGAACCAAACATAACGTTCTCTATCTATCATCACTGTCTACCGCTACATAATATACTGGATGGACAGATATTAACAACACACCTATTTACAATTTTAGCTTATACACTGCATATAAAAATATTTTTCACTTCGATGGCAATATTTATTAAATTAACGATGGGACTCACAATGGCAAGAGCAAACGAGGCGCTGTTCACTTTAGTAATCCGATTGAAGCAACTGAGTGAGTCGGTCAATCGGGTAGCTTCTCCCTCTTGTACACCCTCACTTACGTTAGGATAATGTCTTGTTGGAGTAACGGCTAAAGTCACGAGGGCGTGAGGGCTAAGTTAAGCATAATATAGGGCTCACATAGCTTGGGCACAAATCTAACAGATAAAGATGTTTAAGTAGCAATACATTACAATAACTCTCTTTGTTATGTCGTCTCAATTATTCTCAAGTGAAAGTCCTGTTCGTGTCCTCTCTTTATAAAATAAAAAAATCACTTATGAATTTCGTGGTGATAAAGTTTTTCCGTGAAAATATTTTTCTCACAAATACCATCGCTTAAATAACGGCTAGCGAATTTTCTTTTCATTACTCGCTATTGTTACAGATTTCATTCTTTGCGTTATTAATGACTTGAATCTCGGTCGTACAATAAAACGAGTGTTTATTTCCTCTAAACGGTCGAGCACTGGCGCTCGTTATTTATGAAAAAAATCTATTTACGAGTCCGCGTGAATACATTACTGTATTCTGATGCAATGCAGTGGCACTCGTCGGGGTGAGTTGCTGAATTTCGAACGATTAATTAAAGTCAGATGTGTAGCTCTCGATGGGAGTACGGCCCGCGAGAAGTTCCGTCGAATTATTGCTGGCAGGTAGAATTTTAAGGGTCCCATTAACATTATACGGCCAATTGTATGAGTTTACCCAATCCCACCGCGTAGGTAAATGATGACGTCGCGTTTTGAATGAATAATGTGTACATTTTTATGCGATAAAAGCGAATAAAACATCAAAACGCGGCGGGTGATTCAAAGGTTGTTTTATTTGTGGGGATTTTTCACGGTATCACATAGCATTGTGCACGCTTGTTTTTGTGTAGTGTTTTTTGTGCGTTCCCTGAGCAACGCTAATCGTTTCGACTTGTGTCGACAAGTTGCGACACGGCTCGGATAACTCTCAGGCTCGGCTCGGATTCGGCCTCTGAATTTTACAATACTGTAATAAAGGTTATTTTAGAAGGTTTAATTGTCGGACAGCGTGTCAATGAAGAGTGTTATCTCGTTTTTCACACAGTTATTGCTACTTGAGCGGTAGATTTCATTGTTCACGAAATGTTATTGCTTTAAATATAAATATACGATCACAGAATAAATAACTTACGGTATACATTTTAAAATAGTAAATATTAATAAAGTAAAAAATAATCACTTGTTAAAATAATTCACTCAATTCTCCCAAATGACAATGCAACTAAAAACTTTTTGAATAATATGACAATTTAATTTTTTAGCAAATATTTAATCTGTTCAACGATTGACTTTAAAAAAATAAAACATAAAAACAGCCATATATATGCAGTTTCACAAGCAATTTTGCGACTCTATGCGCCAACGCACTTACATACAATAGACTTAAACGCGCACACGTTTTTCTCCCGGAGGTTGCTGGCAGCTAAAGGTTTTAAATGATTTCCTGTCCTTCAGTTTTTAGCATAAAAATCAACATATCACTGAGTTTTATATTTAAATTATTTAACGTGAGCCTTCACTGCCCTTTTAACTTATTACATCCTTTCATCTTCACTTGTTTAGACAAATGCTACATGTATGGTACTAGTATATATGATCATGTAGAAAGCATGTAGTAGTGTAGTTGACTATGACAACATGTAGTAGACTGCGGATCGAATTCTGCATGGCGCGTGCCAATAACCTTTTAAGAAATGATTAATAATTATACATATAACTAGCAGCGCCCCGCGGTATTACCAGCGATTAAAAATTATTTAAATGTTCTGAGTTACTCCTTATTAGATAAGCTATCTGCCACTGAAAGACCCGTCAAAATCAGTCCATCCCTTCCAGAGATTACCTGGAACAAACAGATAGGCAAAATTGTAAAACTGTTTTTTCTTATCCTTGCGCGTTACCGCTATTTTATGGGCAGGCCCCACCCTTAGATGTTAGGAGCGTTGCTGGAGTTTCTTCGGCCACTTCTTCTCCCTTAGAGGTTCAGGCTAAGCGACCTAAGAGCTATGCCACCTCTCAACTGGTGAAGCAGTCAAGGCCAGCTTCTCTGGCCAATCTGTGTAGTTCGTCATAAAAAAAATGTTTTTTTTTTTTTAAAACAGACACTCCGATTTTATTTATTATAATAGATGTTAAATGGAATAACAATCTCCAAATGACAGACAGAAAAATTCTGGAATTATTAGAAATTAACTTCTATTAGTATAGTAATAGTATAGTTTGTAAAGACTTTGAAGATTGATAGGCTAGTAGCTAGTGGTCGATTTACGGTCCGATGATTACTTTATTACACAAAAATATGGTAATTACTATATGTCTATGATAAAATATAAAAAGCCACTAACGCCAAGAAGGCCCAAGTATCTAGTATCTCGCATGTAACAGGAGGTGAATTCACCATCATACAGGGGCCTGTGTTGGAAGTTAGACCAAGTAACGTAAATTCCAGCCCTGTAGTTCTGGGCTCTCAGGAATAAGAAGACTACGGTATCCCCTGCCTGTCGTACAAGGCGACTAAAAGGGGCCTCGGGTTCACTGGGCGACAAGGGTGGGGGCCTGCGTCGTCCACCAAAGTGGACCTGGGAAGAAGGCGACATCGGCTGGCCCGTGTCGCCTTGCGCTGCGAGGGAGACGGCAGCAAGTCCCGGGAGGCCCCTCCCTGGACTTGCTCTCCTTGAGCACAGTGCAGAGGGGTCTGGTGCGTTCCACCGGAGATCCTGAGCCCCTCGTCATGCACCGAGGAAAGGGCCACTGGGAGGTTTTAGTGGGTAAGAACCCCACATAACCGCCGCTTCTTCTGAAGATTTCCTCCCCGAAAACAAAAAGTAACGTAAATTCACTAGTCACCGCTTCTGATCGTGAAAGGTAAAATTATCATGAGAATTTATTTATCTTTTTTGATATAGCATTAAATAAATCAAAAACACAAGATGTTATCTTTTAAAATAGAGTAAACGTCAGTATTTTATTTCTGGTAAACGGAATTCTGAAAACCATTTACCGCCAAAGTGGCTCCTTTGATGGTACGTAATAAATGAAATAAGATTGAAGCTGGCGCCTTCAGTTAGGGTCCTTTACAACTTTTTTGGCGCGAAATATTTGTCAATAATAAATGAGACGTCCCTTTTATTACCAGCATTCAAAGGCTGTAGTATATTTTGGGACCATATAAATAAATTAAAGGACTGGGGAATAAGAGGCGAGCGGAAATAGTTGTGTTTACTTGTGTTACCGGATTGTTTGAAGTTTCGGAATGTCATTGTTAACTTGATTACCTTTATGCGAATTTATAATATTAAATAATAATAAGTATAGTGTGTTAATTAATACTATAGTAACTTATTATTGCCCCTTGATGAGATGGCAAGACGATACCAAAAGAACAGGTGGCTCGTGGCACAGTAGCACAGGACAGGAGAACAGTGGAACTCTCTGGAGGAGGCCTTTACCCGCATAACAGGGGTTCTTGCAAAACAGTGAAAATGGCACTACTTTTTTTTAACTGTATATGCAGGAAATAACAGGCTTTTTACTTTATTTGTTTATTTCACTTATTATAATAAGCAATCACATAGGTTTTATGAAAGACAATGAGTAAGTATACAGTCCTAATATTTGTGGTCGGTTGAATTTGTTTTACGAGTACCTCCGATAAAAAACAGATGCTAAAGAGTAAAACATATTTTTATAGAAAAATGGGAAACCGCGCTTACGGCTCATCTGATCTTAAATTAAGCGATTTAAGATCAGGTGAGCCCAAATCGCTGATCTCAAATCTTAGATCACAGAAACATCTAAAAACCGGAGCTCGAGGTGCGTTGCCGGCCTTTGACAAAGGAGTAGGCTGGTTAATTTACTTTAAAAATATAATACAGGGTCAACCAATCATCATACACCCAGAACGTGTTTTAGCACATTGCTTCTTTAACATATTAAATATTTGCAGATGAAAAATACAACGACTTTGTCTATGTTTTTCTTTTTGTTTTGCATTCAGGGTTTACGGGAGAAAAAACTGTATCTAAGATTCTAATAATAGACTCGTATATGTTTATTTTTATTTTTAAGTATTCATTTACAATATATGTCCAAAAAGAAATAAAAAACCATTAAAAAAATGTAAATTGAAAAATAAAGCGAATTTCTTTATCTGTCAATGCTCAATCTGTTATTCCTTCTTCTTCCTTTTCTTCTTATTCCTATATATATATATATAATTTTTAGTTACATAATTAGATATATCACATACAGCTGCTTCATAAGGTATACAAATGGAACATAAATTGTAACCCGTAATCCAAACACAGGTTCTACCTGACTTATTCAAGTTACCCTCAACTTGACGTAGCAATAAGTGGCGTTTACGTGCGAAGTGACTCAGCTTATCGCTTGGGACGAGGTGCGAGGAGCGGCCGCCCGAGTGGTCGCACAAGGCGGAGCGCGGCGGGCGGCGGTGCGGCCCCAAGCTGCCTCAATGAAGCCCCTACCTGGATTATCTATCCAGTGATAAATTAAAAATATGGCATTTGAACGGCATTCATCATCGGAATGGGTCATCCCGTCCTTCAGTGCTATTGTCTAATACCTGTTCTCTATGCATCTCGCGTCTCATTTTGTTTTACTTAGAAGTGCGATGCTTGAAGGTTCCTCTTGAGGATTGTTTTCACTTGGTCATATACACATATCACGACACTAAAAATAATTAGGTAAATGCTTTTTGGACCTTTATTTTACATAGAAATCTACTCATAGACACTGCATGTATAAAATTTAATGAAGTAAAAGTAATAATAAACATTTTAACGAGCATCTAAAATTCAAGTCAAGCTATTCAAGTAAAATACTAAAAAAGTCCTTCTATTACAAGCTTATTAATTTTGTCCGCATTCCACTATGTGACTTTTAGATATACATTTTTTTAATCTTTAATTACTTCCGTCCACCATTTTAAAGTGTTGTGCTAGTTTAGAACAGATTTCTTCTTTTAAATCAATTTAATAATGTTGTATTATAATTGATCGATTTGGAATGGCAATTTCTAAAGTGTGAAATGATTGTCCAAGCCCTGTTGGGCTCCTCAGTCGAGCGTCGCGGAGCGAGGGCGACGCTCGATACACTGCGCGCGCATTCCTGCCGCATACACGTCCGCCGGCTTTCAGGGATGCCTGTGTTGCTATCTAGATGCTATTGCGGCTTTCTTAATGTCATAAAGAAATTGCTCACTTGACATTTTACTATGATATAAAGGCGAAGTCTTACACTTTGCGTGCTGAAACCCAGTATCTTAATATAGAAAATGTTTTATTGTTCTCTTTTGTTAATAAATTTCAGAGACAAAAATTCCTAAAAATATATTTTACGGTTTCCTAAAATATTTCCTAAAATTATATGACGTTACAAATATTTCAAATGCCCCGGCAATATAAAAGCATTTGGATATGATTGAATTTTGTTGCGGGTTGTGACGGAGAATTCAATCAATTTGGCGAATAAACATTACATCTTCAAAGAGTTCGGCAACTTTTATTAATTTTATTTCAGTTACAAATTTAAAACGACGTATTCGCGGCGGTCGTCGTTTCCCATTTGCCGGCTGCTCTGTGTTGCCGTCAGTCCGGGTAGTCGTACCGATGAGGGTGCACGCGCGTCGCTCACTGGCCGGCAACAGGATCGCGCGCTCGCGAGTGTGCAATTTGAAAACGAAAAAGTTCGAAATTTGAAAATAAAAATAATTACTTTTTTTTGTCTTTGTGCTTTTGTGAACATGAAGTGTGCAGTAGTGTTGGTAGCCTTGATGGCGTGCGCGGGAACAGTGGACGCCGCCGCCGCGTCCTGCATCCGCTCCCAGGAATACTTCGGGAGGCACAACATATCAGCTGATGATAACGATGAACCAGGTGCTTAATAAATTTCTAATTTATTTTGTATAAATAAAAAAAAAGTGTTTATGCTTATTGAAGAAAAATGCTCCAAAATAACTTTTGAATAAAACTTTTTGTTAACTATCTTATCTCTCCGTAATAAAGCAGATTGATTGATTGTTTTGTAAACAACTTGTATTTTGTGAATGTGAACTTTATCGTCGTAATCGTTTGAACTTTACTTCATTTTAATTAATTGTAATTGTTTTAAAAATAAACAGATGTAATGTTAATAGCCAGATAGGGTTACGCTGACTGAGTTAAATGATATGGAAGGAAATATTTGGTTACATTGCGTGTTTTAATAAATCGATTTTGGAAGGCTATAAATTTTTCGTATAATCGGTTCGAGTGTCAATTGAATTGGAACCAGTATATCAAAAAGATATAAAGGGAATATTATAATAATATTCCCTCAATAAAACTTGGGCACAAACATTCTCGTATTTATGTAGGACCAATGTTTACGACCGTCCAGGGCTTATCAAAGACTTGTGTTTATACAATACACAATGTATGTTGGTCCTGCCAAGAAATATCACATTCCACCGGCTATAAACGTGTTATATTATAAGTGCCTATAACTCAATTTCATCGCATGTTTGACTAAAAAAAAATTGTTTTAAATCCTAAATTCATGGCGTGGATATTACGACTTGCCTCTTGTAGGTTTGAATCTCAGAAAGCTTTTCAACCGACTTCAAAAAGGAGGAGGTTCTCATTTTTATTTTTTTTATGTTTGTTACCTCATAACCTTTAACTAGATGAACCTATTTTAAACACTTTTTTTATTTGAAAGCTGGTGTTTTAGTAACCATGAGAAAAATAAATCTTAAAATTGCACAAGTATGTGCGCGACAATAGGACGAATAACTTAATATCACGCCAATCGATTTCGATAATTTTATAGGAAAGGATGTATTATACTTCCAGGGTAGTTTGATGAGAGTTGAAGTGTGAGTGAAATTCTGATTGATTCTATTTCGTAATATTCCAACTATAATCCGGAAATACAAAGAGGGCGTTATAACATTTAACAATTGATTCGATTTGAAGTAGGTATTTGTTTTACTCATTACTGCTTGCACCTATATCTCTAGAGTAAGATACTTTATATATTACAGGACTAAATTCGTATTTTATATGTCTTCTATTCTTGAAATTCAAAGAAACGTAATAAAGCTACGCTAAAAAACTTGATCTACTATTAAAATAAATTCTATTTTAATAATAGAATATAGTTGGTATATTTCGAAACATTTTTAATTTCAATGTTGATTATTCGTGTTAAAATATGACATAGAGGTAAATACCAAATTTAAAAATATTAAACATTTTTTAGAAACTTTTTGGAAAATATATTTTAGCTGGAGACGTTTATTTTTTTTTATTTATTCTTATTGTAACACTTTAAATGTGTATAAAGTCCGACCGATATCTTAGTGGCATTTTGTACCAATCAACTGTGGGTGGAAGAAATTTAACGAAATATTACAAATTAGTTACAAAATAAAATTATTAAGCTAAGCGTCAATAGCTTAATGCGGTTTACGAAACCTAAAGACCTAAAGGTTGAAACCCTACAATTTTTTTTCGAAGTTCTTTCACGTTACCATTCCAATGGTTTGAACCTACGACCTTGTTTTTTGTGACTTTTTGTGCCTAAACAATTACGCTATGGACGCTTCTATGTATATTTATGCTAATTGAGTGGTATTATTATAATCAAAAACTAAGTTGGCTGGGCTCTCTTTTCATCGGAGTTTGCACTAATATGATAAGTGGTAGCCTAGGTAAGCATTCGACATACGACCACCCGAACTCACCGGTACAAGCAGGCCCTACCATAAAATCGTAATTTTTTTTATGACGAACTACACAGATTGGCCAAAGAAGCTAGTCTTGACTGCTTCACCGGATTGAGAGGTGGCATAGATCATGCTCTCATAGATCGCTTAGCCTGAACCTTTATCGATAGTAACTCGACACAAGGGCCCCCCCGTAAGCATTCCGATCCGATGGTGCCCGAGTGCCGAACCGCGACTCGGTCGGTTGCTATTTCACGGTAAAATTTTGTCACTGCTGTGGGATATGGGTGTTTATCGTTTACATTTTATTAATTTGTAAATAATCTTCGATATTCTGAATAATCTTTGATTGACCAGAAGGACGTTACAGTTTCATCAACACTTAATTCTGGCCGTCCCGGCGAGTGGGATCCTCGGCTCGGGCTCTCCCTCTTTGTTATTATCTGGCTCAAATGTTAGTAAAGGATTAGTCGCCTTAAGGAAATGGAGACTTAACCGCTAAATATGTATGTGATATCTCAATCGATTTCGGTATAGAAAGATCGCAATATGTCTGTATTTGTTTTTAATATTTCTGCATTCATCATATATCAGTTCTGGAATGATTTTTTTAAATAGTTTGGTATCAATCAAGTCCCATATTAATTTAGTTTAGCCTATGTAGATTTATCACGGAACTCCTAAATACCATTTGGACGAACGCTTGTTGAGTGAGCTATTGATACGTTTATGCTAAAAGATAAAAATAAAAAAATTAAAAAAAGATTAAAAATTGCGAGTGCCGCCCAACAGTTTTGCCTCGCAAGAGACAGAAAGAGATATGGTTAACTGACTGCTAACCTTCGCTAGTCGGAGAGGCACTTTAAGAAGAAGATGCCAAAAGAGTAGATAATTACGTAAGTATTACTTAACGACAATGAGCACGAATTTGAAATAAGATAGAGTATACTTACGCCAGAATTTCGTAGGACTGCGTATGGTTAAGCCGTCACTTATTTGATTTGAAGTCGGTTCATGTTTTTGCTCGTTAATACATTTGTTGTAATCGTATTGAATAACAGAATCATGTCCGCTAGTAAGTAAGTAAGTACCCTAATGTGGAGAAGCCTATATCGGTGTTTGGTTCGCGAGCGGCTCGCAGCGGAGGTGTCGGGTGGCGGACGCACGCGCCGCGCTCTGTCGGCCGGTGTCCGCGCTGCACACACGCGACTACGCAACTCATATTGTCTTACAAATTTCCCTTCAGCTTTTGCACTTCACCTATACATTAAATACTGAGTAAAAAATATTGTAAGTTGCGGATGAAACGCTACTACTCATGGACGCTTTAATTTATCAACCGACTTCAAAAAAGTAACTTATAACTTTGGACTTTTTTTTTTTTTTGTTCACGGGGAGGAAATCTTCAAGAAGATACCCCGCCTTCTGGGGAAGGCGGCGGTTATGTGGGGTTCTTACCCACTAAAACCTCCCCGGTGGCCCTTTCCTCGGTGCATGACGAGGGGCTCCGGGATCTCCAGTGGAACGCACCGGAGCCCCTCTGCACTGTGCTCAAGGAGAGATCCTGGGGAGGTTACTCCTCCCCTGTGCCCTCGCAGCGCAAGGCGACACGGGCCAGCCGGTGTCGCCTTCTTCCCGGGTCCACTTTTATAACTTTGGACTAACCTAAGTGGACCAATTTTGATAATTCTTTTTTCATTTGAAAGCTGGTGCCATGTGGTCCCATTTTTTGCCCCAATTCTGACAATGGCTTCCATGAGAAAATCATATGTCTTAAATTTGCATCAAGTATGTGCGCCACAAAAGGACGAATAACTCAACTCTCAACTCGATTTGAAGTCGGTAGTAGTATATACATGTTTTCGAAATATCATAGTTATATTATGAAGTGCTGGCGCCTTCATTCGCTTTCTTCTTCGTTCGTGGTCTTTGTCGGTAGGGAGTACTAACCTAGTCTTGGATTGCTATAAATCTCAATCTACGAACATTCTACACTATTTTTAAGAGTACCGTATTATATCCCAGGTACATCAATTTAGTTAATAACATACACCAGTAGCATTACATAAACATACATTGGTAATAAACAAGCGTTACATAAACATACAAGAGTAATTACTTACTTAAAACTATGTCACTTGCTAAAACATTAAAAATATACGGACGAAATCCTTCAGTTTTTGAAGTCGGTTAGAAAGTGTTGTCCATGGCCCCAACCTAAATGGCCAGACTTCATATGGCTAGAAATTCTCATACATGTAAGCTTCCTCACGATGTTTCTTTTACATTGCACGTGGTAAAACATAAAGTGTACTGATAGTATAGCTGTTAACGCTCAAATTTACCTACGTTTAGGTAAACTACAACAAATCAAGGTCACCTCAGGGTTTACTGGTCGAGAATGCCTTAGTGGCATTAAGTCCGCCTTTGTTAACCTTAGTATATGGTAAATAAATAAATAAATCTTTGAACTGGTATTTGAAATTGATAGCACTTGCTCTTTATTGCATGACGTCGTTTAGGTCATGTAACCCGATTGCGACTCTATTGTACCGATTGTTATACGATTAATTACATAAATAATGATAAATAACTCATGAGGTCATTGTATACTCAATTACTAGTAATATTTTTTCATATACGAACGGAATGAATGAGTTACATATGTGTTATTATCAGAGCAGTGGAATGCCTCGTACTATATTGTCATTCATTCAATAAAAGCCTAAAATAAGCGATAAGCTATGCTACAGTTACACTAAGGCGTGTTTTGTAAAGAATCTTCGTTTGATTTTAATTAAAAATATATAGTCTTTTAAAGGATAACCACTGCGTTCCGTTTCGTTCCATTTGGTGGCGTTCATTAACTCTGTAATACATTAATGTTTCACTAGGTCACGCCATGAGATTTTTATAAGGACAGATAAATTTTCAATTATAATATTCAAAGAAGAGATAGTGAATTATAGAAGTAATGCTTAATTAGGAGATAAGTGGTGGTTGCATTAAAATTTTAAAAATTATCTCAAACTTTTTTCGCTTCGTTGAACAGTTTGTAAAGTAACTTAGTTAACTAGTTACTAAACACTTACCATATTGTATATTTAGATGTTATAACGTAACGTATTAAATTGTTTTAAAACACTAATTACAATTTGTAAAATTTCTAAAAATTCGAAGAGTTTTTGTACTAGAGTGTTGGAAGAATTTTAGTATGTTTATGTAACGAAACTGACACTTTAATAAGTCAAAGTTCACTTTAAATGTATTAAATAAATAATGTACAAAGTACAAAGCGCTGTACGTTGACCAGTTGCTATGTGACACTTGACCCTGGCTCGTGCATGAATGGAAGGAAACAGACTTACGTCGTAATTGCATACCGCGCTCATGATCTCAATCGTTCAAGAATGACGGTACGATACAGTTTGAGATATTATATAAATATACCTAAAGTTAAATAAGCTTACATCCTTTTAAATCTAGCGGGGTAGACAGAGACGTACAGATTTTAGCACTTAGTTATTTTGTAAGTAGGAAAGTGACAATGGAAAGTTATGAGATTAGGCATGGCATCGAACCCTCGTACGTACGCACGATTTATAAAATGTATAAATATAACGATAGGTTAAAACGATTACCTACAAGGTAATGATTGCTTATTATTTATTAGACATTACATAACTTGCCATAAAGTCTAATGAATCATGCAAATGTCCAATGAGTCGTGCATCATAATCGGTTTTCAATTCACGCAATCGTAAAGGTTACTTTCGGGGAAAGTCACGAAAAATGACAGAGTAAAGAACCGCTAGCGCGGCGCGGGGTCGGCGGGGGTGCGGGGTGAATGGCGGCGGGTAGGCTTTGTTGCTCGCACTGGAATTCCTCGCCTGGGAACCGGGAATAATCCCCTCCCCCTCCACTTCCCCGCGTTTCCCCTTTACCCCTGCACGCATTCCTGCCCTCTCTCACTTTCATTGTTCCTGTCGGCGCGGGAGGTCGCCGCACCACGTACAAATAATGGAACCAGTTGTTAAGTGGGGAGGGCCAGTTGGCGCACTCCAATAAACACGCTTGGACTATCCATAAACGGCATTTAGGACGAGCGAGGCAACTTTGAGCGGCGATGAAAAAGTGGTTTTATCTCTAATCGACGTAGAGAAACATTTGAACAATTTATTATGCTCATTTCGATAATGTGTATCAAACGGCCTCGTGAAGTCGTTGTGTGGAGTTAACTAATCGTAGCTTCGACAGTTGATAGGCTGCGCCCGGGCTGCGTTCACCTGCGCATCGCCACACTCTAATGAAAACATCCCCTAATAATAACAATACAGATGGGTATTATTATTGTAATTTATCAGGTGGGTCCGTATTCCCAGTTAGTCATCGGCGCTCGTTGGTCGAATTTTGATTCATTTCGGATGGCCGGAATGCCATTGTGACCGGCTCTACCTGAGCGGGGGCGCAGGTACAGACGCATAACCGACACTTTGTTTTTAATTTTTTACAACCATTCAAAGGAGTTTAACTTATGTATTATAGAGCCTTGTTGCTTTGTGTGTTCACTACAACAGACGTATTTCGAAATCACAGAAATGTTATAATGTTTATTATTTCATAAGATATTTTTGTATTACTTACATTCATCAAGTATATATTATGTTTGATAAGAGAATTCCAAGAAATGTTCAATGACAGAATGTAGCGTATGTAATATAAAGTTATTTTTAATTATAATTTCTTTGCAAGTGCTTGACTACGATACAATTTGATTGTTGTTTGATTTATTTTATAAGGGTATTGTACAGTGAGTTACAGTTAGATATTATGTACACAAACATTATTTAATTACCTCACTTATTACAGGAAAACTAGAACGACATTACTTTACAAATTTCTTAAAAAATCTACTAACAAAAAAAAATTAAAAAGTAGAAAGTGGTAAAAAGTTAAATTTAATAGTTTAGGTTAGTTACATACGAGTATTTACACATTCAAATAATAGTAGTATATATATACATATTATATATATGTTCTTAGTTTTATTGATAATTGATTTTGCTTGATAATGAAATGTAATCTTAGATTAGGCGCTTTTTTATGTAAACTGCGCTGATTAGGAGGCCTCCCCCTCCCGCTTCATTAGTCTTTGAGAGGTGGCACAACACGTAGGTTGCTTAGCCTGAACTTCTTTAGGAAATAACTAGGCGCAGTAGTCCTCGAAAGGGACTCGTACGAAATTCACTTTTTCTGCACCAAACTCTTCTCGTTTTCGTTCTGCTTGTTGTCTCTTGTCCTTCTGAATACTCCCAGCTCCATCAGTAAAAATTTTAAAAATAATAAAAGTCCAAATATTGCACATTTTCGTCATATCTTCCTGAATTCTAGATTCACAGTTCTCATAGTTATATTTTCTTGTTCGTAGCTCTGCCCCTATCTTTTCATGGGAAAAATTTTATTAAATTTCTCTACTTGCAAATTTTTTTACGTAATCTCAAACTAGAATCGACCCCCAAAATATTGATTTTCTCCCCGTTTTTCGCTTCAACACACAGATACAGACCCACAACTGCCCCCTCCATCGAAATTTCGTCAAAAATCGCACGTTTTCGGCAAAAAATTGCTATATCAAGTCCCCATACAAATACGTCATAGCTCTCTATAAGGTAAAGCCGCGAGAGTACCTAAGCGCCGCAAATTGTATACAAGTTGCTCGTACGAAATTCACTTTTTCTGCACCAAACTCTTCTCGTTTTCGTTCTGCTTGTTGTCTCTTGTCCTTCTGAATACTCCCAGCTCCATCAGTAAAAATTTTAAAAATAATACAAGTCCAAATATTGCACATTTTTCGTCATATCTTCCTGAATTCTAGATTCACAGTTCTCATAGTTATATTTTCTTGTTCGTAGCTCTGCCCCCTATCTTTTCATGGGAAAATTTTATTAAATTTCTCTACTTGCAAATTTTTTTACGTAATCTCAAACTAGAATCGACCCCCAAAATATTGATTTTCTCCCCGTTTTTTCGCTTCAACACACAGATACAGACCCACAACTGCCCCCTCCATCGAAATTTCGTCAAAAATCGCACGTTTTCGGCAAAAAATTGCTATATCAAGTCCCCATACAAATACGTCATAGCTCTCTATAAGGTAAAGCCGCGAGAGTACCTAAGCGCCGCAAATTGTATACAAGTTGCTCGTACGAAATTCACTTTTTCTGCACCAAACTCTTCTCGTTTTCGTTCTGCTTGTTGTCTCTTGTCCTTCTGAATACTCCCAGCTCCATCAGTAAAAATTTTAAAAATAATAAAAGTCCAAATATTGCACATTTTCGTCATATCTTCCTGAATTCTAGATTCACAGTTCTCATAGTTATATTTTCTTGTTCGTAGCTCTGCCCCTATCTTTTCATGGGAAAAATTTTATTAAATTTCTACTTGCAAATTTTTTTACGTAATCTCAAACTAGAATCGACCCCCAAAATATTGATTTTCTCCCCGTTTTTCGCTTCAACACACAGATACAGACCCACAACTGCCCCTCCATCGAAATTTCGTCAAAAATCGCACGTTTTCAGCAAAAATCGCCCGCCTGCCCTCCCAGAGGACATTACTAACGTAAACTCCTATACATCTCACCACCTTTTGCCCTGTAAAATGTCAAACCCGACACAAACTCTTCCAGACGACCCTGGAGGCCTCGGAAATGCTACAGGACTCCTCAAGAGTCTCTACAGGCTGTCTTGTCTGACGATGACAGTGAGGAGGCTTTGTCGTACATTCCTTAGACAATGACACCGAGATTATGCCCAAAATAAACACAAACATCAAAATTATCATCAAACCTAGGCACCAACAAAAGCGTCACCAAAACCAATAAAGATAATATCAAAAATCGCTAGATGCTATTAGGGCTCTATCCCAACACCTGCAAGACCAAGCTAGTACTGCAAAGCTCTCTTAACGGCTTCTGTAGAGAAGAAAACTGCAACACTAATCAGCTCAACCATTAAAGAAGAGTTTGCAAAACTGAGCCTCCCATCATCAAACCTAGCACCTCAACAGAAAGATCAGTTAATTACCCCACTGCCGATGTCCTTCTCTCAAGTGCTAAAACAGCGCAAACCAATAGATCAAAATAACATCCCTACCACCAAACCAGCCATCATAATAGCAACCAAGCAACCAGCCAAAACTACACAAGACACCAATGATGCATGGAAGAAAAGTATCCAATTCAAAACAATGACCTTCGCCCCAGTACAAGTTAAACCAGTGTCAAACAATAAACTTAGAGTCGAATTCGATAACCATCAGCAAAGAGACGAAGTCCTGAAAACAGTTAATCAACCAACAAGCCTTGTGACCGCTGAGATCGCTAAAAAACTTAAACCTATGTTCATCCTAAAAGGAATACACAATGACACAAAACCTATAGAACTAAAAGAAATCCTAACCAACCAAAATCCGGCAATCAAAAATAGCACCAAAACCTCAGAAGACCTAACCTTCAGATTCGTAAGGAACAACAAAAACAAAAATCTATACAACGCTGTCTTCATGACTACCCCGGCAATGTGGAGAGTGATTATCCAGCAGGGACAAATCAACATAGACCATCAGCGCGTTCATGTGGACGACTATCCAGCATTCCTGCAGTGCTTTAGATGCCTCCAGTTTGGACACACAAAAAAGCACTGTACAGAGGAAAAGGAAGCTTGCTCCCACTGCGCATCCTCCACGCACTCCTTCAGAAACTGCCCACACAAAAAAGACATGCTGAAACTCACCTGCCTCAACTGCAAAACATATAGCACCAAAATAATATAAATATAGACACCAGACACAGCCCGACATCTCTACGCTGCCCTCGCATACAGAAACAAATTGAAAGCTGCAAAATAGAACCGACTATGGCCAATAACCGAACTAATAAAACACAAAACAATCAAGATAAAATAAAATGTCTCCAAATTAACCTAGACCGAGGATACGCAGCAACGCACGAAATGTTCAAATACATTTCCAACCAAAATATAGATATAATATTTATAAGTGAACCATACATAGGAAAAATAACTACATGACCAGTCAACCAAATTACAAATTATATCAATTCCCCAAAGACCAACATACTAAAGCATGTATACTTGTAAAACAACATTGCAGGCACACTGGGTATTTCAGAATACTCCACCCCAAATTTAACAATAGTCCAACTAACAATTTCTGGAAAAAGATGTACTTATTGAGCAGCTACGTTGAACCAAGGAATGATCAGGACAATACAATGAATAAAATAGAAAAATTCCTACAAGATAAAGCTAACACAACCTGTATACTCTGTGGAGATTTCAATGGGTGGCACCCAATGTGGGGATCCCGTAAGACCAATCACTGCGGAAATACCGTAGCTGACCTTGCAAACAACAATAACCTATACATATGCAACACCGGAACCAAAACCAACCTTCGAAACTGTCACCCATAATGTACACAGGGAATCCATCATAGACCTAACTTTCTCAACTAATCCTACTCTCATCACTGATTGGACAATAAATGACAATGCTAGCCCATCATCCAGCCATAACGGCATAACATTTGAAATAACCATCAATAGAAACAACCTAAATAAACCTAAAAAACTATCCACCTTCAAATACAACACACAAAATATGAAATGGGAACAAATAATCGATAAATTTAAAAAAGAAATTAATGAACAAATA
Organism: Meandrusa payeni; assembly: GCA_029286785.1. Lineage (NCBI taxonomy): Eukaryota > Metazoa > Arthropoda > Insecta > Lepidoptera > Papilionidae > Meandrusa > Meandrusa payeni. The sequence goes on along the minus strand of JAGSMX010000024.1, from coordinate 12,620,688 downwards.
AACACAGAAATCAACATAGAAGAATTAAATACAACACAATTAGAACAATATATAGAAGAATTTACAAAATCTATTCAAAATACATGCAGCAAACTAATACCTAAAAAACGAGGTCCTCCGCAACGCGCGGTTTGGTGGAATGACGATCTTGAGGAGCAGAAAAGAAAAGTAATTAAAAACCACCATAAAATACAACAACTTAAACGTAACAAACAACCAATGACAGACGCCCTTCTTGAAAAAACCAAACTAAAAACTGAATATGCCAAAGCAATCTCAAAAGCATCATCAGATCACTTCAGAGAATTTTGTAACCGACAAAACAAAGAAGACGTCTGGAGCGTCACTAACAGACTAATAAAAACCGCCCCCCTAAACCATCCCCCAATAAGCTTAATAACCAAAAAAGGCAAACACACGGAAACAATTCAAGAAACAGCACAAACACTACTAAATGAAATATTTCCGGACAACGAACCAATAACAAGCATTCAACAACTCAAAATCCTAAAACAATCAAAAGAAATACCGAACACACCACCAGATATACCATTCACCACGGAAGAAATAATAAATGTCCTAAAAGAAATGAACCCTAAGAAATCCCCTGGCATAGACCATCTAACATCTGATATATGCTATCAAGCCACAAAACTTTACCCAAACGTTATAACTGCAATAATGAACCGATGTTCATTAAGCTACTTTCCAAATACTTGGAAAGTAGCATATATCAAAATAATTCCTAAACCGAACAAAAACGTCTATCAAACCTCGTCTTACTGATCCATAGGCCTCATAAATGTATTCGGCAAGACACTAGAAAACTAATAACAAATAGACTAGCACACCACCTTTATAAAACCAACCAGATGAACCCAAAACAATTCGGCTTCAGAAGACAAAAATCAACAACACAAGCAATTCAGAACGCGATAGAAATAATAAAAACAGCCAAAAGTAAAAAAGAACAAACAATAGCCATATCACTAGACATCCAAGGTGCATTTGATAATGCTTGGTGGCCAGCAATATTCAATCGACTTAACAAAATAAACTGCCCAAAAAACTTATTTAAACTACTACGAAACTATGTACAAGACCGAATAGTAAAACTTGAACTAGACAACTGCTCTGTTACTAAAACTATGCACAAAGGTTGCATCCAAGGCTCCGTCTGCGGACCCCTATTGTGGAACCTCATACTGGACGACTTACTTAACATAGAGCTACCCACCGGTTGCTACTTACAAGCATTTGCAGACGACCTTCTCCTAATAACATCAGAAAGAAACGTAGAACAGCTAGAAAGAATCACCAATAGTGCGATAAAAACCATCATAGAATGGGGAAGCTCTGTAAAACTTAAATTCGACCCCATAAAACCCAAATAATTGCCTTCACAAATAAAGCCCACAAAGCAAATATCATAATGAACAACCAGAAACTAGAAATCACAAATAAAATCAAATACTTAGGAATAATAATAGATAGCAGACTAAACTTCATTAAACATGCAGAACACACCATAAATAAAGCACAAAAATATATCAAAAAATCGCAAAATTCATAAAACCTACATGGGGAATAAATCCAGAAAACATAAAAATAATTTACCAAGCTGTAATAGAGCCTATCGTTTGCTATGCAGCAAGCATATGGAGCCCGGCTTTAAAGTATATATGCGTCCAAAAACGATTACTTTCCTACAACGAAACTTCGCTATAAAATGATCCGCGGCTTTAGAACCCTAAGTACTTCAAATGCAATAGCTATCTCCCAAACCAACCCACTTTACGCCAAAATCACAATGATGGCAGAAATAGAAAACATCAAACGAACCCGCAAACTGAATTCCTACCAGCTTCTGTAGAACTTGAGATACCTGCTGCACCAATACAACTCCTGCATCCTGCCAAAAGACCAAAATAAACTTTACCGAAATAAACGATCAACTAGAAATAGAAAACACCAACGCCGCAAACTCCACAGCAAATATATACACCGATGGCAGCAAGAACGACAAGGGAGTCGGAGCGGCCGTGGTAGTCCTACTCCCAGAAAACCAAAACACAACAGAAATGTTTAAACTACACGATGCATGCAGCGTGTATCAAGCTGAACTATTCGCCATTTATAAAGCAACTGAATGGATCAACAAAACCAATACAACCACCATACAATCAACTCTGACAGCAAATCAAGCCTCCTCGAAATAACCAACCCTAATACAACAAACCCAATAGCAATAAAAATTCATCACAACATCTCCACTGCAATATCTGTTAACAAAACCGTAAAGCTATACTGGACCAAAGCCCACCACAATATAATAGGGAATGAAATGGCTGATACAGCAGCAAAGCAGCAGTAAACTTGGCAAAGGAGCCTGATTACAAACAATTCCCAATATCTTTTGCAAAACACAAACTTCAAGATTACCTACAAAATGAAACCAAAACTACTATGAAAACCAATCAACTGTCTTTACCTTAAAACGTGGTGTCCCAATTACGAATCACTCTCATCCACCCTCCAAAAAATAAACCCAAGCTTTCATATAACCCAACTGCTAACCAATCATGGATTCCACAAAACGTACCTAAAAAGGTTCCATATAATACCGGACGATAAATGTCCATGCGACGACACTACCCCCCAAACTATAGAACACCTAATGAAAGATTGCCCAAAATTCAGTAGAACAAGAATTCAACATATAATTAATTCTAACAACCTTGCAATTGACCCATACAATCTGACAGAAATTATTCAAAAGAATCCACAATCTGCACATTTACAACACATATAATAGAAATTTTCAGAAATCTTAAAAATTCAACAACACATAAACACTCCAATCTTAGCCCAAAAACAACAAAATAAATAACTACCAAATACCTTAAACTCAAAACACTTGTTTTATATTTGATCCCTGTATCCCGATAGCAAGGATCAATATAAAACGGCATATACAAACCACTTTGCCTTAAAAAAAAAAAAGTCCTCGAAAGGAGTTACAATCCGGACGACGAGATCACCATTGCATAGGCTAGATCGATACAAGCATTTGCGACCGTCGGAGGTTGCGAATAATCCTTGCGCGCTATCGCTATTTTGTGGGAAAGTCCCATCTCTTAGATAAGATTAGGAGCGTTGCTGGAGTTTCTTCGGCCACTTCTTCTCCCAGCGTCAACGCTTCCCGAATTGGCATATCAGTTAGAGTAGCTTAGATTATCCCAATTAAATTATCCGTAAATTAGCTACCGACCAAGTCTTGGTTCGGCGCTCTTGGGCGCCATTAGATCGGAATGCTTACGCGTAACGTAGTAACCGTACAAGCCGAGGTTACCCCTTACGGGGGGACCCTTGTGTCGAGTAACAAACTATAGATATTCAGGCTAAGCCACCTAGGAGCTATGCCACCTCTCAATCCGGTGAAGCAGTAAATGTCAGATTCTCTGTGCCAACCAGTGTAGTTCGTCATTAAAAAAAGTAAATAAAAAAATAATCTTTATAGCACTCCGACCCAAGAGCGCCTGAGAAGGACGAACCACAACACGGTCGGTAGCTTTTATCAGAATACTATTAAGATATTCAAATAGCTAATAGCTTTAAATGCCATTTCGGGAAGCGTTGGCGACATCTTCAGCACAATAGGAGGGATCCCGTCAGGTCCACTGACTTGTGGATGTCTAGAGAAAAGTGTTCTGCGTACTGTAGTCTGCAGAAACTTTACTTCCGGCATAGAGTACTTCGTTCCGCGGGATGGTCGGCGGTGAGTTACCCTTATCATCCAGAGTCGAGTTGGACGCAAAGAGTGCGCCCAGAAGATCGGCCTTCTCCTTTGCGTCATGGGCCAGCGAGTCATCCTTTGTGCAGAGGTGGAAGGGATGGCTGACAGAAATTCCCTGAACAGCCTTGGCGAGCGACCAGAACGCACGTGTTCCCGAAGGGAGGCGAACCAGTTTCTCGCCAATTCTGCACACATGCTCCGACCTTGCCTTGGCAATTACGCTTTGAAGTACCTGGAGGCAGAGTTGAACTTCTTTGAGTGCGCTGGTTTTTGGATCCTCCAACGCCGATGCCGCAGCCCAAGCTCGATAGCACTCCCGCTTATGGCGTGAAGCCATTTTGCAAGAGCGACCAAACCAAGGCCGTGATCTGCTACCGACGGGCACCACAGACGATGGAACAAAAAGTTCCATTCCCTGTAGTATTACATCGGCAACAGAGTCTGCAACGGCGTTGGGATCCACCGGCGAGAAGCAAACTTCCCCCCATGGGTAAGATGCGAAAAAAGACCGCATTCCATCCCAATCCGCCGACCTGTAGTGCCACACGCGTCGGCGGCCTGTAATGCGCGGCCGCAGTGGGTGTAAAGGTGGCACAGCACTGGATCAGACAGTGGTCAGAGGAGCCCAGAGGGGCTTCAACTGAAATGACATATCTGTCCGGATGGGAGGTCAGCAGAAGATCCAACAGGAAGGTGCATGATCTTCCACATCTGGGATTCGCGTAGGCGATGTGACCAATTGTGTAAGATCATATGCCAAAGCAAAATCGTACACAGATCTCCCGCATGATCGGTAGTGCGTGAACCAAGCCATTCGGAGTGGTGGGCATTAAAATCACCAAGAATCACGATCTCTGCGGAGGGATACGTTCGAGCACGGAATCTGCAGCCACCTGGATGTGGCTGATGAGTCGATCGACTTCAGTGTTACCGCTATGGGACCTATACAGGCACGCATAAACACGAGGATGGTCGCCGATGTCTACGCGTAGCCATAGGTTGGAGAGGTCCCTGCCTTCAAGGCTGTCGAGGCGTCGAGAGCAGATATCTTTCTGACGTACACGCAAACTCCCGCGCGAGGCACAAAGCAATGTTCCAGTTTGTACCCCGGTAGGAGAGATACGAGACGTCAGATGGAGAAGATATCTGCGTCTCGGTGAGAAAGAATAAGGCCGGCTTTGCCGTCTCAAGATGGTAGTGGACGGCACTCAAGTTGGAATGGAGGCCCCTGATGTTGCAAAGGTCCACAGTAAATGGGTCAGAAGAGCCATTGATGCTTTGCCTCGTTTGCCTCGGACAGCAGAACAGAGCGGAATTTTGCCCCCCAGAATACGCAGGGCAGCCCGTACATCCATGTTTAGGTAACACTTGGTGACCCAACCATTGACGCATCGGGGATTCTCCAGCACCAACTGTACTGGTACCCCTGGGGTAAATGATTTTGAATTGCCGCTGCCATGTTGCTGAAGGGGAGGAGTTGGGCCGCCGGCACACTCACTCACCTTGCGAAACGCGGAGGCATAAAATCCTCCACTTTACGCCAGTATTCTGTGAGGTCGTGGTACTTCCCCGATTGTGCCGACCCATTCGTACAGCAGCAAAAAGCTGCTGCGGTGGCCTACCACTGTTTTGGGAATTAGGAAACGAAATTTGGAGGAGAAAGGACCTGTGGGATGGGATTGTCACCATTCGGAGAGGATAAGGGGAATAAAGGGTGACAGCTGTGGAGTCCAGGGCCGCTAATCCCCGTAATCATCGGACAGATGAACCCACTGAACGGAAAGGACCTGAGGGATGGGATTGTCACCATTCGGAGAGGATAAGAGGAATAAATGGTGACAGCTGTGGAGTCCAGGGCCGCTAATCCCCGTAATCATCGGACAGATGAACCCACTGAACAGAAAGGAACCCTGGGCAGCCCGTTCTGCCAAGGAGTGTCCGAGTCTCACGGACTAAAAACCCTCCTCCTCCATCACATCAATGTTCCCTTGCGGCCTATCATTAATGTTTTTTTTGTCCTAAGTAAGGGTTACTCTTTGATTCTGTGTCTTGTCTCTCACTCTGTTCTTTGTTTTCGTCTTTTTCCTTCTGTGCAATTATCCTATCCATAAACGTATTGATTATTATACAGGCCTCCCCTGTAAAGAGAGTATAAGGGCGTAGTCCGCCACGCGGCCCTAGTGCGGATTGGCAGACGTCACATGTCTTAGAAAAAAAATTCTAGGACGTGTAGGTTTTCTTCACCGCCGACCGCGTGGTTAACCAGCACATGCAAATTGCAACAGCAAATTTATTGGTGCCGGCACCGGAGATCGAATTCGGGTTGCTAGCATACTACGCAAGCGGCCGACACTGCCACCACGGCTCATATTGATTTAATAAATTTAATTTAAAGTTTTATATAGAATATAATATAATAAAACATTATATTTAAAATATTTCAAGCAGAAGAAAGATTTTAATTTGAATAAAATAATATAGGTTTACTTTTAAAATGTCAAATGCATTTTTATAAATTTGTTGGCCTAATGATACGAGTGCTATTCACATTTCCATCTGATAGGTACTATAAATTGTTAACTTCATGGTGTTTTAACTCGCAGGCAACGGAAGTTCAACTTCCGTCCCCTGACGAAAATACATTTACAGTACTCATCTTTACCTAATGTGCAAAAAGTTGTTAAATGCATAATAAATTTCTCACAGGGTTTATTCCGATCGCGTAAGACAAAGATTGCAGTTTCTTGGTATAATGGGCAAATCCTATAATCCGAAAAAAGGTACTCAAGCATGGCTGTAAGCATCAATAGTCTAACGGTTTAGAGCACGGCCTGCGAAACGTAGGGTGGTAAGTTCAAATCCATCATTAGACAATTGGAATGATTAACAAGAATGTTAGGTGTTATTATAAAAAAAAAATTGTAGAATTTTATCACACACAGCTATTGGAAGTATATTTAAAAAAATGGCTGTTGGACAATGTTAACGGTATATTATGAAAAATAGCACTCCTGAGCATAGCTCAACTTGCTACGACACAAAGTTTGAAAAATATTTGAAGCTTTGCTGTGTTTACATACTATAATCTTTTCTTAGTTATTTGATAAGTAAATCTCACAAAGTTTAAACAGGAAACAATAATGGAGATTCTAAACTATATATGATATAATGTAGCAATACATTTTCTCACAAATCGAGATGTGAAATAAAACGAATTCAAAATTAGAAATTGGAGTAATAAACTGAAGGGCAATGACTGTTTAGCGCTCGGATGGTAGTCGTGCAGTCTGTCACGATCTGCGCACAGACGTTGCTCTTTATGGCAGCCATACACGTCGTTTATTTGTGCAAACCAATATTTGCACATACAACATACGTACTAAGTTTGCCTAAAATGCATATGGTGCGTGTATGGTAGTCATTGTATTGAAACTTACGTATATTTCTTTCGTGTATAATCTTTTATTACATCATTATCATATAAAATTAAAAACGTAATAAATAAAAGTTTTAAGTGCGTATGTAGAATGCTAAAACAGACAAACTCAAATGTCGGCAATTACTGAAATTGCAATTGAAAAATGCAATAAAATCCATAAAATTTTCAAACATTGTAAAGAAAACTCTAATAAGCACATGAATCCAAGATTTATTCATGAAATCAGTATATAGCAGTTATACCACTTCATTTCAAATAATTTATATACAGACAATGTAATCGCTGCATATGTAGGCGGCGACGCGAGAAAATTCTAGAAATAAATTAAGAACTACAATAAATTGGTAAAACGGTGACATTTATACGCCACTGTCGCATCCGATGCGCGTCAGCCAATAGTGGTATACAGTGAGTCAGTACATTTTTAGGAAAGGATAATGATGTAACAACTATATTTAAAAGTAAATATCTTCGAAACACAATGTCCTATTGCCAAAAAATTATGGAACCTAATTAAAGGAAACCCTTTTAAACAAAAAAAGATCAAAATATGTCCTCCAACACGGCGCTATAAGTTCTCAAATTTGACACGTTTTTTCTAAGTAGGTAAAAATAACTATAATAAAGAATATAGCGTAGTTGGCTACCATCATTTTGTGGTGAACATCAGTGACAACCAAACGAAGCGCTCTGCATCCTCTTTCATAAAACTATCTACCAAAGGATTGGAATAAGTCGCTTCGTTCTTTCCCTCCGTCTTCAATGGGAAGTTTTAAATGAAGATTGAACATACATTTTATAATCAGGTCTCTTTTTTTTTTTGGACCGAACTATCACAGTTGGCACAGAGAAGCTGGCCTTTACTGCTTCACCGGATTTGAGAGGTGGCATAGCTCTTAGATCGCTTAGCCTGAACCTAACAAATCAGGTCTCATTTAAGAATGCATTTCCATTTAACAACAGGTGGGTTCGTGGTCAAGCATTTGTTTAGACATTATAAAGAAAAATTCGTAAAGAAAAAGCAATATTTTGTGTCGATATCAACGTATTATTTCTACAACAACTCTCCGGCGACATTGTCAGGGGAATGAACCGTAATACAATTAAACTTACCAACACTTCGTAATTGGAATTGTTCTTAATCCGAATCAGGAGATTTAGAAGCCAGACCGGCTGACATGTGGTTTTTCAGCACACGGTGACGTCACCGGATGTGCTAAATATATTTTATGTCGCGACCGTCTCAACTCGCAACTAAGGCCCCTTTCATAATATAAACGAGGAAGCGAGAGCGGGTACATCTTACCATCATTAAACTATGTCAAAATTGTGCTTCAGAGTTTAAACTAAGCAATTGTTTCAGGATATATTTGCATACGTTTTTTAGCAGGTGTCTGTTAGTAGAATCTAAGATCCAATACTAATTAATTTAACATAAGGTCCCACCTAATTGATTCTTTAACGCGAAAAAATTCAAAACAAAAAGAATTAAACACAAAACAGATTAAGATCTCCTTTCTTGGAAGTTTGTTAACGAGGTCTGAAGTTCGAAGTTCGATTTGCAATAGTTGGAGTCGAGAACAGCTTGCTTTCAGCCCAATGCTTAATTCGCGCCTCCACTGTGACAATGGTCTATATGACACGGCGTGAGTAGAGATGGAGAGAGCAAGTAATCATTCATCTCAACTCATGATTGCGACAATATGATGATGCGCGCTTAATAATATACACTCATATGTAATTCTCGGATATTTAAATTTTCACAAAAGCGTTTTCGTTCCTTTATTATATGTTTTATTTTGTCATCATAAAGCAATATGTCGGTATTTACAAAGACATAAGTAGATCTTAATTGAGATAGAAAGAGATGGATATCGGCCTTCGCATTACAAGTAAATTCATTGACTACATTTTACCTCAGGCGCATTATAGGCGGTCAGTGTAGTGTAGCCGAATGAGCTAGGACGCTATCGCGTCTAGGTAATAATACGCACCGACGCAAAGGGTATGAGATTTTCCCTAAGGCAAAATGTTTTCCATATTTTAATCAGGTGACATTTTAAAAGTATCTAGACTAACAACAGCCATAAAAATATCAAAGGTACCAATCGATAAATGTTACGAGTACTATTGTAGTTCACGAGTCTGAGCTGATTTACTTCTACGTAAAATCATATTACTAAGATATGAGTTATGTTTTTAATGGGAGATACGAGAAACGTATAAACGGTTCATTGATGCATTTAAATTATTATTATAATGCCTGTTATAAGTATTTAACTTTACACTCTATGTACCAAAAAATCCTTTGTTAAAATAACAGTCTTGGAGACTTTAAATATGTATTGTTACATGACAGCTGTCAAATAACCTTTATCTAACGTGACAATCTCAGTGGCCTGTCAATTATGGTATTCCGTCAATCAAGTAAGGAAGTCATAAATTGTCATAAACACTGTATTGACATGTTTGTTGTTGTTGTTGAATATTTTATGGCTTGGTAACAAGACCTTTAAGCTAAGTCTTTTTTAAAACATACACTTATTTCTTACGTCTCAGATGAAAATGTAAGTTAGATGATACCCCTATGAGTCCCCGCGCCATTTTTCCTAATCTGTATTGACATGTTTTTAATATTTATATAGTATAAAAAACGCTGTTGAGCTATAAAGGTTTTGTGGCTTGGCTCTATCACAATCCCACCCTATGCTTTTAAGCCTTACGATGTTAATTGTTACTTTTAAAAAATAAGTTCACAAGCGTTCTAGTAGACTACCTAGACTAAAGGCCTTAACCACGGCTTGAAACCTAATTATTAAATACAAAAAAATATTTATCATGAAGAGCAGTATATGTTAATCTTCAATAAAAAGGATCACAAATTAAAATTTATTACTTATTATATTGTCTTTGAATTGTTCCCACGGCACTCAGCGGCGTATGAATCTACGTTGTGCATGTAATGAAAACGTGTTATTATAATGTGATTATGCGATTAATTTGATTAAGCCGTGATACGCACGAGGAAGTGATCTTCGCAATACATACAGGAGATGTAGCGTGCTCACGTACCAGAGAGGCAATTTATCGCATCATTAGATTAAATCAATTTATCAGTGACAGTGAAATGGCCCCTTTCCTGCCACTTCGGAACCTGGCATTATAGCTCGTTAACGTTAAGAATTCGACCGAAAATGCCGGATCCACGTTGACTATGGTTGAATGGCGGCAGGATTTGCGATGTGTAGTTCTCTATTGAAGAATTTTTCTAAGAAATGCACGCTCACTCTCTTAAATGCATTTACTATCCCAGAATATATTATATTATTGTATACGTTGTATATAGAAACTATTTTTATTAATACTGGATGTTGGGGAATGGATAATTACCCAATAATATTCACCTTAGTAGAATAAAACATTCAACTAATGTAAGAATATTTGTCATAAAATTAAGTCAATATAATTTAATCTAATTCGTTTTCAAACTAACTTTATAACACAATTTTTTGAATTATGTATGTATGTATGTTTTATGTAAGATGTATGTATATATATACATAGGCTGTAACTTTTTTTTAATTTTAATACAATTTCAAAATTATATATAAACCCTACATGTGTTAGAAATTTTCTGACACATGTGAAGTCTGCCAATTTGAATTAGGGCCGCGTATCGGACTATGTTATATAGTGTTGGCAGGCTGTAACTTTAACTTTTAATGTATTGTTTTATGTCCTAATAAGTATATACCAATATATACGGACGTATTGTTATTTCTACCAGGAATTTACCTCCGTGAAGTGTTGAAAAAGATTTGTTCTTTTTTGTCTAAACCCCGACGTGTTTAGATATCTTTAGCAGGTAAGCGTCTTTCATTGACAGACAATTAGGTATGGAACCCATTGTTGTATATATTTACAGAACCATCTTAATATCGTTGAAGCCTTTTGTACGTGTTGTAGTGAAGCGAAGGAAAAAATATAAAGTAGCCTTTGAACACGCCTCCAAAAATATTTACTTCCGTAGCTTTTTTAATACAAAAATTTGTTCCTTTAGTTAGTATGCATTTTGTGAAAACTAAACCTTGATAATGCATAAGGCATTTATTTATGTTTGCTATGTATGTGTATGTACGTATACATATTTTGAGATTAACGAAGTAATAACGCTCAATCTATCGAGGATCTACTGTGGAATAAAAATACAAACACTCACACCGGTCACCGGAGGGTAGGCAGAGATTACACGGACTTCCATTTAGCTAGATCCTAACACACCTCTTTTGTTTCTGTGAATATTATATAATAATTATATTTTTTATTTAGTACAGAAAAAGCACACAGATAAAAATTAATTCGATAATAGCCGCAGTACTACAAACTGTGTCGCAGTTATTAACTTTCATCTTTCGAGGATTAAGTACAAAGATCCATATTTATTTAAGTTCAAAACAAATCGTAAGTACATACTTTGAATGGAAGAAAAAAATGTAGTCAAATAGATTGTGTGGGTGTCTTGGATTACATTTGATGTAATTAATATGTATATATGTAATCTGGGGTACACTGAAATACTGACCGCTATCCGCTTTCCTCCAAACTCTTTAAGCGGCAAACATGACACACAAAGCTTTCACATTTTTCATTTGTTTTACGAATTCTTATTACTCTTTCGATTTCGGATTCACAATGATTCATTGGATGTACACTTGTATTGCTGATCGTAAATTGTACGATATTCGAGTGTTAAATCTTCATCAGTTGATTTGTTTATTCGTTAAGAGTAGCACTTTACGTATCGAAGCGAGCGGAAGATTAATTAAGATTTGTCTGCTTGCTACAACGTTCTGAATCATCGGCATCGAATAATTTATAAGATCGCCCGATTTCATTTTTGATGAACGCGATGCTATTAGATGATAAAATCGGTTTTTGGTGTCATCGATAGAAATCGATTTATCGCAGTTAAATAATCTTTAGCGACGGTTTATTAAAAAAATGTTATAGAGTTATTACATTACAATGGTATATATTCTGCGTCGAAAGATTCGAAATCGACAAACATGAATGTGACGATGCCCGGGTGGTCGCCTCAAGTTGCATAGTAAGCTAACAACCCAATTTCGATTTCCGCTACCGGCACCAACAAATTTATTGTTGCAATTTTATGTGCTGATATATTAGGGCCGCGTGGCGAACATACAGGGCTGAATTTAGAGGGTGAGAGGGAGGGAGGCATCCGGGACCACAGTCTTGGGCCTTTACAAGACAGGGCCCTCACAGTAGAAGTTTTGAAACTTTAAAAAAAATTAAATATGCATTGTTGGAGTTTGATTCAACTGTTAAATTTTATTCATTGAACTAATTGGAGCATTTCTTGTCATTGCATTGTCAAACAAAATAAGCATAATTTTGTACCAGAAATCTGGCCTTGTGTAAGCATGGTGAAAAGCGGACAGAAAAGCTGTCTACCCTGCGAAGGTAAAAAGGATGTGAGAGCTTATTTTTTTAGATTTTTAGGCGAAAGAAATATGCCATCCAAATCGGTTACCATTCGAATAGTCAATCTAAGTTTTGTTTATGTTTAGGTGGAAGTTTAAAACGGTTTTAAAATGTGTGACGCTAGTTCTGGAGCGGACATGTCATTTTTCGATTCGGTTCAGCAGTCCTAAACTTTTTACTCTTATTGGGTATGCTGTAAAAGTTTTGCTCTACCGCAGTGGCACTAATGGCCTACAGGGCTCGGTTCTGACAAAACTTTAATCTTTTCTCTTCGGAATTCTTACTGATGCGATAGATAATATCTAAATGCCTACATAATTTGTGATAGGATTTCAGTAATGTTAAACTTTCAACATATATATGAGGTATTTTTCTTTAAAGAGATTAGGGGTATAATGTGTACTGTCAGACTTCATATGTCCTACAAAATTATCTGAGAACTGTTGGTTTCTACAATATGTCAGTAATTTATGCGCGCAACGGGGATCATACTAGGGTTGTTAGCGTACTATGCAAGTTGATGCGAACCGCTCGGACGCTGAGCTGCCACGGCTTTTTTACTAGTGACAACACCTGATGGTGAAATTACAAAGAGATAATATCCCCGTGATATTGGTGGCTTGTTGTTTGCAATATAAAAACGTATAAATTTAAACGTTAAAATTAATTAAAATATTATTTTAATTTATTGTATATAATAAACATAAATCTCATAACTATTTATACACGTATTATATTTATTGTTTTATAAATTTTAATTAGACTCCTTTAAATTCCATATAAAGCTAGTATAGCGCACGCACGACTTGCAGTCCTAGGCATCCCTGAAAATCAGCGCTGTCGTATCCTTGTGACAGCACATACAGAGACGGTGTTTAATGTTGGCGTCATATCCTAATTGTCTGTTCCTTATTTTAATTGTATTGTGTTTAATATTCTTTCTTTTTCTAATTTTCATTTTTGCTATATTTTATGTAATGTATAATATATGTAATGTGTTTATATATTGTGATGCCAATAAATGAAAGGTCTATGTCTAATGTACTTATGTATAAAACGTTAAATGGTTGTTATTTATGTTAAATATTTGTATAATTTTATTTTTACTGATTTTAACCGTACAAAATTTGAATTTATATGAAAAATATCATGCAATGTTATAAGTTGCGGTTTGATAGACGGGGATCGAATTCGAGCCGGCTTGCCGTTTAAAATTACCCCACTAAATTGTGTTACCTATTAAGCACTGTGATAGGCGGATAGCAATTACCATGTTGGTCTTCATTTTAGGGTTTAATGGAAGTGATTTGCGTAAAAAATAATAGTGGTTCAGGCCAAGCGACCTAAGAATTGTGCAACCTCTCAATCCGGTGAAGTAGTAAAGGCCAGCCTACTGTGTAGTTCGTCCATTAAAAAAATATATATATGGCCTCATTCGAGGTATCTTCTTCGTAGCTTTTGTGTTTATTTTAATAGAGATTCAGGTAAATAGCGCTTAAAGAGTGGTTGGTTAGTGGTTGTTTAGCCTCCTATCAAAACCGATAAGTAATGTTCAGATAATACCAATTAAGACAACTGTACTTCCTTAATTTGACCCACTGGTTATTGTCATGCTTGAGAATAATTATCGATTAATCTATGACGGCTATTTCCATAAAGTAACTTAAAACTGGGCCAATTAAATTAGTAATAATAATAAAACCGCTCGTGTTGTCCTGTCTAGACCGCACCTATTTGTGTCGCCTTCAGTGGGAATGGACTCTAAGCTTAACAATGCTAATAAGCCGTTGACGTCGCGTAAACTACTAGATAAACAGCTATGCCAAACTGAAGCAAGACTGTCCTATTTCGTTGCATTTGAATGGCGGCAGGTCATACATTGCAATTGTGAGAACAGCTCGTTGAAATTTTGATGCACGTCAACGACTTGACTTTAATTACATGCACTAGCGATCGCTCATTGATCGAAATTCGAGCGCAATAAAAACAAGTATATTTACGAGTAAAAACAAAAAGCGACATCAAATCGAATCAACCGGTAAACGTTATTACGTGCAGGCGCCCGTGTATTTCCGAATAATCGTGGGGATATTACGGTATAGAATTAATCAGAACCTTACCAAACTTTTATCAAACTACCCTTAAAACACATCCTTTGCAATAAAAAATGAATCATGAAAATTGATTGGCGTGATATTGAGTTATTCGACCATTTGGCGCGCACATACATAATGCAAATTTATGACTTATATAGTTTTCTCATGGGTGGCATTGTCAGAATTAGACCAAATTGAAATGGGATCACACAGAAAGCACCATTTTTGAAAATTAAAAACCTTAAAATAATCACGTCAGTACGGCGGTAACAAACCAAAAAAAATCCCGTCTAATTGAGAATCTCCTCTTTTTTGAAGTCGGTTAAAATGTCATTGAATTTACACATAATTTAGAGCTCATTCAGTTAAACCAGCAGTAATTATCATTTGCTCCCAACATTTTAAAATTCTTTGGCGACGATCACTAGTGTATGACCCTCTTTGAACACTGACTTATCTATTTATATGTGACATTGGCAGTTTGAACGTAAATCGTCTTTCTGTCATTCCATCGCAATTATTTAAGATCAGGACTACAGGGCTGGGCATTATAAGGTATTTTAATAATAATAATAACGTTTATTTCCGGGAAATATGGTAACTGACATTATGAATAATTTTTAGTTAGACATATTTCACCTAACTGACATGCAAATATAAATCATTGAGTCTCATCTACAATTTAAATAATCCCTTTTACAAATTTAACACTTAAAAATCACTTCACGCACTAATGTCACTTTACGGTTTATTCGTGTAAAATTCAGTAAGAGAATAAAAACTGTTATGAATTAGCCACTGTTTGAGTATCTTCTGAAATCGCTGCAATGGTAGTTCTCTCATTTCCCTTGGTATTTTATTATATATTTTTAAACTCATAATGTGACCGTTTTCTTTTTATATTAAAGCTGATGTCATCTGAAGGACGTATTATCGTGATCGAAATCAACATGACCGTCTGTACACCACAACAACTTTCACCTTTTAGTTTATGTAAATAGAACTCAAAGTGATGTCTTAAATCTTAAGAAGTACAGCCTCGTCTACTTAAGAATAACGCGTGATACGAGTAATCTATGAAAAATATGTATTTAACTTAAGCTAACTTAAAGCTTTTAACTTTCTGTACTATGATGAGTTTGCTTCTCATATTTCAGTGTAATTTAAAATATGATGGAAATATGTCTCTAGAGGTAATTTAATAATTTACATAAACTTTTATAATAAGTATTATCTTTGACCTTGAAGTTAATCGTTTTCGTTAGATTGTTTTTTGTTTTGCTACAATTTATTTTTAAATAATTTTCGTGCATATCAATATTATAGTTAGAAAATACAGTGGGGAGTGTTCTGAGGAATTGTTCGGAATCATCCCAGCTACCGATTTCCATTACCGCACATCTCGGCAGAATTCCAAATTCCACCGCCACCATCTTGATACAGACGGACGGACTTGATACAGACAAACGTACGTTCTTCGTGTAACTTTCTCCCACGCACTGCCAACTTGTGGAATCAACTGTCGCCAGCGGTGTCTCCGAACGTTTACGATTTAGGGACCTTCAAGAAACGAGCCTATTCCTATCTCAAAGGTCGGCAACGCACCTACAGCTCCTCTGGTGCTGTGGATGTTCATGGGCGACGGTGATCATTTAAGATCAGGTGAGCCGTATGCTCGTTTGCCACTTTTCATTTAAAAAAAAATACAGTTATGAAAAACGAAGTTTGGTTCAATGGAACTACTGCGTTATTTAAAATGCTTTAATCTTCCAGTTTAAGTGTCAGAGTTAACACACAAATTACATTGACAAATACTCGTACATATTAGCGCCGTCTTTTGTGACGTCAATATATTTCAAAGTTCCAAATTAAATTAAAATTCTTAAGTAAAACGTTAGAAACATTGGAAAACTTTTGATTTGAAAAACCAACACAATTTTTCTTAATTTCCTTCTATATAGGGTGTCGAATGTTTGACATGTTTAACACGATCAGCATTCATTCTTTCGACGAGGCCTCTATTGAAGGCCTCTGAGGTGATTACTATCTTCAAGTTGCGCCATGAGCAGAATGTTCATTACGCGCTACGGAGACTTTTTTTCAATGCAAAGGTTATTGACATCGATCGATAAGTACGGTCAGCATGTACTTTACTAGGTTAATCGTATGACGAGAGTTCTGAAAGCTTAAAAGTATGTTATATACATGCATCTAGTTTGGATAACTATCGTTATAATTTGTAGGTCTCGTAGAATAAAATACTCCAACAACTAATACACTCGCTTTATTGAGACAGCGTAACGTTGTACAAAGAATTATTTATAACGAATACCGTCACAACTGCGCGTCCTCACAATCTTTATACAATATTAATTAGAAGTCAGATTACGAACTAATAGAGTTAAACTATTGTCTACAATGCCAAGTTCATGTGACGATCAACTTAATTATTAATTATGAATTAAAGATACAATAAGGTTCAGGTAAATCACTAAGATATCATTGGAAGTAGTTATTATGCATAACAATCGCTGGGTGTAGTGTGTTGCCAGCTAACACTATTTTTCAAACTGAAGTTGTAAACCAGCTGAAGCCTTACCCGGTGTTAAGTATATCAGAAGCATTATAGTAATTGCAGGTGCATAGCTGCTGTTATAAGAAAGGCTTTCTGACACCTTGATCATCAGACGAAATTCTACTCTCTACTGGTATGGCAGGTATAGGTTATAGGTATAAGTCGACTGGGATTTGTATCTCAGACCATCAGTTGAAAGCTAGGCTTTTTTTTTATTATAAAAATTAAGTGATGATATCAACCAACTACAAAAAAGACGAGGTTCTCTATTCGTTTGTTTTTTTATGTGTCTCATAACTTTCGAGTAGGTGAACCGATTTGTATGTTTATTTTTTATTTAAAACTGTTGCTTCCCGGTTGGTCACATTTCGTCAATGTCGATTTGGTCCAACATACCACATAAGTCTTAAATTTGCATTAAGTGTGTGAGCGACAAATAGACGAATAACTCAGTATCACAATAACCGATTTTTTTATTTTTGATTGGATTGGATGTATTTTAAGGGTAGTTTGTTATGAGTTTGTTTAGGCTCTGTTTAATTTTATTTCGTTATACCTACTTTTCAAAAACAAAGGCGTCCACACATAATAATGTTTATTAGTTGATTTGAAGTCGGTTTTTGTTTTTACTCGTAAATATAATCATTTAAAATAACGTCTTGTTATAATACCTAATATGGTCTAATAGACGTGCACGGTGGCTTATTGCCTTAATCAGTTGACAAGGGCAGATTTATCCCGTTATGATAGCTTCATCAGACGTACCGGAATGCGATTATTTGCTTGGACTCTAACACGTGAGTTAGTCACTGCGGACTTATTTCAATTGAACATTCAGTACTAGTATTTTTCATTGTATCACGCGTTAGATTATATTTTCATTATTATTCTTTATTGTACACTGCGTTATCATTTGTTTCAATACATCTAGCACCGCGTAGGGGCATTGTGTTTCTCTTGAAATTCTTTTTGTTGTAACTGTAGTTAATAAATTGTAATCATGGAGGAGGCGTACACTCAAAAAGGATTAGATATTTGCACTAATGCATCTAACATGATTAATATATTTACGTAAGGTAGATACTAACAATAATTGATACATGTTATAAAATGCAGATGGGTTAATGGAGTAATTTTAATTTTTGTTATTTAACTAGTGCTTCTAATATATGTATATATTTATATTTTATTATATATATATATTATTTTCTAATTAAATATTTATTAACTATATTGTGAGCTACTTTGCTCAACATCACACACAACATATATTATATCATATTATTAACAGCAATACATCAAGAGCCTTAGAGGTAATTTATTAACGACTTACTGACTTTGTCTCAGAGATTCACTTTTAAAGGGCTCCTCCAGAATAACTCACTTTTTCTAAACTGTACACTAATTGTCTACAGAGAGAGTCCTCTCCTTTTTATCCTAAATTTCTAGTATATGCATCTCTTTCAAAGACGGAAGCAGAAACAGCCTTGGTTGCCGACAACCGATTAAAGTACTTTAGTTGACTAAAGTACTTTTATATTAGTCAATCCATTAACTTTATAGATTATAATATTTAAAACTAAATTGGCATTCTGTAGGACCAACTGTCGCTAGCAATATGTTTAAAAACTATATCACGAAAGTGTTTCACGTTGTAATGATAATTTGTGGATAATGTAATTGGTAGAGCAGTTACATACAATACATAAAATTGTACAAAATAAGTATAGCTAACCGGACGATTTATTACTGTTGTTTTAGAGTATATAGAAGCGAAGTAGTACTCTTTTTTTTTATAATTTCTAAGCAATTGCTTGACTACGATCCCACCTGATGTTAAGTGGAAATGCAGTCCTGGATGGTAAGGCGCACAAATTCTCTAAAACTATGCAATAGATTGATTTGAAATTTAGCATGGTTATTCATTCCACGTTAAAAATCAGTACATAGTATTCAACGCAAATTCTATTACTGAGTTTTTATCTACCATATATATGTATTTACTTTCAGTGTTGCATCTTCCAGAAATAAATAACTACCCGTGCAAAGCCAGGATGGATCGCTAGTCTTTTATATTGCCGGTTAGTAATGTGACCTTCCGCCTACGAACGAACTTCATCGGTCAATTTTCTTGTAAGTCTTAAGTCGTCTGTCTCTAATGTTGTTACACCACGTTATTGATGAAGGTCGTCGACTTGTATTGTACTTTATTTGCTGCAAATGTGATGCCACGTCGGATGTAAACCATCCATCACTATTATACTGTGAATTGGGCATGACTCAATGGTTCGGTTCAGGATGGATCTATCTATAATCTTTGGTATGTTATTTACTCTATGAAATTTGTGAACAATATATATAACAAATATACATTTCGGACACACCATGTAGGGTATTCATCTATCTACCTATTCTGATTAGTATAATTAAGCTCTAAAGTTCTACAAAGGTTAATTTTGTTACCGATATTAAATTGAGTTTTTTTTTATTTAACTTTGGTATTGATTTCATGTTAAAACTATACTATACATATTAAAATAAAACAATACATGATTCTAACTTAAATGAGAAATATTTACAAAATAATAGGCATTACTCTATCGAGGATATATTATTATATATTATATATTTATTTTATATATTATATTATATATTAAATACTATTATATTTGCGCTGCTTGAAGTTTTCTGCAATTCTAGCGGCCGCTCCATCCTGAACAGATGATTCTGGAAGATGTGACGGTGCCAAAGTATCGACGCATGTGGCATCCCATACTAAAGGCTGTCCATACTTCCAGGATATAAGAGTCGTACCGTCTGGTCTCTTACCATCACTACGCAATAATCCATTTGGCTCTATAGTTGATGGAACGTTAAGTTAATTTATTACCTAGCTTTCGAGCGGGAGAACGATTTAGATTCTTTTTTTAAAGCTGGTGCTTCCCGTATGGTCCAGCCTTCAATTTGCATTAAGGATGTGCGCGACAAATGGACGAATGACTCAATATCACGCTAACCGATTTCGATGATGCATTTTTTATTGGAAAGTATATACTTCAAAGGTAGTTTGATAAGAGGTTCTGATTAAATCTATTTCGTAATATTCCTGTTCGATTCGAAGTCTATTTTTTACTCCTATATATTATTCTATTTCTAAAACAAGGTTAGAAGTATTTTTAAGTTGAAAATATGCTAGTTGAGTTGTGACAAAACATTCGAAACATAAAAACATACAGAGTATTATATACAACAATTGAGAACCTCTTCCTTACTTGAAGTCAGTTGAAAATTCAAACGCAATGAAATTGTAATTTGTCTTATTCAATGTGTAGCTTTTAACATACGAAAACACAGCCCAAACGTCTTATAAATTGATTTCGAAATGCTTTTGTGTAAGCTACACAAAAGCATTTCCAAAACAATTGGTATGACAAGAATTACATAAAATTTTCAACGAACGTGTGTACTTACGCCTCCTTATCCGACTATAAGACCATTGTTGTATAATTTAACAACTTTATTGTAACGTAAACTGAAAACGGCTTATAAAGTGGTATATTAAAGTATCGTTTGAAATAAATAACATGAATTTACGATTGGACGCCCCACATTAACTCGGATCTAGTTGTCTTTAGTGAGGGTATGAATATAAAGTCATTTTATCTATTTTAGGGTTGCTGTGGACAGTTCAATTTATTTCGAGATAAGCTCTCATACATTTCATCGTTAAAACACGAATTGTAATGGTTACGAATATTTATAATTAGAATTTCTACGTACAAGTAAGGAAATGGAATCTTATTAGCCTAGGAATGATTCTGTTTGGGATTTAGGTATAAGTACCTATATCTCAGAAACTATACCTACTCCCCAAGACGAATGAATATACGCTTAAAATATACATTTGTATATTTCGTTCGTTCATTAATATTGCTAGTTAAGTATTAACTTAATTATTTAAACTAAGAATAGTTTATAGTGTCAGAAATAAATATTGAGGCGAGGATGAGTATGCGTGTATGTGTGTGCATGTGTATGTGTGTGTGTGTAAAAGTAAAATGTAGAATATCATAATCATGGTCAAAAGCACATGTTATCGTATCGTATGCCAGTGTTGAGCGGCTCCGAGGTAATTTTGATTGCATCCGTGTAGTATCCGGGCATAGGCCGGTTCTGTCATCGGTCGCCAGTGTCCACCAGTTTCCCTCTATCAATATCAATCAGGCGCAAATCAGACAGCGGCCGGTTTGGGCGATTGTACGCCGCCAGTCTCACGGCCGCGGCCTGTCTAAAGCCGAGGGACGAAAGTCATTTATAAAAGTGACACGCGTTGATATTACACGTATCTGGAGCGATCGCGGCGTCCCATCGCAGGTGTTGGGGGGCGATGTGAAATCCCAATGAGAGTTGCGACCTAACCGTCTTTTTATCTCCACAGCCGAACGAATTAATGCCCATATAATAATAATAAATCATTGTGAGGACAGTGTTGCCAACATTAGTCAAAAGTATCAATTGCCAACATAAGCAATCGACAAAAGTGTAACTTACTGATTTATGTAATATGCTTAAGTTTTCAAAACTTTAATAATACATGAAATTATAAATATATCAACATAATAACATAATATACCTTTGTATACATAAGAAATTAAATTTCATTGGTAAAAAACAAAAAGGGTACAAACAAGTCATCTGTGAATGTTTTTTAACAATGCGTATTATTCAGATATACTTAGGTATTTCTGCGTTTCGTCTACTTAAAGTGCCCAAGATCTAACACTTCATGATAACTCTTCAACGGTCGACAGCACACCTGGTACTATGGTTTTATAGGCGGCGGTGGTCACTTACCAAATATCATCTCGTAAGTCTGTCTTCCAAGTACGCGCATTAGCAAATTCTACACAATAACACAAACGTATAACGTATGGGAGTTTTGAATTACATTTCATTCAGTACGGAAGGTACGCTCTGTTATTACAGTCCGTAGAGGACTTTGAACGCTAAGTAATTATTGCCAATTCTCTACGTTACAACACACCAAATTTATAACCACGTTGTTACAAAACGAACTTTATGTTAGAAACATTTAGATTCTACATTCGTTTGGACGCTTGAACAATTCGGACAAGGCTATTCTAGGGACTGGGAGAAAATAATATGGAGTAATTCGTTCCCGTCCGTTGTAGTGGGTGGACAAGTAGCCGACTGTTCATCGTGACATTCCTTCATTACATTCATGACACGTTTCGGATCTTTACGAACATTTACGGGCCCTGTTTGGGCGAGTTCGACACTCAGGTGTTGGGATGCGAAAAACATAAATATTATGTTAACATTCATGAGAGGACTACTGATGAGAGTATCATGTTCGTATAGATATAACGTGCATTTTTATGTGAATCGTTTTTATTTGCGTTACATGACGTTCAAGTATTTGGTAGTGTTTACACCACAAATGTAGCTTCTTTGTCGAGATGATCAGTATGTGGTTTCACGGTTTAAAAGAATACTTCCAACATTTTTGCAAATATTATTATTTAACCATTCCAATAAAGCTTAATCTTGTACTAGGGGATGACTCACGTCAATAGTCGAATGGTAAATTCGAACCTACGTCCTTACCTTTCGCAGACCGCACCCTAAACTATTTGACGCTTTACGCTCCTATGCAACTTCAATGGGATTTGTTTTCTATCAAAAACGCAAATCACGGTCCACGGTTTTGGTCTCTTATCATTTTTTTTGATAATTTAAGCCCAGGATGGTAAAGTTGACTGTGGATTGTTAGTGCTGATGGTATATTGAAAAAAATAAATTTATATTTCATACTAGCGTACCCAGCTCGGGCTAGATTTTGCTTTATTTTATTTAAACAATACATTTCCATCATTATATATTTAATTTAATTCTCACTATATATTCAATTATTCATTTCTCTCCGTATTCATTCTCTTCTATTCTCTTCTCGAGCGTGTGAAGTTCATTACCTACACCCATGTACATATCAGTAATACAATATCATTCTTATCATTTATACAAAAACATATCAGGCTCAAGTTAATGTCAGAAATAAAAGTACGACGTATGGCTTGTTTGACAGTTCAAAAAGAAAGGTGTTGCGATTGTCACCAAACAGGATTACTCGCTAGGTCAATCTGAAGATACCCTGAAAGTTTTATTGAAATCGGTCTAGCCGTTTCGGGGCCTATACGGATCAAACACACACACACTTTCTCTTTTATTTATATAGACAAGCATCTCTAGAGCACTTCAATCCGGTGAAGTTGTAGAAGCTATTGAGTATACAACGGGAGTCGGTGATATTTCATAATCATGAACATTTCTTGCATTTTAAATTTTGTTTTTACAGTTTATTTATAAAAATATTTTATTCAATGTTATTCGCGTTTTAACAAAATCTTTTTTATGCAATTTTCACACGGCTATAAAAGAATTGCGCAAACCCATCTAGTAAATGAAAAAGTTACGCTTAAAATTTAAAATGTTCTCTTTTAGTTTTCCGCTTCAACTTTTAAAGGATGTACAAAACAAGCTAGAAAAAATACATTAAGCGATTAATATTTCGGAAGCTATGAAGTAATGTTTTCTCTTAAAGCAACCTTTTTTTATTGGTATAAACTAGTGCTTGACCACGATCCCACCTGGTGATTAAGTGGTGATATAGTCGAAAGATAGTACGCGCTAGTTTAGTAATTGCCTATTCATTCTACTCCTGAAGGCTCCCACGTCGTACTTGGACGGAAAGACTGACGCCGGCGACTTGTTCCACTCTTTTGCTGTACACACCATGAACGATGACTCAAATCGCTTCGTTCGGACTTCTAGATGGCGATGGGCTGACAGGCTTTTAACTTGGTCGAAAAAAACTTGTCACCACCTAATTTAAATTTACATGAACCTATGTACTTAATGACTTTGTATCACCTCTCAGAGTTTCAGGCTAACCGACCTAAGAAATATGCCAATCTTAGTCCGGAGAAACAAAGTCAGCTTCTACGTCTACCCTGTGTAGGTTTATCAAAAAAAATAGAAACAGATGTCAAACTTTAAAGTACATATTTATATTTGTCTTAAGCATTGGTAGAAAAAAAAGTATATTTTCAAACAAAAACAAAAATTGACTTCAAATCGAATCAAAAGTTAAAAGCTAGTACGGGCGGACGCTCTTTGTAATTACAGATTATCGTAGGAATATTACGAAAGCCAACTTAATCAGAAACTTACCGAACTCTCGTCAGACTAGAGAAGTCCATCCTTTCCAATAAAAAATAATCATCGAAATCGGTTGGCCTGATATTGAGTTATTCGTAAATTTTGCACACAAACTTAATATAAATTTGACTTACATGGTTTTCTCATGAATGCCATTGCCAGAACTGGACCCAAAAAAAAGGAAACAACACTGGAAGTACTGGTTATCAAATAAATAAAAGAATCATTAAAATCAGTTCATCCAGTCGAAAATTGTGGGTAAAAACATAAAAAAATACAGACGAATTGAGAACCCTCTCCTTTTGAAGTCGATTGAAAATAGTAAAATCGACAAAAATGTTGTCACCGAACGTTCATTTTGCCACAATTGTAATTTGACTTTTTTTTTCCAATAGCAACCACAGACTTGTGTCCGTGGTCTTTCTAATGTACTTTAATTGTTTTACTTTGTTTTGGTAATAAGAGAGCTACCTCTACAGTTATTTTTTTCAATGCCTGATTTTGAAGGTGGTGTTGGAGAATGCTCTGGTTCACGCGTCGTAGACGTAATTTGACTTTGTACCCAGGCACGTATTTTGCCTCTACTCCTAGCAAAATATATTATTTATTAATGTAATATAGCAACATATAAAATGCTTAAAACCTACCAGTTTTTAATTAATAATAATAGAAAAATTGTAATGAAACTTTATGCTTAAATTTCATAGTTAAAAACTTTTCTACATCGCCGGAGTTCGTTTAATTATTTGCTTGTTTTCTGTAATTACGTCGAGAATCCTCATTATTTAAGTTCCTTTCATGTACAAGTTTGTTTGTGTTTCAGTAAACGCGGAATACATTTTTATTTATGTCAAAGGTTATTTAAATCAGAAATGGATGACGTACATATTCGTTATACTTTTTTTTCTATGTTATAGAAAAAAAAACTGTTTTTATTTTTAAAATAGGACACAATACTGCAATGAGGTTTGTATGTTGTTTCAATACTTTTTATTTATGCAATATATAATAATATATTACGTTTTTTGTGAAACGAACATGTATACTTATTAATAAATGCAGACTCAATAAGGATCAGATGACGAGAAATGTCTGATGTACCCGTAATTTTAGTTCTGAGATATTAATCTAGATCTCTTTCTAGCAGTTTTACTAGTTAAGTAGTCTACGGAATGTGATGATCAGATTAAATAACATCTTCCTGCAAAAATGTACAGTTTGTCAGATTTTTCTTTAACGCAATATTGGTATATAACGTTATATCCCAATGCCGACGCTATTAACAATTCTATTTTAAATTCGTCAAGGTTTGTTGCAATACAATTTAAACCAAGATTAAATTTTATTCAGTGTGTCTATTTAGTAGCCTTCACCGCTTTCCCACGGACGATTACATTAAAAAATGTTTTTTCATCTTTATATTGTATGTTTTGCTATAACAATAGAGCGATGGCCTCGCGAAGTTCAGAAGAGATAGAATGAAAAATTTAGTTTTCTTTATCTATAACAATCCTATTACAGTAATAGTCGAGGATTGTTTATTTAAACTGAAGTTTAGGCTAAAACATAAAACGTACTTAGCGACGGAAGTGGAAAATGAGCAGTGCCTACGTCGAAGTGGGCTCAAATCAGAAAATAAATCTACGCTAAAAGGTTTTTACTTTCTAACCGACTTCAGAAAAAGATGAACATCTCAACTCAACCGTTTTATTTTTAACTGTCTGCGCGATTTAAAACTATTTATTGTTTATACATATTTGCCAGTTATTACATATATACCAGTTAAAGATCCGTCAAAATCGAAAAAATGTACGAGCCGCCCCTGGATGCGGGAGAGGTGCGTCGGCAGGAGCACAGACGGGCGATGGAGGTGTGGCGTGCGTACCGCGGGGAGCGGCGATACACGCGCCAACGCATCGTCTGTGCCTTCCTGCCGAACTTCGAAGCCTGGCAACGGAAGCAGGAAATGTACGTCACGTACCGCCTGACACAGGTACTCACCGGGCACGGGTGCTTCGGCGAGTACCTGAACAGGATAGGGCGCGAACCGACCGCGCAATGCCACCATTGTGGCTGTGACCGGGATTCCGCGCAGCACACACTAGCCGCGTGCCCCGCGTGGGAGGCGGAGCGGCGGATCCTGGTCCAGTATATCGGGCAAGACCTCCCGCCGGCGGCAGTAGCGGCTGCGCTGGTGGGGAGATCTAAATGGAAGGCGCTGGTCTCCTTCTGCGAGTCAGTAATGACCCAGAAGGAGACCGCAGAACGGGATCCGGAGAGGGCCAATCCCGTTCGGAGATAGCGCAGGCGGGCCGGTGGCAGACCGGCCCGCAGCCCTGTAGTTCTGGGCTCTCAAGAATAAGACTACGGTATCCCCTGCCTGTCGTATAAGGCGACTAAAAGGGCCTCGGGTTCACTGGGCGACAAGGGTGGGGGCCTTTGTCGTCCGCTAAGGTGGACTCCGGGAAGAAGGCGACATCGGCTGGCCCGTGTAGCCTTGCACTATGAGGGCACAGGGGAGGGAGAATCCTCCCCCCGGGACGTGCTCTCCTTGAGCACAGTGCAGAGGGGCTCCGGTGCGTTCCACTGGAGATCCTGGAGCCCCTCGTCATGCACCGAGGAAAGGGCCACTGGGAGGTTTTAGTGGGTAAAACCCCACATAACCGCCGCCTTCCCAGAAGGCGGGGTATCTTTTGAAGATTTCTCCCGTTAACAAAAAAAAAAAAAGGAATATTACGAAAGCCAACTTAATCAGAAACTTACCGAACTCTCGTCAGACTAGAGAAGTCCATCCTTTCCAATAAAAAATAATCATCGAAATCGGTTGGCCTGATATTGAGTTATTCGTAAATTTTGCACACAAACTTAATATAAATTTGACTTACATGGTTTTCTCATGAATGCCATTGCCAGAACTGGACCCAAAAAAAAGGAAACAACACTGGAAGTACTGGTTTTCAAATATATTTATAATCATCAAAATCAGTTCATCCAGTCGAAAATTGTAGGGTAAAAACATAAAAAAAACAGACAAATTGAGAACCCTCTCCTTTTTTGAATTCGATTAAAAATAGCAAATTTGACAAAAATGTTGTCACCGAACGTTCATTTTGCCACAATTGTAAATTTACTTTTTTTTTCCAATAAAGCGCAACCACAGACTTGTGTCCGTGATCTTTTCTAAGGTACTTTAATTGTTTACTTTGTTTTGGTAATAAGAGTGCTACCTCTACAGTTATTTTTTTTCAATGCCTGATTTTTGAAGGTGGTGTTAGAGAATGCGCTGGTTCACGCGTCGTAGACGTAATTTGACTTTTGTACCCAGGAGAGCCGCACGTATTTTCGCCTCTACTCCTAGCAAAATATATTATTTATTAATGTAATATAGCAACATATAAAATGCTTAAAACCTACCAGTTTTTAATTAATAATAATAGAAAAATTGTAATGAAACTTTATGCTTAAATTTCATAGTTAAAAACTTTTCTACATCGCCGGAGTTCGTTTAATTATTTGCTTGTTTTCTGTAATTACGTCGAGAATCCTCATTATTTAAGTTCCTTTCATGTACAAGTTTGTTTGTGTTTCAGTAAACGCGGAATACATTTTTATTTATGTCAAAGGTTATTTAAATCAGAAATGGATGACGTACATATTCGTTATACTTTTTTTTCTATGTTATAGAAAAAAAAACTGTTTTTATTTTTAAAATAGGACACAATACTGCAATGAGGTTTGTATGTTGTTTCAATACTTTTTATATATGCAATTATAATAATATATTACGTTTTTTGTGAAACGAACATGTATATTTATTAATAAATGCAGACTCAATAAGGATCAGATGACGAGAAATGTCTGATGTACCCGCAATTTTAGTTCTGAGATATTAATCTAGATCTCTTTCTAGCAGTTTTACTAGTTAAGTAGTCTACGGAATGTGACGATCAGATTAAATAACATCTTCCTGCAAAAATGTACAGTTTGTTAGAGTTTTCTTTTACGCAATATTGGTATATAACGTTATATCCCAATGCCGACGCTATTAACAATTCTATTTTAAATTCGTCAAGGCTTGTTGCAATACAATTTAAACCAAGATTAAATTTTATTAAGTGTGTCTATTTAGTAGCCTTCACCGCTTTCCCACGGACGATTACATTAAAAAATGTTTTTTCATCTTTATATTGTATGTTTTGTTATAACAATAGAGCGATGGCCTCGCGAATTTCAGAAGAGATCGAATGAAAAGTTTAGTTTTCTTTATCTATAACAATCCTATTACAGTAATAGTCGAGGATTGTTTATTTAAATTGAAGTTTAGGCTAAAACATAAAACGTACTTAGCGACGGAAGTGGAAAATGAGCAGTGCCTACGTCGAAGTGGGCTCAAATCAGACAATAAATCTACGCTAAAAGGTTTTTACTTTCTAACCGACTTCAGAAAAAGATGAACATCTCAACTCAACCGTTTTATTTTTAACTGCCTGCGCGATTTAAAACTATTTATTGTTTATACATATTTGCCAGTTATTACATATATACCAGTTAAAGATCCGTCAAAATCGAAAAAAATGTTTCAGTATATGTATTGTATATACATTCATATGCATGTAGTAAACAGCGGTTATTTTAATATTACAAACAGACACGCCAATTTTATTTATTTGTATACATACACTGCACTCATACCGCATTTCGGGACCAATTTAGAAATTCAATATAACGACGATAAGACTCTACGAAAAAAATAATTTATCCCCATATTCACTCGTAGTACCAAGTCAACAACGAATCCTAGTGTAAAGAAAATCTTGCCTGATTGTAGTTGGGAGACCGTTCACTAACAAGATGGAGTCCGGATGATAGAGAGAAAGTGATAATCAGGCCAACTACTGCATACTATAAGAATATAACCTATGTATTCCGAGAAAATTGATTTTGAAATTTCTAGTCTCAAAGATTCAAAGGTCTAGAATAATGAAATACTCAGAAGTACTTAATTCATCCGTTCTATATACGCTTCGTATTGGTTTATTACTTGCACAAGTATTCCCTCATTGAAATTCATATGGTTCCAACAATGCAGTTTCATTTAGAAATTAGTTCGGGGAGTCCATGAATAATTCAAAAGTTATGCCTCGGTGTAATTCAATGGAATATGTGAATGCCTTTTTGCAGGAATGACGCGAAATCTAAATATCGTCGATATTAAAAACGACAGAGCAGTTATAGAATGGTTATTAGAATTTGCATATATAGGACGAATGGGAAAATAATAAGAAGAATCGTTAGTGTATTGTTTCATGAGAGACAAACTACAATAAGGCATCTAGCGCCCTACGCAAATAAAAAAAACCTACCTACAAAAGGGATCGCAACCAAACCCTAAAAAATATACCATCTATATTGGATTTGAAGTTGAAGAAGTTATATATATAGGCTATATAGATAATAAATATGTCCCACTGTTGGGCGAAGGCCTTCTCTGTAAAGAGAGTATAAAGGCATAGTCCACCACGCGGCCCTAGTGCGGACTGGTAGACTTCACATGCCTTAGAAAAATTTTCTAACACATGTAGGTTTCCCCACGATGTTTTCCTTCACCGCCAGGCTCTTGGTAAATCAGCACATGAATTTGCAACAACAAATTTATTTACCGGGTTGCTAGCGTACTATGCAACTTAAGGCAACCGCCCGGACACTGAGCTACGCCTCTATATTGGATTTAAATTTAATTTATTATTGATAGACATTCACTAATAAAATGGAGGCATCTACATCTTCAGTACATCTTCAGAGGGCTGATTAATATGAGTTTTTGTGACTGAATCGTTAGTAAGCGCAAAAGAATTGCCGACTTTAGGACATCGATCAAGCTCAAAACCGAACACCTACTTTGAAATTCTAAAAAAAGCATCTTATTTACTTTTTAAATTCGATGTTCTAAATTCAAAGGTAGAATTTTAAATTGACTAGCTAAAGAAAA
Organism: Meandrusa payeni; assembly: GCA_029286785.1. Classification (NCBI taxonomy): domain Eukaryota; kingdom Metazoa; phylum Arthropoda; class Insecta; order Lepidoptera; family Papilionidae; genus Meandrusa; species Meandrusa payeni. The sequence continues at coordinate 12,590,049 of JAGSMX010000024.1, read as the reverse complement.
ATATGCGGTTTGTTTAGTGGTCTTTGCTTCTCTGTATGCGTATGAATGAGTTATATTGAATTTTGAGTTTTTTTCCTAAAATTTGAAGGGGCTTTATTACAAGAACTTTAAGTCTGTTATTTCAGTTAGGTCATAAAGAACCTAGAATCTGTTTAGCAGAACGGTGGAACCCCAATCTTTCTATTTCTTACAATAATTTGTATATCTGTCTGACTATAACCACTGTGCATACGACCCAGATATACAAAATCATTTACCCAATCTACCTTGTCATCTTACAGTACAAGTAATATTATATACGGATATGTCCCACTTAAAGTTACTTTAACTTTCGAATGTCCCTTAGATTATCCGTGAAATAGCAACCGACCGAGTCGTGGTTCGGCAGTCTCGGGTGCCCTTGGATCGGAACGCGAACATAGTAACCGTCCAAGCCGAGGTTACCCTCACCGGGGACCCTTGTGTCGAGTAACCAGCGATAAGGGTTCAGGCTAAGCGACCTAAGAGCTATGCCACCTCTCAATCCGATGAAGCAGTCAAGGCCAGCTTCTCTGGCCAATCTGTGAAGTTCGTCATAAAAAAAACGGATATGTCTCGCGCGTATTCCATATCTATATGGAATATATGGATGCGAGGCATGGACTTTAGTGGAAAATTTGCGAAAAAGAATTGAAGCCTTTGAGATGTGGACGTATCGGAGGATGCTCCGTATAAACTGGACGGATAAGGTATCTATTGTTGAGGTTCTTGCCTGAATGCAGAAGAGCACCGAATTGGTGAAAATAATCAAGCAGCGTAAGATCTCGTACCTAGGCCATATCCTGCGACATGATCGGTTACGGCTGCTGCAATTGATTATAATGGGAAAAATAGCAGGAAAAAGAGGGTGGGAAGAAGGCAGAAATCATGGCTAAGGAACATCAGGGAATGGGCTGGAATAAAAACAGACGAAGCACTATTCCGCTTAGCAATGAATAAGGAGAGAGTTTAGAAGAGTGACTGCCGATATTCAGGGATAGAGAGGTACATGAAGAAGAAGAATATTATAATCATTTTTAGTCCCAGTTTGCCTTGAGATGGTCCAGCTATGACTAAAATTCTAGAATAGTAATGCGATCTTATACTCTAGAATATTATGCCGCGAGCCACATCGTGTGACACATTTAAAATATATATTTATAAAGATAGATAGTGCCTATGTACTAGGTTCTTAAAAGCTGTCAAGGATTCTGTGCATCTTATGCTTATTCATTTTACTTTTAGTAACTTTTTGGCAGTAGTATGGGCTGTAGTAAAGTGAGGACGGATTGCTCGTGCATAAATAAGCTGTAGTCACACAAGACTACGTCCTTTAACAGATTGGATGTGATTTTAATTAACAACGATTGTTGGGAGCAAGTGCAACGAAATGAATGGTGCGCGTCGATGACCGTACACGCAGCCCGACTAATTACTTGCCCGGGACGCAATTAATGCATATTACCCCATCCACCTACATAAATGTCAATGCGTATATATTTAATTTGCAAATTGTTTTGAGTACAGTATAAAATAGCCAATATATAAATATGCCATTTATTTAGTTAGACAAGTTACACCACGTATAAAATACGTCGGTTCCAATCCATTATTCGAATATTGACGTGACCCATCTCGAAGCACAAGCGTAAGATTATTTAAAATGGATAACATGAATGTTAGTAATATTTGTGTCAAAAAAATATAGCTAGAATATTTTTTTAAAATCTAAGCTTATTATTATAATACTACAAATAAAATGATATCACTGTTATATGTATGTGTATTTATCTTAATATTTCGTTAAGTCCCTTATCTTTTCACATAGTAATATAATTTTCTCTTTCACTCATAGTTGACTGGTAGAGAATGCCACAAAGACATTAAATCCGCCTTTATAAAGCCTAGTTTAAGGGATTACAACAAGTGCAAAGTAAATATATATGATAAGTCACAGAGAAAAAACGTAAAAAGGATACAAGGCCACGTTACAACGCCGACAATCATGAATGCGCAAAAATTAACAAGTATATTCATGAGTAAAAACAAAAATCAAATTGAAATCAAATATGATGGCTCTCTTTAATTTCCAGTAAAAAGTTGCTGGTGCCTATAGTCTTTTTCTTATTCCACATTCGTGCTAGTTTAATTGAAATTGGCGCTATGATAGCATAACAAAAAATACAAACCAAATGAGACTCTCCTCCTTATTTGTAACTCGGTTAAAAATACAATCGAATTTTTAATGATTTCAGTTTTTTGATGTCAGTTAAAATGTTTTGAATTTTTTTTCACTCTTGAACCTTAGACATCGGTCTAGTGGATCAGTTTAACTGGCCTTAGTTATTTATAAATGGGGCGTATTATGAGTTGGCATGGCACGTGGCAGATAATTATACAGCCTCACATGTGTTTCTCAGCCGTGTCAAGTAAACTTCCATGTGATAAGTATCGAGGATTTGTCGCCATTGTAACCGATACAAAAGCAACGATGTTTCTATTCTTAATCGTAGTAAATCTCTGCTGTATCATATTGGAAACCGACGAAACTTTGTAATATTATATTAGGAAAAAGCGTTCGCGCATAAAAGCGTATAATAGGCAGTGAAGTCTTTTTATTAATGATCAAGTCTACTCGGCGAAATACATGTTCGCCGTGGATTCGAATCCAAGTCTACTAGTATGAAAACTACCAAATTATCGTCATTGAGCCGACGATTACAGTAAAATAAGCACTTAGTTCCAGCATTATCACACCTTAAAACCAATAGTGAACCTTCAAGGCTTTGCTATCCGCGGAACAGCAACCCACCGAGCCATGGGTCCGCCCTCTCGGGCATTCTCGGATCGGATGTGTGATACGTGTAATAAAGTAACCACCCAAGCCGAGGTTACCCTCACCGGGGGTACCCTAGAGTGGAGCTAGGAGTAGAGCTACTGTAATAGAGGTTTAGACCTGGCGGCAGCTTTTTTGACTAAACTGTACAGGTTCGTGAAAAAAAAATTAAGGATTTAAATTTAGTCCTCAGTCCTTAGAGCATCTTTCAACCAACATTCGTCCCACGTGAAAATTAAGTAATATAATTTAAAAGGCTAAATCACATGTGTAATATTCATAAGTCCTTTGTCATACATTCGCGAACAGTCCCCTCTTGTGCGGAAACAATGGCGGTTTGCAATGCATCAGAACGTACCGCGTGCAAACATTGCGTTCGTTATGCGTGACGAGCTATGACGTGACGAGGTAATAAAATTTAATGTTTATGTAATGGTATCTATCTTTTATTCATGAATAATTCGATTGAAATGCGCTTATGATATAGTTATCTTCGGCGATGACAGCGTCGAGGAACATATGACTCAGATATGGTTCACAATCGTTGGCATTAACATTGCGGTAGTACCAAGGTGATAACGATGCTAAAATTAACCCTGTGAACCCGATAGTACGTGCAATATAATCCCCGATGCATTGTCGTTGTTGTCAAAAAATCGAGATAGGTGATGGTATTAAGACTCAAGTCGTGAGTCCCTGTCGAGAGAGTTTGATCAAAGTCACTCACTCAAACAATTGAGTTTCATGACAGATGTTCAGTTAATCTTTAGAGTAACAATAATCATCAGCACATCAAACAGAAGAGTTGACTTTAATTGTTTCATCGGATTCAGAAGTGGCGTAGCTTTTACTACACTTAGCCTTCAAGAAAATATAACACCCCTCTCTTAAACGCTGGAAATACACTTGTGATGTTTGGAGACGATCACTTCACATGAGGTTCGTTTTCCTCTTTTCCGTTGTGACGTCATATTCAAACACGAACGACTTTTTTTGGAATCGAATAAAAACGTTATATCCTAACAAGGGAATTCTTTTAACAAACTTATTATGCACAATACGAAAAAGGTGTCTGTTGGTTCGCCGTAGGCGTCTCCGGCTCACGTATATTGCATTAGCCTCTACGAAATAAATTCAGAAAAATGTACACGAATTTACCTTTTGTTTATTTCTGTTGTTTAGAGTTAATAGCGAAATCCTTTTAGTATAATGCTAGCTTTATTTCTGTGCTCCGACGTCACGGAATTGAATTAAATCTGTACTAATAAATAAGGAGACGTTATTTTAGTCTGCTTAACTGTAAGAATTACAGAAAAGATGTTAATAATTTGAATTAGCAATAGCTTGTTATATCTAAAAGGACAGGCAACAGTCGCCGTGAAGAACCACGTTACGTGACGTCATTGATATATTTTTTTTAAAGAAAGCTAGCAATATTTTTTTTTCTTTAGAAATATTACTAACATTCTTGTTAACCATTCCAACTAAGCTAGGAGATGGTTCACGTCAATAGTCGAATGATGTATTCGACCTATGACCTTACGATTCGCAGACCGTACCCTAAACCATTAGGCTATCAATTTTTGTTTAAATTAATTTTTCCGCCGAGCTTGCCGAGTAACACTCAACTCACTACGTAATAAGTTTACAAGTAATGGCGGTAGCGGTGAACGATAAAAATGTCATTAGGGAGGTAAAGCTAGATTAACGCAGACGCGGCTTGCTCTATCGCAGACGCCCGAAGTGACACTGTCTCAAACTGGTTGATGTATATTCAATGCGATTTCAAATCAGCGAAGGAAACGTGCGTGAAGTTGGTTTAACGGTCGACAGCGCACACTGCATTTATGTTAATGTGTTAAATTATAGCGGTGGTACGGAAAAACACCCAGCATGTGATGCATAGAGATGCAATTAGGTTCTCACTTGACATTCGTTTATACTATAATTCATTGCAATTTGTTTTAAGTGCGTTGCATTTTCAACCGACTTAGTAATGCACAATTTAAGTAGTTACCAAACTTAATAAACTTAACTTTCGTAAATTGTCTCCGATAATGTAGTTATGCACCTGTTGGCTAATTTATCTGTTTTGTGTCTATTTGTTTTACATTTTCCTATGTAATTAAAAAAATAAAAGGAAGTTGATAATGCTAATTTGGGAAAGGCCCTTTCGTCACACCAACAGAGATTAAATTATTTCAGAATAGCCTGACTTGCGGATCGAAGACGCATGCTAGACCTTACATTCCTCTATAAAGTTGCAAATGGCATTTTTGACACCCCTGAGCTTCTCTCCGCCGTAGCTTTTACTGTACCGTCGCGGTTACCTAGACCTTCACGATACCAATTGTTGAGAAGCAGTTTATTCAAATCGAACCTAGGTAAGAATGCGCCCTTAAATAGAATTAGTACAGAATTCAACTCTTTTTCAAAAACGGACGATATCGACCTTTTTTTTCCTAGTATAAGTATGTATAAACATTCACTAAACTACAAATAGTTTTTTTTATTATTAGTTAATTTTTAATTTCAAATTTAGTTTTATTTTTACTTTTGTGTTCTTTTTATTTCTATCTTACATTGTCACTCGCCAATTAATTGCTTGCAATCTACGCCTATAACTGCGATGGCATTCACAACTTTTCACTGTTTTATGTATTGTTTGTTAAAAATGTTCATTGTGTTGGTGTAATAAATAAATAAATAAATAAATAATACATCTGTATATTTTTGTATGTTTGTGCCCTTGTAGCTCCGACATTTATGATTGATTTTGATTTATTTTATTCAAAAGGTTCACATTCAATTGGGTATTTTGATTAGAAGTTTCTAAGTTAATCTACTAGGCTTGGAACAGTTACTTCAGTAGTCCACTATTACACCATACTTTCTTTATAACTATTAACTTTATAACATACAATATTTTTTAGTAACCGTCCAAGCCGAGGTTACCCATTACCGGGGCGACCCTTGCGTCGAGTTACTAGCGATAAAAGTTTAGGCTAAGCGACCTAAGAGCTATGCCACCTCTCAATGCGTTGAAGCAGTCAAGGCCAGCTTCTCTGGCCAATCTGTGTAGTTTCTCAATAAAAAAAAACGATATTTTCTTCGTTCTAATATAATACAATTAAATTAACAAAACCAAAACTAAAATAAACAAAAGACTATTTTTTAAATTAATTATGGCAAAAAAACAATTGAATGTGATGGTGTAAATATCTATAATAAACTTCCTAACGACATAAAAAATATTAAGTCTATATATACTTTTAAGAAAATATTAAAAAAGCATGTCATAAATAATAATTAAAACGCTCACAGTATGACACATCTAGTATGGCCGCAGCGCACCTATTCTCTAAATCTTTGGTCATAAACACGAACACCGTCTTTTATAATATTTATTTACAAAATGTACTTAGTCTTAATCACCTTGCAATGTCCAACAACCCACAATTCAAAAGAAAATGTTGATATTGTTCCTGGACGTTTTAAACCTATTATTATTGTATAAACATATTACTAGAACTGTAACGCTTAGCCTAAAATTGTATATTTGTGTATTTTCCTTAAGTAAGTGAATTTTTTGTAATTCTTATTAAGGAAATAAAATTCTCTCAAACCGTAATATCGACAATGTATTCGGAAGTTATGTACGTTAAAAATGTCGTTAGTTTGGTCTCAAAGAAGGCCATTGGCTTACAACATGTTAGTTCAAATATACTTTCGTAAAGTGCTTTCATACGTGGGATTGAGTTGTCCACTTTTGACAACCACATTAATGAAATACGACCGTGGGATCTTATTATTTATGTCATATTATAAAATTGACGATATATGACGGCAGGGATGATTTTATGCTCGCGATGTTGTGACTGAGGCTAGTAAGATCTGTACGTATACAAAAAACGTAAACATACATCTTACGATTGCCGAACAGCACGTCTGATGAAAGAAAGGCGTGGTCGAAATTTATAAAGCGTGTGCAGGCAGTATCATTCATTACTGAAGTCTTCATGATGGATTACGTATTAGAGAAACGATACGATCGTTCGGAGTAATTATCATGACCATCGAGGTTTAGTCACGAGTAATATATTCAGATCAGCTGAGTAACCTCACGGATGTATTCTAGAGAAAACCAGTTCTAAAAAGCCGCGGGGTTAAAGTTCCATATATATATATATATATATATATATATATATATATATATATATATATATATATATATATATACATAAAGCAAGTATACAGTGTTTGGATCTTCTTTTAAGTATAAAATATACTTGTGCCAGCACTTCCTTAATCGTATCATATATATATATTTTTTTGTTTTATAGTTAATTAGTATAAAGTAATTATATGTATGTTTATATGTGTGTGAGTGTGTGTGTGTCAGTATGTGTGAATGTGTGTATTTATGTGAGATTACAATAAAAATGTACAAAAAGATATTATTGAAACTAGTATCGTAATATTGCCTCCGTATCCTCATAGTCCAAACTTTCCAGTCACTTTAGTAAAGATGCTTTACACTCGTGCCAGTTTTACAAGTGCCGGCACCAGTGGATCAAACTCGGGTTGCTAGCGTACTATGCAACTTGAGCCAACCGCCCGACCACTGGGCTACCACGGCTCTAGCCGCGGGGTTAATTAGTTCTAATTAATAGTTGTATTTATAAAAACGTATCCCCCCAGGCTTTTAAAGTCAATTTAAAATCCATTACTCTCTAAGTGCGTAGTACATAAATAATATGTTTTTCTCGCCGTTACCGCGAACGGTACGGCCGGCTAATGGAGTATTTCGCGTCGGTGCGAGTGTTAAAAGTTAATTAACATAGCTTCGATTTCCTGGCCAATATAAAAACCTTTGAATTAGCAAAAAACATTGAAGCAATTTATCAGATCGCCGAGATAAATTCTCAAGGAGATCCCAATCGCGGTAACGTCAATTTGTATTTGTTTAGGACGGTCGGCGAAGGGCAATCATGCGGGGCATAAGTATAACGAACCCGTCTGAGAATTTCTCACTATACTTATAGTTATATTGGGTTTTATGTTCTTCACAACTGGCTTGTGTTGAGAATTTCATTTTGTTTATTAACCGACTTCAAAAAAGGCTAGAAGTGCAAAAACACAAAAAAATACCTCCTTTTTTTGTGTTTTTGCACTTCTAACGCCATTAAATACGATTTAGATTTTTTATTTTTGAATTTCTCCTTATATGTCTAGCTTCGATTTAAAGAAATTTATTTTCCAATAATGAATAAACAATATTCACTTAAATATTTGAGAAAACAAAAACTAACATATCACTGCTTAAAGTTACTTTGTTAAGCTTAGATTGTGGTACCTATTAATATCTCATGTGTGTACTTATACGATTTTAAGAAGTTTATAAATGGCGACGATTGCAGTGCAATCTTTCTCATTTTTTGAAGTCGGGTAAAATTGTCACAATCGTCTTATAGTAATTAAGAGGTCGCCTCAGAGGGCCTCAAACTTATTAACATTTCAACCGCATCGATCGAATGTATTCTCGATCAATATATTTATATAGTCACTATATCACTCATTCATTAAGAGAATACTATTTATTTTAATTTGCCGCGTTCATCATCAAGCGGTTAATCCAAATTGTATTTATAAAAACGAATCCCCAGGCTTTTAAAGTCAATTTAAAATCCATTACTCTCTAAGTGCGTAGTACATAAATAATATAAAGTTTCGCCGTTACCGCGAACGGTACGGCCGGCTAATGGAGTATTTCGCGTCGGTGCTCGTGTTAAAAGTTAATTAACATAGCTTCGATTTCCGGCCAATATAAAACCTTTGAATTAGCAAAAACATTGAAGCAATTTATCAGATCGCTGAGATAAACTCAAGGAGATCCCAATCGCGGTAACGTCAATTTGTATTTGTTTAGGACGGTCGGCGAAGGGCAATCATGCGGGCATAAGTATAACGAACCCGTCTGAGAATTTCTCACTATACTTATAGTTATATTGGGTTTTATGTTCTTCACAACTGGCTTGTGTTGAGAATTTCATTTTGTTTATTAACCGATTCTCAAGAGGCAAAAACACAAAAAAATACCTCCTTTTTTTGTGTTTTTGCACTTCTAACGCCATTAAATACGATTTAGATTTTTTATTTTTGAATTTCTCCTTATATGTCTAGCTTCGATTTAAAGAAATTTATTTTCCAATAATGAATAAACAATATTCACTTAAATATTTGAGAAAACAAAAACTAACATATCACTGCTTAAAGTTACTTTGTTAAGCTTAGATTGTGGTACCTATTAATATCTCATGTGTGTACTTATACGATTTTAAGAAGTTTATAAATGGCGACGATTGCAGTGCAATCTTTCTCATTTTTTGAAGTCGGGTAAAATTGTCACAATCGTCTTATAGTAATTAAGAGGTCGCCTCAGAGGGCCTCAAACTTATTAACGTTTCAACCGCATCGATCGAATGTATTCTCGATCAATATATTTAAATAGTCACTATATCACTCATTCATTAAGAGAATACTATTTATTTTAATTTGCCGCGTTCATCATCAAGCGGTTAATCCAAATTGTATTTGCTAAATAAACGAATAACTTAATAAGAACTTGTCTCACGCCTTTAATAAACAAGGTAATAAACAAATGTGAAGCAAGCCTTATCATAATATTATCGAAGTGTATTCATTCGGAGTTGTCATTATGTACGCTATATATGGACGTATAAAGACGAAAGCCGATCCGCAGACGGCTTCAATGTCGGCGTCGAGGCGTGAATTATCACTCCTCATTATCAGCGAACGATTTATTTTTCCAGCGCGGCACATCCTTTGAATTAAATTAAAACAACCCTACTCAAGCCGAGCAACATATTTCATACTGTTCGCCGGCTTAATCAGATATTCTTATCTCCTGGGAGTCGCGGAACTCTAGCCGATGTGCCCTTTAACGATGCTTCAAATTTTATGCAAATTAAGTGGCTTTTTGGTCTGTTTTATTCATTTAGGCCACGTGAACTTTTATAATTAGGCCCCATATCGCATCTACCATTGGCGTAGGCACTTGATTGCATATTATCATTGGCTTATACCAATAATATACTTGCTTCAGATTCAAAACATCATCAGCAATATTTGGCAACAAGATTATCTCCTTTAAGATCGCAATAATTAGTGAAGTGTGATTATATTATATTGTTTTTATTTCTTTAGGAACTTCGAGATTAAGGTAATGATGGCTTTTTTTATCAAGTCTGAATGAAAAGAGTCGAGTGTCATTTGTTTTTGAAGTATAACTTCTTTCGGCGCATTAAGGAAAAAATTATGAAAGCTCACCGACATATAAATCGTCGTATACTCGTTTGGTACGACAATTTATTTTCGACATTTTATTTTCCTAACGTAAAGTACTAGCATTCGCGATTTCTGGAGTATTTTCGAACGAGACGCGCTAGCAATCTCAGGCAACAATGCCCGAGAGAATCTTATCACGGCTCGATTACAATTTTCAATCAGATTACCAGAAATTCTACAGACGCTACTAATATTATTGCTACTTCAAGATGTGTTGGCGGTGAAAAAATAAAATCTCTCACGACATTTTAACCCTATTAGATAGACTAGATTTATAGACTAGATTAGATAGGCTGGTCGTGGTTCGGCCGTCTCGAGCGCCCTCGGATCGGAATGCTTATGCGTAACATAGTAACCGTCCAAGCCGAGGTCACCCCTCACCGGGGGGACCCGTGTGTCGAGTTACTAGCAATAGAGGTTCAGGCTAAACGACCTAAGAGCTATGCCAACTCTCAATCCGGTGAAGCAGTCAAGGCCAGCTTCTCTGGCTAATCTGTATAGGTCGTCATAAAAAAAAACCTCGATAGAAGATAGTAGGGCAAAATGTGTTCACGCGAGTTCGCGTATCAAATATTCATGGTATGTGACAGAGTGACGAGGAGTTAATTGGCGTTGATTAGCAAGTGCGTGACAGGAAAAGCTGACCAATTACGTACAGATCGAGCAGCGCAACTAACGTTTCTTGGTATCGATAATAAGTGTTAATTCTTAAACATCCTATTTCACAAAGGATTTTGTATTCTTTTTTCTTTAACAGTAACATTTTTATTTACAAAAAATCATCAATAAATCGTACCTTTTTTCAAATTTTTTTTTAATGACGAACTACACATATTGGCCATAGAAGCTAGGTGGCATAGCTCTTAGGTCGCTTGGCCTGAACCTCATAAATCGTACTTTAAAATTACATTTTGCTAGCTCGTTTATTTACCTTGTTATTTAGGCAAATGTGTAGATAAATTAATATTAATTATAGGTTAACAAATGGAATGGTGTAATGGGTAATAATGGCCTATTAAAGTTCGGGTCTGCTTGCAAAATTCGTGTAGGATCGTTGTTTGTACGAAAATTAATTAGTTCGCAGGGACTAAAATTTATAACTGTATAATAAAAAAATCCATGTAAATTTTAGATTAAATAAAACAATAAAACCACCCTGGAAATTATTTGATATTATTTACACAAAAAGCCTTTCATTCTAATTTCCTTACCATATTGTAATTAACAAAATTAATTATTAATCTGTGATTTTATATTTTTTTTATTATTCGTGAAAATTAATTTCAATATATATAAATTATTACATAATATAATATAACGTATCGTAATATAATAAAATAATTGTAATAGTGTATGAACAGAAGAAACTCTTCTACTCTCTTCAGAACTGTCGACGGAATATCAACTCTGTACACAAATATAGAAATTAGTATATAACTCGAACACTTAATTTCTCGATTATATACCCTTTTGAAATACTACTTAGGTAGGGTAGACGAGTAACTATAGGTAAAAAGAAGTGTCCCCCCGGGACGTGCTCTCCTTGAGCACAGTGCAGAGGGGCTCCGGTGCGTTCCACGTGAGATCCCGGAGCCCCTCATCATACACCGAGGAAAGGGCCACCGGGGAGATTTTAGTGGGTAAGATCCCCACATAACCGGGGTATCTTTGTGAAGATTTCCTCCCCGTCAACAAAAAAAAAAAGGTAAAAAGAAGTGACACCGCATTACACACTAGTTGATATTGAAACCAATGCTGGGTCGTAGCACAAATGCGTTTTACCACAGCTTGTCTTGGAACAGATTTAAATAAAGAAACTGGAAGTGGCCTCATAACGTATTCGCGAGTCTAGATGTGTGCATTCGTAGAAATGTATGCACTGTATTATTCAAAGCTTCGCCTAATGACAAGTGCATGACAGACGGACGAGATATTAATGCCGAGGCCATCAGCGATGCACGCGACGCACTGTACGTGCATCCGTGCAGTTCTGTGTACTAATATAGACAACTATGTAACAACACTAGACACAGATATGGACGCCTACTTCGCGACTGAAATATAGACCCTGTAAATCCACTCATTCATCAGCCCGTTTTAATCTCTTCCCCGTACGTTTGTTTTGCACCGAGGATGACCACCGAAGACCAGGTGCGCGGTTGAAGATTTCCCCTTCGAAAAATAAAAAGCACCATTGCCTACTAGATAAATGATCAGCCACTTTCGGCTATCCTTACAATGTTTGCCACTTTACCTTACTGACTTTAAGAGCTATGTCGGCTAACTTCGTTCTCTGTCGAATTCCTTGGAATCAGATTCTATCTCGTAGAGAAATTCCGGGCACTTTCGCTCGTTGTGCGACTTTAAGTTTATGGATCTGCCTAACGGTCTGATACAAAGTCTCGTAGGCATGGCTAAAAGGATGCATTAGTTGAAGACTTTTGCCTTCAGGCATAGATCCCCTCAATCAGTCTCATGCAAAGTTATCGCCAGCAAATCATAACTATAAAGTAATTGTTTGTTCTTTTTCAGGTACGTCTTCCATGAAGTCTTCATTTGTTTTCATCGTCTCTCGCATGGTTGGTACAAACAATTATTAATTTCTGTAATTTTACTAATGCGTCGAAGTCTATTTCGTTTAAATCGTTGTACTTAGTACGTTATAATATTAGTAAATTTTATCGATGGTTTTATTAAAGAAATCATATAAAAGACGGTACAAAATTTACCACAGTCATCTAGTCTGAGACGTCAAGACTTTTCAATATAAAAAGTGTTAAGTATAATCCAGTTAATTTTCCTTAACACTATTTCCCCAATTTATTAAATTATGTGACATTAAAGAAATGCTCTTCTCTTTATACATGTTCTATATTAAATTTTACGTTGACACTTAACTGTTGGCAGGACTTCGTTTACTAAGTTGTCAGTATAAGTAGGCTAATGACCGTATTGTTCTATTTCCCATCTTGAGGATATGTTTTTGATTATCCGCCCTTACGTAGAAAGCGCTATGGTTTGATATTGAATTGACTAAAACTTCAAGATTTTCTTATTTTAAATTTTTTAATGTTATAGACGGGACAGTCAGGGCCATATCACTAACGTCCATGAAGAAACAAAATCTTTTAAAAAATATCAAGTACTTTTCATGATATCTCTCAATTGCATAACTGTTATAAAATATTTGTTATGTTGGTAAAGGGAATTTCTAGTATGTCTGTTGAGAATATTTTGAATTTAGAATTAAGAAGTAAATAGTTGGATCTCCGTAAATACGAATTGGCTCTGATATTCAACGCTCGCTTTGAGCCGGAATGTAGGTAAATGTATTTCCCTGTAGAGCAAGTCTACGCAAACGGACTGTCTTTATATTTTATAACGTTGAAAGCTTGTTTATGACTCGCTTTTGTACCGAACCGTGTTCTCTCAGAGATACTAAAATGTGGAATTGTGGAAAACCTTACTTTTATTTGTACTTCGTTTATTGTGAACGGGTATATTTTTATGTAGATTTGTCCATCTTTTTGGTTCAATATGTAAGTGGAAAAAGTCAGCTATTGTAATTTACTTCTGATCGATTTCAATCGCGACAATTTTCTTTGATAATTAACCACACAGTGTATATCAACTATTTTTTATTAATTTCTTTTATCGATTTAGATTGAAAACATAACTTGATTTAAAATCCGCTTTGTCTCATTTCGGCATCGGATAAATCAATTGTAAAATAACAATTGATTTATCAAAAATAATATAATAGAATGACATTTCAAATCTGTTCAATTTCAATTCAAATGGAACAGATTTTAATAGAAAATGATTATACTGACTAAAGGTGTATACTGTTTTTACGGTAAAAGGTAACAAAAAAAGTCTGGTCATTTATAAGTATAAAATACCTCGGTATTTTAGCTAATTTGACGAACGTTTTATCTATCATTCAGCGTCTTTAAAACATAAATAAAGGTTGAAAAAGCTAAGTTGGTAGAAGCGAAAATTTAATAAGACATTCCACTTATCTGTTCGAGACAGAAGCGGGCCGGGGAGTTGGGAGTAATATTAATTATTCGAACCAAGTGCAAGCTGGAGTCGCGCGTTTCGAACAGTTTCGCGAAATATTTGCCCGTAGCAGAAATCCTCAACCTCGCTCGTGAGGATAACGAGATCGAAGATAACGCTCAGATGTGTCCAATAATATTCTTATTTGTACCGAACTAATATAGCGTTATGAGTTCAGAAAAGTTTTTCCATTTGCCCAAATGGATATACGATTCTGATATTATATTTTACTTTATAAGTCGACTTGCGAGCACGTTTCGTGCGTTATTGCCATGTATTAGTTTTTGTTTATTACGTATTTTAATATAGAAACAAGATTTAAAAAACAGGAACACTTTTAAATATTAACTTTTTATTAATCTGTGATATTTTGTGATCAGTTATGATAGGATCATTAGATTCGGGTAAGGGGATTTATCGGAAGTAAGTGTTTTTGTACGTAAGTGAAAAATGGAAACTTATCGTTGACTCACATTTGTCATTTTGAAATCCTTTGCCAGAATTATAAATGAAATTGTTTTCAAGCATTTAATTAATTACCACTGCGAGATATATTTTGAGATTATATTTTTCTATAACAAAATTCTTTGTTCTTGATTTGTTAAAAATTTAATAAGTACTTTATGTAACTTATTTATTACTTAATGACTTTTATCACTAGTAAATTGTCGCAATCAAAAAATGATACTGTAACAGCTCTTAGTTCTGGGCATATTACATGTAACAGTATCACATTTCTTATGAAAAAAACATCTTCACCAAACTGCATGGAGTGCGGAGTTATAGAGGACGTGCATCACGTACGGGGGAATGTGTCAATAACGAAATGTTGACAGTTGAATTATTAGCTATATTTAAGATTAGCCTCAGAGATGCTGGATTCTGTAACAGTATCCTAGCTTCTGCAACTATCGAAGAACCTAGCTTAGCTTTATTACGTAGAAAGTAAGGCATTTGTTTTTGTAGTATTTTTTTGTCCTATGAGGATAATATTTTCCAATAGAAAAAAATCGTCTTAGATAAATTAAAAAAAATTACGCAATACGACATCAAATGTAATATAGATAGATGTAATTTTTTTCCAAACGGCAGCTTTTATGGCTTAATAAGATTCATTTAAATATTAACCTTTCCAGTTAAGATAAGAGTCCATTTTTAATGCGTAGGTTCAGTATAACTTAAAGTTTTTAAATAAGCATCAACCCACAGACTATTTACTGTTTTAAGATATTTTTTTATGAAGCTTTAAACTGTCTCATAATAGAGGTAGGGTCGTAATTGGAACTGTTCCTGATAAGTTTAATAGAATCATCTATTTTTTTGTGCATGCTACTTAGCTTACGCAACTCGGTTAAGTAAGAGTTCAGTTAATGACACATAACATGGACTAACGCACACCGTATTTTAAGCTTTCATTTATCGAGTCGTAAAACAGTTCATGATGTTTTCGTAACATAGGAAGTAATACCTTAAATTAATAAACTTTTAAGTTAGCTATTTATTATAAATTTAAATTTGTGCCTTATGAAAGCGTAGTAGTTGAGCACTCCGATGGTGTGATAAAATTTTGGTAACAATAAAGGGGTCGGTAGTAACTGTGATAGCGGTTGAGTTTTAAACAAAGCAGAACGTGATAAAACCTATATAATATAGCATGTAGTTTTGACGTGACAACGTCTTATAAATTGATGAATACTGGATGTCATTCGCGCAAAATGTCCCGTTACGCTCGAGCCGAGAGTTCCCGATAATTGCCGATAGTGTACGATGCGCCAAATGCCGCATCGTTTATAGTGTGTTAGCGAGAGCGCGGTATGAGAAAGATAGAGAACGCAAATTTGTGCTCAGTGAAGTAGAAAAAATACTTCAATTTTGTTAGAATAACGCATGTACCTAGAATTCGTTGTCACGAATTTAACGTCCGAGCGCTTTGCGCCCAGACAGCTGGGATTTTTTTTCTACTTTTTAAGCACCTGTTTTACTACGATCCCACGTGATGTTAAATGCAAATTCAGTCTTTACCGCACTTGCATAGTAAATGCCTATTCATTTCTTCTTGAAAACGCCCACATTGTAATCGGAGGGAAAGACAGACGTGGGCAAGCTATTCCAGTCCTTTGCTGTACGAAGAATGAAAGACGAAGCAAAGCGCTTCGTTGCTAACGTGATGTTAATCTGTCGCTAAGGCGGATGGTATCGCTGTCTACCCTCATTGCGATAAAGGACGAGTCCTTGTATATGTATGTATCGCTTAAAGCATTTTTTTATCTGTTCAGTTTTATCTCTCGTGAACATTTGTCCTGAGAATAATTCTTAAATATGCGTTGTATGCTCTAAGCTCCCTTGGCATAGATCGCAATGATGAATGCACCGTTCAGTTGTAGCGGAACGTCCGCGGCATACAAATCGCCACTTACATAAGAGCGCCATTGTTACGACGTATTCAATGACCGCGTGCCTCAGCGGTCGGCATACCTATCAAGTCTTGGGTTGGAATACCTGCCAAATGATATATAAGATTGAAATAATAAAAAAACTCTCACGTTCTTTTAAACCCAGCGGGGTAGACAGGGGCAGCTGTCGCTATCTGCTTCAGTCTGTTAATCGAGCTTATTAGATCCCATAAGTAGGACCTCTCTCGGGGTGAGTTCATCACCGTAAACTAGGCACATTTTTTATGTGCAAGCCGATAGGGATTCGAAATTGCGAACATCGTGTTGTAAATCGGTTCGATTTAGCCATTTTATTATTATTATATAAATAGAATTTAGTATATACACTAAACATAAATTTTGACGTACATACTTTTATAAATGGATTTTTATCAACCGTCCAAGGCGACGTTACCCCTCCCCGGGGGGACGTTTGTGTCGAGTTACTAGCAATAGAGGTTCAGACTAAGCGACCTAAGAACTGTGCCAGTGAGCTCTCAATCCGGTGAAGCAGTCAAGGCCAGCCTCTCTGGCCAATCTGTGTAGTTCGTCATAAAAAAAGGAGATATAAATTTTAGATAATATGAAATATTAAAATATTTAGTATAGAATTAGCCATGTGAATGAGTGAGGGTTTGGTTTTATATATAAATGTATGTATGTTTAATAAATGTGTGAATGAGTGTTTGTATATTATGTATTTCCGATGGTCTCTAAAATACAATTTTTTAAATATCACAATGGCTAGGCTGTATTTTTTCTAGTCTTTATTCAGGGTACGATATACAAAAGAGTTCTGTGCATTGATCGTGCTGACGTATAGGATACTGAAAAGTGTTTAAGTCGTTTTTATAAAGGTAGGTAATAAAAGTTTACTCCTATATGTAAAGACGCATTAAAGAAATGATAAGTTAGATGTCCTTGTAATCAAATATGTAATATGGTGAATAAGAAGCGAGAAATGTGCGTGAGAGATATGCATAATAGATATCGTAATCTCTGCCTACCCTTCTGATCGTGAGTGTATATTTCATGCCAATTTACGCGGTTTAAGCGAAATCTTATCTACATTCTAACCACGTACAGATAAGGAAGCTTTATAAGGATATATGAATCATTCGGTTATTTTGGAAGGTTGCAAGACTTAGCGATAATTGTCTGTTGTGTTTATGTGTTTCATACAAATCTATTAATTATTTTTAGAAGCGTCAATAGCCTAATGGTTTAGGGTACGGCCTGCGAATCGTCAAGTCGTGGGTTCGAATCCACCATTCGATTATTGCCGTGAACCATGTCCTAGCACAAGCTTAAGCTTAGTTGGAATGGTTAACAAGATTGTTAGTAATATTTGTGAAAAAAAAAGAAATATTGCTAGCTTTCTTTTTTAAAAAAAATATTCCTAGTCATTAAGTACTGGCGATTGAACGGTGATCGTAAATACTTATACCTATTTGATTACTACTAACTGTATTAGGTGTATTACTGGCTACTAGTATTTCTGTATAATTGGCAATAATGATAAATAACAAATAATCAATGGCATATGACACTTGTATGAGATTTGTTTGTGAGTATGTAAATGTAAATGTACTTGAAACTATTGCACTGTTTGTAACTTTCTTTGATTAAAAAGATTTTTTTTTTCAGTTTAGATATTTGTTAAACGATGTCATGTCTTCAAAATTAGGTGGTTAGTTAGTTACAGTAGTTATATAAGTCCCACTGCTGGGCACAGGCCTTCTCTGTAAAGAGAGTATAAGTGAATAGTTCGTCACGCAGCCCTAGTGCGGGTATTTTTTTCATCGTTCCCCAACGTTTGGTAGATTAAAGAGAAAATGTTCTAAGACATGTAGGTGCCCTCACGATGTTTTGCTTCACCGTCGAGCGCGTTGTAAATCAGCACATAAAATTGCAACAGCAAACTTATTGGTGCTGGCACCGGGGATCGAACTAGGATTGCTAGCGTACTATGCAACCTGAGGCAACCGCCCGGACACGGAGCTACCACGGCTCCCACAAAATTACGTTATGACGATATACCAAAACTGACTTCAAATCAAATCTAAATTAATAATTAAAGTAAATGTAAACATCTACTGCCAACAATATTGAATGGGGATTTAATTAAAAGCAATACCCTTTCAAACAAAATAGACGAGTAGACCACCCCCTTTTGTGAAGTCGGTTAAAACAGTCTCTAGCATTTTTTTTCCTGCATTTATTACGATAGTTTTCCCGATATTATCCCCATTGATGGAATTGATGAACCGTATGTTGAGTGTATTGCTCATAAAAGCGGCTATAGTCCAGCGATTACACGCTCTATTGGCCACTAATGGGATAGCGGTTTTCAGCGTTTTCTATCGTTTGTCATTCGATAACCGTTGCTAAAACAAGCCAGCGGACCGCCGGTTAAGCGAGATGTGAGAGTATTTACACGCCAGTTTAGAGCCACTTGCCCGCCCCGACGTATTTATAACTAAAACGACGCCCACTACCATCGTACTTAGTTCTCGAACTAAATTCACTTTGATGACGATATACGCGAATAATAATAAAAACGTGATAGTAATATTCTTTTAGAATTGTTGGAATTGCCATTGGTGATAAAAAAATGACGCTCCACTTACCTCGTATATCCGTCACTATTTTTCACCAAACTAATTAAGACACCAATACATCAAGGCATTAGCTTTCAAGTAAAAAGAAACATGAAAATCGGTTCACTCAGTTGGAACTTATGACGTAACAAACATATAAAAAACAGATAGACGAATTGAGAACCTCCTCTTTTTTGAAGTCGGTGGAAAATTCGGAAATTATTTGATATAAGCCTGATGTGATTGGAACCCGAACTATCAGATCATAAGTTGAACATTCTGTCACCCTCATTTTAAAAGTTCACTCCATGCGCTCGACTTTTATTGTTCACTAGATTAAAGCTCGACTAGCCTACAATTTGTAAAAGCTTTAAGCTAAAAAATGACAATCAGACATAAAATAATGTAATTTACGTCTTTGACGACCGTGTTAAGTGTGTCTAATGAAAAGTTAAGAAGATAAAGAAAAGTAAAAAGGTTATAAGAATCTTAAAAAAAGGTTATAAGATCTTGTGGGTGAATGAATTAAGAAATGTAAGGGTAAGGTGCCTGCGGATGCTCGGGCATGTATAGAAGGTGAATGAGAAAAGAAACAAAGACGCAAAGTTAGTGGTAAAATCGTGATAACGTGATGAAGAACCGTAACTGATGAGCAAGTATTTGAATACGTATGGAAATCGAATTAGCGAGAGAGGTGTCTTTAAACAGTGCAAAATAGAAATTTTCTCTCACCTTTTTGGGTTGCGGTTGTTTATTTTCATCTTTTTGATGATAAATTTTAGACAATAATTTCCGGCCAATTAATCAAAACAAATTAATTTTAAGATTTGATCATAAAGAGAAGAAATTGAATTTATAATGTGATATAAAACCATTGACATGTTAAAAGGAAAATATTAAAAAATTATGTTTTATAAGTTTCCTATGGCCAGATACGTCTAGTTAACATCTTATCGATTGCTAAAAGACCGTTAGCCAGTTGAATAATTTTACCGTGGCCTTATAAACGATTGAACCTTTCACCTTAGAGGCGCCATGTTAATCAGTCTGCGCCCAACCCACTAATAGATATATTAAACGAACGTACGACTTCAGAAAAACTTAGAATTTATGATGGTTTATATTCTATATCAGCATTGATGCAAAGGACACTAAACGAAACATTGATAATAGAATTCATTATCATTGATTGGATAGATCTATACTTTTCAGTTTTCAATGTATTTATTTTTACATCAATAACTTAAACAATTTTTTAATTTTAACGTAATTTATCAACAATCCTCATCTCTACTATTAAGTCTGACAGACTTGATAGAAAAGTCGAATGGTGGATTTTAACCTTTTTTTTGTTAAATAGGAGGAAATCTTCAAAAAGATACCCCGCCTTCCGGGGGGAAGGCGGCGGTTATATGGGGTGCCCTCACAGTGCAAGGCGACACGGGCCAGCCGATGTCGCCTTCTTCCCGGGTTCACCCTGGCGGACGACAAAGGCCCCCACACTTGTCGCCCAGTGAACCCGATGCCCCTTTTAGTCGCCTTCTACGACAGGCAGGGGATGATACCGTAGTCTTATTCTTGAGAGCCCAGAACTACAGGGCTGCGGGCCGGTCTGCCACTGGTTTGAACCTACCAAACCGTTACACTATTGATTTCATTAAAGGAACTTTGTTTTCTAGGTTGTTCTATTATATGTCGTTTAAAGTCAATTCAAACTCAGAAACAGAAAATAGAGGATTCTCATTTCAAATATTGACAAATATGGCATTGTGATAGCCATAAATGTGATCGTCGTTTCGATGCTTAAAAATATATATGTAGTTGCTTTTATCACTGGCACTGTTGAAAGCTGTCAACACGAAAAAATATATTTTCTCTATTTAATAATCTGTTACAAACATTTCAGCGCTGCACTCAAGAGCGACCCTAGCAACGATTAAACACGCTTCCAACTAAAGTACGCCATTCAACACTCGGCAATGTAAGCACGTAAAATCACCTCGGTGCGATGTTCATAACATAGAGAACCCGCGGGGAAATCATAGTCTTTTTATAGTAGATATTTATTCACAGTAACGCGATCACATGCATGCGTAAAGTTTCGATTGATATCTTGTAATTAAGCATTCGTTTCATGACGCGCTACGCCGCATCGACCGCTAGGTTCGGGGAATAGTATCGCGGGAACCCCACAATCTGTGCACCCTTTAGAAAATATATTAATATGACTTACAATACTTGTAGATGTATGGGATTAAATCCGCCTTTAAGTTTCCCGCAGTTGCTCGCTTGTTATATTTTAGAATTTATTTTCTTCATGTTATTACGTTTGCTACATTATAAAAAAAAATTAAAGAGATTTTTATTTACACATAATATGAATAACAATTTTTTACACATTTGCATTTATTTAAGCGTCAATAGTTTAGGGTACAGTCTGCGGAACGTAGGATCGTGGGTACGAATCCACCATTGACATGAACAATGTCCTAGCACAAACTTAAGCTAAGTTGGAATGCTTAACACGAATGATAGTAATCTCTAAAAATTGCTAGCATTCTTTTTAAAAACAGAAAAAATTATCTCTCTAATAGACTAACCAAAAATATTGGCTGTATTCGAGAGATACTGTATCTTGCCACGACTTAAATATATTGACGATAATTTTAATTGTACTGCGCGTGTATTGTGTGTATGGGTGTGTAGAAGTGATAGCGTGTTTATTTTGTTTTGATTTATGAGAAAAAGATTGCAAAACCACTAAAACATGGATTAGTTATTTTGGAGTATGAGGAATCTTTTCTGTCTCTGATATAAAATGGTTGACAAGCCTTCATTGTACATTACAATGGTTACATTACATTCATTACGCCAAATTAGTTTACGCCAAATATTACATTTATAAATTAAATAATAGGTTGGGGAAAAAGTCTTCTCACATTATAGTATGTATGAACTTGTAATAAATCTCTTTGGCTATACTATTTGTATCTGGCTGGTTTTATATTGGTATTTTAACTCCAAATTCAAATAAGGAAAATGTGTGATTTTTCATTTGTTTTTCGTACTGTCAAGATGAGTGAATCTAATGAAGAAATTCGATACATTTTGAAATTTCACAACAAAAAAGGTAGAAATGCAACGAAAGCTGCAAAAATTTGCGATGTATATGGACCTAGTGCGGTGTTTGTGAGAGTAGCACAAATTTGGTTTAAGCGTTTTCAATCAGGAAATTTTGATGTTTAAGATGAACATCGCTCCGGTCGCCCTATTAAGAATGTAATGGATGTCCTACAAGATAGCAATAAGTTATCAAACAAAATGGTACCTTCATACTTTACTTAAATATAAATAAACTATATTAAAATATCTTTTGAATTTTCGTAAAAAAAATTAAGAAACTTTTTCCCCAACATATTATATAAGTTTCTTAATTAAACCTAATTAAACGTTAATATCTATGTTGCCCAATTATAGTAGAAGAAAAATTAGTAAAATTACATAAAATTACAAGCATTAAAAGAGTTCAGAACAAAAGGATTCGTAAACTGTTTTACGTTTGGTCATGCACAATTCTATTGGCATTAATTAGTCATTTGCAGTACCGACCCAGTTACAAAGGACGGTGACGAAACGATGCGCACACAGAAGCAGGGGAAGTGAAAATGTTTCGTAATTTAAATAAATTACTTTAACAAAACATTACTTTTATTTAAAAATAATTTGAAAAGCTTCTTAACCGAGTCTCAACGTAACCACGCCAACATCAATTACGACAAATCATTTATATAACACTATATTTATGTTATTTATTATGTAATTTGTTTATATATATATATGTAAAGAAAGTATAACTGTATATTTATATATATATATATCTATAGCTGCTTTTTTTAATATATACATTTATATATAATATTTATGAAAGTTTATGTAATGTACACTATAATAATACACAACCGAATGGTGTCCGCCTTAGTCTAAACAGGTTTTTTGGCTGAAAACCAGCGCTGTGCTACATGTGTGAGCACAGCACATGCTGAGCCAACCCCTTTTCGGCACAATTTCTATTTTGTTCTTTTTTTATGTTGTTTCTGTTTACTTTTGTTTATGTTGTTTTTTGTCTTGTTTTACCTGTTGTTTCTGTGTTCTTGTGCCGAATAAATGTTTTTTTCTGTATTTTTCTATTCTATTAAATAATTTCTGTTTATTTACGAATCAATTTGGGGACTGATTTTTATATTATTTTATCAATCATTAAAGTTAC
The DNA here is from genome assembly GCA_029286785.1 of Meandrusa payeni. Taxonomy (NCBI): domain Eukaryota; kingdom Metazoa; phylum Arthropoda; class Insecta; order Lepidoptera; family Papilionidae; genus Meandrusa; species Meandrusa payeni. Next base: position 12,566,466 of record JAGSMX010000024.1, on the reverse strand, counting down.
AATCTCCCTTTATCGTTTTAAAATAATCGAACAGTTACGTAAGAGACAAAATAATGTTAAAAAAATTAGATGGTATATAAAGTCCCACTGTTGGGCACAGGCCTTCTGTAATGTGATTTAAAGAGCATAGACCGTCATGTGGCGCTAGTGCGCCTTGGCACAGTTCATAGGTCTTAGAAATTTTTCTAAGATATATAGGTTTCCTTCATTGTCAAGCGCGTGGTAAACTAGCACTTAAAATTGCAATGGAGGCCGCGCGTGGGTAAGAGAACTCACGGCGTCCTTCCTTTCCACCAGATGGACCGATGGCTTTTGTTAGCTAGCAACACATGGCACCCAGCGATTGTTATACATAATAACTACATCCAAAAATATCTTATTGATTCACCTGAACCTTATTCTATCTTTAATTCATAACTAATAATTTAGTTGATCGTCAAATTAACTTGGGATTGTAAACAATAATTTAACTTTATTAGTTCGTAATTTGACTTCTTATTAATTTTGTATAAAGATTGTGAGGACGCGCAGTTGTATTCGTATTAAAATAACTCTTTGTACAACTTTACGCTGAATAAAGCGATTTTATTAGTTATTGGACTATTGTATTTCACAAGACCTACAAGTTATTACACTTTATAAGGATAGCCGGAAGTGGCAGGATGCGGAAAGCAAAGGATCGTGTACGGTGGTAAGCATTTAGGATGGCCTATTGCCAGCAGTGGATTAATGTGTTGACGATGATGATGCATTTTTCTATTGTTTTATTCCATTTAAACATTTAAGTTGCAGTCGTAATTATTGTGAATTTGTGAAAAGTAATATAGTCGCATTGTGGCTTAGAGATATACGAAGATTTCATTCTATTTTACCGTTGTGACATTAACAGCGGGCCCATTCGAGATGTAGCTAAGATTAAATGTACGACCTCGAAACAAGCGTGTACAATAGCAGGCCGTTATTAATCGAACGACTAAGTTAAGCTTCATTCGTTCTGTCTCTTTTTTATCGCCGATTACACCGGATTAAGAGGTGCCAGTGTTATTGGCACGCTGAGTTTGTAGACTATTTAAATCTAATTTAATTTGTAGGTTCATAATATGGAACTCTGACTTCTATAGCATTCTGATACGCTATGTGCAAAAATTATCTTGTCACGGTTGATAAGTTCCGCCCCTATTTCATATGCGCGATTTCGTATGGATATGACGATTATTACAAAACCCATTGAGGTTTTGTGTAACACAATTTTAATAGCGGCATATAGACGACTTCAGCTACTGCGCTTCCGTGGGATACAAACCACCTAGACGTTGATGCACGAATCAGCTAATAAGATCAGTTACGAGTCAACGGACATCTGTGCCTACCTTCAAGGTTCAAGGAGGAAATCTTCAAAAGATACCCCGCCTTCTGGGGAAGGCGGTGGTTATGTGGGGTTCTTACCCAATAAAACCTCCCGGTGGCCCCACACAACCCCACATAACCACCACTCCGAGTCAACAAAAAAAAAAAAAAAGGTTACGTAAAGCAATGTATTTTTAAAAATAAAAAAATACAGCGATGAATGTCTCGCGATATGATAAAATCGCATGAGTAACGGACACCGTGGCAGACTTGTATTCCGTAACGTAGATGCCTACATAAGTACAAGACTCGAGATCTCGTGGTCGGTCCAGGAAAGGTTCATTGGACGTTTTGAAAGTGGACATGGTAGAGAACAATCTCATTAAAGATTATTCCGAAGACGACAAAATTGCATAGACTTAGTAAGAAAGCAAAGGCTTCTCTAGTAGGCCGATCGGAAATCGCTAGTTAGAAGAAAAATAATAATAAAATATAGCCACTTATCATACCTTCTATAATTATCTAATAAGATTTATTATTTACCAAAATTTTAATAAATACTCGGAAACTTAGAGATGCTATAAGTTTTCAATTATTAACTTATAATTGACGCTATAAATTGATTCCGTTTTATTAGTAATTACAATTTCATTTATTCTTCACTTCATTAGTAACACAATAAAACTATCGTGTTAGTGTTAGTTAGTGTAACGACTGCATTTTAGAAATCCGATCATAAATATACAGTTATGATAAGTTATGTTTTAAATTAACTTCGTAGTTAACGTTTAGTTTGTGGTTAATTATAGAAGTTGAAATAAACCGCGTGTTATTTAACGTTAACGTAATATAAAACGAAAGCATTTTATAATTCATTAATACTCGTAGTGATGAAATCATAACCTGGCTGCTTCTTAAAGATTTATTTAAATGTTCATAGACAATTTATTTTCAAAGACACATACTGCCATAGACGTAGATATATAGATATTGCTAGCTGCAGTGTCTACTGTCACTTTTTCATGACAGCTAGAAAGATTTTATGAATTTAAGACCTAGCTACCTCTAAGCCTATAAAAGCTAACTTAAGCTTTTTTAGGCTTAGAAGTAGCTGAGCTTTTATAGCTTCAATATGACCTCTTATATAGTCTTTAAAGGTCCGGCGGAAGCCGAGGTTTGACCGTTACCCTAGGCACGATAGCATCGTTACTCGAAGATACTCTGTGGGAAACACAGGTAGACCAGAGTGAGCGTATTACGAACAAACTTTTTCAGGAGCTTATTCTTAGCGTCTTGCCTTTTTTTGACTTTGGCTGTCCCTCCGTATCTACATGATCGCATTATGGCTAAGCAGTGCTTGTTTAAGCTATTAGGTTCCATGAATGTGAGTGTATTGTATGACTCCTAATAATCCAGCTTTTTTTTCTTACACTGTATCTTATGACTGTAATAGTTCTGGTGGCAGAACACTGAAACAATAAACCACGACTTTTGAGATAAGAAATGTTATTTATGTAATGCTACGTTTCTATTTTATGTTACATCAACAGTAAAATTTGCAGAGAATTAACGGAATGTTCTAGAAGCGTCTAGACCGCGATGCTTTCATATAAAACATGTCATTAGCTGCACGATTTCGAAGCGAGATAATAAAGCGCTAATTACATTGGTTTCTTTTTAAATGAAACGAAATTGCAGAGTCAGTCGCACGCTACCAACATTTGAATGAATAGGAAGAAAGGCAATAGGCGGTTGAATGTACGACTGGCCTTAATTGCAAATCGATTCCTACCATCTGTTGTCTTCCGAGCCGTAAAACCTCCTACTTTATTGGCTCGCATTTACACTGGCTCTGCTTAGATTGTATCTCATACATGGTTTCAAATGATTTGAAATTAGCGAGTCAACCTCGTCGTGTGGTTATTAATAACAAATAGATCTCATAAGCGGAATAAATAAGTCATAGATAGAATAGTAACAAAAAAAGAAATATTTACAAAAAAATAAGTATTTTACAAAATATTAACAAAAAATATAACTGTGCCAAACCGTCGTCGCTTGGCAGCGTGCCCAGAAGGCTGGTAGCATTGCCACGTTGTATGGCAATAATAAAGGTATATATTTGTTCCTAGGTATGTGTTGGTTATTTTTTCACATACAAAATATGCTTAAAACTAATCAGCTGTACATACGATTTGAGGACCTTCAAGAAACAAGCCTACTCCTTTCTCAATGACCGTCAACGCACCTGCAGCTCCTCGCGTTGTGGATGTTCATAGGCGACGGTGGTCACTTGAGATCAGATGAGACGGAAGCCCGTTTGCTCTTTTAATATGAAGAAAGTAAAACAAAGCCAAGTGCTTGTATAATTTAATATATTTTCCTTGTTCGCCTCTATAGTAATTTTATCTACGCTTAAACAACTTGGTACAACCGTTGTGCACAGCTACAGAGTCATTGCCTGATTAGTTCAGGTTCTATTTGAAAATCGTTGGACGTTTGCTAGTTGCAATGTGATTTGAGACAAAAGTCACTGTAATATGAAGCAAGTTTCCTTACACGATAATTTAATGGAATCTAAGTCTTGTAGGTAGTGGTACGCTTGATTTATTATAGATGGATCAATAAAGCTTTCTAACAGGAATTTGGATTTGCGTTAAGTTGATACAATTATTAAGGAGTTTATATTAATATTCTTACAGTTTAATCCACCAACACAACTTGTATTCAACTGAAAGACTATGCTAAGATTTATATATTTTATATATATATTTTAAGTATATTGTTAGTTAAAGTTACAGCCTATATCGACGCTGGAAAACAAAAACGTAGTAACCCACAAAAATGAAATTGGTCGCGAGAACCGAAAAACATTTCAACTTTATTTTGAAAAAATTTAACTTTCGTGTTGGTGGACCTAGAGCTGTCGTTTTTCGAAACAATATTTATTATTTTTTGGTGAATAAATATTGTACCACGGCTTAAACTAGTTTTCCTAAAAGAAAATCGTTTTACGGTACAAAAAATAAAAGAGAAATGTCAATCTCAAAAATCCTATTTTCGTTATTTTGGTATGTGGCTGACATGCCCAAAAGAGCAAAAGTCCCCAATAGATAAAGAAGGAAAAAAAGAGAAAAGAAAAAATATATACAAAAATAAGTATTTTACAAAATATTAACAAAAAATATAACTGTGCCAAACCGTCGTCGCTTGGCAGCGTGCCCAGAAGGCTGGTAGCATTGCCACGTTGTATGGCAATAATAAAGGTATTTATTTGTTACTAGGTAAGTGTTTGTTATTTTTTCACATACAAAATATTAACAAAAATATAACTGTGCCAAACCGTCGTCGCTTGGCAGCGTGCCCAGAAGGCTGGTAGCATTGCCACGTTGTATGGCAATAATAAAGGTATTTATTTGTTACTAGGTAAGTGTTTGTTATTTTTTTCACATACAAAAATATGCTTAAAACTAATCAGCTGTACCTATACGATTTGAGGACCTTAAAGAAACAAGCCTACTCCTTTCTCAATGACCGTCAACGCACCTGCAGCTCCTCGCGTTGTGGATGTTCATAGGCGACGGTGGTCACTTGAGATCAGATGAGACGGAAGCCCGGTTGCTCTTTTAATATGAAGAAAGTAAAACAAAGCCAAGTGCATGTATAATTTAATATATTTTCCTTGTTCGCCTCTATAGTAATTTTATCTACGCTTAAAACAACTTGGTACAACCGTTGTGCACAGCTACAGAGTCATTGCCTGATTAGTTCAGGTTCTATTTGAAAATCCTTGGACGTTTGCTAGTTGCAATGTGATTTGAGACAAAAGTCACTGTAATATGAAGCAAGTTTCCTTACACGATAATTTAATGGAATCTAAGTCTTGTAGGTAGTGGTACGCTTGATTTATTATAGATGGATCAATAAAGCTTTCTGACAGGAATTTGGATTTGCGTTAAGTTGATACAATTATTAAGCAGTTTATATTAATATTCTTACAGTTTAATCCACCAACACAACTTGTATTCAACTGAAAAACTATGCTAAGATTTATATATTTTATATATATATTGTTAGTAAATGCTTTAAACTTGGAACTCGAATGTTTGGGTTTTTAAAACAATAAACAAAACCATTGATTGGTTGTTACTAATTAGTTTTACAGTGAAAGGGGAGGACACATTCTTGTATTCACGTCTGCTACAAAAGGCCCTCATAACGAGACCATGAATGATAAAAGACCTTTGTTCTGTCGGTATATAAAACACTCAAGTACCGTGCGCACCTAAGTTATATTGAAAAAGTTCTAATCTGTAAATTAGTTACTTGAACACGCCTACAAGACTCTACGTACGACGTATTTTTTTTAAATGAGGGGAGAAGCTTCTAACTGAACTCCACGGGACGTGGGTTACTCTTCGCTAGTATGACCGTGTGGGGGCGACATAGGTCATGGCTACTGTCCATGAATTCAATATAAAAGAAGGACGTCGACCATTTTACTTTTGAGTCTAGCTCGTAACTTCTTCGACCGTGCGGACAACGGTCCGCACGAACACCTGCGCGGGTTCGCCCCGCAACACGCACGTCCTCCCGACGTGCCCCGTAGGTTCAAATTCCCCTATTCTAGGGAGATTTTGAACACATAGGCCCCCCTCTCGACCTCCGTCTCGATCGAGACCGAGAGGTCGAGAGGGCGTAGAAGATAGATTCGTCGCGGCTGACGCTTGAGGGATTAGCCACGACGCAAAAATAGTTATACCTAAAAAATCCGTGCTAAAACGGTACCCAAGACCAGTGGAGCAGTCGCCCCCTGCGCTGATAACTCGGGTAATGGGGTAACACCCCGAGGCCCGTACCTGCGAGGTTCCCGGGAACCTAGCAGATGACCACACATTTTACTTTAGTCGAAGTTCCGCGTACGTACAGCAAAGGAGTAGAATAAGTTGCCGGCGTCAGTCTTTCCGTCCAAGTACGACGTGGGAGCCTTCTAGAGTAGAGTGAATAGGCACTTACTAAACTAGTGCGTACCATCTTTCGACTATATCACCACTTAACATCAGGTGGGATCGTGGTCAAGCACTAGTTTATACATCATAAAATATAACTTAACGCGTGAAATACAGAAGTACAATAATTAAACTTCACTAGGATATTCTGCTTTATAAGTTATGATAGTAAATACTTTTTTAAAAGCTTACTTTTCTTACCAGAATATTTGTACATTTTCACCGCGGTTATATCTTCAGTCGCATTTTTATAATCCCTCATGAGGACTTTATAATGGCTAATTGTTGTTATAACGCTGATTGAGTATTTATTCAAAGTTAATACAATTACTCGTGTCGATATAAATTAATCGAACTATATTAGCATACGTAATTGGACTGTTAAAACAAATCGCGGGCCCATTACTGTGATCGTCGACTGTTTGTTTTTAATTACCTCCCTCTCAGTGTTAACGACTACCTTTCTGATTTTAAAATACAATCTGTGATTTTAAAGAAGTTCGATATACGTATGTTTTGAACGTACTTTTCGAAGGAGGAAACGAAAAACGAGCGGGTGGTATAGGAATTTAAAGCAAAATGAACGGGCTTCCTTGTATATTTGACACACAAGCCTAAGCTTAAATAGAATGATTAACAAGAATGGCAGTAATATTTGTGAAAAAAAAACATATTGTCAGCATTTTTTAAAAAAGTTTTTAAATATTTGTATTTCAAAACTAACCTTTTAAACAGACACAGATATATAAATATTTAACACGTAATTATGTATTTCGTCTTAATTAAATTTATATAAACGATATACGATACGTCAATTTTGCCCTCGTCTCCATTTTGTCTGGAAAATAAAAAGGGCTTACGTTTAAAAATAGCGGCGGCTACCCTGAGACACTCGATCCGCAATCACAACTAATTTAACTCAATCAATGGAAGACAGCCCTCGGCCGTAATACGATTACAGTTCATTATGGTGCTTTATTTTTTTATTTTTAATTGCAATAATCAAAATCAATTTGCCAGTAATAAAAAAGATAATGAAGGAGGTTTTATTCTACGAACTGAATGTAATGTTTCTTCCGTATTTAAAACAAATAAATTCTAAATAAAGTCTAATGGCTGTTGGACTTTAAGATCGAAAACAAAATTACTTTATTAACTAACGTGTGACCTCCAGCCATATTAGGCGTAGTATAAATATAAGTCATATTATGTCACGGCCATGTCAAAAACAAATATTCCCGGTTACACTTGAAATAGGGCAATTCGTCCGCAGTGACAATTAACATGAAACAACGGTGCACCGATGCCACGTGGAATTAAAAAGTAGTCAAGTATTTATTCTCTGTCAAACGGAAACACAACCTATATAAATTTACAATAGATTGAATTTTGTACAATTGCGGACTGCAATGATGTCATTGCGATTTCGAGTTACGCGTATGCTATATAATTCCTTTTTTGTCCCGAGAGCGGGGAGTTTTATTTTGAAATCTGCGGCTTTAACGAACCGAGGTCTTGTTACGTGCGATTGGCGGAGCTTATGCAGCTGTCGTTCCAGCTCTCTGCTTTACAATTGTTTTTAACAATGACATAACCGTTATTTTTCTATCAATTGGTATCTGAATTATTGTCAGTACAGTCACATACATACACGTAACATAATCCCTTTTGTTGTGGATACTCCTTAGACCTGAGCGAAGCGCTTTGCTTCGTTTTTCATTATTCGTACAGCAAAGGACTGTAATAGATTGGTCGTATCTGTCTTTCCCCTCGATTTCGATGTAGCTGATTTCAAGAGTACTTGAATAGGCATTTACTAAGCTAGTACGACTTGCCATCCAGGATTACATTTCACACTTAATATCATGTAGGGTCGTGATTAATTCACTTCCTATAAATGAAATAAATATTTTTGCACTATTCACTTCCGATTTATCTATCTACGCGGTTTGTTTAATTTGTTTACGATTAATAACTAAGTCCCGGGCACGGCTGAAAATCAGCGCTGTCGCATCCTTGAGCATATGCACAGTGTCCGATATTGGCATCATATGTTTTGTATTATTCGTCCGTGTAACTTTAACTGTGTTTTGTCTATTTTCATTTCATTTCATTCTTTTTTAATGTGTGTTATATTCTGTCCGTGATGTGTTTTTCTATTGTGATGCCAATAAATAAATAAATGTCTATGTCCATTGTTACTGGATTTTTTTTTAAACAGGCGACCAATTTCAGTTCTATTATCATTGCGACAAGAACAGTAATCTACTTTTTAATTTTGAAATTATTACGTAAACGTATTAGTGTTTGTAGTGAAGTAAAACACATCATAGCTGTAGTGTCACCTTGGTGGTTTCGGTAGATGAAGATCGAACTCTTTCCCCCACTATTCGTATCTCAGTAGCCTCACTTACCGTAACAAATTTTAATCATATGAAAGCACGAACACACGGAAGCATTTTCGACATTTTCTGTTTCGCTCGTTCGTTTGTGTGTTCTCCCATTAAAATATGTATCAACAGCGTGGTTTACCAAACATTATCCGAACACACAATCGGTACATTAAGCATCCATGTTACATTGTCTGATTCGCTACAGCGAGCCCCGGAGATTGACATCGACTAAAAAGCTAAGTGACATGTGTAAAGACGCATAAGTTAGCGGAGGCGTCGGCGCCGAGTCGAGCGCGGCATCGACAGTAACATTGTTTTGTGTCGAATACATTAACGTGCAATCTCAGGGAACCCGTTCCCCGGCCGGTCACCCGCTCTCTTGTTGCTCCTATACTAATCCGCGTGCCTTTTGTATCGCTTCGAGGACTTTTTGCGCGCAGTTCGATTATCAAAAAAAGGCCGCCGCCTTGTGTCGAATGAGTCGGCGCGCGCGGACCGGCGCAGAGGAAATATGAACAAAAACACATCCGACGCCGTCCTCTTATTGTTTAAAACACAATATGAGACTATATACAATGTTTGCGTTCACATACTTAGCAAGTGACGCAAGCCTGTGTCGACATCGGAATTAATACGATAGGACAATTATTTATTACATCTCCAAATGTCTTATTAAATCAAGCATTACTCGCAACCCGTCAACTTCAAGCAATTTTATTTTGGCTAATATGATTCACTTATACGATAATATAACTAAACCATCTTAAATTTTCTATATAATTACATTTTATTCCGCTTGAAAAAAAAAAGGTTTAAAACAATTTATATGTCTGTGTGCTTATTTTGTATATAGTCTCTATAACTCCCGAAAAAAAATTAACTAACAAAATTCTATTAATTGTTTGTGTATTTCTTATCATAAGTCAGTACGCGTAGTTTACCGAACAATTAAATTGATATTAATGATAATAAAATTGATGAAGGAACCGAGAGTTTTTTGTTATTGTATAGAACGGATTTGTATATGGTCGAATTCATATTAGCCTATACATGCCTAATGCGGACTGGCAACAAAAGCTTTAGTAAATTTTCTAAGACATACACGTTTACTTACGATGTTGTCGTTTCCTGGCGAGCACGTGGTATATCAGCACTTGAAATTGCTAAATACTCGTATTATACATCATTAATCCTTCGAGCTTTTTCTGCAGCACTGGTGCCATGGTGGAACTCGTACTCGTAAATAACGCGATACTTTGAGTTTTCCATTTTGTAAACTGAGTGACGCAAAGAAAAAACCAAAGGTGGAAAAAAAATATTGATTATGGTTTTCAAAAAACAAATGCATGAGTAAATAGCTGTATAAATTTTAAATTGGAATTCCTAACCGAAGAGGAGATATTTGAGATCAAAGTGGCCAGTACGACAAGACTCCAATTTCATATGCAAGGACCAAGTATAACAAACTGCATTATATTATCTACACGTTGATCGTAATACCTCAGAATATGTACAGATACCTTCGCGGGGTCTAAAATGAACAAATCTCCGCGTAAAAGTAGTATAAAGCAAAGTTGGCATCACGTCTACAGGAAATATGTAGTCCCATTTCACGAAAGTTAGCAGCCATGAAATTTATCGTTGCATTGTCAATACTTGCACAGCAAGGCGGGTGCATAAGGGTGGGTATCCATTAAAGAGTAGTTGAGCGGATCTGTTAAAGCGGAAATACAAGTTGCTTTATTGTATTGCTTATGAGCCGTGGGTAGCTCAGTGTCCGGGCGGTTGCGCTTGGTTGCAAAGTGAGCCGTCGCAAAATAAATTTTGTTTGTAAAGTTTTAATGTCGTCAGCTTAGAATGCTATTGCGAAGAGGAGAGCAACTCAGCTGATGGGATCCTTGCGCTGACTCTACTGGCGTCAAGGCTGTCATTTTTTGTTCTCGGGACGGGTGAGGTGGTAGGGAATCTTCAAAAAATACCCCGCCCTCTGGGGAAGGCGGCGGTTATGTGAGGTTCTTATAAAAATCCCCCCGGTGGCCATTGTCGGTGTATGGTGAGGGGCTCCGGGATCTTCAGTGGGATGCACCGGTACCCCTCCTGGTCTACCAGCGTAGCTCCTTCATAAGGAAAAAAATGTTCCTACGTGTCTGCTCATTGCTCTCATCCACTTCAGTGGGCACCCACCCTTATCTACGTTAGCGGGGAAAGTTAAAGCGCCATATTCGCTAATTGCACAGCGATGGGGAATGTAAACGTTAAGTTATCGAAGTTTTCTGCGCTTGTGCGAATGTTCTCGAAATAATTCAATGCGGGTTAACGACTCGGCGAGGGTGCGACGGATCGCGTGCTCCCGGTTATAGCGCCCGGTACCGATTTAGAGCTGAAGCCAGAACATTGCACGGACCGCCACACAGTCTGTTGCGATTACTATATAACTTGTGTTTAACTTTATGCATTATTCCTATTCTAATGGCGGAGTCTATGTGTGAAACTTAGTAGTGTTTTATGTTCTTATAATAAATATGCTTATAATAATAGGACCTGAAAAACGAATGCTCATTCGTACAAAAAAAAATTCTGTGACAGCCTTTCTATATGCTGCTATACTGCTGGGGACAGGCATTCTCTGTAAATAGAAGAGTATAAGGGCATAGTCCGCCACGCGGCGCTAGTGCGGATTGGCAGATTTCACATGTCTTAAAGAAATTTTCTTCGACATGTAGGTTATTTTTGTCCTCACGATGTTTTCCTTCACCGCCAAGCGCGTGCTAAATCAGGACATAAAATTGCAACAACATATTTATTGGTGCCGGCACCGGGGCTCGAACTCGGATTGCTAGCGTACCGTGCAACTTGAGGCGACTGCCCGGACACTGAGCTGCCACGGCTATAATGGCAATAATGTAAAAAGGTTTGACTTTCTTATTTATCCATATATGGCAGACGGTAAAGCAACATATTTTTAGCAAGTAATTGTTTTATACATAAGAAACTGAAAAATGTCATCGGTGCAACCTCACTGGGATTCGAACTCGAGACAAGATCGTACAATGTAATACTTAGCTAGTAGACTATCAGGACTTCTTTTTCGATTATTACTATTTTCTGATATATCATTTCCAATGTTCATTATATATTTTTTATTTCAGGTAATTACTTCTAACACCGACAAGTCAGGCAGGTTTGGACGCCTCGTAATGAATTAAAAAAAAAGAAAGATGAATAAATTACTGCATACAAATACGAATGTTAACGCTCGGAGGTCTAATTAAGTTACTATACAGTGGCAACAAAAAGAGGCGTGAGAATAAGGAAGGCGGGGCACAGTGGGAGCCTGTCGCCGGGCGCACGGTGATCGTATGGTCCCGTATATGGCGTACACATCTGTTTGCGGATTTATCTGCAATTACGCGATCGATTTTTGCAATTTCAAAGCCTACACGTACGACGTTCTGTTCAATTTGCTTTGGCTAATTTGTGTTGTATATGTGACTTATCAAAGGCTCGTGATTAATGTCCTGGATACGAGACAGTAACGGGCTGCGGTTCGCTAATTGTTATGTTCACGTCTTACGCACTGACGTTTTTTTGGCAAAACGTAGGTAGATGTAGACAGACAGCAATCGCTTTCCCTGATTCTATACACTTTTCGTTATAGGGCACTAATTTTTGAATTGACTGAATGTATCCATCATCAATTATATCCATCTTATCTGAAGGAACGTTTTCAATTCCTTTACGGTTTGAATTCGTTGAATTTGCGATCATCAGAGAATCTCATGCTAAAAATATCTTCGCATGACACCAACCTTTACAACAACTCATTTACTGTACGCTGTCCGTCTGTGGAACTCTCTTCCTGTGGCCATTAGGAAATCACAGACGATAAATACTTTTAAAATCAAAGTTAAAAGTTTTACTTAGACAAGTCCACCTAACATCATTTATACTGTTGTGATATACATATATGTAAATATATTATATGTACTACTTTTATACACGTTTTGTCTTTTCATAATATATATATATATATTTATACCTATATTATATGTATGTTTATATGTAAATATTTATTATCAGTATTTAAGTATATCTGCTTTTTATAAACTCCCGCCGCTTCTTTTATTATTCCTCTCCATCCAAAGGTTGCCTGGAAGAGATCGCTTTTAGCGATAAGGCCGCCCATTGTGTACCAATGTACCCCGCCAAAATGTACTTTATCAAATAACAATTAAACGTAACTGTAAAAATAAACGTTACAATTATATTTACGAGTAAAAACAAAAACCAACTTCAAATCAAATCAAACGGTTAACGCAATTGCGTGGAAATTATAGTAGGAATATTACGAAATGAAATTAATCAGAACCTAATTAAATTCTCATAAAACTACTTTTAAAGTACATCTTTTGGTTGGCGTGATATTGATCTATTCGTCCATTTGCGGCGCACATACTTGATGCATTTAAGACATATGATTTTCTCATAGATGTCACTGTCAGAATTGGACCAAAATTAAATGGGATTAGCTTCCAAATAAAAAAAAATCATCAAAATCTGTTTACTCAGTCCAAAGTTATGAGGTAAAAGAAGAAAAATACATACATATTTAATACCTAGTATTATCAAAATTTAGTATTGTAAATCTCTTTGATGGCAGTTTGTACAGTAAAAATTTATATAGTGTTCAAATATAGCAAGAAATATTAATTGCTTTCTCATCAAAGATATGCCTGCCAACCCTAACACTTCAATACCTTCATATATATATTCTCTATTCAACATTGAGGGGTAATGCTAAGAGGGTATCTTTGAAAAGGCGAACCGCACGCTCACTCAGCCTCGATGTGACAACATTAAATATTATTAATTACACGTTTTTAACTGACTTCAAAAAAAAGGAGGTTCACAATTCGCCCGTACGTTTTATATGTTTAATAAAGGCACGTAATTAAGTTTAACGTTTTATTCGATTTAGAGTCTGTTAAATATACATAAATAAATTAAATACATTGTTGTCTATATCTCCATCATTTTATTAATGACATAATGTTGACACATTATTGATTAAAATCTAACTAGCTTACCGGCCAGTAACTTAATTATGAAAGAGGTGATACAACACAGTTTCTCCCCCCTAGCTTTGGACCAAGGGAGCAGCTAGGAGCTGGTCAATGTGTCTACGCCAGAGCCGTCATCAGTTATTATTTTATAAAGTAGTCTCCCTAAACGTTCCTGAATGGTCCCGAAACGCCAGCGCTGCGTGGAGCCGACGGTATAATCACGGGCCTGGATGCGGTCGCCTGGATTAAACTCTTTGATAAGATGTGGCTGGTGTTTAACTGATGGTGGTCGGAAGAGTCGTTTTTTGATTTTTACTCGAAAATATACTTGTTTGTTAAATTGTTACAATTTTTATTATCCAACGGTAGTACAGTGACCGCCTTTCGAAGGTTCCTTTTAAGAAACGTTCAGTAATTGTACGAATAACATCCTTAGAACGTTTAATCACTTTAAGAAGAACTTGTATTTACTAGACTGTTTAAGGATTCAGGCAAATAGATATATAGAGACAGGTTGGGGCGTAAGGCTGATTGTTTCGGCGGTGAGCTTGCATAAATAATGGCGAAACGTATCCGGTAGTCGGGGCCCCGATCGATCCTCTAGCCCTCATTCTAACTGAAATGCTTATGTAAAATACCAGACTGCGTCATGTTTTAGCACGCTATCTATTCGCCTTTGTTTGTCGTTTATTATTTACTCTCGTTTAATATTTCTCTTCATTTGTAGGGAGGGACAACTCGTCTGTACTCATTTATATTTTACCCAGCGTAAAATTAAGTTACACTATACTTTTATATTAGTTAAAAGTTAAACTTACAGCCTTTATAAATATAATATATATGTCCCACTGTTGGGCGCAGACCTTCTCTGTAAAGAGAGTATAAGGGCATAGTCCACCACGCGGCACTAGTGCAGATGGGCAGACTTCACATGCCTTATAAATTTTTTTAGACATTTTTTTGTTAACAGGGAGGAAATCTACAAAAAGATACCCCGCCTTCTGGGGGAAAGGCGGCGGTTATGTGGGGTTTTTACCCACTATAACCTCCCCGGTGGCCCTTTCCTCGGTGCATGACGAGGGTCCGGGACAATATTTAAAGTTGCAACAAGTATGTGCGCCACAAATGGACCAATAACTCAATATCACGCCAATCGATTTTGATGATTCATTTTTAATGGAAAGGATGTACTCCAAAGAGTAGTTTGATGAGAATTTGTTTAGGTTCTGAATAATTCCATTTCGTTATATTCCTACGATAATTCGTAAATATAAAGAGGGCATCCACGTGTAATAGCGTTTAACGTTTGATTCGATTTGAAGTCGGTTTTTGTTTTTGCTCGTAAATATACTTGTTGTGGTGGAGATTAAATCAACGAAACGCACATGGAAGGTAGAGCAGAGAAATAAGCCGGTGTTAGATGATAACACATTCCTTAAACAGACGCAGTACTTACAAAAAGAGCTGACGAAATCAACTATTTAGGGGAAAGAGTGAATGAGCGGTTCACCTGATGTTCACCAGAGGAATAGCATGATTGCACGCAAACCATGTCACTAAAAACACATCGGTCCAGGTCAAGAGAATATTATATTTTAATATACAAACCGGGTTCAATATACGCGGTGAAGTTTGATAAAACCGTCATATAATTTATCGTTGGGCATTACATAATACGTATATAGAGATGGTGCGGTAACAGATATGTAACAACAACGCAGCGTTGCGAATAATGCAATGAGCATCCTTGAATTGAATGTCCTGCTGTCAATTGCGGTCATGATGATAACAACTGCGACTGACAACCGTATAACAGGATGTTGAAGTGCCGGGAAGTATTAGGGAATATCCTTTGGTACTCATTGCTGAAAAAGGATATGCACAAATCTCGCCTAATGCCACGTCATAATTGCAATATGTATTAAGAACGGTCAAATATCCTAGTATAGAACACGCGGTACAAACAACACATTCTTATTCAATCACACCCTTTACTTACGGAGGTAGGCAGAGACTTCATTCACACATCAGTTCTTTTAGTCATCACACATACTCTTCTTTCCCGTCGCTTTATTGGTACGTCGCTAATCTAGTCGATATGTTTCCTTCTATGCTCTCTACTGAATCTACCACTCAGTTCGATATCTTAAACATACAGTTTTCTTTACGATATTTTCATTCAGTACTGAGCACATGGCATATCAGCATTTAGAATTGCAAACATATGCAATAAACATTCTCGTAAGTGACGGCATAGGGGAATGAATTCAAACTGCCAGCGTACTAAGAATACAACACTTAAAGTGAGCTTTCGGTCACTGAGATAACGTCAAAATCAAGCTCAATCAAGCTTAAGCGTCAGTAGCCTAATGGTTTAGGGTACGGTCTACGAATCGTAAAGTAAGTTCTGAATCCACCATTCGATTACTGACCTGACCATTTCCTAGCACAAGCTTAAGCATAGTTGGAATGGTTAACATAAATGGTAATAATTTTAATAAAATAAATTATGGTAAGAAACTTTTTTTTTTAAAAAAAAAAAGCTTATATGCAATAATAATACACTAATGATTTCTTATATTAACGTAAAGGTACATATTGCAATAATACTAGTTTTAGGATTTTATCGCGATCTAATTTTAAAATAAAATTCTCGACGTTTAAAACGTTTTAGTGTGTCATGGTCACAGGCAACTAAAAATACTAAGTTATTTGAAGTACCACTGTTATTATTGAACAGAAGCTTTAATTTGATCTTATTTAAAAGTATATATAGTTGAATTTTACATTTGCAGGAAAGTAAGAGACGTCGAAAATTTGAAATTAACATTGTAAATTAGAAAACGATTGAATAACAATACATTACCCGACATAACAAAACTAATAAGTAACTCGGTAAATTACAACATGGCAGAAACGGAGCCTTGGATAATAGAAAGTAAATAATCCGAAGAATCTAGTATTTCAGGCGGCACTTCTATCCCCAGCATTGATAACGAGCTTTACGGCAATCACCGTCAAAAATTAAACATTTCAATTTAATGCGTTTCATCATAAAACCGAAAATCATTTGTCATTTATTAGCAATGTTCTATATAACTATTCACTGCATTGTTGAGTCCTTTGGAAAATCTAGCCTAGGACCACGCTTGAGTCAGTTCAGTACTGTAGTTCTGGGCTCTTAACAATAAGACTACGGTATCCTCTGTCTGTCGTATAAGGCGACTAAAAGAGGCCTTGGGTTCACTGGGCGACAAGGGTGGGGGCCTTTGTCGTCCGCCAAGGTGGACCCGGGAAGAAGGCGACATCGGCTGGCCCGTGTCGCCTTGCACTGCGAGGGCAGAGGGGGGGAGGGAGTAACCTCCCCCCTCGGGACGTGCTCTCCTTGAGCACAGTGCAGAGGGGCTCCGGTGCGTTCCCTGGAGATCCCGGAGCCCCTTGTCATGCACCGAGGAAAGGGCCATCGTGGAGGTTTTAGTGGGTAAAACCCCACATAACCGCCGCCTTCCCCAGAAGGCGGGGTATCTTTTGAAGATTCCTCCTCGTAAACAAAAAAAAGGACCACGCTTAGTTGGGTAACTTTTATATTTTTCACGTGAACCCAGGCTATAGCTGACTTAAGTGTTACGCAATGACATGATTGTCGAATTTCATTTATTTACTCAGACTTGATAGACCGTATTCATTGAATACCAGGGTCGAATGAAGCTTTATGTTGTTGTGAAAGTGTTAATAAATAATACAAGTATATTTACGAGTAAAAATAAAAACAGACTTATCGTAGAAATATTACTATATAAAGTTAATCAGAACTTAACCAAGCTGTCATCAAACCACTGTTAGATTTAAAACATTATTTCCAATAAAAATTAATCATCATAATCGGTTTCCGTGATATTGAGTTATTCGTACAATTGTGGCATACATATTTGATCCCAATTAAAT
This sequence comes from Meandrusa payeni, assembly GCA_029286785.1. Taxonomy (NCBI): domain Eukaryota; kingdom Metazoa; phylum Arthropoda; class Insecta; order Lepidoptera; family Papilionidae; genus Meandrusa; species Meandrusa payeni. The sequence continues at coordinate 12,548,709 of JAGSMX010000024.1, read as the reverse complement.
ATTTATATGGTTTTCTCATAGATATCATTGTCAAAATTGGACCAAGATGGAAAACACCAGCTTTGAAACTAAAAAGAATCATCAAATTCGGTTCACCCAGTCGAAACATACAGACGTACATACAGTCTGTTGAAAATCATTAATAACCGCTCATAGGATTCTACCCGGGATCTCGAGATTTGAATCACACATTTGGACCAATCATCTACTGAGTATTGTATAACTATGATATAAAATCATTTTATCAAAGATTTTAATTAACAACAATTTTTTAATTAAAATAAAACAGACTTATCGTAGGAATATTACAATGTAAAGTTATCAGAACTTTACCGGACTTTCATCAATCTACTGTTAGATTTAAAACATTATTTCCAATAAAAATTAATCATCAAAATCGGTTTCCGTTATATTGAGTTATTCGTACAATTGTGGCATACATATTTGATGCCAATTAAATATTTATATGGTTTTCTCATAGATATCATTGTCGAAATTGGACCAAAATGGAAAACACCAGATTTCAAACTAAAAAGAATCATCAAATTCGGTTCACCCAGTCAAAACATACAGACGAATTGAAGTTTTTTTAAGTCATTTTTCGAAGTCTGTTGAAAATCATTAATGACCGCTCATAGGATTCAACCCGGGATCTCGAGATTTGAATCACACATTTGGACCAATCATCTACTGAGTATTGTATAACTATGATATAAAATCATTTTATCAAAGATTTTAATTAACAACAATTTTTTAATTAAAATAAAACAAAATTTAATTAAAATAAAAGACTGGGCTGTTATAGACGATAAATTAACACTAAGAAATGTATTCAAACAATTTAATAAAATATCGAGAGATGAAAGGCGCGATATAAAATGCAAATTGATATTTGAATTTAAACGCCTGTCTATATACAGATAAAGAATTTAATGGCAGACAAGAAATTATGGCCAACGAAACGAAAAAGTAAAATTCCAACGCAATACTCGACAATGGCTTCCCACCCACAGTTCCACCACGGAGTAATGCTTAATTTTTACATAACTAAAGAAACTTAAACAAAACACCTATTAAAGTGCCCATTACACTGAATAACATACGAGCTATTTTTCCGTTAATGCTATTATGAATATCGTTAAATGTAATTTAATTAGTTGAAAAACAATAGCGGAGTTGGTTATGAGTCGCTAGGCGATGAAAATAATAGGTGTATAATTTTGGTCGTAAAAAAACTTTTTAATATTCTCTAAACATATTTATCTGACGACTTTCGGCTTTTATGATTTTTTATGAGTGGAGCAAACGAGCATACGGCTTATGGTTAAATGTTAAAGTTACTGCCTTTATATATATGTGTATACGAGTATGTCACACAGTTGGGCTTGGCCTTCTCTGTAACAGCCCTGTAGTTCTGGGCTCTCAAGAATAAGACTACGGTATCCCCTGCCTGTCGTACAAGGCGACTAAAAGGGGCCTCGGGTTCACTGGGCGACAAGGGTGGGGGCCTGAGTCGTCCACCAAAGTGAACCCGGGAAGAAGGCGACATTGGCTGGCCTGTGTCGCCTTCCGCTGCGAGTGCACAGGGAGGGAGGGAGTAACCTCCCCCCTCGGGACGTGCTCTCCTTGAGCACAGTGCAGAGGGGCTCCGGTGCGTTCCACTGGAGATCCCGGAGTCCCTCGTCATGCACCGAGGAAAGGGCCACCGGGAGGTTTGGCCTTCTCTGTAAAGAGAGTATAATGGTGTAGTTTGGCACGCGACCGTAATGCGGATTGGCTGACTACACGTCTTAGAAAATTTTTCTAAGACATGTAGGTGTTCTTCACGATTTTTTCCTTCACCGCCAAGCGCGTGGTAAATCATCAATAGCCAATTTATTGGTGCCGGCACCGGTAATTGTACTCGGGTTGCTAGCGTACTATGCAACTAGAGGCAACCGCCCGAACACGGAACTACCACGGCTCTTAGATTAAAATCACGGGAGCAAATTTAATTTTTAAAGTTGCTTGTTACAAATATTAATTAAAACCAATTGCTTTGCCTTTAAAGGTCAACACCGCATGCAACAAGCAATGGCCTTTACATATAGTTTTAATACAAACATTTTCAATTGTGATCTATACAGAAAATGTTCGAGAAAAATAAATATACATAATAAATGTAAGATTTATATCGTGCTCATTACAACATGGCAAATATTATACAAAAATTAATAACAAATAATGTTGTTTATATAAGATACTAGCGTACCCAGCCCGCTTCGCCGGGCTAGATTTTGCTTTATTTTTTTTAAACAATAAACTTGCGGCATTAAATGCAGTATTTAACTCTCACAATAAATTAAATTATTAATTTATCTCCGTATTCATTATCTTCTATTCTCTTCTCGAGCGGATGAAGATCATTACATATCCGTAGAAGAATCATAGTAAATAAAAACTGTATTTGACAGAGGAGTGCTCCGATCATCACCAAACTTTACAGGATTACTCGCCAGATCAATCTGAAAGTTTCATTGAAATCGGTCCAGTCGTTTCGGAGCCTATATGGAACAAACCCACACACTTTCTATTCTATATATTATATATATGTATTTAAAAAATAATAGAAAACAAACGAAGAAACTTTAGTTAAACATAAAAATAAACCAGCAGAAATCGTCACTCTAGCGTCTCAGGTATCCCAGACGTCGAAGTAACTTGTGGAAAAATCTATTATTATTCACCATCCAGCTACAAGACAATTATGGTTTAAACGATTTTAAAACTCATAAGATTTTATATAAACACATGTATCGATTCCAATACCGATGTTGCGATATTTCTTTTCCCCAGACGAAAGAAAAGTTTCAATTCTCTCTACTTTCCAGACAGCCCCGGTCGATTTTGGCCGCCTTCCAAGCGATCTCTATCCTTGAATGGAAGTAGATTTGAAAGCAAAGATGATAGCGTTAAAAGGAAAGAAGATCTGTATCCTTTAAATATTTTTAAGCTAACTTATACATGACTCCTTTAATTCTTTATCCATGGACACATTAACCCACTCGTTATTTATTCATGATCAATTTAAAAAGTAAATATCTACATATATTATTAAAAATAATAAAAAATCATGAACATTTTAGTAAGTTATTATAACAGCTGCGTAGGTTGCTAATAATTTTTATCAATTAATTAACGTTTTTAGAATCACTATGTCCAAGAAATCATTTGCTTAAGTCGCTGTCTATGGCGTTGAGTCCACAATTTATTTTTTATACTTATATTTATGCATAGCAACATAAACAGTAGTGGCAGCCTAAAGTGCGACTCACTGCCGAGTCGGGGATTAGAATCCGGCATGTACCAATCGTTTTCCGTTTTTCGGTTATGTATTCCTGAGACCTAATAAATGTGGTGAAAAGAGGTTAAGCATTGCTATCCCTACCTAACCTAGTGGAGGATAAAACTAGAGCGCGAGTACTTATTTTAATAAAGTGAAAAGAGATGTGAGATAAAAAAGAGAAGATATAATCCCAGTTTAAATTTTTCATTCTTCTCATGCGTACATCAAAGCGATACAAAAATAGCATACTGTATATAGATTACGTAGCAGAAACGAGGTGTGGTTCTAATTCGACAGATTATCGACGGTCGACAGTATTAAGTAATGGATGGTATCAAGGCCAAGTTTCCCTTACCTTCCTATATCATCAGTTCGTAGGCCATTAAGTAAATAATTTTGACAAATTGCGCAAGGCTACTCGAATGTTAATATTTTAGTCATATTTTATCGACTTGCTTGATCGATAGAGCTTTTTCGTTATTGTATAGGAAAGCAAACGAGCCTCAATGATGCTAAGTGATCTCCACCCTGTTCGAATACAAACATGACCAAAGGAATTATGAATAAAAGCAAGCGTGTGTTATTTTAGACAATATCTTTAAAAAAAAAGGCTGTTGGCCCGAGTTTAATCGGTAATTAAAACTGATCAACTTTTTAACATCGTTTAAGTGCTGATTTACCACGTGGTCAACGGTCAAGAGGTCGTGAGGAAATCTGCTGCATGTTTTAGAACATTTTCTAGGGTAGTGCACCAATCCGCAATAAGAGAGAAAGAACTCCTAATTAGGTCGTTGGATAACTTGCTGGGCAAGAAGTAATTGTCTTCATAAAGAGTTTGTAGGCAGTCAAAAGGTGCGTGTGGAGGCAATAGAACCGTGAGGTTGTTGGTGAAAGCTGAAACCGGTGCCGGGAGCTCATGCAACGGTAGTAGCCACAGCAGTGTGATCACTGTTAGAATTAGTTCATTAGAACGTTAGTCTACCTTCATAATACATGTGGAATAAAACGAATTTCAACTATCGCCTTTAAAAACACGTCATCATCAAATTCCATTACGTTTCGCAATGTTGTGTCGTATTGCGACTATATTCAAATTATGCTGACGTTGACGTTAACAACGCCAACATAAGGCTGCAAAAGCGCTCGATACGTTCGTTACAATTAAAATCATATTCAAACCGCGATAGAGACTGTTAAAATTGTACAATTGTGTAATAACAATAACAGTCTTTCTTTAAATATAACAAATAATTATTAGATAATCTTTAACTATAACTTCGTAGTTCAGCAACTTAGGCGCATAAAACACTAGCAACCTGGTCCCCGGTGCCGGCACCAATGAATTTGTTCGGTGCAATCTTAAGTGTTGATTTACCTCGTGCTCAACGGTGAAGGAAAACTTCGTGAGGAAACCTATTTCAGTTGAAAATTTTCTAAGCCATGTTAAAGTTAACAGTTAAAGCTACAGCCTTTTTATATATGTTATATATGTCCCACTGTTGGGCGCAGGCCTTCTCTGTAAAGAGAGTATAAGGGCATAGTTCGCCACGCGGCCCTAGTGCGGATTGGCAGACTTCACATGCCTTAGAATTTTTTGTTGAGACATGTAGGTTTCCTCACAATGTTTTCCTTCACCGCCGTGCGCGTGGCACATAAAATTCACAACATCATATTTATTGTTGCCGGCACCGGTGATCGAGCTCGGGTTGCTAGCGTACTACGCAACTTGAGCCAACCACCCGGAGACCTAGCTACCACAGCTAGACAGTCATGTAAAATGTGCCAATCCTATATGCCCTTATACTTTCTTTTCAGAGAAGGCTTGTGACCAACAGTGGAACATATATATGCTGTAACTTAAATTTTTAACATTTATTCCCAAAATTGGTATCGTGCTAAACCTTCTCATCAGTAATTCTAACCGGTTAGTTTCGAAAAAATGCATTCATGCATATTTTGCCTGCGTGCATCGACACGCGATGCCTCGAGGACGAGTATCAGATTGCGGCAAGAAACGGGTAATATGCAGTCAAAGGGTTATTCGATATGATACTTATAAATTACGCGTCATGAATTCATTCGGCGAGGGCTTCGTTTTCATGTTGAAAATGTATACCGCAATGCGCTGAACTACGCTTCTGTAGGCCCGCATGAATCACGTCACTAATTTACTCCGTGAATCGGAAATTTAATCTGGTCGTTGTATTATGAATACCGTGTACACAGGCTTTTTTATATAAAATATTCGGATGATAAATTTCGCTGCGCCCTCATCGTTCGAAGCGGTCTAAAAATTCCCGAAAGTTAAATTTACGTTGAATATTTACAAAGAGCTTTGTAATAGCGATATCGAAATTAATGGAAGTTTGATATAATAATATTATAATGAATAATACTGATTTCTAATAATTACGCGAATATTTTTAACCAGGGTCTTCAATCAGTACGTCCTACCCGTCTTGACATATGGAACCGAAACGTGGACACTCACGGTTAGGCTGGTGCACAGGCTAAAAGTCGCTCAACGAGCTATGGAAAGGGCTATGCTCGGAGTCTCTCTGAAGGATCGAATCCGGAATGAGGTGATCCGACAGAGAACTAAAGTGATCGACATAGCCCACCGGATTAGCAAATTGAAGTGGCAATGGGCTGGCCATATTTGCCGTAGAACGGATAACTGTTGGGCGGAACGTGTTCTCGAGTTCTTCGCAGGACGGCTGGCAGAAGCTGGATGAGAGTGGCCGAGGATCGTGGACGGTGGCATGCCTTTGGAGAGGCCTATGTCCAGCAGTGGACTGTGACAGGATGATGATGATAACGCGATTATTGAATAAAACTACTTCAACTTACATTAATTTTATACTACAAGCTCTCACATTATTTAAACCCGATAAGAGAGAGACAGTTTTGCCAAGCTTATTTTGTCTCATATATGACAGTGGGTGAGCCTACCGCAATACATCGGGCATAATGTTTTTAGCAGGTGATTTTTGTACTTAAACAGCCCAAAAAACGGCAAAAACATTCATACAAGACGGTTAAGATTCGAATTCGCGACTAAGCCATTTAGCTTTTAATGCTTATTTTGACATGTTAGTAGAAATTGTTTGTTATGTTAAAAAACGCAATACGTTTTAATTGATACGAGGCAATTAAATTGTTTATTTTTTTTATTGAGTATTTGTATGGTGCGAGCTAGGCGAGATGATTAGCTTGGCAAGGACGCACGGCTAGCCAGAACGCAATACTAATGCCTCCCAGTATGGAGCTACTCTGGTGCCAGCACCTGCATAATGCGTGTAGGGTTGTCACTTATCATGTTACAACTATACGAAAAGAAAAAAGTACACAAATGTAATTAATTCTACAACGCATGAAAAAAATCACATCGTATAATTTAATCGGTGTAGACAGAGATTTATTTATTTAAATAAAAAATACATAATTATAACATCGCTACAGTATATATCAAAATAAAAAAAAAAACAAGACAGAGCATTAGGGATTTTTCTGCTAAGCTGTATCAATGTATTTGTAATACAAAATTTCATTGCCGTTTGCACTAAATCATAATAAAATAATGTTTTTTTTTTAAGAATAAATTCAGATTTCAGGTATGCTTATACTGTATATTCTATAAATTACCGAACGAATTGAATTAATTGGACAATAATTAGTTAATATTCTTTAAAAAAATAAACGAAATTCTATATAATATATATGTAATTAAGATTGCATGTAAACATATAAGCATTTGTTAAATTTGTTGTGAAAATGACAACCCTGTCAGCTGTAATAGTGCGCTCGTATAAGGCATCGAATTGTACGGTCGTTACATTGCAATTTGTGTCTATTTTAGGCTTACAGTCTAAACACAAAGATTGTGTACATACTCGTATTGATGCATAATAAATAAGCATTGTGGGATCAAAGACATTCGAGGATATTTTGAGTTACGGGTGCGTTAAAGTTGAACATTTAAAAACTTTGTTCTATTAGTCTGTAGTGTTACATAAGCACGTATGTAAATGATACGATATCGATTTTATACGGTAAAAAATAAAATAGACTTCTAGTCAGTGTTACCTAATATTATTTTGTTATTAACTTTCGATTAGGTAAATCGATTTTGATGATTCTTTTTTATTTGAAAGCTGGTTCTTCCCATGTGCTTGATGAGAATTTGATTAAAATTATTGTTATATTTTAGTCTATTTGTAGTCGTTTCTGTTTTTACTCGTAAATATACTTGTATGAATGCTCCTACCCGTACGGTCTCATTTAAATTGTGTCCAAATCCGATAATTCATGAGAAAACCATACTAGACTTAAATTTGCAACAAGTATGTACGCCACAAATGGACGAATAACTCAATATCACGCCAACGGATTTCGATGATTCTTTTGTTATTGGAAATGATGTATTTTAAGAGTGGTTTGATGAAAGTTTGATTAGGATCTCATTATGTTTAATTTCGTAATATCCTTACGATAATTCGGAAACACGAAAAAAATTGAAATCGGTTTTGTTTTAACTCGTAAATATAGTTGTTTATCCACATCCAAGCAAGGCGCAAGGTGGCTAGCCTTTCGGTGTTTTACAGATTACATTTTGGAGATGAGTGTGTACAGGAATTACACGAGTTAATTCCCCCGTCCCCATTCTACCTTCGGACGTTTAGACACTCGGCGGGTCTCCACCAATTTTATAGTCGATGTTCCGCGCGTCCGAACGTAGCGATTTGAGTCATCGTTCATCGTGCGTACAGCAAAGGAGTGGAATAAGTTGCCGGCGTCAGTCTTTCCGTCCAAGTACGACGTGGGAGCCTTCAAGAGTAGAGTGAATAGGAACTTACTAAACTAGCGCGTACCATCTTTCGACTATATCACCACTTAACACCAGGTGGGATCATGGTCAAGCGCTAGTTTACAGGCATACAAAAAAAAGCTCGTTGTCTTTAAGGACCGCAGTAAGTAGTGGGTAAGTAAGTAGAAGTATTCTTCACTACGCTCAGTTAGTATTTTTTCATACAATTTTGGAGTCCCCTGAAGATCCTGAAAATAATCCTGTTTAAACCTTGTTAAATCCTGTTTAACAAAAATTAACAGCGCGGTAACTATGAGTGTGTAAACATAAAAAATACGGATGAATTGAGAACCTACTACTCTTTATCAAGTCGGTTAAAAAAACTGCAATTACTCGGTACTTAGACAATTATTAACAAGCGCAACCGCTTTCCGAAGTGGCACTCAAAGTTAGTTTAGCTTGTCCCTGTGATTATCCGTGAAATAGTAACCGACCGAGTCGTGTTTCGACGCCCTCGGATCGAAATACTTACGCGTAACATAGTAACCGTCCAAGCCAAGGGCATCCCTCACTGGGAGACCCTTGTGTCGAGTTACTAGCGATAGAGGTTCAGGCTAAGTGACCTAATAGCTATGTCCACCTCTCAATTCGGTAAAGCAGTCAAAGCCAGCTTCTCTGGCCAATCTGTGTAGTTCGTCATAAAAAAAACAAGCGTAGTGGATAGGCGTATATTTTTTAATTGTCCATGATAATAACTGTCGTTTACGTAACAGACCATCGGTTCCTATACACGTGTAGTGTGGGTGTGATGTCTGGTTGATGAATATTTTAGGTAGCTGTTAATGAGCCGCGGCCACCATTAATATGTAAACGCCCTAAGAGTTGATAAGTGGAAGAGAAGCTGCCGTGTAGGCGCCGCTTTATTACCTGAATCAATTACAAATCACCCACGTGCCGTCGGTTACCTAATGATATTAACAATGCTCAGGCAAAAGGTGCTTTGTGAAAGATAAAATAATCTACCACCACTTGAAGTATGTTTTATTGTATAAATTACTAGCGTTCCCTATTGCAACGACGTGCCCGCCGTTGGCCGAATTTCGTGTTGCTCTTTGGGTTGAATTTATGTTAGAATGAAATATGAAGTTTAAAAAATAGTACCTGGATGACCGACCTTTGCTCGTTATTTCTTTAAATCGTGTATTGAGTATGATGACGATTGCCGTTAAGGTGCTCTTGAGAAGAGTCGCGACTACGTGAAGTTAGATTGTTTTTAAGTGAACTCGTTTTTTACTAGAGGTTCAGGCTAAGCGAGCTAAGAGCTATGCCACCTCTCAATCCAGTGAAGCAGTCAAGGCCAGCTTCTCTGGCCAATCTGTGTAGTTCGTCATAAAAAAAAACGTTTTTTATCAGCAAGTGTAAGTATTCAATTGATTTTCTTAGTCTTATGTTACTAAAGACAATTAGAGTTTGTTTTACACACACTAATTGGCTTTAGTGTATACCACGGATAAAACAACATTTTCTAAAAATGAATCTCATCTAAAACGATTTATCGCCCCGATACCCCCCTGCTTACTAAATATTATTAAAATACAAGATAAAACAGGTATTAGATAAAACATGTGACAACAATTATCAAATTGGTAATATGCAATATAATATAATATCATTAAGATTGCATTTTTACTTACGAGTAACATGAATTGAGATCGTGGTAAAGTATAATATTATATTTCTTTATTTTATATTATAATCAAATAGTTATAATAATAATTTTATATTTTTATCTTATAATTTAGTTTAAGGTTGTTATTTGGTAGCTGTTTGAAGTAATGATGAGTCTCTGAGTTACTTTTGAATAAATGAATTATTATTATATTATTAAGAAATTATTAAAAAAAAATTCATACCATAAAATCTCGATGATTTTTCCCAAAAAAAAATTCAGTCATCATTTTTTTAAAATTTTGAATAAAAATGTTAGAAAAAAGTGAAAAATAAAAGAAGAGCATTTCTTAAAATGTTGAGTACAGTTAAGTACTCGCTAAATTGAGCCTTATAAATGTCTAATATACGTTTTTCACGTCACAAGTGAATTAACGTTCTTTTGTGCTCTCTTGTACTTGTGTGTGTGAATCAACGACTCACTGCAATTTAGAAATTGACGAAGGCGTGGCCGGTGGAGAGATATGAACACACTTATAACCTTTATTACACTTCTGACGTAAGTTTGCGTGCGAATGGAAATTTATAGTGTAATTGTAACGTACAAACTGTGGTAAACTTTACGATGTTTATATCAATGTGTATTACACATGATAAGCGCGATACATACCTATTTTTTTTATTATTTCTAAGCAAGTGTTTGACTACGATCTGACCTGATGTTAAGTGGAAATGCAGTCCTGGATGGTAAGGCGCACTAACTTAGTAAATGCCTATTCACTCTACTCTTGAAAATACCCACATTGTAATCGGAAGGAAAGACACGCGGGCAAACTATTCCAGCCCTTTGCTGTACGAAGAATGAAAGACGAAGCAAATCGCTTCGTTCGGGTTTGAGGAATGTTCACAAAAAAAGGATGAAATCCCGCAGTGCATCTAGAAGTCCGATGGTGGAAAGGGGTTGGAGGAATTAGATCATCTAGTTCCTGAGCACACTCTTCAAAATGCAATCTGTAGAAAACCGAAATGTTAGCTAACTTACGCCTGTGCTCAAGACTGAACAGATTGGCTTCAGTTGCGTCACCAAATAGCCTCTTAGCCCGCCTCTCCGCCGGATCTAAAGCTGCGAGATGGCATTTAGCAGCGCCTGCCCAATTGTGACAGCAGTATTTCTAGACACGACCGGACTTGAGCTTTATAAAGTGTTAAAAGCTATATTTGTCATATATGACAAATTGAGTGACAGTGGACGTCCTGGCAAATGTACATCGATTAGGTTGGTGACATACTAAAGAAAGGGTATGTCAGAAGTACTCAAAACTGATATACATATGAAGGATGGATGATGAGCAAGAAAGGAGAGAGAGGTGTGAAGGGTCCGGTATGTGTCCGTAATCTCTACCAATCCGTGTGGGTAAGTAAGAGAATTTGTTCGAAACCGTGGATGTCATAGTCACAAGGCAATAAGCTGATTTTCCAGAGAAGCTTACCGCCACAGTTTCAGCGATTTTGAGTAATAGCATAGCTCTTAAGTCGCTAGCTAGCTAGCCTAGGTAGCTGGCCTGAACCTCTAAATCTGCATCATCTACTCTTATGTGTCACGTTCATTGTTGAGTGATTTACTTCTACATTCGTTACTGATTGTAAGACAAATCTGTGTATTAATGTAACTACATAGAGTGACTTCTAGTTACAAAACCTATCGTTAACTCTTAAACAATTTATGCCGTTTAGTAATAGTATACCTTACTGCTTTTTTATTAGTTACATTTTTGCTTCGGTTTGAATGATGACTAATTTCAAGTGATAACCGCGTATGAAGGGTTTCAGGTGGTATTATGTTTAGTAATTAGGTCTTCCTCATTAACCAGGAATCTACCGATATATAGTGTGTCATCTATCAAGACGTTAAGACAAAAACATTAGATGCCTTTAGGCAAAAAGGAATCCGATCCGAACCACTTAAAGTACTTAATATATAGAATGAAATCCAAAGCGAAACCCGAATAATCATTTACTAAAAGCTTACAGGTAAATGCCTACAGCCTTCAGTATATAAAATCCCTTGTGATAAGTATTTCAGATGAAAATAGTCTTCTTTTGGCTCAGTAATGAAATTGTTGTTTAAATTTTAGGAATTATTTCTGGGTGAAGATTATTTCTGCTAGAAGCAGCGTTTCGGCTTTCCTTTAGACTAACACCTACAATAAAAATAAATACAGACGCACTGAGAACTTTTTCTTCTCTCGAAGTTGGATAAAAGCGAACACATTGTCGTCTCATAAATTTAATATAGGTTAAACAGATATACGTCGGAACATCTCGTGTGGCAAGATATTAAGGTCGTTTGGTTAATAGATTGCCCTTAATGAACAACCGTGCGAGCTTTATTGCCGCCTTACTTAGGATTAATGACCTACAGATGGCTATGGTTTTCATATAATCACTATAGAGGTTGCCATATAGTCCTTAATAACCTTTGACTCGAGTACTAAAAGAAAAAATCAATCTATCACGTCCTATTTTCTAAGTCCCATAACTGACAGGTGTGGTAGGTAAGTTTATCGCTAAACACGAGACTAAATTTTGCAAGTGATATTTTTGAAATAGACACAATTTTTTTTAAAGAATCCTAACGATATTTTTTTTTCGCAAATATTATAAACATACTTATAAACCATTTCAAATAGACTTAGCTTGTGTTAGGAGATGGTTCACCCTTAGGGTCGGTCATGTCCGACGGGGAAGATTTTGACAGCACCATCCATCTTGCCGAGCTTGGGGTGGCATGCGTCGTGGACAATATCCACGAGCTGGGTCTTCGTGTAGCGCTTCACAAGACCGAGGCGCTATGGTTCCACAAGCTCCTAAGACCAAGGAAAACGTCCAGCCGGTCGGTTCGCGTAGGTGACGTGCAGGTCCCGGTGGGGTCGTCGATTAAATATCTCGGCCTCCTCCTGGACATTTGTTGAAGCTTTGAAGTGCACTTCGACCGCTTGGTCCTCGTCATCGAGATCAAAAAGGCAGCCACCCGCCACTGAGGCCTATGGCTGGTGCCCAGGATGCAACACGAGGAGGATACCCGACATAGCATCTTTGAGGAGCCCTACTGTAAGCACAGGACTGCAGGGCGGTGAGCCGTACTACGTACGTTAATTTTTAAACATTAATTCACAAGTTACTTAATACCTAAATGAAATCTAAGCGGAGCTGCAGTAGTAGACCATAAATTATAGTCCGGTGCAGTCGGTTGCATACACGTCAGTTAACCGGTGCGCTTTCTTGCAATCGCGTGGTAATAAATATTTGCCTCCCACATTTAGAAATAGCTATAAAGATAACGAAGACCCGCTTATATTTAGCTTTAGAATCGTTTATATACAAATAAAATGCTGATATATTTATGTTTTAGTTATTCTGACATGGGTTTTGTTTCTATTTCGTCGGTTAATTTATCTTAATTGGTAGTTAATTTTGTTCTATTTAACTATGAACAGATATTTTAGCGTTTGCATGTTTAATTTATAATTTTTCCGTCGTTATTACATTTAATAATTGACGAAGTTTTGAGTGCACAAACAAAAAAATACCTCATACCAACCAATATACCAAAAGAAGGAATATATTAATGTACTAGCTCCGCCCGCGACTTCATCCGCGTGGAATTTAACAAAAAGTTATTTAGTTAATGAAATTAATATTCATGGCGTTGCATAATCCACGGCAGCGGATTCAGCGAAATACTAATGGTTCTCAAATATAAAATAATTAAATAAGAAAAGGGTTTTCCCCACAGAACACAACACAAACTACGCCCAGCCCCATCGCACTCAAATTGTACTCTCGCCGGACTCAACGGGGCTAGTAGAGCGCCTCGCCTGACTGCTCTGTGTGAAGCTCTCCATCTTAACTAATAAATTACAACTCTTAATTTCTCGCCACCGCTCCGTTGCCCCTACGCTCGCTGTTTGTAATTTTATAGGAATAAGTGGGATGAACTAAATTAAACACATCTAAATCATCCAAGTAATTAATAATTTACAGTATATACCTGATGAATAACCTCCTTTTTTGAAGCCGGTTAAATAAAAAGTAGTCTAAGATACTCATTTTTACAGCAGGTATCTGTCGATGAAACTCCCGTCCCTTCCCAAAATCGACCCAGCCGTTGTAGAGATTAGCTCCCGCTAACAGACAGACATAAAATGGTGATATACCAATATATGTACTGTATACATTCATATGCATGTAGTAAAAAGGTTTATTTTAATGTTAAAGACAGACACACTAATTTTATTTCGATGTATAGATATGTATCACTGTATATCAATGCAACAATGATCTATAACCCGTCGGTTCCAGAAACATTAAATGATTGTTGTAGCACAAATTTCGTTGGCGTAATCATAATTATAGAGCGGCCGCGTCATGCGTCATGTCTATTCAAAACGCATGCAATATTTTTGCACCACCCTCGTGCTCATAATTACGGGTTTGTTTAGGCGTCGAGTGCATGTTGTATAACTGTTTATTCATTTTGCACTCCGCTTCCCGGGGGAGGGGATTGTAGTGTTTATGTGCACGCTTTCTTAAACAGATTGCAGAGATTTCTTAAATTATTACTTGAATAGGTCTATGGGGTCAATTATATATTATAAGCTTTTTTAACACCCCGAAAGGTGTTTCCCAAGTAGATAGAAGATACATAAGAAACAAGATATGTCAGATTTGGTTTTGGTTCTGTCACTTTTACGAACATCCGCGAAATCGTCTGCGCCTTCATTCTCAGGGGAGATGAATCACTGAATGCAAAAAAAATTACGGATGTCTTGATTTATTAAAATTCAATGAATTCATAAAATTGTCAGCATTATATAAAATGTTATTTATATTCATATCAATTCTTTTTCATTATACGTAAGCGACAAGCGAATGAAATGAAGTATATCGTTCTGCACCAATTCTCATGATGACGTTGAAACTGGACTTCAGAGCAACCAGTCCACTTATTTTTGAGGATTGAAATATTCTATCAGTACGTTCTTCGGCGAACATTCCTGATGCACAGCAAAACTAGTTTCGAGTCGTGGTTTCGGCCCTCTCGGGCACCCTCGGATCGGAATGCTTACGTGTAACATAGTCACCATCCAAGCCGAGGTTATCCCTTACCGGGGGGACCCTTGTGTCGAGTTACTAGCAATAGAGGTTCAGGCTAAGCGACCTAAGAGCTGTGCCACCTCTCAATCCGGTGTAGTTCGTCATAAAAAAAGCAAAACTAGTTTTCAAACGTGCTCAAATATTACAGTCATGTTACCGTCTATTTAACTTTCTACTGAAATTGTTTTATGAAATAGTATGAAAAACAGTTGGTTATACCATAATGTGCGTATGTTTTGCCTCCAAGATTTAGTATAATGCTAACAAATTACATACGCGTACTATTTTAAATGCATGCAGAGTAAATCTCCCCGCAGTGCCCGCATTTAACACAAATAACAAGCCGGCTACGGATAGTGTGTGTTTAGTCTCTCTGCGGGAAGTGTAAATATTGTGGAAAGTATTGTAAACTAAGTGCTAGTCCAGCTACTTGTTTGTATGCCTACAAGTAACGCTTATTTATTGCTGTATGTGCGATATAAAAATCCACGACTAGAGTGAGACGAATCGGATTTAGTCCATAATTTATTTCAATACGTCATAATTCGTGGCATGTTATGTAATCGAACTCGATATTATGTTCACCATACTTCCTCTTATTAATTGTTACCCCTCACCGGGGGGACCTTGTGTCGAGTTACTAGCGATAGAGGTTCAGGCTAAGCGACCTAAGAGCTATGCCACCTCTCAATCCGGTGAAGCAGTCAAGGCCAACTTCTCTGGCCAATCTGTGTAGTTCGTCATAAAAAAAAAATCCTCTTATTGAAGGTTCAATTATCCTCTCTTTCATCTTTCGATATCGGTAAAATCTGTAATATCAATTATCAAAAATCATTATTTAATGCATCGTTTATTAATACAGTATTTTTCATTATTTTTATTTAAATTTTGGTACTTAGTGTTGCCTCCGAGGAAAATTATTCAAGTTTACATAAGATATCCTTTTCGTTTAAGTTTATGTATTTTAATGCAATATAAATAAATTAATAAAATATATCATTTTATTTTAAGGATAGTTAACTGTCTATAATAACAACCGATGGGCAAAACGTATAACAGAGTGGATACCTATAGACAAAAAAAGAGAAAAAGGGAGACCAAATAAGAGATGGAAAGATATTTTCAAAGAGAAATGTGGATCTGCTTGGATGCGAGTAGCACGGCAAAGAAATATTTGGAAAGATTTAGGAGAGGCCTACGCCGCAGAGGCGACTACTGCAAACGGAATTAGGATTTAATAAAAATAATAAAAAAAAATAGAACTATAATCTAATTACAGAACGATTTAAGTTTAGTTGTAGTAGAATAATAAAGGCTATTTTTATTTTATTTATTTTATTTAATTGTCTATCATACACAATTTATTTCAGTTAGCTAGCGTCTTTAACTTCCGAGATATTCAAACTTTCTTAACCGACTCTTTATTTCTGCTCACGGCTATATTAATGATTCACACAATAATACTGTCCAACAAAATAACATCGCACTTATTTCTTTGCAACATGACGACAAAAATGAATTTATTTTCGACACTAAAACGGAGAACCTTATATTTTTTGGTCTCATTCATTAAACGAACATATGGCATATGAATGAACTTTAAATGAATAATGCATAGATTTTTAGCTGCAAATATAGACAATGTTTGGAATATTCATGAGATTTTAAACGGTCACTGTCCGTGAATGTTTTCTATTCTTATGCATCGATTTTATTCAATCAGGTTTCGTGGATGTTTTTGACGTTTTAATAAAGAACATTATTTCAGAGCTATTGTTATTCGTTGCCATTAGAAAAAATGGTATCGTAGCTAGAGTTACCAAAACCTAAGTTTCCCTCTCTCATTAAGAATAGAAAAATATGTTAGAACGTCAATCATCAATTGATTCGCATTTATAGCGCTTTAAAAAATCTTCATTATATCTGACGCAAGCACATTACTCACACCTGCTCCATTGACGTGGATAAACATGGCGTTAACTTTATTACTAACCCAGTTGTCGTTAACGTGAATTAAGATTTACGAGCTTGCGCTATAATAGATAGGTTAGGCGAACCGGCTCCGTTCGGTCTGCCACCGCGGCCTTGATTATACCTTGTAACACTATCTGTCATAATGTGACGTCTTGTCTATGGTTTTGTTGTGATCTTGATTAGGGTTGTCAAAGTAAAAGTTTTGTATTCGACTATGAAAACTGTCTACCATTTTATTTATTGTTCGGTAATATACACATATTATATTATTTGTTAAATTATGATGTCTTCGTTTTGATACTTTACCTGATAAATAGAATTGGAAAGAGAATGTTTCTATTTTGTTATATGTTTCTGATTAGAATCTTTGACGATGTGAAGAAAAATAAGGCTTAAACTAAGAAGTATATGAAGTGCAAGAAGTATTTGATCACATTTATTTTAGTTATGGCAATTATATATAAGATGCTACAATTTGATTGAATAGATTTTGTGGTCGATCAGTCGTATTCGGGAATAAAAAAATCAGAATTAAAAATCATATTTTTGTTAAGAAAAAAAACTAAACACAAAGCGGTAAAAACTTTGTAGTTAGTGTTACTAACATAGATTTTTTAAGTCATACTTCTAGCGCTTTTACAATTATAATGTATTTATAGCGTTATAACAAAGTTGCGTATACGAAAATACTAGTAATGATTTATTTCGTTACTGTGACAAACTTTTTTGAATACTATACGTATGTAAATAAGTACACACATACATTAAATATAGAAAAAGGAGCTAACTGTTGTTAAGTGATTTCCGCTGCGGACATACATACATAATACGTAACTGCAACTTCTCTGTTGTACGTCGTTCTCCTTTAAGAAGGTTGCCTATAGCCATACAAACGTTTCCATACACATACGATCAAAACGACGAAGTATCGATTACGTCGACGCATTTATATATATATATATATACACTTGAACATTCACTTGTAACCGAACATCGAACCTTCGTCGTTTTTATATTGTCTAACTGAACAACGAACGGATCCAAGGATAGAGTTAAACATCACTATAGAACATTATAGCGAACACTAGTTACGATGCAAATTTACTTTCCTCTAGAAAAGCTATTCTAGAATACTTGCTTAAACATTTTTGATTAGTATTCTGAAGTATAACATTCGCTAGAATGCTTATTACATGTGAATGCTCAAGTCTATCAGCACCGTAACAGCAACAGCCGCTACACAGCTAAAATATTCTCAAAATAACTCCTGATTCATATTTCTAGCCTTTGTCAATTTGTAACTAACAATTAAATTACCCCATGTAATTACTAAATTAAATGTCGAAATTTACATTCAAACGCGTTTAGGCGTGGTAGATTCATTTTTACTTACGAATACTTGTACGGGTAATTTATATGAGTATTGATAAACATAATGGCTTTATAAAAATAATAACTTAACGTTTCGATAACACCATTGTCCATTCTTGTCTATTTAAAGCGATGGCATCAGTCATAATTGCAAGAATGGCCCGTCGTGTTGAAGAATTATATACAGTTTTTTTTCCTTTTTATTATCTGTAACTGAGCGAACGGCCAGACTCCGCCATGTCTACTCTGTGGCGGCGGCGCGAATTCGAAACCTTGAACCTGAGCGGACGTCGCACCCGAGGCAACGTTGTGCCAAAATTTATATATATATCGCGTGTCAATGAGGATTTTTTGCGGTATTTTAAATCAATTTTAAACGTAGTTTGATTCTTTTAACAGACAGCTTTCACGGTCACGTACGATTTGCTTGTAAAGTTAATATAAGCTAAAGTTAATTTTAACCTACGATTTTGTGAACTAAGTGAGTTTCGCTTCACGCTTCTAAAAAAAAAACTTCGAATGAAGGGCAAAAGAATTTGAAAAATATAGATAGTAATTTAGCTAGTCTGAATAATTATTTTTCTGTCGCAATTTTTTCACCGGTGACATTTCAGTTGGATATGGGAAGTTTGTCTTTTTTAGTTTTAGAAACACTACGTATAATGGATGAACGAATAATACTAATAGAAATTTTTCGTCCTTTAATTAAAATCAACATGTGACTTGTGTGATATATTTAGCATAACAAGGAAATGCAAAACCGGCAAGCTTCCAGGGTTATTGTAAACAATCAAACGTTCGTCAAATCTTAGATTATCCGTGAAATAGCTACCGACCGCGTCTCGGTGCGATCCTCTCGGGCGCCCTCGGATCGGAATGCTTACGCGTAACATAGTAACCGTCCAAGCCTAGGTTACCCGTCACCGAGGGGACCCTTGTGTCGAGTTACTAGCGATAGAGGTTCAGACTAAACGACATAAGAGCTATGCCATCTCTCAAACGGTGAAGCAGTCTCTGGCCAGTGTTGCTCGTCAAAAAAAGAACACGTTCAAAGTACTTGTACTTCAAAGTACTATATCCGGATTGGGAATGACAGATATTAGGAAAGAGAGGCCGATTATGGATAATATGAAATTTCTTTGTTATATTCCTCGGATCATATTAGTATGTAATGATTAGACGTTGGTACGGACAGATGCTAATAGGATTTGAAATATTGCAGAGTAGCACAGTTGCTAACATTGTCACGAATACGAAATATATATATTTGTTTGTATTCACCACTACATACATTAGCTCTCAGTTCATTAGTATACCACAATGGTAGATAATCTAATTCTTTATAAAAAGCTTAGTAAGGTTCATTTCCTCTAGTGCGGCAGATCTTGTTTGCCCTTTCTCCTTTAAAAAAACAAGATAGAAAAAAGAGATGTGTAATTGATAACTTCTAGTCTACTACTACTGCGATTCTTTCTGATCTAGATTATTAGGTTCCCAATCTGACAGGGGTAAGAAGACGATGGACTAAAACGAGGCTAAGACGAGGGACTAAAACAACACATATTTTACTATTTATAATATTATCTATTTATTAAATATGAGATTTAAATTGAATCGTGAACTTAACCGCTAGTAGATAACTGCTTATATATATTATATCTTATACAGTAAAACCTCTGGAAGTCAAACCTCCTTAAGTTTAACCTTCATTACTTGATATCTCAACTCTGTATAAATGGAAATAATCAGTAAATAATCAATTGGACATTGCACAGTATGTCGAGCATCGGTTATCGTAATTTAAATTTAACTTGATAGCAAATAATAAATATTAAACATTCAGAATAGCGTCCCAGTGGGGGAGACAGAGATTAGCGATCCCTTTCCATTTTTCATGGAACACCTCTCCTTCTATTCGCAGGTATCGAGTACTTCTGACTACAACCTTCTTTAGTTCGTCACTAATCTACATGAGGATTTAAATAACCTATACCTATTGTCAACATTTTTTTCTGCATGAGTGTCAGTCGATATAATTTCAGAATAGTCTTACTCAAGATATAAATAACGACAACAATGCTTAGTAGATCACAGACCAGGCCAGGTGGACTTGGAATTCGTCCAAAATGTTTATTGCAAACGAAATTTTAGTACTTTGCGACCACAAAACATTAACCAAGTACTTAAACTCGGCTGTAATAAGACAAGGTATAAATGTCTATTACTGTATTATTGTCTTTTGTAACTAAATACATTTTTCCTATTATAATATTTAAATATTTAAAAGACCTTATACGAGTATATCAAAATAAATAAAATTAAAACTAAATACTAATTTCTCCTTGTGTCGAGTTACTAGCGATAGAGGTTCAGGATAAGCGACCTAAGAGCTATGCTACCTCTCAATCCGGTAAAGCAGTCAAAGCTAGTTTCTCCGGCCATTCTGTGTAGTTCGTCATAAAAAAAATCTATATTATACTATAGTTAAATTCAATTATGAATTAATTTTATAAAATATATATTTATTCACTGACGGTTGATAATTTAATTTCGTAGCCAAAACAGAAGACACTCGAATTCAAAGGTGAATTGCTATTAACAGGGTCTGGGTGGACCCTCGTCACTGTCACCTGCTGGCTCCGCATCTCCTGCCTAATTTACAGACGGCTTTGTCATTATCACTCCCATTATACCACGCTCTGTGAGTCCACAATGTCTCTCAATATTATTATAATGTCAAAGGTGTCACAGTGATTTTCAGGCTTCTGTTCGGTGCGGGAAGGAGTGTTCGTACTATTCATTTATTCATTCTATTTTTGTTTTATGTACCACGTCATTTAAAATGCGTAAAAAAGGATTTACTTTACTAAAATGAAGCATCAATAGCCTAATGGCTTAGGGTACGGTCTGCGAATCGCAAGGTCGTGGGTTCGAATCCACCATTCGACTATTGACGTGAACCATCTCCTAGCACAAGCTTAAGCTTAGTTGGAATGATTAACAAGAATGTTAGTAATGTTTTCTGAAACAAAAGGATACAACGCTAGCTTTCTTTTAAAATAAAATAATGAGGGTTGATTAAAACTCAATTTAAAAATAAATAAAGCAAAACCGTACAAGCTGTTGACGCAAGGTGCATAAATAAATTATATTTTCATAAACCTTATAATTCACTAACTGTACCCTGATAGCGAAGCGTCTGTCATCGCTGCACGGGTGAGAATAAAGAACAAAACCAAGCATAGAAAGGGTAGCAATAGGTCAATATAAATACGAATATATAAAATTTATTAAACTCAGATTGTATAATAATAATTTGAAGGTGATGCGTCATCGATCTTCTTTATTTTTGTTAAAAACAATCATTACGGTAAACAACGCCATATATTAGTAATGACTGTCGAAGTAGCATTCTTATGGTCACATGTATGTTAGAGTAAAAATAGATGAAAACAATCCTTCTAGCAGATTGTGTATCGCGTCAAAATTTGAGCTAAATCGACTTTTTGAGTTTTTGGAGCGTACACAAAACAACATCACATTGTATATACATACGTATAATACGATTACGATGGCTACGGCTTAGCGTGTGACTGGTGACAGTGGATAAGTATATGAAAAAAGGTAAGGATTTGCGAAAACTGAATAAGATAGATATCATAAAATGAGTGACAACGCAAAATTTCACGTCAATCGGGTGTATAGATTTAATATCGTGGTGTCAGTTAGTCAGTGGCATTCGGCTTCCATATAGATATAGAAGATATATATTACAGAATAAGTATATTTTGATAAGTTGCCTCGCGTGACTCACGCTCGGAAAGGGTTTTTTACTTTCGTAGCTTGTACACCCTACACGAAATTTAATAAACCTTGACCTTTATATATTTATTGAATATCCATTGTATCATGTACTAGTTATAACACAGCTTTACTGTTTACTAAATATATCCCTGCCTCTTGTCCCGGTCTTATTTCTTTATTTTGACGGGGGGAAATCTTCAACAAGAAGTCGGGTTATATTGGTATCTTCGGTGTATGGCGAGAGACTCCGGGATATCCGGGAGTGGAACGCACTGGAGCCCCTGTCCACTGTGCCTCTAGCACCCTCGCAGTGACAGTTGGCCAGAGAGGCTGGCCTTTACTGCTTCACCGGATTGAGAGGTGGCATAGCTTTTAGGTCGCTGAGCCTGAACCGCTATGCGACACAGACCACCAGTGTCGTTTTCATTCCGAGTCCACTGTAGCGGACAACGCGGTCCCCATTCTTGTCGCCTATGATAGGCATACCATAGTCTATTATTCTCTATTCCTTCTGTTAATGCTTCGCAAGCATGCATTTCGTTCTACATTCACCGCTCCTCCTATCTGCACTTTTGTCTATCATTATGTGTTGAGTGTCATATTTCTTGTAAAATGTTGCAAAACATGACTAAGGTAGGCAACTTTTCTCCGTACTGAGATCTATTACGTGTGTCCAAACGAATTCTGTTTAGTAGCTTAAGTATAGTAATTTATCACGTCCCTTCAAATAATTTAGTCTCAAGTTTGTTTTGCTTTAAGCACCCCTTTTCAAATAATACGTGTATTTCTCAGTCAGAGATCCAAATACAATTACATTACAAACCGCATCCCAGGCTTAAGTTGTATGGAAAGCTTTTGACCTTCGTTTAGTAGTCCCCCGGGCTTGTGGTCAGTGCTGAAAGCATTATTCGGCAACCACCTACATCCGACGTCGGTGAGCGGTCGTACTTTACACGACACGAAATTAAATAGCACTCTACAATTAAATGCCAAGTTTAATTTATTTTGAATCGACTTCAAAATAGTCTCATTTCGTCTGTGTTTTGTTATAGCACGAACAAACCCACATGATCGTGGAAGTTTTCGGGAGTTATACACTATTAATAAAATAACTTGAGAAAGTGATTTATTGTTAATTATAGCATTTTGTTGCAGGGCCCGTATGCGGTGGGCAATGTTGTGGAAGAAGACGAGAAGCTGAGCTGAAGAATACTCTCAAAAAAATGATGGAAGAGCGAGCCGTGTCGGCTACGCGGCCCATTGCTGAATTACTTCTGGCCACGAGGCGAACGCTACAAGGTACCTATTTATCACCATCAACATTCCAATCGCAGAACATCCACTGCCGGACATAGGTCTCCCCAAACGATTTCAACGGGACCGTTTGTAAGCGGTTTGCATCGTTCATCCTGCGACCAGTATGAAATCGATAGATCAACTTGCTAGGTGGCTTCTTTATCTCTTGGTAATTGGGAATTTTTCAGTGTCCAGCGGGATTTGAAGGCTATTATATGTAATAAAATAGTGTAATGGCGAGTCTCCACCGAACGAACGAAGCGATTAGAGTTATCGTTCATCGTGCGTACAGCAAAGGTTCCACTGAACAAGTTGCCGGTGTCAGTGTTTCCGTCCAAGTACGACGTGGGATAAAATATAATTATAAGTTGGCAAATTCTCCTCTTTGTTATAACAATAAAATTATTTATTCAAGTATTGAAAATTAAATGCAGAATTTTATTCTGCACAAAATCTCTTAAAGCTGTCTCGAGGACTGTCTTGTTAAAACTATTACAAGTGGCAGTGTCTACTTCTGAAGGGTTGGATTATTATACGCAGTCATTTATTTAGTAAGAAGCTTTTGTTAGAGTGAAATATTGTTCGAAAGCTTCATTTATAAACATTTAAACAAATAGTAAGCGCTTTATAATTTCAGTTAGAGTACAGTTTTTTTGTAATTTAACTCTTCAAGCATGATTTCGAATACTTCTAACGTTAGCCCTTGAATACGTCACCAATCTGGTTGATGTACATTCGTTAGGGTGTCCTTTACCGACACAGACACTAATTTATGACACCAATTTTTTATTGTCTACGATGCCGAAAGAAGTAATTTCATCGAATAGGAAAAAGCAAAGATTTTTTTTTATTAATTTACGAGGAAGATTTTTCTATTAGAAAATATCATTCTCATAGGACAACGGACGTTATATAAACAAAAGCCTTACTTATTACTTATAAAGACAATGTCTTACAATTTTATACAGTATCCTAGCTTCTTCCATAGCTGGAGATGCTAGGATACTGTTACAAAACCTGAGATCCCAGCGGCTAATCTTAATATTAGCTAAATTGGAGCTCTCAGAGCTTCGTTCCTGACACATTCCACTGGTATGTGAAGCACGTCCTCTATAACTCCGCACTCTATGCAGTTTGGTGTAGATCAGAGTTCCCCAAACTGTTTTGTGTCGTAGACCCCTTACCATTTTTTTTCTTGTTGGGTAGACCCCCTACTTACCTGATATTCATTTCCTGTAAATTTCTGTCGTAAAGTTTAGTGTTAAAAACTTAAAGTAAACACACATATTAATTTATTCATTTATTAATTGAATTTAAATTAAAACTACTCAAAATAAAATTTTGTATCTGTTATGTAAAATATACGTAACATTAAATAAACATAAAATAAACATAAAATAAACTATAAATAAAATACCATAAGCAATAATTCAATATTTTTAGTGAGAAATAGGTAAATAGGTACTATCAGTGTATTGAGAAAATGGGGACCCCCATTTTCGTTTCATGGACCCCAAATTTTTTTTGCTGACGTAGACCCCTTGCAGGTTGTCATAGACCCCTAGGGGTCGATATAGACCACTTTGGGAATCACTGGTGTAGATGTTTTTTTCATTAAAAATGCGAAACTGTTTGATGGAATATGCCCAGAACGAAATCGGACAGCTGTTACAATAAAAAAGAAAAGTTAGTTTTATGTTAATTCGTCGCAGATTGAATCTAATCCAATCAACGAATGAGTACTCGTATGATTACGGATTGAAATTGGACCCATGACGTGAAGGGTTAATGCGGCAATTACTAAACCAAACACTTTAGTGTTTATGGGCGGTCAAAGTAAATAGTTGTAATGCTATTTGCCGAGTGCGTTCACAATTGTCTCTGGTGTAATTGCACGGTAGTTGTCTATTGTTTAACAACGCTTTATTTTACGTGAGAAGTGTCCATTTACAGTGGAAATTTAGTGAAAACGCCATATTATTTTTTGTTACCGCGGCGTAGTGTAGTCGAGTTTTTCATTGTAGCGGAACGAATTGTAAATCTATTTGTTATAAGAAATTTAATTGTTTCTTATTGAGATTGTATAAATATCTAAACAGCTATTTATGGCGAGGTTCAACATTAGAATGTCGGATGTGGGTATGTGTAATATCACTCTTGCCTTTCCGCATGGCTCTACCAGAATGCTATACCGTGTAGTTAAAGCGACGCCTGAGACGTAGATTGTATATTTTTTCTTTTTTGTTTAGATATGTCTGTGTTATTGTATCGTTTTGTAAGTTATATTGTAAAGTTTCTGATGAGGGTGATATGATCATCTTTTGATCAATCCCTTGAACGTAAATTTAAAAAAAAAGTATCATAACAATAAAAAGAAACAGAGCAACAGAGAAAAAGAGCCGTTGTAGCTCAGTGTCCGGTCCTTTGCCTCAAGTTGCATAGTACGCTAGCAACTTTATTTCGATCACGGTGCGGGTTCCTATAAATTTGTCGTTGCAATTTTATATGCTGATTTACCAGGCATCGTGAAAAATGCCTGCTTGTCTTAGACAATGTTTCTAAGACATGTGAAGTCCGCCAATTCACACTAGGACCGCGTGGCGGGCTATGCCCATATACTCTCTTTACAAAGAAGGCCTACCCAACAGTGGGACATATGTAATATAAATAAAGGCTGTAACTTTTTATCTAAACAAAAAATTAACACCGGGACAGTAGACAGAGACGACGAATTTCCATTTTGCATTCTCGTAAAGTACCTCTCTGGTGTCTTACTCGTTTGTCTGTTGCGAGTTACCCTTCTTTTGTATATCAAAAATCAGGTCGTTTAAATTACCCTAAACAGTCTTTTACCGAAACTACCACTTGTTTTTGCACTATAAATAAGACTGTTCTCGTCTGTTTATCCTCTCTACATGTCCAAAAAATCGAAGTATACTTTTCTTTACTCGTATTATAGTCGTTAAGGAAAAATGGTTTGAAATGAGACGAGCTACAACCTCACGCAAATATGATGGGAAGAACTTCTCGTAGTTAATAAAAAGATCGTAAAATAAAGTCCTAAGATGTTAATGTTTCCCAATATTTCTTATTGGTCTCTATCAAATAGAGTGTTGGACTAAAACAGCTTTTTCCCAAAGGCTATATTTATTATAGACTACCTTTAGCAAAAATTATCTACCCTACATTATTCTTAAGTCACGCTGATATTAATTTTATTACAATGAGTTATGGTCGAAAATTACAGAACACCCAAAATTTCGTAGGAACATATATCATAATCATCATATTCATTAGATTGGCGAGTCAGTTCCATTACGAGATTAAATAGTAAAAGCGAAATTATAAAGAGTGTGCGCCCGCCTTTAAGGTGCGATGATATCAAATTCCTTGTCCCTTCAATACTAAATTAAGGTGACATGATGAAATGAATCTTTACAGTTGAAGAGCTTCACATATTTTGCGAAAATCTATAAGAACCTTAAATAAAAGCGATTGTCCAAAGAGATATAATAGAATAGAATTATTATTTCAGGTCCCTCTGATCGCCCGATCACACTTTTCGTAACGCATTCACACGCTTACTCTCCAAGTCAAACGTGTGTAAAGAAGATGCACTTAAAAAGGAAATAATAAAATTACGTAAACTTGAAAGCGTGCGGTGTTCTAGTAGAATTTTCGAGCGTTGATTTTCAGCCAAAAAACCTACTTGTATGCTGTAAATGTGCTTAGAGTTTGTTAGCATCATGTTGATGAACGATTTATTATTAAATATTTTGATATAGAATCAACAATAAATCAAACAGAAAATACACTCAAAAGCAAACAAATCGGAGAAGTGGTCGCGTAACAAATTATTCAATGGTAGCATAACAAAAAGATTGTTTGTTGATCATAGATAACGGTTTATTTATACCAAATGTAACGGATCAAAGCGTTCCCTTGGGGCAGCCCTACCGCAACACGGAGCGTTGAAAGCGTACAATAATAAATATTTTCGGCCCGGGGCTAGACTCATCAGCGAACAGTTGTTTAACAAACACTCCCGGAGCGCCGACAAATTGGACACTCTGTAAATATGGCGACAGTGGGCCCGTGCCTATGCACGGTAAACAATGAACACGCCGATGATAGAGAACGATATGAGAGATTAATATTTGCTACGCCCCTAACTTTGTATACAGGTTGTTTCTTAATTCATTGTTATGACCACTTTAAGGATTTTTTATTTGCTTTCTAACGAACTAAGTCTTATCAGTGATGATGATGACATTAACCTGCAACAATACTTCTACAGTAATCGTATTTTCCAAATGTAAGAGAGTACTATTTGATCCGTGTTCTTTAATGTAGACCACACAAATTCACACCTATAATGGCTGCGCTATTTAAATTAACGTACTTAATTAAAAGTATAAAACTCTATAAAAACAACACCGGAAGAAGTAGCGCCTTTCAAACAGCCAAGTGTGAACACACAAACTGGGAGATGAGTGTTTTTGCTTACTCTATGGGACTAAAATATAACATTACTGAGTGCAACGACCTCTTTTGCTAAAAAGGGTAAGCAGAACAAAGCGATCCACTCTTCACCCTCGCTTACACGTGTAAAGGAAATAATCTGAGAGTGCTAGACGCGGAGCCCCCTTTTACATCATTGTACCCCTGCCGGCACTCAGGGGACCTCCCTCGTGGACCCTCATTAGGGCACTAAAATAATTTTACCTTTGTGCCCTGAGAGTGTACCGACACGACCCGCATAATAATGTTAATTCGGCAGTTTGTTATAGCTAAACTTGACGTCGACGTTTCCTTTAACCGTTTCGTGTCATTTGTTTGCGGCTTCTTCTAAAAGTAATTCGTTACAGACCACCGACCTTTGAAGTTTGTGAACATTTATTAAGTGCTTTATAATGTTTTCCAGTCAGAGCGAATGCTTTTATGTTATTTGAAGCTTTCATTTATTGCTTCAAACAAATGATAGATATCAGCTCATCATCAGTTTAGATAAACAGCTCAAAGTCAATCAGTAAAAATTAAAAAAAAAATCTTTTGTTTAAGACTTACTTAGTGACGATTAAATTGTAACATAACTTGTTGCTGGCAGCTACTTAGAATATACGCGACAGGTAGTGTTTGTGTTAGATAATTATAATTTTAGTTTTTTTTTAATTTTTTATGAATAATAATTTTTACTGGACAAATATAATCTTCGAAATCGGTTGGCGTGATATTGAGCAATTCGGCCATTTGATATACACTTGATGCTAATTGAAGACTTATATGGTTTTCTCATGGATCCCACTGTCAGAATTAGACCAAATATAAATGAGACCACACGGAAGCAACAGCTTTCAAATAAAAGGAATCATCAAAATTGGTTCACAGAGTCTAAAGTTATGCGATAACAAATGACAGACGATTTTTTTTGACGAACTGCACAGATTGGCCAGAGAAGCTGGCCTTGCTGCTTCACCGGATTGAGAGGTGGCAGAGCTCTTAGGTCGCTTAGAAGACAGACGATTTGAGAACCTCCAAAAGGATTGAAGTCGATTGAACCGAATGCGAGGCAGTTATTAAAAAATCTAGATTCAAAAATTGTTTATTACAAAAATATTTAATTATAGTTCTAAAGTCTTAAGAAACTAATTTTATCATAGATATGTCTTGTCTTGTTTTTCTCAAATAGTTAAGTGAATATTGTTTTTATTTCTTTTATATAAATAAATTTCATGAAACTGAAATGGCTACAAAATCTCTCGTATTAAAATACAGAAGGTCTATTAAAAGTTCAATATTGATGAGACCAACGTAGACCTTCGTCACTCATTCAAATTCATACTTACACATACTAATACACAAAACACAAACAGGCAATCTTTTTGACTGGATAATTAACCGGATTGTTAAAGTTAAGTGTTATAACTTACAATATATTTCAAGCTATTTTCTATCATTAATGATCTGTTTTGAGTGTCGAATATATATCGTAAAAAAAGTTACAAATACTGGCACCATTGTTTTTAAATAAAAAAAACAATGGTGATTTAAAATGTTCGTTCTAAATTCACCGTGCGATAGTAAAATCGCTTCAAACAGCTTTCATGTACACACTCGCAGTGAATGTGTAGGCTCGAAGGGTTGATGGAGCCAATTATGGGCCCTGCGCGTGTACTTAGTGAACATTATTACTGCCAGGACAAGCAGTCAAGTGTTCTTGCTTTTACTCTTTTACTGTGACTACATTTTCCGTCTTTTTATAAAAATCGTTTGAGCAGAAAATCCTTTTGAACAATTGAGGGTCGTATTCTAAATTACAGTTACAATGTTTACAAATAAAAAACCGACTACAAATCAAATCTGTATCACTAACAATATATTGCGAAGTTCAAGTTTTAAAGTTAAATATTTCCGGTTGTTCTCATTTACCTAACGATGAGCACTTGCACAGACATAATCTCGTAGTCAGAATTATTCACCTTCGCTCTTCGAAATGGTCTTGTGGAGTCCAAGGTGCCGTACTATAAATACACACCAGCGCCAGTTCTCGAAAATGGTCATGCAACGCTCTATTGGAATCAATCTGTCATCACAGACAGGACTATTGCCGCCAATAAACCTGATATTGTGCTAATAGATCGATGAACGCGACAAGCCATGCCTATATGATGAGAACCTCATGAAGGCCGAAAGGGAAAAAATCACTAAGTACCCCAACATGGCTCACGAGGTGACCGCCATGTGGGATGTGGATTCGACGATCATTGTCCCAATAGTCGTCTCTGCAAACGGTCTTATAGCGAAAAGTCTCGAACGTCTAGATGGCTAGGTCAAGGGTCAGATACAGAAGGCAAGTACGAGTACTCTTGGACACGGCACGCATAGTCTGGTGGTTTCTTTCATGTTGCCATAATCACGCTGTTGGTGGCACACACTAGGCTAGTCATGCACCGAGGAAAGGGCCACCGGGGAGGTTTTAGTGGGTAAGATCCCGACATAACCGCCGCCTTCCCCCCAGAAGGCGGGGTATCGTTGTGAAGATTTCCTCCCCGTCAACAAAAAAAAAGGTTTTTATTTTGTATGATATTTTTGTGTGAATATTGTAAAAACTTAACATAAGATTTTGAAATAAATAAAGAATAATAATAAACCATTTCTACAACCCAGCACACAGAAATAGACAAAATTTTCTATTTATAATAAAAATTATATCCATTACAAAACATTTTCTTATACTAATTAAAATAAATAAATGCGATAACTAAATCTATTCGGTTGCGATGCTGGATTGAATAGGTATCAGCTCAGCATTGTTCTGCTGTGAACCCAGAGCTGGTATTCTGCTGATATGCCTCCCCGTTTCTGTATTGGTCTGGAGTTCAATGGACGATTCCCCATGATTAAAGTTAAAAAAGTACAAAACAAATGACACGAAAGTAAAATACAAAACTTTTTATTTCGAGAGATAGGACAACGGAATGTGTATATATATGGAAATTAATAGATAATGAAGTGAATGCACTACGGAGCGTTTCTGCAAATCGATTAAAAATGCTTTCATTTTTTTTGAATACGCTACGCGAAGTGTCATTTGAAAATTCTAGAATCCATTAGTTAGAGGGATCCCATTTCCTCGATTATTTAGCATTGCGGCAAAGGAGACATTCAAAATGAAATATCGATCCAACTCGTAACTTTGTTTGTTAACCGAGACCACGAGCAAACTCATGAAAGTGTCATTTACGAAACATTTTCCTGCGCAACATTTCCTTTCAGCAACATTTATAATGAAACTTGATAAACGGCAGTTGTGGGCTTCACGAAAACTTCGGATTTCTTAACTGTTTCATTGATATTATTATTTAGTTCCAGAAGAAACTTTTTGAAAAATCATATTCCCGGTATTCAAGTTGAGAAACAAATTCGCAACGAGTTACTAGCAGAATTATTACAATGCTGCTAGTAACAATTTCTACAAATTAACTGTTATTATTTAAGACCGTTCTTAACCCGCTAGGGATAGCGCTTAGGACCATTTTAAAAATTATATACTTAATAATTCTACACTCGACA
Organism: Meandrusa payeni; assembly: GCA_029286785.1. Classification (NCBI taxonomy): domain Eukaryota; kingdom Metazoa; phylum Arthropoda; class Insecta; order Lepidoptera; family Papilionidae; genus Meandrusa; species Meandrusa payeni. The sequence continues at coordinate 12,517,234 of JAGSMX010000024.1, read as the reverse complement.
CGCCAACTATATAAAGATTTTTTATGACGAACTATACAGATTGGCCAGAGAAGCTGGCCTTGACTGCTTCACCGGATTGAGAGGTTGCATAGCTCTTAGGTCGCTTAGCCTGAACCTCTATTGCTAGTAACTCGACATAAGGGTCCCCTCGGTGAGGGGTAACCTCGGCTTGGACGGTTACTATGTTACGCGTAAGCATGCCGATCCGAGGGCGCCCGAGAGGGCCGAACCGCGACTCGGTCGGTTGCTATTCCACGGATAAAACACTATATAAAGATTGCAGTGTGTTAAATATGAGAGAATTGTTTATTCTAAAAATATTGTTTTTAACCGACTTCAAAAAAAGAGGAGGTTTTCAATTCGGCTGTATTTTTTTGTTTGAAGTTTGTTACTTTCCGTTTCGATAACTTCCGACTGGACGAATTTTTGATTCTTTTTTATTTGAAAGTTGGTGCTTCCAGTGTCCTATTAAATAATTAACATCTCTATGAGTAAACCATATAAGTCTTAAATTTGCATTAAGTATGCACGCGACAAATGGACGAATAACTCAATAGCACGCCGACCGATTTCGATGATTCATTTTTTATTGGAAAGACTAGTTTGATGAGAGTTTGATTAGGTTTTGATTAATTTTATTTCGTAATATACCTATTCTATTTGAAGTCGGTTTTTGTTTTTACTCTTAAATATACTTGTACTACAGCATCGACAGATCCTATATGTACATGGTTCAATAGGATAAACAACTTGAGTTCTGCCAAATGATTTTTTTTTAATTAGGACTCTCAATTTGATTGCAAGAAAAAACGTGTCTTAAAATGAGCTTTCGAATCGCGTTGTTGCCATATCAAAGCACAAAACAATAGTAATGTAAACGCCGCGAACTTGGTAACGATGTCTGTAATTAACTTTCTTGGCAAGTACGCGACTTATTTCCTCCTGTGTATGACAGCGCTCCCGCCGAGACAACCCTGGATGGATAGCGTTAGGTGTGAGACACATCTGGAGCGTTGTGCTACGCAACTAATATTTATTAATTTTGCACATATGAACTAACAGCTAAATAAAACTTATATATAATTTACAATTATTGGCAGGTAAAAAGTTTTTACGTGTTTATCAAAAATTTAATATAAAAAAGAAAACAAAGTCCAGGTAACACTGATTAGGAAATCAAGAAGTATATTATATAAGTATATATAAAACAAGTATATTTACGAGTTATAACAAAAACCGACTTTAAATCGAATTGAACATTAAACAGTACTACAAGCGGACGCCCATTTTGTATTTCCGAATTATTGTAGGAATATAACGTAATGAAACTAACTCAGAACCTAACCAAGCTTTTATCAAACTATTATTAAAGTACTTTCTTTCCAATAAAAAATGAATCATCGAAATCCGTAGGCGTAATTTATTTATTTATTTATTTATTTTTAATTTTACAAAATCAACAGCTTATGAATTATAACAGATATTTCGGTCACGTATTCAGGATCTAAGCCTTTATAGATTTACATTATATAAAACATTTTTTTTTCAGTGCTAACTAAGGATGTACTTCGTATTAAAAAACAATAAAAAAGAATTAATAGGAAATAAAAATTGCATTACCTGTATTACTGTGTGCGAGTGTATTTATTGAGTTATTCGTCCTTTTGTGGCGCATATTCTTGATGCAAATTCAAGACTTATATAGTTTTCTCTTATTGTGGATCCCATTATGAGAATTATCAAAATCATCGAATTATCGAAAGTTATGCGGGACAAACATAAAAAATACAGATGAATTGAGAACCTCCTTCTTTTGAAGTCGGTTAAAAGCTTACGTCAACATTATCATACTTTTTGTCAAGATTATTGAATACATACGATCAATATGTTCTATGAGATAGAGTTATGTTAAGGAGAAGTAAATAACGGACATTTGAAGCTTCGAGAAGTTGCTAATAAGGTTTCTTGTATATTTTCTATTTTGACCAAGTGACCTTCACAGAATACCAGTTAATAGTAAATATCCTACTTAGTTCTATACAATGAAGCGTATCGCTAGTTCGTTTTCTTCTCCTTTGTGAAATTCCATCTTTGTGATACCATAGACGCTTTATTTACTACTATATTTATACGGCCACTCGGTAATGTGTATAACTACTAAACTAACTAGACATTAAAAAAAAGCACTCACGTACTCAACATAGGAAGTTGGTAGAGATCGTCCTAGCAGATAGCTGTGTTTATTATACGTCAGGAACATTGATTTAGATTAATTACTGACTATAATATATATTTTTTAAATTCCTATCACTTAAAGCTCTTAGTGTGTCACTTACCTTACATTTGTAGCAAATTTTGCTACGGGCACACCGAAGGACGTCTGGAGGTCCCAGCCCTGAAAAGACGAATGACACTTAGTTATTTATCGAACCAGCCAGCCCCGCCGCTGAAGCGCTACGTGTTGCGATTTATTTTTGAAATATAGCTAAATTCGTGTTAACCAAAACACGGCCTAGATCGTTAATCTTGTCATATGTAAAAATATGAATGGATTTATGCTGAATCGTTTAAAAAAAATGTAAATTTATGTCGTAGGACAGATTTATAGTTTCACACCATTAAGAAATAATTGTTACGCTATCATATTTATTATGTTTAATTTGGAAATTGATTCGTATAGTCGTTCCTAAGTTCGTTTAACTCAAGAATGACATGTTCTTCTTGCAAACATTTAACAAAAACGTCCTTATGTCAATTGTACGCAAATTCGACGTTGAAAATTTCCTCCCATCGGACCCCAAAAGTTTCATTTCAAACATTTCCCTCATCTTGAGCATGCGGTAAAAGCTTACCAGTGAAATATGAATGCGGATTTTAAACAGACATTTGAAAAATAGCAAATGTACACATACATACACAGCGACGGACGTGAGCTGTTGAGTTTTATAATATTTAAAACTGAATGGAATGAACATTCATACTGGCCACTCACGCTTTGAACTAAGCCTATGAATACCCGACAACATACAACCACTGAAAAGCGTCTTCAAGAGACTTCATACATCAAAGGCCGGTCTCGCTACGCTCGAAAATATTTAGAATCCTCAACTTAAAGCTTAATAACACGGGTATTAAAATGTTCACACAAGATTATTCAGATACCATTTGGTATCTTTTTAATTAAATGTTATAATTTATTGTGAGACATCCGTGTTGGAGGTGACTAAGCGTTTTAATGGCATGTTTTATGACACCCTTGGTCTTTGACCACGCCGTTTAACTTGCTCACTAATTCTATAGTCTTGGGATTAAACATCAATTTGTATGTTAATTGATTGACACTTTATTTGAAGCCTTTTGTGTTACTTTTATGTTAAAGATAATTTTCCTTTTAAGTTAAACAGAGACAGCAATCGTTTAACGCATCTCTCAAAGCTTGCTAAGCGTTGGTGAGCACATCGTCCTATTCAGAATTTGTGAATAAATCTGCCACTAATTAGGTATTCATTTATTTACACCTATTTGAAGGAGAACGGGAAATTGAGTGATGGTTTTTTCATATGCAGCTAGACTATGTTAGTCCTATATCATTGATACGTCAAAGCCATTAATAATAATAATATATAATAAAGCTCATTTATTATCCTTATCCTTTGAAGAGAAAAAAAAATACATTACATAGAATAAAAAGATACAAAAAATTTATAGAAAGAAAAAAAATAAAGAATAAAATAAAAAATAAAATCTCTTATAAGAATGGCAAAAGGCAATAGGCTCAGCGTGTACTGCGTGACATAATGTCACACAGTGCTGGTTTTCAGCCTACCTCTTCAGTACTCGCGCGCCGCGTCAGAACAGGCCCGCAGCCTGCAGCTAGCTGTTTTAGGTTTTGTGATCGTTCTGTTGTTTCGACAGTAGGAATTTTTTGTATGTTGTTTTAAAGCCAGTGTCTGTAATAATGTAATTCTGTTCAATCTTAGGGTCGAATGATATGTTACTATTTGTTCGTTCCTTTACATCGGCAACGCCGTGGTAGCTCCGCGTCTGGGCGGTCACCTCAAGCACAGTAACTTAGCTAGTTCGATCCCCGGTGCTGTGACACCAAATAAATTGCCTGTTGCAATTTTTTAAGTGCTTATTTACCACGCGCTCGGCGGCGTTGGAAAACTTTGTGAAGAAACCTACATGTATTGGAAAATTTTCTATGACATGTGAAGTCGGTTGACATTTTTCTAATTCACGCTAGGTCTTCCGCACCTTAGTGTTAAAAATTGTGCAGTAATTTTGGCTAATTCAATAATTTAGTAGTGATATTTCTATTACTTTATCATTTATTAAAATATTTTGTAAGTATTAATAATAAAATCGTTACGTTTCTTTATAGCGAATGTTGTGTACACCTGTAATTGGCATACACAACAGGACTTAGTTTGTAAACTTGATTATTACTACAATGTATGCTTGTGTAACGCTGTTGGTGTATCTTATTAAATAAATAAATAAAAAGAAAATAAATAAGTCTGCCAATCCGCACTAGGAGGTCACGTAGCGGACTGTCCTCATACTCTCTTTGCACAGAAGGCTTTTGCCAGGAGTGGGACATTATAGGCTATAACTTTTACATCGGCGTTTGCCGTGAAGATATACCGTTAACTTTTAATGTTATGTATTGTGGAATTCAGTGGTATTGAAAGTTCAATGGGTGTTTACTGATATAAGATAATACATTCGGTGATAACCGGATCCCTGCTTACAATTTTTAAGATGAATTTATTTTACCCGGCATCGGAATGTCGTAAGGTGTTGATCCCGTCCCGCCGCGCTCAGCATTCCTTTGCGATAACACGGAGAAATGCGGGATAGCTGGATGTTGAGTTACATCAGATAAGATAGCCGTTTACACAAACGCATATTTGCTCGGGCCTGTGTTAATATTAGAATTTAATTTGTTGAACAAACATATCGTTTTATATTGATTTAGAAGCGAATTTGTGAGAAATATATAAAGAACCTTCGCTCTCGCTTCGATAAAATGTTAGACGAAGCTTTTAAACATCCATTTCGACGTGTCGACATTTTAAGTATGTAATATGGCAACATTATTCTATTTTACATTTTATCGCTCGCAATGAAACGGCGTTATTTTTTTATGACGAACTACACAGATCAGCCTGAGAGGCTGGCCTTGACTGCTTCCACGGATTGAGAGGTGGCATAGCTCTTAGGTCGCTTAGTCGTTATTTCTATTACTTTGTTGTACACGCATGAGTTGTTACTTTGTACCACTTATTTTTTTATTAGTTACTTAAAGTACGGTAATTAAAGCTGCAAATTGAACGAAAGAGTTTCGTTATTTATACACATTTATTATACACAAGGTTTTACCGTTGCGTTTCACTTTTAAAAAAATATAAACTTTTAATACGCTAATATACAAATATTTTTTCTATTTCTTATCATTTATTTTATTTTTACAGTACTTAGGTATACAATATTTTGTCATTTTGAATACAAATAGACTTGTCGGTTGGTCTGTTAAATTCGTCAAAAAAAAGGTGAATTTTTCAGATTAAAAGCAATGATAGTCTCGTAGCTTAGTAGCGTAGCCGTTTGACATACGACCTGATTGTCTCAAGATCGAATCTCATTCGGCTTGTATCAATGAATTACCGTTTTTTATGTGCAAATAATCACTTACTAAAAATGTGTGCCCGCTATGTAGGCTCGTAACATGGGAACTAATAAGACAAATAAAGCGGACGGTGTCTTTGTCTACCCCGTTACGGTTAAAAGAACGTGAAAGCTTATTTATAAAACTTTATAATTTCTTTGTCAACAGAGCATCTAACGGCGCTCTCCCAACAGTCACAAAACAAGACTTCGGTGCTGTTCTTGCAACTGTATCGGGTGCACGCGTCACGAGCGAGTGTTCCGCTCGCCGCTCTATACGACGACATAAGGATCCTCCTTCGGTCCGACACTGAGCATGACGTCACCATTGACCTGATCTCCTCACCGCCGAGAGACCTGGCATCGAGCACTAGAAAGTTCTTCCGCGACGTATTCCCTGTGGCATATCAGAACGTCTTGAAATTGGACGCCAAGCAATTTACGCCGGAGTACGACGCATGCTTGCAGGACGCGTATGACGCCGTTAAGCCCTTCGGCGAAGTACCACAGCAGGTAAGGGTAACCAACTTCAATTGATTCGTTTATATTTTTTTTGTAAGCGCATAGGCGTCGTTATTTACAAACCGATTAGGATTCATTTAGGATATATGCATTTTATAGGCATAAGATCTTGAGGTCAGAATATATACCCGGTAACTCCTAAAAATCTTACGGAAGAATGCTTGTTGAATGAGTTATAGGTAGGTTTATGACAATATTTGGTCCGGCGATAGGCCGCAGCTCTGTAGGTCTGGGCTCGTAGAATAAGACTACGGTATCCCCTGCCTGTCCTAGAATGCGACTAAAAGGGGCCTTAGGATCACGGGGCGACAAGGGACCCGGGAAGAAAGCGACATCGGCAGGCCCGGGGGGAGGGACTAACCTCCCCCGCGGGATGTGCTCTCCGAAGAGCGCAGTGCAGATGGGCTCCGGCGCGTTCCTCTGGAGATCCCGGAGCCCCTTAGCATGCACCGAAGAAGGTCCACTGGGGGGATTTTAGTGGGTAAGGACCCCACATTCCCGCTTTCCCCACAGAAGACGAGGTGTGTTGTTGAAGATTTTTCCCCGTCAACAAAACAAAAGGTTTATGACAATATAAGACTAAATAAGTACTATTTAACGACAGCTAACTCGATTGTAGTAGAGTAAAAAATATAGGCGGCCAGAACTTCGTATTATAACAATGATACTTCGAAAATAAAAGAACGCCCGCGCGTGGCAACGTTTAATGTTTGTTTTATTACATTTGATTTGATTTTAAGTCGATTTTGATTTTTACTCATAAATATACTCGTTTTTTGTATGTTTGTTACGTTATAACTCCGTCATTTAATAAGTTTTTAATCTTTTTCTAAAACTTTTTGTGTAGTGTAAATAAAACAAAACATTTTTCAGCTCGGCACCTCGTTGTCAAGATCAATGGAAGCGGCTCGAGTACTTCTGCAGGTGTTAGCAGTTGGTGCGAGCGCTTTGACCGACAGCGAAAAAGTACTCCAGAATACCACCGAAGAGTGCCAGAGCAAACTGCTTAGTGCTGGAGGCTGTGCACGCTGCAAGGGATACGAAATCAGTCCCTGTCAGAATTACTGCTTAAATATCGCGAGAGGGTGAGTGTGAAAAATTTGTATAAATTTTTCAGTATTTTAAAACAGTTTTTATAATTGAGCCACTCTAATTGTAATTTTATGAAGCATCAATAGCCTAATAGTTTCGGGTACGGTCTGCGAATCGTAACCTCGTGGGTTAGTCCACCATTCGACGATTGACGGGAACTATCTCCTACAACACACAAGCTTAAGCTTAGTTGGAATGGTAATATTTCTGAAAAAAAAAAGAAATATTGATAGCTTTATTGTAAAAAATCTTGTTAGAAATAATATATATACATTTTTATTAAAAATATCTATTGACTGTCCCGTTACCTTTCAACTACGCTATTGTTCAATGTTTTAAAAAAATCATTTCAATTTAATTACTGTACACAAATTGTTACAAGCGTTAACATACTTCAACTCAATACATATGCAAATGTTCAATATAATATTAATTTTTTTTTATGACTTTGAATTTTATTAGCATTGCTCGTTATACTGATTGCATTTAGCTTCGAAAGCTTTGCACTGTTTTACAATTTCGACAGCACTTAACGTTTATTATCCATATATTTATTATATAAAATGAATGTTTGTCCGTATGTCCTTTTATGGAATGGTAAACTACGCATTTGATCATGTAAAAGTGAAGATCATCAAGCAAAGTTTTGTTCATGTTCCTTCGGGTTACGAGTTGGTAATGAGAGATGTTTGTATGTAAAATAAAATAAATGATTTGTTTCAGTTCATTCAGTTGTTCAGCCAAAGAATTACAACTTGAAACAAACCATACGTCATATCATAAATGTCATTCATAAACAATAACTAATAACATAAAACATTTTTCTGTTTCTTTGCAACAGAAAAATGTTTTTATTAAATAGTGTTTATGTTAGAGGTTCATCGTCGTGTTATTCATTGTTGTTTTAATAATATTTAAATCATATCATATTATAATATAAAAAATATACGGCAAAACAATTTTTGTAGGGCTAGTATATATTAACTTAAACTGAAGCTGCCATCGAAGGGATTGACAATATTTGTATAATTAAAAGATTAAACAAGAAGAAAATTACAGAACTAAGGTCCTTTTTTACCAAGGTTGCATAAGTGCCGAACACGCATTTTAAGCGTGATCTTTTTGTACGTAAGAATCCGACGAAACAAAAGCTTAACGAAAGCGCCGTCATCAGACCGTACGTAGAGGCGACTATGGCTTTTAATTGATACACTTTTCAATACAATAAATCTAGATTCAGGTCTAAGTTTAACAAAATAAGATGACTAACAGGTTCAATCATCTCCCCTGAGTAACTGAGAACTAATAAGCAAGTGTAGGCGTGACGTAAGCTCGTACAAATGAAACTACGAGGACAAGAGTCTGCGCCAGCGAATTGCATAAGCCCCTCGAGAGTCAGCCTTGTCGAGTCTAATTGGTACGACAATTACAGTTAGTAGACGGACTTTTGAAGGGCTTTTATAATACCCTAGTAGTTTCAGACTATTAAAATAATATCATTAGAAATATATATATAGTATATAAGCAATCTTAGAGTCCTAGCCAGTATGTAACAATTAATTATAAGCTAAGTGAAAAGTGTAATGTAAAATGTGTGTGTGTAAAATGTATGTATTAATAAATAGATGATGTATGAAAGGAAGGAAATTGAAAGGCCTTGACCGTCCTAGCCAGGGGGAACTAGAGATACAATTAATTATAGGTTTTCCGTTTGCATGCACGCATGCGAAATACATTTGAATATATGAAAAGAGATTTTAAGAGAATGTAAGGGAGTAACTCAAAGTATATACCATTGCTATTTATGCACTTTTGCCATCTCATTGGTAGGTAATTGATCCTTTTACTAAAAAAAAAAACATTCGGACGGGAATCAATGACATCTTTGACTGTTGGTGCCACGGCGGAACTCGTACTCGTAAATAACGCGATGTTTTAAGTTTTCCATTTTGTAAACTGAGTGACGCAAAGAAAAAACCGATAATGGAAAAAATATATGGATTACGGTTTTCGAAAAACAAATGCATGAGTAAATAGCTGTATAAATTTGAAATTGGAATTCCTAACCGAAGAGGAGATATTTTAGATAAAAGTGGTCAGTACGACAAAACGTAATATAATAATTGATACTTTTAGAAGTTACGAATGATCGCGTTTTATTTAATCATTGAACGTTGTTCTGAATGTAATAAAAAGTGACCTTTTCATTACGGTCATCGCTGTCGGTCGTTTTTACCATAAACAAAAAGGTTTTAGCTCATAAAATTCTCGTGCAGAAATTTAAATACGCAAGTATTTTTATGAGTAAAAAAAGTGTCAAATGTGCGCTAGAAATGAACGTCTTACCATCCGTGACTGAATAAATGCTACTACTATATATAATATAGAATTATTATAGTATAATTATTAGAGTATATTAATAAATTCTAGGTCCTAAATTTTCTTTATTTTCCACATTCGTGTTGAATGTCGTTAAAGAGTCCTTCCCTGGATTGCCATAAACCTGCCGGGGACTCACAAACATTTAGCTACACGATTTCTAGGAGTAGCCTGGTACAGACGAAAAAGAAGTAGGTTCTAACTTACTCCTGTTTGTTATGAATTCGATTACAATAGAACTGTCAAATATTTATTAAATTCTTCATCAGAAGCCAAACGCTTGGGAGAAAGCGGCACACCGATAAAGTCATAGGTAATTATTTTGAATATACAATTTTCTACCTGCTACTTTTATGCTGTGTTCATAGAAAGGCCGCTAGACGTAATATACTGTGTATAGAAGTTTATGGGGACATTACCGCGGCGTCCCGCTGTGCGGCCCCCAGTTCTGTTTAATGCCCGATCACGAACTTACTGTTCTTTAACGAGGCACCGTTCTGGGACCTTTCTAAGAAACATATTATTGATCACAATTTAATAAATAATTTGCCAATTCTTAACCGACTTCAAGAAAACATTCCCCACGTTACCAATTTAACGTTTGTGTAGTCAGAGCGTCGTGCGAAATTTTTCTTCGAAAGATTTTATTTATTGTATTACAATAGGTAAAAAAATATGAGAGATCTTATTGTTATAAGAGAAAAAAGATAAATAAAGACAAAAGTAAATAAGCGAACAAAACCAAAGCAGTTAAGATCTTTGCAATTTTTTTGTTGGTTTTGTCAAACGTAATACATAAGTTAATATTATATATGCAGCTGCATTGGGTCACTGGTGGCAGAGCTGGACGCGCCATGGGCGGGCTACGTGGAGGGCGTGGAGAGAGTGGCCAGGGCTGACGCCGACGCGGCTCTGAGGGCGCTTGACGCCAGGGTCTCTGAAGCCATAATGCACGCCCTTGAAAATCATGCCGTGTTGGAGAAAAAGGTCAGTCGGTCATTATTATTGTATAAAAAACATTTATAAATGTTATAAAAATATATCCATGAGAGATATACGTAATCATACGTACGTAGAGCCGATGTAGCTTAAGAACAATGAAATTGTTTATTGCAATTTTAAGTGCTTAACTTAAACTATATTTATTTTATACTTTTTAGGTAATACATTATAAAGGGTGTTACACAGGCTGTTATTTTAATTTTTTTCTATATTTTAAACCTTTTTGATAATATTAACATCAGTGGCCCAATGGTCTAGGGTAGGTATACTGTACATACACACACTCTCTCACACACACAACAAATTAAAGCAATCATGTAGTAAGATATTCGTAGTATAGTTTTTTTTTAACTTTTCTTATGTTTTCTCGTAAAATGTCTTAATTGACCTAATTAACTTTTATATGGCAAAAATCACTGTTACTGTTGTATTATATATAAGTTACTTTAGCAAAATTTAAATCCGTTACTTTTCCAAATTAAACTTCTATGTATAAAGATGCTTTTCAAAATTCATGTGTTGATTTTATGAAATAAATATATTGGGCCTGTTAAACATAAGCTCGTAGGTTTAAACAGAGGACAAGGTTATTTGGAATGATTAAAAAGAATTTATAACAAAATTTGCTAGCATTATTTCAACCGCCTCGGGTAGTAAAAATATTTAAGTTGTATAAGAATTAACGACAGGTGCACCGCTTCTGCTGAACAAGATAATTTTGTAATACGTTAAGTTATAGACTCTTCACAACGAGTCGCTATAATTTTGTTTGATATACTGCCGTACTGGCAGTTAATAGAAGTTGCGCATTTCGCACGCTATTTTAGCATTAAATCGCCCGTAAGTTCATTGAACCGCATGCCCGTACCACGGTATCTCAGTGGAATGGCACTACTACAGTTTCGCGGTACACGTCAACATGGAATATAAAGTTATAGTGCTTAACACTGCCCTACAGTTTGGCGCCGAGCCACGGACGTTTCGAATTCCATTTAGTGGTACAATTCAATTATTTTCCGTTTATCGCGTTCACGGTGTAACATTTGCATTTGACTCTCCCGGTAATAAAAATTGCGGTCCATCTAAATGTCGTAAAGTCGAAAATTACAGATTAGTTTTACGAAGTACTACGGGATCGTAAAAGTATATTGGATTGCTCAAGGTGACAACAGTATTGCGACAACATGGGTCATATGTGGGCGTTGACACAAGTAGATTTGTGCATTTGAACTTACGAACTGCATTTTTTAATGGATTTACGCTGTTAGCCCGCTTTTACACGTTTACTGCTTTGAGATGTACTGTGACTTCTATAAGTAAACTTACCACAAACGTCCTCGAGTGGGAACTAAGGCATATTTGCAGTCTGGCTCAGGGTGCTCCACGCCGATAAATTTTTCATACATATGGCGTATACAAAGACATTTGTTTATCTGATAAACGACAAAAATTTACTACTTCCAAATTTAGAAAATGTATTAAAGACAGCATAGTTGGTAAATCAGCACATAAAACTTGCAACAACAAATTTATCGGTGCCGGCACCGGGGATTGAACTCGGGTAGCTAACGTACTACGCAACATCAAGCGATCGCCGGGACACTGAGCTACCACGGCTCTATCTCACTGGTAGTGCAGCTACATATTTTATTCATATTAAGTCTCATTTTATAATTTCTTTTGTACTATTGTTTATTGTATAAAATAATGAAAAAAAACTATTTACGCAATCGTAGTTCGGCCCTCTCGGGCGCCCTCTGATCGGAATGGTAACGCCATTAGAGTGACTCGCGCCGTGTCTCTCCCAGTAGAGGTTCAATTTACGCGTTTATAAACCCAATTTGTATTTTTAAATGTACAAAATAAAATACATTTATGGTCAAATCAGAAATGTACAAAATACGTTGTACGCGGGCAGCAATAAATAAGGTATAAATAATAATTGATATGTCAGTTATTGGCCGCCATATTTAATAGGCAGTTATGTTTTTATGGCTACTGTGGGATATAAAGTTATACAGCACTTAATACGGAAGTATCGTAGCAATCTATCACTATGCCATCTCGCAGCCTTGGACTCGGTCGAAAGGCGGGCAAAGAGGCTATTTGGGGACGTAGTTGTAACCAAGGTAGGTAGCCTTTCGGTTTTCTACCGATTGCATTTTGGAGAGTGTGCTCAGGAACTACATGATCTAATTCCCCCATCCCCGTTCCACCAGCGGACTTCAAGACGCACTGCAGGATGATTCTTTTGTTGTGAACATCCCGAAGATCCCTCAAACCCGACGAAGCGCTTTGCTTCGTCTTTCATTGTTTGCACAACGAGACTCTGGAACAGTTTACCCGCATCTCGATCTCGAGTGAATAGGCATTTATTAAGCTAGTGCGCCTTACCATCCAGGACTGCATTTCCACTTAACATCAGGTGGGATCGCATCAAGCACTTGCCTAGAAAGTATAATTTTTTTTTTAATATTTGTCATAAGTAATGATTTGTGTGATATTTTTAAACTTTCAAATGGGTCCTATGTAAATTTTGTTGGCATTTGCAACCTTGGGTGCCAACGGTACACTAGCACTCCTAAAGATCGTATATAAAAAAGTTCCCTTTATAACAATCCAAGTCTAGGTAAACGAGCACCGATGTGGAAGAAAAAATAGAATTAAGTAATATAACTATCGTAGTTAATGGATGGGGCCTGCACATAAAATAGCGTTAACGCGATAAAATGATTCGGAAAATCCGACGGTCGCGAAAGGAAGCAAACCGTCAAACTAAATGATTGACATCGTACATTTTTTAGTGTTAAATTAATTTTTGTTTGTACTCCTAAATATACTAGATAGATAATAAATTTACAACATTCTGTCTAGTTCTGTGTAAAGAGAAACCCTCGTAAAGCTGTAAATTATTCCACCAGCCACGCTAGACAACGGATATCGTAAACACCGCGCCCGATTTACTTTACGACTATTAGATCAGATATTTGCAAGACACCGCCTTAGTAAAGTTATTATCTGTTGCTCTAGTTTATAACTACGATTCTTATATGAGAAGCCAATATTTAACACTTTTACTTCGATTGTGCAGTGATTGGTGCCTTTCCGACTTCGTTTCGTTAGATCTTATGATTCGATTCCCGGCCGATTTGGACCAACGAGTTAAAATTTGCCCGGATTCTTGTATACAACAAAAAAGACTTTAAGAGGTTAAGTGATCACAGACGCCCACAAATACTAAAGCAACTTATAAGTATTACGAAGAATTAGGTTTTAATAAAGATATTTTCTCGAAATGATACTATTAAATATTTAAACACACAATTTTCCTTATAATTATGCCTTAATGAAGTTTTATATAATGAGTCTTGTGAAAGAAAGTAATTTTTATTTAAAATATTATAGATAAATGTCTTCATTTTTAGTATATATTAATACATAATTTGAACATAAAAATGAAAACAAACTATTGCACATGGTCATAGAGCCTCATTAGTACGCAATTAAAAGAAAAACAAGTAAATCAAATAGTTAACGAGCAGACAAAGCGTAGACACATCCCGTTGAGTCATAGATAATGTCATCAAATGATTATGTCATTCAATCTCCAAGGGCGTAGCTTCCGCTTTTAGGCACCGCCGGTTTCGTTGTTACATAAATGGCTCGAATGAATGAACTCTAGACGCACATTAAGTCCAGTGTGTCGCTCAAATTCTATTTTTGTAAACGAACCTAGTTCTAAATTTGGCTTACACGTGTATGCAAGTTAACGAAAGACGAGACAGATTGTCGAACAACTTATTTGCAATATCCACGATTGTACGTTTTCGAGTAACTTTATTCCACGTGCAGTCAAACTGAGGAATCAACTGTCACCAGGGGGAATTCCGTGCCTATACGCTTGGGGACCTCTAAGAAACGAGCCTATTCCTTTTTCAAAGGCCGGTCACACTCATAATGGAAGAGTGTTGAGAGAATTTTCATTCCACTCCCACACGACTGTAATAATCATAAAAAAGAAATCAAATTCATTTGCTATCAAAACTGTGGTGGATATATAGCGATGGACTCATCGTCTGTCACACATAGGATATAATAGACATAAAAAGCGGATAGCGGTTGGTATCCCCGTCTACCCCGCAATGATTAAAAAAGCAAAAGCAGAAGACGAAGAAGAGAAAGAAGGCATATGTCTAGCATTGGACTGACAAAGGCTGATAAATAAGAGGAATAAAACAAAGCACTTACTCATTTCTTTGTATAGTTAAAGTTATAGCCTTTACATATATTATATATATGTCCCCCTGCACGGTGCAGGCCTTCTGTGTAAAGATTGTATAAGGGCATAGTCCGCCACGGCCCTAGTGCGGATTGGCAGACTCCATATGTCTTAGAAATTTTTCATGTAGATTTCCTCACTTCACAGCCGCGAACGTGGTAAATCAGCACATAAAAGACACCGGGGATTGAACTCGGGTTGCTAGCGCACTATGCAGCTTGAGGCAATCGCCCGGACACTGGGCTACTACTGCTAATTTCTTTGTATGCTAATTTATAATTTAAAAAATAATGATGGTATTTTGTGAGGAAAAGATAATAGTGAAATTCTATATTTAGATATAGGTGTATGATTCTTTTACGCTAAGTAATAAAATTCACTTGGGTTACATTTACACTTCTAAGAGTTGGGGACTTATTTTGATAGGTAAAGTTGGAAGTCTGCAATCGGGAGAAATGTTGACTTTCAATTTTCATAGTAATAGCGTTTGGTTCGAGTTCCGCGGCCCGAATTCAATTTACTTTCGTTTCAGAAACTTTCTGAATAAATTTAAGATTCTCCGCCTTTAAAATAATGGGAAATGGATCCGCTACTCTTACTTCACTTTTCTTCGTTTTCCATTTAATGACATCTCTGAAATGTATGAATTATAAAATATTATACTTTTATTTTAAAACTCGTTGGTATGGTCCTCTGTTGTATTGTCGCTAGCCTTTAGTTTTATATCATTTTTTCATTTCGACTCCGATGTCCCGATATCCCTTATAAAGATAACCGTTCGACTTTATGAACTTATGGTTGGAAGTTCAAATCCCCGATTTCACTAATGAGCTCGCGTTTTTCGCGTCTTCTTACGTACAAAAAAAACTCGCAAAGATTTTAAAGACTTGTATTTTCACCAGCACAGATAAGATTAAAAAAGACTCCAGAACTTCGATACGTAGTGGTAGCGTACTGCAGCTTCTGCTGTTGCTAGATCGATAAAAAGTAAAACGATCTAGCAGAATACCGTAGTGATGATGGATATTAATAGGTTGTCAAATATCTCCCTTCCGCCTTTTTGTCTTTTGAATTTCGCGGCTATGTACAAAGCGCTACAGAGCTCGTATCTAGCAATACTATACATAATTTGAAAGGTCTTGACATAACCTACAAAACGACGCTATGCATAATTAGTTTGGATATTGCGTTCAACTGTTGAACGACGATAGACGTGTAAACATGAAGTTCACTAACGCCGAAATTCGCGCTATTTTAAAGTTTTCCTTCGTTAAAGGCAAATCCGCTAGAGAAACGTTCCGTGAGATTAATGGTGTTTTGGGGGATGGTACTCTATTACTTCGAACCACGGAGGAATGGTTTCGACGATTCAGAGCCGGTGAAACGACACCATGGATAAGCCAGCCGGCGGAAGACCTGTGACGACAAATACCGATCAAATCATGGACTACATCGAGTTAGACCGGCATGTGGCATCTCGTGACATCGCCCAGGAGATGGGAGTTAGTCACCAAACCAATTTAAACCATCTGCAGAAGGCTGGATACAAAAAAAAAGCTTGATGTTTGGGTGCCGCATGACACAAAAGGCGGAAGGGAGATATTTGACAACCTATTATAACCATTATCATATAATATGAGTGGTAATCTTATGAAGATAGAGGTTCAGGTGAATCCGGTGAATCAGTCAAGGCCAGCTTCTCTGTCCAATCTGTGTTGTTCGTTATTAAAAAAAATAATTATATAAAGTGCCAGGGACCTTCCATTGCCATCTCTTTATTATATAAGTAGGCCACACAAACTTATTTCTTTACATGTACATATGTTTCCTTCTTACCTATAAAAAAATAAGCTTGGTAAACGCCAGATAGCGAATGCTATCAGTATCTACCTCTTTCGTATTAAAAGAGATGCTTATTTGTTTTAATACTTCCATTTCTCTCTAAAAATTAACGCCACTCCCTGACAGTTGCAACGTTGTATGCAATCGTAAAGAAAAGTTCCTTTTTACACCTTCGCAAAGGCTCCTTCCAGCGAAACCGTGTCAAGTGCTCCTAACTACTGCACTGATGCAGCCTTACATTCTTACTAGAGCGAGCAATTTCACTTTTGGCGGCGACAATTCCTCGTTAGTTCGTTGTGAAGTCGCGATAGTCAACATATTCTGGGAAGTGTCTGTCGGGATATTACGGCGTCTGTATATCCTCAACAATATTAACATATAGTTATGCTTCTAAGTGATACAATTTAGTAGTGATAGCATTTTTAAAATAAATACAAGAAGTATTCATTAAAAAAAATAGTCGCGTTGAACACTTTTGGTATGGGAAATCTTATGGGTTCGCGTGACATGCTAATGTTGTATTGATATTTTGTCAAGAACTTGTGCAGTCCGTAATATATTTGAATAATAAATAAACCATATAAACATGTATAAAATTGTGGCGGAGAGTGTCAATAGATTTGAAAACTAAATTGATGTTGATAATTTTAATTTAAAAATTATTAATTTTTTAAAATTTTGATACGAAAATATAACTACATGATCTAATTCCCCCATCCCCTTTCCACCATCGGACGTCTAGACGCACTGCGGGATTTCATCGTTTTGTTGTGAACATCCCTCAAACCCGAACGAAGCGATTTGCTTCGTCTTTCATTCTTCGTACAGCAAAGGACTTGAATAGTTTGCCCGCGTCTGTCTTTCCTTCCGATTACAATGTGGGTATTTTCAAGAGTAGAGTGAATAGGCATTTACTAAGCTAGTGCGCCTTACCATCCAGGACTGCATTTCCACTTAACATCAGGTGGGATCGTAGTCAAGCACTTGCTTAGAAATTATAAAAAAAAATATATAAGTTATTAGTTTTCACTCCCGGCAGTTCTATGACTACCATTTTTTATCGTCAAATCTTAACTTATCTTAATTTTATTTCAATCAACTTCAAAGAGAAGTAGCTTATCAATTCGGTTGTGTTTTATGTTTGTCCACATAACACTCTGATTTATAAACCGATTTTGAAAATGATTTTGGAATCGGCAAGCTTTAATTAAGTATTGATATCCGCAATAGCTTTGTATTCGTGGACGGTTAATATTGCCAGTTAGTATTACATTTTTATAATAAAACATCGTGAACGAAGACGTTGAAATACTGCGCTAATTTTAAAACATAGAATTAGCAACAGTACATCTCTGTCGAAATAATGCTTAAATACTCGTAGTAAAATACGTCCGTCAATTTTTAAAACTGTACTGTAACTGTAGTTCAACTGATCTAAAGGCAAAGATACAGCATATAATATATACGTCCCACTGTCGTAGAAATTTTTCTAAGAAATGTAGTTTCCTCACGATGTTTTCTTCATCAGCGAGCGAGTGGTGAATCAGAACAAAAAAATTGAAACATAATTAATTGGTTGTGGCACCTGGGATCGCACTCGGCTAGGTACTACGCAACTTAAGGCGACCGCCCGGAAACTGAGCAATCACGGCTCTAGTAAAAATATGAACAATTAATGGTCACTTATCCCAAGTCGCTCTTATGTCAGCCCGCTACGAGGTATGTATGTTTCTAACTCCGTCCGTCAAGTAGTAAGTGCGTGAGCGCCGGCGCCTACCTACGCGCTCTGAGCTTTCACCTCGCGGAAGTAGCCGTCGAGTACAATTTATAAGCTGAAGCGGAAATTATTTTGACTTTATTTTATACGTGAAAGTGTTATAGGATCGCTTTCGTTAAATTTACTATTCTTTATTTGTACTTTTATATTCTTATTTAATTTTAAAATATAGTACAATTTCAAATGTCACATTTTTCAATGACGTGACGTTTCTACAAAATAAATGTTTTTTCCTAAAAATTATAAATAAAAATATAGTCTTTTATTTCATTCTTCAAAATAATAAAAAGACAAACACTTTATTATCTTTCACAATCATATTAATTTGTTTTCATTTGTGTTCGCTTAATGATTAACTTCCACGTGTCGCTGTCCTCGGCGGTCTTGATGGCTATGGTTATTGGCAGGCCTGTGAGCGTCTTAACTGCGTCTGCCCATCGTGTGGGTGAGCAACCGCGTGCTCTTTTTCCGTCCACCTGGCCAACAACCATTAGCTTTTTGAGGTTATCAGGATATCTGCGAGCAACGTGTCCAAAATATTGCAGTATGCGCTAAAAATATTAGTAATAATCCCAACAAAAAGAGATATTGTTAGCTTTCTTTAAAAAAAACCTTTCAACACAAACAAGGTGGGGAGACAAATATATTAACAATTATCCGCTGCCCGCTTTTCACTGAACATAGATCCTAATTGAGGCCGCAGCCACAGTCCATGCTAAATTATTGTTTTCAAGAATCTTAAGAACTATAATGTATAATAGAATAACTTAGTATTATTATCTGTTTTTTTTTTTTTAAAAGTATTCTAAGAATATTTTTTTCACAAATATTATTAACATTTTTTTTTTCTTTGTTGACGGGGAGGAAATCTATCAGAAAGTTACCCCGCCTTCTGGGGGGAAGGCGGTGGTTATGTGGGATTCTTACCCACTAAAACCTCCCCGGTGGCCCTTTCCTCGGTGCATGACGAGGGGCTCCGGGATCTCCAGAGGAACGCACCGGAGCCCCTCTGCACTGTGCTCAAGGAGAGCACGTCCCGGGGGGGGAGGTTTACTTCTTTACTTCACTAAACTTTAACACACTAAAATTGAATGAAAAATACTTTTTTATCCAAGTTTACGTAAGATATCCTTTTTCGTTTAAGTTTATATTTTTAATGAAATATAAATAAATTAATAAAAATATTTTATTTTAAGTATATTTAATTGTCTATCATGCACAATTTATATATATACGTAAACATTCGCATGCGAATGACTTATAAGGTAGTACGAAATACATAATTCTTTTACAGGTATAAACAGCTTTATGTATCGCTTGGAAACACAACAAAGTTAATAACACGAAGCCACAAGTATTACAATCTTGCACCGTGCTAACGCAATGTACCGGTGTGCGTGGGCAGAATGACCGCTCGTGCCTTGGGTCATGACCCACGCCCACGCGTGGGCCGGCGGAGCTCTGATAGCCTCCAATCAGAGACGCAATTTATTGATATATTGCCGCATCACACATATTTATTGGACTCCGATACTTTCTTTACAGCCGCGATAAGTTTCGTCGGCGACTACTGTTTTCTTTATAGAGATATTTGAATTTAGATAACTGTTTGTAACGTTTGAATTTTGAAAGTGCCGTTCACAAGTGACAAGTGGAATAGCGCAAGATCTCACAACTTCCACGCCTACGTCATTTTAGCATTGCTAAAACATAGTGTATACATTGTGTAATTTGTTGTTAAGAGCGTATGTGTAATTCATTTTAAAAACTTATGATGCACAACTATATTTATAAGTAAAACTGACATGATATCAAATTTACGCTAAAAATGAAATAAATATAGACGTCTTACCATCAGTGACGAATTAAACGAACGCTCCCTTTAATTCAGAAGTACCATACTTAGATTATAAAGGTGAACATATTGGACAAATGGGTTCATTCATTTGAAAGAAGCCGAAGATTTATCATCGAGCTTTGTTTTGTATTTTATCGAAACGAATTTTTATTGCTGTTTTAACTCAACTATATATTACTCATTCAGTTTTAGGTGTCTAATATATTTCCTCAGTCTATTATACATTTTAATGGGGCAGCATTCTTTACAATTTGATTAATAGTTAAAATGTACCGGAATTCAATGTCTTCTACTAGTGAGGGTTACAATCATAGTTTTATTCGAAGATCTTCCCCCGTTCTATCCTAGCGGAATAGTAATGACTATTCGAATTTCATCAAACTTATAATTTATAAATGAATAAGCACAGTGCAGAGGGGCTCCGGTGCGTTCCTCTGTAGATCCCGGAGCACCGAGGAAGAGCCACCGGGGATTTTAATGGGTAAAAACCCCTCATAACCGGCCTTCCCCACAGGAGGCCGGGTATCTTCTTGAAGATTTGCCCTCCGTCAACAAAAAAATATTACCTTGACTTTCGATGATATACGGGGGATGAGATAGGGAACCTCTAAAAATTGTATGAATTTAAACCAGTTGATTGATATATTGGTAGATTTACGACTATCTAAGACTTCGTAATATAACTATAGTACTTAGGATATAAAAGGGAGAGACCGTGCGTAGTAGCGTCTCATGTTTGATCGTTCACGATTTATTTGATTAGAAGTCGGTTGTTGCTTTTACTCGTAAATTTAGTTATGTAGGTAACCGATTGTTGGTTTCTACCATTTCGAGTGACATAGTAATCTCTAGCTGTCGCTGTCGCCTTTAGATTATAAAGGTGAACATATTGGACAAATGGGTTCATTCATTTGAAAGAAGCCGAAGATTTATCATCGAGCTTTGTTTTGTATTTTATCGAAACGAATTTTTATTGCTGTTTTAACTCAACTATATATTACTCATTCAGTTTTAGGTGTCTAATATATTTCCTCAGTCTATTATACATTTTAATGGGGCAGCATTCTTTACAATTTAATTAATAGTTAAAATGTGCCGGAATTAATTCAATGTCTTCTACTAGTGAGGGTTACAATCATAGTTTTATTCGAAGGTCTTCCTCCGTTCTATCCTAGCGGAATAGTAATGACTATTCGAATTTCATCAAATTTATAATTTACTTTAACTTATGTGTTACTTTAAATTATGTTGTGTATTTGACGCAATCGCAAGACAAATAAATTATAGCATTTTTTTTGTACTTATTTATTTAAAAAATCTGAAAACAGCAAACTTAATTTTAGGTGGTTAGCGTAACGTAACGTAACGACTATAAGATCGTAAATCGCACTTTTATTCCTAATAGTCTAGTTACAGTTCAAGGACAAGCTACTTTTAAAACTAATATGGCATGAGACTACTTTTAAAGGTTAGTAGTTTTATCAACTGATTTCAAAAGAGGAGGTTATGTGAAATACAAAGTGGACATCTGCGCGTAATAGCGTTTAATTCGATATGACGTAGGTTTTTGTTTTTACTCGTAAATGTGTACTATTGAACTTTGATTTTTATAATTTGAACTCACTCGAATTTTAGCGTAGTTACTTATGTCATGTAAACGTCAAAATATAATTCTGCCTACCCGTGCGTATCCGGGCTGTATTCAAACAATAGCAGTATCTAATATATGCAAACATTTGATATCTCATAGCCGTTATGAAGATCAGTCCTCTCCGTTCATTATTCCTAACAACCTATAATGACCGTAATCAATTTAAAAATAAAATCATTAAGCAATTAACGCGAGCATTCTCACCGGAATTACAACGTGCAGGCACGAAGCACGGCTACACAGAGACGTGCCGTATCCAACTTGAAACAGTTTAACGCCTTAATGCCGACAATAAAACGTCTTCCGGTTGTCTTTTGGACAATAAAATTATCATAGCGATATTATTGTGTAAATTCCTAGTATTCCGAGTTGGAATTATTGTGTGGAGACGCAGTTCGTTACCGGCGCACAATTTATTATTGCCCATAAAGGTCAGACATTCCTCGACTCGGCTGTGCGTCGACGCGGTCGAGCCTACGCGATTTACAATCAACAAAATCTAAGATGTTTTCTAAAGAAAATCTATTGACTATGTAACATGCCTGCCTTATTTAGGAAGAGCATTAATGAAGTAATTTTGGGTGAAATTTATTTTAATTAATGCACGTTTCTCCGTCGATTACAAATAACGATACAAATGCACTTTAAAAAAATAAGCTGTCACTATTAAAACCTAGCTGGATGGACAGAGGTATCAATTGCTACCTCTTTTACACCGAGCTTACTAAATCCAATATTTATCAGAGGATGGGCCGTGAACCGCTCACAAATTTTAGCAAGCGACTTTATGAAATTTGGAAGGAGAAAGCTTAGGCACTATTTAAACATATATTTCGACCGACTTTAAAAAAAAGGTTCTCAATTCATAAATTTTTTAGCTCATAACTTTCGACTGGGTAAACCGATTTTGATGATAATTTCTTTTTAATTTAAAAGCTGGTGCTACAATGGCATCCATCAGAAAACCATATAAGTCCAAAATATATATATCAAATATGTGCATGACAAATTGACGAATAACTCAATATCAAGCCAACCGATTTTGATGACTCATTTTTTATTAGAAAGTATGTAGTTTGATGAGAGTTTGGTTAGGTTCTTATTAAATCTATTAATATTCTTACGATGATTTGCAAATAAAAGGACGTTCGCGGATTATAGCCTAATAACGATTATAATTATAATTGATGACATCGGTTTTTGGTTTTACTCGTAAATATACTTGTAAATTTTCACTAAGTTCCTGAGAGACTTAGAGTATCTTCAAGTCTGGACTTTTCATGTGTTAGTCGTGTAACCCAATTCGTACCCCGGTGCCGTCACTATTGAAATTATTAATAATAGTTTACAGTACTAATTTGTTATAACGTTCACATGAAAATAAAACATAGATTTTTTTTGTTTTTGTATGACGAACTACACAGATTGGCCAGAGAAGCTAGCCTTGCTGCCTGCTTCACCGGATTGAGAGGTGGCATAGCTCTTAGGTCGCTTAGCCTGAACCTCTATTGCCAGTAACTCGACACAAGGGTCCCGGTGACGGGTAACCTCGGCTTGGAGGGTTGCTATATTACGCTTAAGCATTCCGATCCGAGGGCGCGCGCCCGAGAGGACCGAACCACGACTCGGTCGGTTGCTATTTCACGGATAATCTAAGAGACATTCAAAAGCTAAACTAACTTTGAGTGCCAATTCGGGAAGCGTTGGCGCTGGGGAAAACATAGATTATTCTTTTTTTTTAGTAGTCCAATGACCAGTGGCCAGTGGAACATGTTCAAACATGTTTAGACTGCTGCTATTACTATTTCAATCGACATTGCGTAAGTACGGACATAAAGCCTATCGATTCTTGTTCTTATCGATTATAGTCGAACATCAGACGCCCACGTGTCTGGTTTTGTTATTTATTTTCTAAAGTCGTTTCACGACATACACAGGAGTACAAGCAACGTTATCGATATACGGATACACTGCAGGGCGATAGCCTAGTATCTTGGACCGTAGATAGTCTGTTACGTGTTCGAATTCCAGCTGGACTTTCGCAATAAGTATTCGGGTTTTTACAACGAGTGTATACAAACATTATCACTGTATAATTTGTATATAATGAACAAGGTAAGGATATAACTTGTATTTTTTTAATAAAGCTCTGTTCATCTGATGTGTTTTTGATGGTAAGAGACCCCTTTGTCAAAACAGTGCAGTGATTATGATTTTTTAAATAATAATCGGACCCCGATGTAAGTAGGTATCTTTTCCTGAAAAGGCGGCAACACATGGCTTAAACATACATAGAATTTCCTCACATGTACCATGCTCACAACCTCAGACATAATGCAGGTACGAGTACGTTGACGACCTTCAGGGTTAGGCCTTCTCTCACAGAAAGAAAAGCAGAATCACAAATACCTCCACTTCACGCTTCATCCAAAGGGCTATGAATGCCACCAACGAGAGACTGGAAGACTACAACATCGCGATGGCGTTTCGGCGTTTCAAGTAAAGGCGTTGGCGACATCTGCGAAGGCGAAGTGTTGAAACTTTAAGCAAACTCTTTTATAAACGGAGCAAATATAACAAATAAAAATCCAAATAAAAAAGGCACGGACAATCAGTCCGTGGAAAAGCAGAAAAAAAAGGACAAAGACGAATTGAGAACCTGCTCCTTTTTGGAAGTCAGTTGAAGTCAATTGAACATAAACGTCTGGTGACATTATTAACGTGCCTTAACCTCTTACACCTCACTTAAGTAGTCGTCGCATTCATCATCCCCTACGTAACTTAACGAGACAGATCTTTTAATTTTTGAATGCCAAACGTCCGGATAATAAAATGATGAATGCACATGACTCATCAAGGACGAACAAAGCCCGGCTGATGTTACAATTAATATAATTAAACAGCGAACAATGGCGTTAGTCATTGAACGTAGAGGAAGTTAAATTGATTGTTCGCAGCAAACGTGCGTAGGAGAGGCCCTAGATAAAATTAATTATCCATCGCGTATTTTAATAGCGGCATGCAGGGCGTCACGAAGCCTACACGAAAACTACTGTGATTTAATCAACACATATCTCAACATAAACACCTATAGCCTAATGGTAAGGCGTGTTACGTTCACGAACTACTTATCAAAATTGGTGCTAGGTGAATGGTGACAAGTTCAACCCATTTTTTTTTAAATAATAATAATAATAAATAAAAAAGAAATAAAAAAAAAGGAAAATAGTAACTGTAGAAGTGGCACTTTTTTAATAAATGCAGAGTGAACAATTTAAGTGTATTGAAAAAGAGCACGGACACAGGACTGTGGTTGCAATCTAAGAATAAAAAAAAAGTTCAACCCATAGAATACTAAATGTAATGTAAAATAATAATCAATATACATTGGACACACGCTTAATCTGAAAACGATTTTCCTCACGATGTTTTCTTTCACCATCAAGCACTTGTTAAACAAACATTAAACTTGTATTGCCATTGCGTCAAAACGGACGCTTAGTGACACTATTCGATTTTTGCTTGTATCGGTAATCTCCTAATTCAGTTGTGAGACTATGGTTTTACGATGACTTGCCACTGACACTCGAATATTGTTTTAATTGTTAGTTTTTGATAGTTTTTTACGTCTTTTATGTAAAATGCCGTTACATCTTAATCAATTATCAATTCAAAAATAGTAGATTTTTTCACAATGAAAATATTGTTGTAGTTTTTGTCGTGGAAATTCAGTTACAACTTGGCGCCCGGATGTCTGCTTTTTTGATTTGTATACTTGCAATGTTCTGTAACAACAATGTATGTAAAAAATAAAGAATAAAAAAGATGTTGCCATATCACGAACATTCGTTGGTGTTACTAGACAATTATTTATTGATATTATTGCAACATATGTATAGCAACAGTTCACATATGGGACCTAATTAGTTTGGTAAAAAGATAGTTCGTTGCCTCTGTCTCTCAGTTGAAAAAAAAGTTTAAAAGAACGTGAGAGCTTATTTTATATTTCAGCACTGGAATATTATAAGAGATCTTCAATTCTTCTGTTTTAATATTTGTACACACGTCACACCATTTATTTTTGAACCAATTTAGATTTTTTGTTTAAAAGGGTTTAGTTTCGATTAGGTCATAATTAATGCTTGATAAATGAGATATTTATATAATCTACCACGTTCACAAATGTATAAGAATATACAGAATATAGGCACCAGAACTTCGTCATATCATTTCTCTGATCAGAAGCATACGCCTAAAATAGTAACCATGCAAGCGGCGGTTGCCCCTCGCGGAAACCCTAGTGTTAAGTTACTATTATAGAGGTCCAGGCTAAGCGATTTAAGAGCTAATACCACCTCTCAATCCATTGAAGCAGTAAAAGTCTTCTTCTCTGGTTAATCTGTGTACTTTGTCACAAAATGTAAAATAATTATAATAGGTACTAGGAAAATAAAAGAGAACGCTTGATCCGTTACGATTGATTTGATTTGAAGTCGGTTTTTGTTTTTACTCGTAAATATGCGTTTTTTTATGACATCAAATTTGCAATAGTTCAAAAAGCTTCGAAATTATTGGCTAAATTTAATAATCGCCGACTATTAATCCTAATCCAAGTTCGTTAGCGCAAAAACCATTACAATTGTGCCTGCGGACATCGCGGTATTCTAGATGAACTATATATTAACTGTGTCTTCCTCTATAATTACGGACTGGCCACCTGCGGCAATCCGAGGCTTTCATTATGCAAGTAAAAACTTTTTAAACATAACCTTTTTAATCGAATGTCGTACAATCCGGTTAAAGACGCGCAAAACTGGCCACTAATGAATATTTACCGTACTTACCCGTCGGCTCCTTTTTACTTGTTATGTTAAGCGATTATAAACAAAAAGGAATCGAATTGAACATTTTATCTTTGAGTGTTTTATGATAACATGCGATTCAGTTTCTTGTATTTGTTTTATTTTAAAGATTACAGTCGAATGTTTTTATTATGAAATTTTAGTTTCACCTTTTTTGTAACAAAGTTATAACAAATTGAAACCTCAATTATGTAAAAAAATAAAAACAAAACAAACAAGTAACGAAAAATGGCGCGAAAAATGTCAACAAAGTCGATAGATTTGGATTTCTACCGTCATGAATGAATGTGAAATTCAGTGAGTGGAAGAGTTGCAAACAGTTTTTCGGAACACTCCCTGGTAAGTAATGCATTCATCCCTGTCCCTTACATTTCTGATTCATAGTTTCCTTTGTTGGATTTAACACTACAGGGGTTGAGAGACAGTAATTTTGCTGTCCTAACACTTAGCTTATTAAATCCGATATAGATGTTTAAATCTTTACCCAGGACTTTAAGATGTACCTACTAATAAAGTTTAAAAAAGGGAAAATCGAAAGCTATCACATTTTAAAAATATATTGTAAATATTACTAGACTAAGAGCCGAGGTATCTCAGTGGCCGGGTTCTCCTTTAGCTTTCGTTACACGAAATATACACGATAAATCTAAGATCAATTCTCGATGCTGACAACAATAATATAACACCTACTTTCTGAAAGGTAAATTTAAAAAATATCAGCTTGGAATAGAAAAGTACACGTGTACTAGGTTCTCGACCCTGAACCTAGGCTCGGTCAGTAATTAACATCGGAATCTTTCTACAAAAGCCCTAATTATACAACCAAAATACCAAGAACCCGGGAAAGAAGCAAAGTATGCTGGCACTTTTTGTAATAATTACATTAGTCGCTATATTGCACTAGAAACTATGTGACTATTTGCGTCGGACGCAGGGCTGGGTGCTCTTTGTAGTTTATTTGCGTGTGTCGCGAGTCGCTGCGGGCGTTCACACGGTTCCAGTGTTGCCAGCTAATTCTTCCCCTCATTACCTCAAACAAGTTGGAAAAATGCTCGACATTTTTTTACAAAAATTAAATTAAAATGGTAAAGCAAGCGCTTGTTAAATTAATTAGTGTTTACTTAGCGTTGCAAGCTAGAATTTTTAATTGTTGAAACCAACCTATTTTATAATTTTCTTGTTCAAGAATTAATGCTTGAATGCGTACCTGCATATATCACTATTACATATGTGTAAATAACAATATTAGCATTGATGCCATAATATATCGTTCATTAATGACATTTCTATATTTGATTACTTTATATCTCATTTGAATTGAGTCTCTCTTTGTATGCAACAAACTCCATTAGCATGTGGTAGTTATCACTATCAGTTACGTCAGTCGTAGTAAAGAAATGGTATTTTAGGTAAGTCATCATCGATCATGTTTAAATCATTTTTTCTCATTACACTATTACAGTTTCACTGTCATTTATCTACGGGAATATTAATTGATTTACTGTTTCCTATATATATAATAATGATTACTAATTTTATCGCAACAACCATTTAAGTACTTGAATTTAGTAACTCTTAAAATCACAAAGGAAGAACTATGGCAACTTCAACTTCTATTATATGAATTAACGCGAGAAACCTCGATTAGATTCTCGATGATTTTAAGTGCTGATTTACTGTTGTGTCTCGGAAATAACGAAAAATAAAAATAGTAACCAAAAACCTAATCATTGCTAACAAAACATTCCATGTAAAGAATAACTACGTTTTTGTTTCTCTGGTTATGGGAGATGGATGTAGCTGTTTATTTTATTTCTATTTAGGGTCAGTAACCCTTAAGTAAACTGTCTTATTATTTATTTCCTTTATTCAATTTATAAAAAAATATAAAAAACCTGTTTTTAAATGTCCTTATAATTACAAAAGTATTTTTAAAAAGAACTAATAGGTCGGTAGGCCAAACAATTGAAATTAACAGAAAGAGACAGGTAGAGCTTCCAGACCCTTTAACGACAAAAGTATCTAATAATTTCTGGTCGTCGTCTTGTATAAGCAGCCGCTGGGCTACCAGTGCTATTAGTCTTCGGTTCCCTAAAAATATTGTTATAAATCTGAATACCACATTTTGATAAAAAATAAATCGGTAAATTTAAATATTAAGTTGGCAATACTAATAGCGTCATACTCTAGTCGCACTCGCGCCCGGTGCTATTTCCGCACGAATACCGATCTCGTGCCGATAATATTCGCGTTCCTCACAGCCCGCTTACCCGCTAACAAATCACTGCACTTACCACTCGTTAGTTAACTATTGACACGTCCACGATATTATATACATATTGTTTGATATGCTACCTACTTACACAATCCTGAATTCGACATAAAAGCTTTATTTTTTTTCATAATTTTTTAACATTGTTTTTCAGATAGATATCATTTAATAAGAAATAATCTCGGAAGTAGCTGCTAGTCATTTGATTTAGATTTAACAATTTTGCTATCGGATAGCGGATAGCTTGTAATAGAAAATCAAGCACGAACATGCACAAACACGCAAGCAAACTTTCGTACACCTATCCTCACATTATTAAGTTCAAATATATGTTTTATATAATGTTGTTAATTTAAACAATATAGAAAATACGTAGCGTAGCCTAGTCGTACGTCTAGAGGCTTAGCTTTTGACTTACGATCTGACCACAGCGAAAAGTGTAAGTTACTCGTAGTTCTTCGTTCCCCATTAGGATTAAAGACAAATGAGCTTACTTGTTTAAAAAAACTTTTTGGTCAATAGGTACGTCAAGAATGCGGCTCTCCGACCACTCTAGACATCTCCGGGCTTACGGCGCCCTCTCCTACGCCTGGAGGTGTCCGACGGGATACCTTGCGGGCCCCGCCCCCCGACACCGAACTCCTGCAGTTTGCAGCCACACTGTCCGCTAGCAAAAAGCTCTTCTCCAGCTTAGCTGATAAGCTGTGCGATGAACCAGACTTCGCGAATGAAGGGAACACGGAATGCTGGAATGGGGAAACTGTTGGAGAGTAAGTAACCGCGTAACTTAGTAGTAGCAGTTAATAACTTTTTCTTTTGAGGTTCCAGGTTAAGAGATGGCTCATAGGTTGCTTAGCCTGAACCTCTGTTCTAGTAGCTCGACACAAGGGTCTCACCGGCGGAAGCCAAATCACAGCTCCGTCGGTTTCATTTCCGAAGATAATGGCTAACCTCGCAAACCTAAGAATATATTTTTGTGTAAACCTGGTATCATGCCCCTGACAAAAGTGTTGAAGTTATTCTGAAATGGATTCCGTTTTTGTATTCAGTTATCCTCATGCTCATGTTACAACATAAAGTTAACTTGCTTTCTATTGAAATAAGACAGCTGTTAAAGGATTCTTTCACAATTATGCAGTTATACAAAACCGTTGGCGGCATCTGCGTCGAACAGCGATCAGAAATACAATCCAGAGATCACTGCAGGCAGCAAGCAGGACTTGAGGGTAGCCGCTTTAGGGGACAAATTGCGACAAGCTAGACAGGTGTGTATGTGTGTGTATAAAGCAGTGGTAGCCTAGTGCCTAAGCCGATTTTGATATTATACTCGATTATTTCCAATTTCCACTTTTCGACTTTCTAAAATTTGTAAGGCGATTGGCTCACTTAAACTCATTAAAACTGACTGCGATTGCTCTCTGTTCCCCCTAAAGAAAGGGCTAGCCAAATCATTTTTTGACACTGTGTTTTAGTCAATATGTTTTAATCATTTTATCTTGTTAAGTTTACAGCGGCAGGAAAATAAATTAGCTTTTTGTGCATGGTGATATCATGATATAATAAAGCGTAAACCAGTTTGCGAATCATATCGAACTAACGACCCTACGTGACTTGTCAGTGTTGCATGCGTTATTACACTAAGCTTTTTTGTCGTCTATCTTATAACTTAGAGGAATTCTTATATAATATATTATATTAGAGATATGCCCTCATTTGACTTCTGCTAATTTTACGTTATAATTGATTTATCTATCGTACACTTGAATGGTAAACAATAGAATTGCATTATTTTTTTTAATCAAAACATTTAGGATCTAAGTGAGTAAGCTATCAACGAAATATTGTATCATCTACCCCAAAAAACGCTATATCTTATGGTATACGCATCATGTCTATCTTTTTAGTAGTGTTTTAGTAAAATATAATAAAAATCTACTCATTTGTTAGTATGCATTTCGAAAACAAAAGATCTCTTATGCTTTGCATCAAATTTTATATTTATTCTACTACTGTAAAATATTTTTTTTATTAATTTGTACAAATAAATGTTGCACAAAAACATGGACATAATTCCGAAAGGTATTCTCTGAAAACTTTGAGATTGTGGAGAGACAAGTTGTTTAGCATAAAAATGAACAAGGGAACTACAATGCATTTTGAAGCGTCAATAGCCTAATAGCTTAGAATACGGTGTGCGGAACGTAAGATCGTAAATTCGAATCCACTATTCGACTATTGACGTGAACCATCTTCTAACACAAACTTAAAGCTTAGACGGAATTATTAACAAGAATCTTATCTTATCATTTGTGAAAAAAAAATATCATAAAAAATATATATTTCAGAAACTTTTGAGAGTACATGTGTACAAATTCTATATTTTAATGTGATGTTTATTCCATCAGTTGCTGGTCTCTCACTCTTGGGGCGGCGCCCCAGCGGCCGAGGCATTCATGCAGGGTGATGAGGCCGGAGACGAGGGCTCAGGCTCTGGTAGAAGTTACACGGATGACGATGCAGCTTATGATGCTGAAGGGTCAGGGGAGGAGGGATCAGGAGCACAGGATGTTGGTGAGTACTGATGTCATTTTATCTTATTTTTCTACCACCAGGGTCCGCTTTCCTACTTAATCTCCTCC
The DNA here is from genome assembly GCA_029286785.1 of Meandrusa payeni. NCBI lineage: Eukaryota > Metazoa > Arthropoda > Insecta > Lepidoptera > Papilionidae > Meandrusa > Meandrusa payeni. The sequence goes on along the minus strand of JAGSMX010000024.1, from coordinate 12,485,389 downwards.
ACTTTGCTCGGTCTTCAGCATCCTCCTTTGTTAAATGGTTTTCTAACATTTCCGCTTTCACAACGTCCAGGCAGCGTTTTCTGGGACTGCCGCGGCATCTTGTGCCTTGTGTGTTGAGAACTAGGCATCTATTTCCAACATAATCAGAAGGCCTGCGGTATATGTGGCCATACCATCGGAGACGACTTTCCTGCAGTTTGTCTGCTATGTCGCGATGCATACGATGCATCATCACATTATCTATTTGAATTAGTTAAGACCTAATAACGTGAATATCTTAAGTGGAGCCAAATACAGCACAGATTATCTATGGTTAAAGATCGAATCGATTCTTATGTATATGATTGAAATAAGTAATACGCGCGGCATAGGGCCTAGTAATCTGTCTGACACGGCAACGTAGGGCAGATACCAGTCTCTCACAAAGGAGAGATCTATATTGTGTAATATATAATGTAATATTGAATTTGTTTGTGAAAGAAAAATAAAAAACAATATATTATTATGATGTCTACAACATTTTTGTATCTACTCTTTTTAGAGGGTGGAAATGTAGGTACGGGCCGAAGCCAAGTACTGGTAATGAAATTATTTAAAATTAGATAGTGTAAGAATTAAGGAATTTACTTGTGAGACGACATGTATTGAGGATTACGGCTTTCTGTAACTGTATTATTATTATTATTCTGGAGCTTCTGGATTATTCCGGACCAAGCACCAACGTTAACAGGTCTAAAGTCGTATTACTATTAATGTCTATACAATTTAATCGTAGCGTCAATAGTTTAAGATCCATTCTGCATAACTTAAGGCTGTTGGGTCAAATCCATGATTTTTGACGTGCCATCTCCTAGCACAATAGATATGGTTAACAAAAAAATTTAGAGAATTTTATGAAAAAAATTGTTCGTTTTATTAATAAAAAAGCTAGTATTCTGATTGATACTTCTGATTTGATGTTGATGAATCAAAATGTTTTACAGCCCACTCGGTCACTAGTCACGATATTTTCCCAGCTAAAGTAACATTCTAAAAGCAGCCGTAAAATAAAAATTCAACTATCTATAACAAAGGCGATTTCGTCAAAAGACTTTTTGCAGTGAAATATTTTTGCACAAAATTTTATTAGCTTTGGTCTTGTGATCATAACCGTGCAGTTCGTTGTCGTTAATTTTACTTTACTATTGGTTTTCTATTTATAAAAATACAATTCTATCCGTAAACCCGATAGAAACAAACCAAAAATTCTCCAATTTACTCATAATATAACTAGATTCAGTCGGAATGCTTCTAAGAGCTTGACCACGTCTCAATCCGATGTAGTTATAAAAGCCTGCGAGCTAAAAACGGCGATCAGTCATTTTACATAAATAAATTATTGTATATTTTACATAAAAAAACCTGCGGAGTTATAAAGTTTTAACTAGGCTTAACATGTTTGTTTTAAAATATTACTCTAACACGCTCGATATGCTGGAACCGTGCAGAAGTTGTTGGAACAACTTTGCTCAAACTTCGTACCATGTTTTCGCATTGCAAACATGTTTGCAAAACTTTGTGCACCATGTAAATATGTACGGTATATGGGAAAAAACTTCGTATTACGAAATAGACTTTAAGCAATTAAAAGCATAGAGTGCCATACACACAAATATTAATTATTTATGTGTATTTAACTAACATCAAAAATAAGGTGTGGTGGGATAATGTCTGTGTACTCTCAAGGACACAGAACACTGTGCGGACAGCGTTGAAAATCAGTATTATGCGGTTACCGGTGGGTATTTTTAAGAGTAGAGTGAATAGGCATTTCCTTTTAAGTTAGTCCGTCTTACCATCCGGGACTGCATTTCCACTTAACATCAGGTGAGATCGTAGTCAAGCACTTGCTTAGAAAGTATAAAAAAAATACCTCAAGATTATATTATGCCTGTAAAGGTTCAGGGTAAGCGACCTAAAAGTGTGTGAGTAGACTTGAGCATTCACTTGAAAGAGAACAAGATTTGAAACTTGTAAAAGAAGCCTAGAGCCAAACATAGCTACGAATACTTTCACGATCATTGTGGCGAACGCTCTTTTCAATGCTCTTTAGAAATATTCATTACAAAGATGTAATGTAAATTACAAAGTATTTAAGTATATCTGCTTTTTATAAACTCCCGCCGCTTCTTTTTATTATTCCTCTCCATCCAAAGGTTGCCTGGAAGAGATCGCTTTTAGCGATAAGGCCGCCCATTGTTTATGTATTTTAATTATATTTTCTTTTTTCTTTTTTTTTAATTTTAGTTAATAAGTGTAAACAATAAAGAGTTTATAAAATTAAATAAAGATAACATAACATATCAATCATAACTTTACACTGATTGGTATGCTATACGACAAATTCACTGTCTCGCGAGAATGATCGCTAAAACCCTTTCCTTTCTTTCTCCCATCATCTAATATTCGCTCGAATGCCCATTAGATGTGCATGCTCAAGTCTTTTAGCACCTTCAGAAACCTGCCAATGCTCAAGTACAGTGAAACTTGGATTTGTACAATGTACAATTTATGCTTATTATTACACTTGTCATCTATGTTTGGCACTCCTAGATTAACAGTAGCTTAAGGTATTATTGTATTACCTATATTAAATATACTATTTAATTCCACAACAGATAGCAGAACATTTGTCAGAGAGGAGACCACACACTCGTCGACAGAGAAGACATCGGGGCATCTAAGACGCGACCTTTGCTCGCAGTCGTGTTCACCGTAGCCCTTCTCTCGCGTCTCGGCAGCTGCCTCGCTTAAGCTACCCAACGACGCCCTTTGAACCACGTGACCCTAATTATTGGCCCAATTGAGCCCCGTACAGCCGTGTACGTGCCCTTGTATCATTTGCGTAAAGTGATGTGCATCGGATTTACGACTTTATTAGTAGTGCGAATTAAAAGACAAGTGACTGTTTATTGGTTAGTAAAATAGTAAATTTCGAATCGTAGAACGAATCCTACGGTAGCTAGTCCAATACTAGTTTTAGCCCGTCACAAGCTTTCCTTTAAAAACTATCTAGGGTTTTCAATCAATTGATTAATGCAAAATGGACGACGCTTGAAGGTTTTATATCATTCTAAAGTCTGCAATTGTACAGTGCATATCATGTGTTTACTCTATATTGTTTCTTTGTACATATCTTTCTAAATTTACATAGTCATAGTTATATACATACACATATATTATATACTTTGTAACAGAAGCGTTTACTTCTGCATTTAAATACATTGTGAAAATAATGTCGCGATAATATGATATTATTATTTAAAGAATCTTTAATAATTGTTAACTTATAGTTGATTGGCAATAAATTTATTATGAGAAATGTATAACGATTAGGAATGGAGAGTAATTACGTTGTAATAATGTTGGTCTGTACAGATATGTAAATTTCTACTGGTCTAGGTGCTTAGCTAGGAAACATGTTGTGTTGCCATATTAATGTTACGAATATTATAATTTATGATATTAATTAAGTCATAATTTAACCGAATAATATTATGTGATACATTGAATTAGTGTTTTAAGTTAATGCGACGTTCATGTTGCATTGTTTATATATTGTATTATTCTTTGAAAGAGCTATGTATACTATACTTTATGTATTAAATGAAATGGCAATAAATATATGTAGGTAATTTGAAATATTTATCAGAGGTCTATGGACGGAACACGTAAAATTCCATGAACGGTAAAACATATATTCCCCTTGGAACAAAAGTTAAATTGTTGAATTCTCGAATTCATTTTCCGCTACTTTTTTGTAAATGGGTTTCGTGGCAACAGGACAACTCTGTAATGGAATAAAAACGAAAAAGACGTTGAAATCGAGGAGCTCATTGCTCTTAAATAGTTGAAAACAAGCCTTTCTCACACGTCTTTCTGTCCTATTTTTATTGTATATAGAACTGTGCTTACTTTAATGAAGTCAATGGCGTATTTATATAATTGATAATAAAAATATAAGACATAATATAGTGATATCTTGCTTTGCTTTATAGTAGGCAATTTATTAATTAATTGCAACACATACAAATGACTAAAACTATCAAATTTTATATAGATACTTGCTAACGTACGTAACGTTAGTATGATTCCAATGATCAGCTTAATATCTTTTAAAATTTCTTTATAGAAATACCACTTAACTTCTCGACTGTACTACTATTGTCTCTATAGACATAAAAAGGAATATGTGTGTTGCCATCTACAGTGTTAACTTTAGACAATTATTTTAATTACACAATAAATGTTTAAATTTAAATGTTCGCGCTTCACGTAGAAAAAGAAATTATGCGACAACCATCATTTAATGATGAGCTATATAACTGTATTGTAAATTTTGAAAAAATATATTCATAATTATTATTAATTGATACTGTACATTTGTAATAGTTGCGACTGAACTCTGCTTACAAATAAAAAACAACAGAGAATATAGTTGCATCGCTATACATTAAAGTATAGGCTCAATTATTAATCCTTATGACTGTACATTAGAGGAATTCTATAAATTGAGTGTACGTTATATTGCGTGTAGCCCAGACGGTACGTTTGTCTTGGCGGAGCAGAGAACGACATTGTTTGTGTTTTTTTTCATTTGAAAGATTTTCAAATTAGAAAAAAAAATCAAAAACAGTGTAGCGTCTCTGCATTCTGTACTAGTCTTGCGTACGTGCGAACTGGCTTACGAGTATGTCACGAAGAATGGAGAAATTACTCATTTCGATGTTACTTACTATGAATAAATAATTTGGACAAACGGCAATGAATTGATATAAATTTATCATTTGGTAAGTAACTGAGAAATGAATATCGAATGATTTGTAAATATTATTGGACAGATAGTGTGTTTATATTGTGGAAATAAACTCTGTACCATATCGCAATTGTTTCATTTCAAAGAGTTAATTTTACTACGTCATCTTTTATTTTTACCTTTTTTGTTGATGAGAGCTAATAAAAAATAAAGAATAAAAAAAATTAATAATATTAATAATTTTTAACTATAGAATCAAGGTTACAAAATAGGTGAAAATATTTTTTTTTTGGACGAACTACACAGTTGCTCAGAGAGGCTGGCCTTTACTGCTTCACCGGATCGAGAGGTGGCATAGCTCTTAGGTCGCTTAGCCTGAAACTATATCGCTAGTAACGACACAAGGGTCTCCTCGGTGAGGGGTAACCTTGCCTTAGACGGTAATTTGAAAATATAAAGCCATATGGAACTAGAAGTATTTGACAACACAGTAACACTTAAGAAATAGTACAAAACTTAAATCTCCTTAGCGCAAATCACTGTCACTGACATAATGAAATTTTTATATAAATAATTATTGTAAAAACAATACAAAGCAAAAATCGAAATGTTACGTTGGCTCCAGTATGCATATGTAAAATACAACAGTATGCAATGGGGACGGCCTTCTTTCAATATATTTTATTCATACAAACCATTGTCTCCACTAGCAGTGTCATAACTCAGGGCTCTGCTATTACGTCATTGACTGCACTTTACTTGTAACTATGCATAACTGTATACTGTATACTATAATAACTGTATTTGCATAAAATGCTAAGACAGTTCACATAAAAATAAGTCGTCATTTTTTTACTTGCTTTTTTATTTGGTATCTTTGCAATCATTTCAATTAGACTCGTTAGCAACAATAAAGGGTCGGAATTAAGGGTCGGTTAAGAAAGTTTGAATATCTCGGAAGATAAAGACGCTAGCTAACTGAAATAAATTGTGCATGATAGACAATTAAATATCTTTAAAATAAACTAGAATATTTTATTAATTTATTTACATTTCATTAAAAAAACATAATCTTAAAAAGTACTTAGTGTTGCCTCCATGTGGCGCATTCTTTATCTTTGAAGATATTCAAACTATCTTAACCGACCCTTTTTTTTTGCTCACAGCTATATATTGTAGAATTAGTTTGATCGAACAAATAATCAACAAGATAATAAAAAAATATATCGGAAATTTTCTTTATAAAGAAAAGAACAAAGAAATCATACTAAAAATTATAAAACAAAAAAATGCTAAAATAATTAACTAAACAAAATAAACTAGAAGATGGTTCACGTCTATAGTCGAATAGGACCTTATGTTTTACCGCACTCTAAACTGACGTCTTTAAGCAATTAGTGAATTAAATGTCAGTACACACTTTTGAAGATGTGTGTACTTATACGCAGTATCAAATACAACGACAACAAGCAACGATTACTATCGACATAGTTACATAATGTCCAACATAGCAAATCCGCATCCTTATAAATACGAACTCAAAGCAGTCGAATCAAATAGTGTGTAGAATAACTCACGGGCTCCGTATCTGAGACAATTTTTACGCGTCATTTGCTCAGCGGACTCGCCCCAATGCTTTCAATTTGTACAATTGCTTACACGATACACAAAAGAGCTCTATTCTTTCCTATATATCGACAGTTATATGTTACGTAATGGATGATTATTATGAAAAAAATATAATAACGACCATTAGGTAGGTTCATGACGCATCCTTATTATGTTTTTTGATATTGATTTTCCGTTGTTCACCAGATTAACTTAATAAGATCTTTTTGATTCTTTAAGCTTTTATCCGCAGCGAGATAGACGCAGATAGCCGGTCGCCAAGCAAGCTGGTCGGCATTCGAATACCCAACAATTAGAACATAAGCCTTAGTTATTTCATCACTACGCTATCAATGCTTCTGTGTTTAATAAACTAGAGCGTCTAACGCCACTTCGTAAATTATACTTCGTTATCGCCATTAAATGAGGTACTTCTTTTCTGCAAGATTTTAGTCGGCAGCGGTGATTACTTAACGTCAGCTAAGTTTCCGCTACAAAAATAAAAAAATAAAAATGTATTTTTTTGTTGACGGGGGCAATCTTTAACAAGATACCCCGCCTTCTGGGCGGAAGGCGAAGGTTATGTGGGGCTTTTACCCACTAAAACTCCCCCGTGGCCCTTCCTTGGTGCATGGTGGGGATTCCGGGATCTGCAGAGGAAAGCACCGGACCCCTCTGCACTGTGCTCTTAGGACGACACGTTCCGGGGAGGGAGGTTACTCCCTCCACTCTGTGCCCTCGCAGTGCAAGGCGCGGGCCAGCCGATGTCGCCTTCTTCCCGGGTCAACTTGGCGGACAACACCCTTGTCGTCCAGTGAACCCGAGGCCCCTTTTAGTCGCCTTTACCGACAGGCAGGGGTTACCGTAGTTTTATTCTACGAGCCCAGGGCTACAGGGCTGAAACAACCGGACAAAAATGTCCTTTTTTTTTTTTGTTTACGGGGCGGAAATCTTCAGAAAGATACCCCGCCTTCTGGGGGGAAGGCGGTGGTTATGTGGGGCTTTACCCACTAAAACCTCCCCGGTGGCCCTTTCCTCGGTGCATGACGAGGGGCTCCGGGATCTCCAGTGGAACGCACCGGAGCCCCTCTGCACTGTGCTCTTAGGACGACACGTTCCGGGAGGGAGGTTACCCTCCACTCTGTGCCCTCGCAGCGCAAGGCGACACGGGCCAGCCGATGTCGCCTTCTTCCCGGGTCCACTTTGGTGGACGACTCAGGCCCCCACCCTTGTCGCCCAGTGAACCCGAGGCCCCTTTTAGTCGCCTTGTACGACAGGCAGGGGATACCGTAGTCTTATTCTTGAGAGCCCAGAACTACAGGGCTGCGGGCCGGTCTGCCACCGGCCCGCCTGCGCCATCTCCGAACGGGATCGGCCCTCTCCCAATCCCGTTCTGCGGTCTCCTTCTGGGTCATTACTGACTCGCAGAAGGAGACCAGCGCCTTCCATTTAGATCTCCCCGCCAGCGCAGCCGCTACTGCCGCCGGCGGGGAGAGGTCTTGCCCGATATGCTGAACCAGGATCCGCCGCTCCGCCTCCCACGCGGGGCACACGGCTAGCGTGTGCTGCGCGGAGGACAAAAAATGTCCTACTCTGTAGTAACAACCCTTCAACATAACATATCCTAAACAGGGTTGAAGCATTCATTTGTTCCGATTACATCATAGTATAAACGTCGATACAAAAATTATGAACATTACGCCCATACAAGAAAATTGAATCGCTGAGAGTAATTTCCGCGACGACGCGATGTTTTTGACCTCGTTACACTCGATCGAACTTTATTGCCCCAATATCGATGATTGCGTGCCGCTAGCTCGTGTATCCTTATCCGATATATAGCTCAATGAAATGTACAATAATAACTGCCTGTACTAAAAATACCATTACGTTGTTCAGTCTATTCTAATGCCACTGTCAACTCATTCATTTTCTAATTGATTGATTGTTGACAATATTTTGATATATACATACCGGCCCTTTTGGGCGCCCTCAGATCGGAATGCTTACGCGTAACATAGTACGTCGCCGTCCAATCCGAGGTAACACCTCACCGGGGTACCCTTGTGTCGAGTTACTAGCGATAGAGGTTTAGGCTAAACGACCTAAGAGCTATGCCACCTCTCAATCCGGTGAAGCAGTAAAGGCCAGCTTCTCTGGCCAATCTGTGCAGTTTGGAAAAAAATCATTCCAACTAAGCTTTATTGCTAGAAAATGGTTCAAGTCAATAGTTGAATGGTGGATTGGTACCTATTACATTACGTATACCGTACCCTAAGCTATTATGCTATTGACGCCTCGTTTTTTAGGATCTTATAAAATCATTAAAAAAATTATAATTCCGTCAATTGTAAATTCCGCTTTTCTTCGTCATCGTGCAATGTTTCAACTGAAATCGTTTACCCTTTGGTGACTTCTTACAATTGTCACTTTATGAAACGGCTATAATAACGTCATCGTAATTTATTACAGTAGTTATTGAATAGGGCGAATCTATTACGCAGTATAGCAGATTGAATGAGGCTTCCATTAAAAACGTATTATGTGTCTATAAAACTTTACCGGTTTATTGTTTGTACCGAAACTTAACCTTTCTTTATTTAAAGGTCATTGTGTGTAACAAATATATTCGATTGTTTTGTGTGTATTTAATATTTTAAAATTTGTAATAAATTAAAAGATATATCAAAACAATCTGACTGTTTGGTCTTTAATGTAATATGTGGTAGTGGTGGTGTACGTGTCCCATTGATTAGGTCCAATTCCGCTTCGGCTTCCATGAGTAAATCATATAAATTTTAAATTTGCATCAAGTGTGTGCGCTACAAAGGGACATATAACTCAATATTAAATCTACAGATTTCGATGTTTCATTTTTTATTGAAAAGGATGTACTTGTAGAGAAGTTTGATTAGAATTTGGTTAGGTTCTGATTAGTTCTGTTTCGTAATAATACGCTTGGCGGTGAAGGAAACCATGAGGAAACCTACAAGTCAGCCAATCCATATTGAGGCCGCGTGGCGGATTATGGCCTGTGCCCAGTAGTAGGACATATACATGGCTATAACTTTTAACATCCTGCGCAAGTCCGTCACATGCTAAAAAAAATCTATGTTCCCAAATGTTAAGGGTTATTAAAAGCGTAAGGGTAAAGGTAATAAAGGGGCGTACAGTAACTATTAGCGAGAGGCAATTCCAGTTCCCGGATCTTATCTGCGTGTCAAACGAGCCGAGAAGTGGCAGACAACGCGGAATTGAAAACCCGGGTCAATAACCAGTTGACGACTGCACGACGGGCTCGGATTCGTTCCTATTGGGGCTACGATAGTAAACCATTAATAATTTACAATGGCATACAAAAGTTAATGTAGGTAATACTTGAAGCGATTTCATATATTTAAATACATCCATTTAATAAAAAAATATATACAATTATTACTTAATATTTTTAACTCTAATATAACATACAAAAACATATATAGATATCGTTTTAGTGATCTGGATTTCCATCTGTCCACCCCGTTATCATGTTTGCTTCTTTGGCGTTTTGCATCCATATTACATACATAATAAGCCAATGCAAATTTCAATTCAAAATCCTTTTTAAGTTTTCTTAAGTCAGTATTCTTGGAATCTTCCTTGTTTAAAATTATTTCTCATAATTTTATAATGCTTTTTCTGCTTTCCAGTTATTTTTCTTACACTCGAAGAGCTCATTATTGAAACGAAGAATATTACTCACAAATATTGATTTTTATTTTTAATACATTTGTATAGATAATATAAATTATTTTTTTATATATCTATATTTTAATATATTCTATTTAATAACTTCTTTTAGTAAGTAACAGAGTCAATCTATCTAATATTTTACCCGATCTTTAAACGAAAACTTACTTTAATATCTTCTTAATATAATTGATTTTTCTTCATTGATTTTCATTTTGAGGATGATCCATTCTTTTAGTGACAACCATTCCTTTATCATAAAATTTTTAGCACTATCTCGAAAATTAAGATTGCCCCGACTATCTCTTTTGCTTCTCTAAACATTTTTATAGAAAGAGGAGGTAAGCAAGCAACTCAGATAATGTTAAGTTATCACCGCCGCTCTTCTGACCGTCTAAGGCTAGAGAGGTTACAGACGAAATATTTTAGAGTACCCGCAAAGAGAAACCAAAGGTACAATCTACTCACTAATCCAGTGCAATGTCGAGTGTAGACTGTATAACTTACATTTCAGAAAATAAAACAAGTTGTAAACATAAGTGCAAAGTGGAAGTGCATTCGACAATCGGACAATTCATTGAGGACTCGCAAAAACTTGCGAACCACGACACGAGACGTAAGGATTCGATTTGTCTGCGCCGATTCTAACACAATTCGTGCGTATCGACTGTTCTTAAATACCGATAAAATAAGTTTGGTCTAAGGATAAATAAGCTGTTAGAGATACCAAAAGTATCAGTGACTTAAATTTTACCAAGTGATTTAGCTTTTATGGATCCAAAGGTACCGTACGTAATATGTACGTATTGTGTAACCAACTTTACAGGTATCGTTCTATGTCTAAAAGTGAGATGAGATACACAGAGGGCCTGTGGGACCGCTCAACATTATGTCCCACACATATATAAATCAGTGCGTCCTACCCGTCTTGACTTATGGAGCCGAAACGTGGACACTCACGGTTAGGCTGGTCCATAGGCTAAAAGTCGCTCAACGAGCTATGGAAAGGGCTATGCTCGGAGTCTCTCTGAAGGATTGAATCCGGAATGAGGTGATCCGACAGAGAACTAAAGTGATCGACATAGCCCACCGGATTAGCAAATTGAAGTGGCAATGGGCCGGCCATATTTGCCGTAGAACGGATAACCGTTGGGCGAAACGAGCTCTCGAGTGGAGACCGCGGAGAGGCAAACGCGGAGTGGGACGCCCTAAGACCAGGTGGAGCGACGATCTTCGCAGGACGGTTGGCAGAAGCTGGATGAGAGTGGCCGAGGATCGTGGACGGTGGCATGCCTTTGGAGAGGCCTATGTCCAGCAGTGGACTATGACAGGCTGATGATGATGATGATATATAAATAAATAAAAAGGCTTTTATTTCTTGCATATACAGTTCAAAAAATTAAAAATTAAAATTTAATGCCATTTTTTCTATTCTGCAAGAACTCCCGTTGAGCGGGTAAAGGCCTCCTCCAGAGTTCTACTGTTCCCTGTCCTGTGCTACTGTGGTCCACGAAGAGCCACCTGTTCTTACAATTTCGTCTTGCCAACGCGTCAAGTGGTCTCCTCTTCCTGGGTTTCCTCGTGGGCCATCCCATCGGGATACCCTTACGGTCCACCTGTGGTTGATATATAAATACATAGGCCGTAATTTACACTTGAATATATTACTGTTTTACTTACTTATTCTCTGTGGGTTTTTAAGTAATAATTAAGTGTCTGAGTGCTTACTCAGAAAATTTAATTTTAAAAGTATTCAGAGAATTTTTTCTTGACGTAAAGAAATATGAACAACAGAGATTACACAACTTGTTCCCGCCAATGCGCATAATTAAAGCATTCAACTAAATGCTTTTCTGCTTAATGTTATTTGTGCTTAATGCGATTTTAAAACGAACACTAAATGATTTTTATGAATATTTCACTTAAGCGACTTTACGTACTCTGTTTATTTTGTCGTGAGTTAACAATACCATTTCAGAGACGAGAATGCAAAAAGTTTTCGTCCCATATATGTTTAATACGCAAACACTAAAAATAACTTAATAGCAAGCGCTACAATTTGTGTTCAGTGTACGGCGATGAGCTTGCCACTTATTTATCACATGTTTGATGAAAAACGGTAAGCAAATACTATCTCTATCTATCCCTATAAAAGGTTAGGTATTATTAATTATTAAAATTGATATTTAACACTGATCACTATGCTTCGTAGCCGAACGAAAACAATAGACAATCAATTTTAAATATTGTTTTACATATAAAATAAATCTAAGTCGAAACCATTGACCATAAAGCAAAGAAGTTTCCACTTCAAAAATGCCAACCCATTATGGAGATTTGTGCCGCCAGCTACAAATATGAAATCTTCAACACCACACCCTGTCAAGATTATAGAGTTTTTATTTACGTTGAAAGAATACTGTTATTTCCCAGTATTGAATTTCAAAATTATAATAAATTTACCGCCGCACCAAGGGCACTCAAAGACAACAAGTATTTAGTGGACACGCATTCAAGTGCCACAGAGGGACAAATTGTTAACGAATTTGGATACCATAAGAGGTTTTGAGGAAATTGCTATTACGAATTCGGGTTAACAGCTCTTCAACTGGAAATGCTTTTGTAACTTATGCGTCCATAACGTAAAGTGTTATATGTTTGTAACACTTTTCATGCAAAAACTTTCATTATTGTTAACCATACCAAAAAAGGTAAAGGTTTTTCAAAACGACGGTTCATGCTAATGCTTTAGTGGTAAGTTTAAACCTACGATTCCTCGTCCCTGTCTATCCCGCTAGAGTTAAGAGGTCGTGTGAGCTCCTGTTATTTGTTAATTATAATTGAAATCGTCGCAAACACTGAATACTCGTTGTTATTACTTGCTTCGGATAATATTTGGTTTTATTATAAAAAAAGTTAAAGCTACTGCCTATGTATAATTTTATATATATATATATACCACTGTTGGGCGCAGGCTTTCTCTGTAAAGAGAGTATAAGGGTATAGTCCGCCACGCGGCCTTAGTGCGGATTGGCAGACTTCACATGCCTTAGAAAAAATTTCTAAGACATGCAGGTTTCCTCACGATGTTTTCCTTCACCGCCGAGCACGTGGTAAATCAGCACATAAAATTGCAACAACAAATTAATTGGTGCCGGCACCGGGGATCGAACTCGGGTTGCTAGCGTACTATGCAACTTGAGCCAACCACTCGGACACTGGGCTACCACGGCTCTACTGAGCTACCACGGCTCTGTTATCTTTATTATAATAAACAGTAATATTGAGTTTGAATATTTAAAAAAAATTCGGTGTTATTCTGATAGAGATTCCGCAAGGAATATCTCCTTTTAAAATGCGAGTACCGAAACTGGTTCGGTGGTTAAAAAATAAAATTTCGAAAGTCATTATCTACCATTGATGCAATCCGAGACGAATGTTTTATGCGTGCGCGTTTTTGTTTGCCTATACGTCTGAGATCTTAAGAAATTGGATGAATTTTTAGCTCGAAATGGAACTTTTAAATATTTTAACTTTTATAAAAGCCGCATGTTCTTTTGTGACCACAAATTTTGTGAGAAATGTTTGCTTAAAAACGTAATGATATCTTTTATGGTGACTTACAATAGCTATTATTTTTCCATAACTGATAGCTAAGGCTTCGACAAAAGTTCACTGGATTGAGAGTCTTTTTATGTCAACTTCTTTTTGTAGTTAAAATCTATTACGAGTAACTTAGAGCAAGCGCCAAAGTTAAATAACTTTAGCTTGGAATTAAGAGTAAAAATGTTTAATCTCGGTTTTATATTTTGAGCGCTTCAATGATTTTTTTTTTTTGTAACATGAGGCATTACTACTGACTTATATCTAAATTCAGAGTTTTATTGCCCCTTGTCCTTTTTAATCTAAGAATAGACGTAGTATGCCTATGCTATTTCTAGTTCCCCTAACGTGTATAAGGTTAGGGCAGTTTTCCTCCCATGCCTTTCCTCTCATCCTTTATATACATTCCACTTACATACAATTCGCGCGCTTCAATGATTCAAAATATCGGTAATTAAAAAGAAAAATAAAAACCCTAAAATTAGTTTTATTCAATGTAAAACATTAATAAAATCTTTAGGCTAGACTTTGATTTCGAAAACCGCAGTGATAAGCTTAGCTTTATACTACGTAACAATGTCGTCGTTTAAAACGACAGCAAATAGTGAAAAAAATCGCGACCGTCGGAGGTTGCGAATAATCCTCGCGCGTTACCGCTATTTTATGGGCATGCCCCACCCCTTAGATATTAGAAGCGTTGCTGGAGTTTCTTCGGCCACTTCTTCTCCCAGCGCCAATACTTCCCGAAGTGGCACTCAAAGTTAGTTTAGCTTTTGAATGTCCCTCAGATTATCCGTGAAATAGCTACCAACCGAGTCGAGGTACGGCCCTCTCGGGCGCCCTCGGATCGGAATGCTTACGCGTAACATAGTAACCGTCCAAGCCGAGGTTACCCCTCACCGGGGGGACCCTTGTGTCGAGTTACCAGCGATAGAGGTTCGGCTAAGCGACCTAAGAGCTATGCCACCTCTCAATCCGGTGAAGCTTCTCTGGCCAATCTGTGTAGTTCGTCAAAAAAAAATAGTGAAGTAATCGTAAAGTAACATTCATGTATGTAATTACAGTGTTCATTTCTACAACAGGGGTAATACCGTATAAGGAAGGAAGACTCATAAATGTATTTAATACGCCTTCAGTGACTTTTCTTCCTCGCTTAGAACTACATATAACTACGTGTAGCTTTAGAAATAATTATATTGTATGAATCGGCTTCCAATTAATTCATTTGTTGACTTGCGTTACGCCGAATGGAATCAAAGTGTATAAAGTTTGTTAAATCATACCTCGACAATTTCCGGCTAAAGATCAGCCATAAAAAAAGAAAAATAACAATTTAAAACTGTCCGAGCTGAGAATTGAATTAAGAAGCCGCCCACAACATTGCGCTTGAATAACAGGTATATTTACGAGTAAAAACAAAAAAGACTTAAAAATCGTATCAAACGTTAAACGCTATTACGCGCAGACAAAGGGTACCGTCTGCGCGTAATAGCGTTTAACGTTTGATACGATTTTTAAGTCTTTTTGTTTTACTCGTATTTCGGAATTATTGTAAGAATATTACGAAATAGAATTAATTAAAACCAAACCAATATCTCATGAAACTACCTGAAGTACATTCTTTCCAATAAAAAATGGATCATGGAAATCGGTTGGTGTGATATTGAGCTGTTCGTCCATTTTTTTTTATGTCACAACGGCTTTTACTACTGAATTATAAATAATTTCAGAGTTGTAAAACCCTTTGTCTTTTCTCTACGTCAGCCGATGTGTCATTCTCTAGTACCCCCAACGTGGGTGGTTAGGGATTTTCTAGTTTCAACTTTCATTCATCTTAAGGTTAGTTATTAGTCATACAATATTAAATTTTCTTATCTACACATTTCTAGTGCTACACTTAAAATTACTCTCTTTTCTTTCTTTTTCTTCTCTATCAACATTACTCTACATAGCTCTACTTTACATTACTGTAAAAATTACACAAGCTGTTCGTCCATTTGTCGCGACAAATGACTAACATGACGAACAACTCAAATAATAGGTTGTCAAATATCTCCCTTCCGCCTTTTTGTCTTTTGAATTTCGCGGCTATGTACAAAGCGCTACAGAGCTAGTATCTAGCAATACTATACATAATTTGAAAGGTCTTGACATAACCTACAAAACGACGCTATGCATAATTAGTTTGGATATTGCGTTCAACAGTTATAGACGTGTAAACATGGAGTTCACTAACGCCGAAATTCGCGCTATTTTAAAGTTTTCCTTCGTTAAAGGCAAATCCGCTAGAGAAACGTTCCGTGAGATTAATGGTGTTTTGGGGATGGTACTCTATCACCTCGAACCACGGAGGAATGGTTTCGACGATTCAGAGCCGGTGAAAACGACACCATGGATAAGCCAGCCGGCGGAAGACCTGTGACGACAAATACCGATCAAATCATGGACTACATCGAGTTAGACCGGCATGTGGCATCTCGTGACATCGCCCAGGAGATGGGAGTTAGTCACCAAACCATTTTAAACCATCTGCAGAAGGCTGGATACAAAAAAAAGCTTGATGTTTGGGTGCCGCATGACACAAAAGGCGGAAGGGAGATATTTGACAACCTATTATAAAACATAAGTCTTCCTCAAGGATGCCATTGTCACAACAGGGCCAAATGAAAAAGACCATACAGGAAAGCAGCTTTCAAATAAAGAAAGAATCGTCCAAATCGGTTTACCCTATCGAAAGTTCTGGGGTAATAAGCATAAAGCACACGAATTGAGAAGATTTTTTTGAAGTCAGTTGAATAATACACTCGAGTAGATTTGTCTTGTTTCTTTGGGCGGATTACCCGGCCACGTCTACCTCGCTGCATGCCCGAGATTAAGTGCACTTTAGTTAATCAGCACTCGGGCCCCTTTGTTACCTTAATTAATAATAGTTCTGTCGGTCAGAGTGTGCCAGCAGTTTGCATTACTTCGCAGTCTGTAATTAGACGCGCGGGCATTTTTTTACATTTCTAAATAGAGTTGCTTTAATCTGGACAAACATATATTTTTCTTGGCAGTAAAAGTGCTCATTTTACAAATGGAATGTGAAAAATGTACATTTTCTAGGTACATTTTGTTTGGTAAAAGAATATACTCTCATTATTTTAACCTAATGGGGTCGATAGAAAAAGTCATCGCTATCTACTTTAGCTTTTATCTTGAAGGTTGTAGCACCTTTAAACATGAACCAGCCTTAACCGAGTGACTCCATCATCTTTTTGTTTCAGAATTTGGGATCTATTTCTTATGTATGTTCTATCATTGTATGGTTTGGCTTGCAACACAACCCTACCCTAAGTAGAAGACCAATCTCCGCGCTCTATGTCTTCATTTGTGGCGTCAATATTTTTTTTTAAAGAAAATTGGCAATATTTCTTTTTTTTTTTCATAAATATTACTAAAATTCTTGTTAACCATTCCAACTAAGCTTGTGCTAGGAGATGGTTCACGTCAATAGTCGAATGGTGGATTCGACCCACGACCTTACGATTCCCAGACCGTACTCTAAACCATTAGGATATCGACTATTTTATTGATTTAACACCAAGCAGCCATATGATATACGTATTTATATATATATATATATATATATAGTGTTCCCAGCCCTCTTCGCCAGGCTAGATTTTACTTTATGTTATTTAAACAATAAGCTTACATCATTAAATATTTAATTAAACTCTCACACTGTATCACCCTAAAAGTTTCATTGAAATCGGTCCAGCCGTTTCGGAGCCTACACGGATCAAACACACACACATTCTCTTTTATATATATATGTATATTTATGTGAATTTCTTGGTCTAACGGCAAACTAAATACTCATTAACCATATATCATTACATTAAATAATAAATAAGGCAGATGAAAAGACATTTTCAAAAAAAAAATCTTAGCTAAATCGATTTATCACCCCTGAAACAGTTTCCAAGCATACTAAATTTCATGAAAATAGTTGAAACCGTTTCCGAGATTAATATTCTATATACAGGAATAGCTAGTCGTATAGTTCAAATATATATTTTACGATGTCATTGATGTGATTAAATGAAAATCATTAAAATAAAACAAGTTATAAACAGCGTGGGCAGCGGATGTTTACATTTTGATATGACAAAACATTTTAATGTCACATAATAGGCGGTAACTTGACAAATGTAGTTAAATTTTAACGAGTACTGATTAAAAGTACATAGAATCTCGTTATACATGTCCGTGGCGTTTAGTTTTGAAACATGCGAGTAACTTGATTTCGAAACTCTGTTCTTTGATATCAATTAATCTTAGAAGGATTTTCCACATCCTCTATAGATTGTCAATCCATTGCGTTGCAGGATCACGTTCCTTGACACATTCAGGGTCTAATGAGCAGAGTAAGGGAGTGTCAATAATTATTTTTTATATATTTTTATGGCATTTCATTTACTTGCTCAGCAATTAAACTCTGGAATAGCTTGCTGATTGAGATTAGGGAGGTTTCGTCAACTACTGTTTCCAATCGCACGAGGGCTCGGGTACGCCAGCCACCAAAGAGCACACGAGAGGGCAGAAAACCTAAGCCCTACTACCTGAACGAAGTGTTGTAATTAAAAATCTTGTCTAGTGACACAGCCGCCATGGCCGAAATCGGCCTGGACATCACCATCACCAACATCTGAATACTATACGAATGGGTAGGCACCATTGAGGAAGTGATAGTTTCTCTCTTCGCAAAATACCAACATGAAAGTATATTATACTTCTGCATTTTCCGGTGGTGCGAAGTGTCGGCGGCTAACTATTTAAAATAAGCTGGCAAAGCACCTACTGACCTTTTAGTTAGTTAACTTCCCTGTCCAATCACAATTTCAGGTAGCTTTTATCCTTACACAGTTCACTAGCAAACAGAGTTCAATCCCATGTGCAGATAACACTGAATTTGTTCATTAGAGGTTCACTAGGTCGATGAAATTATATCACGAGGAAACCTGCTTGTCAGAATTCAGTTATGTTAATCAAGGAACACTGTACCCTAGTTCTTCCGTTATATATATCCGTTATAAAGAGTGTCGGTACTTTTTTAAAATTCTCCTATGTTTTTTAAGTTACATGTTAAAGATGCAATCATTATTAGCGTTTTTAGCTTTTTATCCTTACACAGTTCACTAGCAAACAGAGTTCAATCCCATGTGCAGATAACACTGAATTTGTTCATTAGAGGTTCACTAGGTCGATGAAATTATATCACGAGGAAACCTGCTTGTCAGAATTCAGTTATGTTAATCAAGGAACACTGTACCCTAGTTCATCAGTTATATATGTATATCCGTTATAAAGAGTGTCGGTACTTTTTTAATATTCTCCTGTTTTTTAAGTAACATGTTAAAGATGCAATCATTATTAGCGTTTTTACGAGCTGTCTTTATCGCAACGCATTATAATTATTCGGAAACATTAAGTTGTGTAAAGTAAATTAGATAAAATCATGAAATGCCAGTTACATGCCAAGTATGTAAACTGATTAAAACAGTGAAGTGAAGTGGTGTATGTTAGATTTTAGAAGCAATTAAAACTTTGAACTCATTTTATTAACTGATTTATTAAGCGATCGTAACTGTTTATAACTCAAACGTGGTTATGTTAACTTAATTGTTAACGTATATACATATATTATTGAAGTTATAGTTCTTTAGGCGTGTTATGAAAAAATGGAAAATTAGCTTTTTAAGACTGTCCGGTTGACGGCGAGTTATGTGGTCGAAGAAAGAAAGCATTCGGCAAAAGCAGATAGTGGAGAGACGAGTCTTGATGTTTAGCTCTTCCAAAATAGATTCATTGGTGCGGCGTTAGGCCCATGAGATTATTATATACATATACGGATAAGGAAAAAAGTCAATTTACCGACCGACCTTACTGAGAAAATGATTATTTAACTAAGACTTAAAAATATCCACAATTAATTGTTTTACCTTGACTTTATCATACATAGACATGTTTCTCTATGGGCACCGCCATAACTGAGACGTTTCCTAATTATAATTAACTGATTGAAACGATAAACACTTGACATTGATCTTCAGAACTTAATATAGTAATGATATTAGATGTGAATGAACGACGAATCATTCGTCACTTGTTTTACATATTTTGAAGGGCAGTAGCTTTGAATGACGATCACAGATATTGTATAGAATCATTTCTTATATATACATACAGATAAGTCAGTTAATAAGTTGTTAATACCATCTCACTGCACATTGATATATTTTGTTTTTCGATGTTTATCGAAGCTGCCTACAAATGCGTAGAAGGTGTTTGACTTTATTATATTTATATATTATTGTCAAACATAAAGCAGCTTTTTATTTGTTTTAATTTTAATAATATATATTTAACTAAGTTTTTATAACATCATATTGGTATTATCTGTAACGGTGTTATAATTTTTGTTGATTTAAATAAATAAATAAAAGTCTAGGTGATTCCCACCCGCATCGCCCAGCACAGGACAGCTGTGTATTAGGAAATATACCGTTTTGCAAAATTTATTATTCCAAGTAATTCGATTCCGCAATTGTTAGCACAGGGAAATACGTAAAAATAATAGTTTTCATGTGGCCGCTTTGATGGCTTAATGCTAACTTGAACTTGGATTATGAACATCGAAATTTGAATTTGTGTTGTATTATTTTTTACAATTTGTTAATTTAGTAAATGAGCTAGTGGTGAATCTGTCATTACACAGATTACTTAATCTTATTGTATAACTTTAAGAATGTTTTTTCTTGACTTTTAAACAAATAAGACTAAATTTTAAATCAAGCAGGTGCATAGTTTTAGTGATCTCGTGATTGAATTATTCAGCAAATAGTATTTTGCTTATATAAACATATAAAATAAATATTTTCTAATCTATTCTAGATTAGAAAAAAAAAAAAATAATAATAATATCTTTATTGTTCACACATACAGCTATGTCACTAAAAATATTGTCGTCCTGTCTCCTAAACTAGGAAAACCTGTGTCTTAGGAAACAGTACCCACCCATTATGTTGCAATTGTGCACATATTAGAAATATACATTTGTTTAACAAAAACGTGTGTGTGTGTGTGTGTGTGTGTGTACCATAAATGGTACTACGTTCACTAATTTTAATTTTAGTGAATTCAAAACGGTAAAAAAGAGTTTATGTAACAACACCGTATACCGTGACCGGCTAACACCGTTTATTATAAGCAATTCTGCTATATGCTTCTGCACGAAATAAGCTTGGGAATCGAAGCTAGAAATGACGCTAATGATGTCAGCTGGTCTGACCACTGATCTTGCAAGAACACGCTCAAAGTTGTATGAGAAAAAACACTTGTGGGTATAATTGAAGCGTCAATAGCCTAATGGTTTAGGGTACGGCCTCCGAATCGTAAGGTCGTGGGTTCGAATCCACCATTGGACTATTGCCGTGAACCATGTCCTAGCACAAGCTTAAGCTTAGTTGGAATGGTTAACGAGATTGTTAGTAATATTTCTGAAAAAAAAAAAGAAATATTGCTAGTTTTCTTTAAAAAAAAAATACAAAATTAGAGAAATTCAAATATGGCGCATATCTGCATAAAAACAGCTTTGATCGTGTTTATCGAAGTTTTAATTGGGATTAATTGAAATTAATTAATAAAGTTTATTGACGAAAATGAAGTCAAATGGCACAGAGGTTTTGCGATTTAATGAAAATGATGTAGGCATTTTTAATAGCAACAGGAAGGAATATGTTATACTATGTGTATACTAATATAATTTTAAGGAAAATAATTGGCAAACACACAATTTTAAATTTTCCTCTATAATAAGACGGAAGATTGGAAGAGAGAAGCAGAGATGAAGATGCTGCGCTGGATGTGTGGCGTTACGCGATTAGATCGTATAAGAAACGAACACATCCGGGACAGCCTTGATCCGCGACGTAGCAGACAAACTGCAGGAAAGTCGTCTCCGATGGTATGGCCACATATACCGCAGACCGTAAGCTTCACCGGAAATGCAATACGTCGGCCATCTTGCCCGCCCGTTGCCTACAACGCAACCCTAATCTGCGCTACAAGACGCAAGTCCCAATTCCTGCTGAAGGTGAACAATAGCGATAACGAGGGCTGGAACGACATCAATATGATATCTGGCGAAAGAACTGAGAAATTCATGATATCAGTACAGATCGAGAACGCGAAGCTGAAAATGGAATTTGATACTGAGCAACATTAACGTCAATGTCAATGCGAGACTATAGAAAACTGAATATTGGAAAAAGACTGTTCCACACAGATATTAAACTTCGTACATACACAGGAGAAGTAATAAAACCAGTCGGAGTCACTTACGTTAAATGCAAATACCAAGAGAAGGAATTTCACGGTAAACTATATTTAATCAATGGCAACGTAGATCCTATTTTGGACGCAGTTGGATGAAGGAACTGGAAAGCTTGAACTTAGCAGATATAAAAACTATACAACATACAAAGAACTTAGAACTAGATCAACTCTTACAACTTTATAAAACCTCAGTCTTTAAGTCTGACCTGGGTAAAATACCTAATTACAAGGGACACTTGAACCTTAAAGAAAACACACAACCAATTTTTATCAAACCTCGAAGAATACCCTACGCTTTAAAACTAAAGTAGATGAAGAAATGAGCGACTTTGAAGCTAGGTCATTACGAGGATTGACCACTCTGAGTGGGGAACCCAGTAGTACCAGTTGTCAAGCCGAACGGGTCAATCCGACTTTGCGCAGACTACAAAGTAACACTAAATAAAGTAATATTGGATGAACAATACCCAATACCGATGATAGAGGATATCTTTGCAGAAATGAACGGCGGCAAGCTATTTTGTACACTCGACATAACTCAAGCATACCTTAATCTGGTCATGGACGACGAAAGCGCAATGCTACAAACACTGAGTACACACAAAGGCACATACAAAGTAAACAGACTTATGTTCGGTGTGAAAGTCGCGCCGAGCTTGTGGCAAGGATTTATGGACAATTTCTTACGGGGGCTGGAAGGAGTCAAATGCTTTTTCGATGATATAATTATTCAAGGAGAGTCAAAGGAAAAATTGTTACAAAGACTTAAGCTTGTGCTAGATAAACTGAAAGAAAGCAACCTCAGAGTAAATAAGGATAAGTGCCTTTTTTTGAAACAAATTATAAAATTACCTAGGGCACACTATAGATAAAGATGGCCTGCACAAAAACAAGGATAAGATAAATGCTATAATAAAAACAGAACGCCCAGTAAACACTGCAGAATTGAGAACGTTCCTCGGTATGGCAAATTTCTATAATAAATTCATACCCAATCTCGCATCCATCACGAATCCCTTTGAACAACTTATTAAAGAAAGAATCACGCTTCCAATGGTCTACACAGTGCGAAGAGGCCTTCACCAAAATCAAAAAGAAATATTAAGCGAAAGAGTATTGACACACTTTGATCCAACAAAATCACTAAGTATTATTGGCTACTGATGCTTCACCACTAGGGCTTGGTGCAGTCCTATCACACAGACTTACTGACGGATCAGAGAGGCCTGTTGCGTTTGCCTCGAGAACATTATCAGACAGCGAGAAAGATATAGTCAAATTGACAAAGAAGCTACGGCAATTTATTGGGGACTAAAAAAATTTTTCTACTATATCTACGGCCGAATTTACCCTCATAACAGACCACAAACCACTTACAAGCATATTTCATCCAAATAAATGAGCACTATGAGGTTATTTCATTACGCCCACTTCTTGTCCGGATTTGACTATAATATTGAATATAGAACTTCAGCAGATAACTCAATGCCGACTACCTATCGAGATTCCCAATAGAGAGTCTACAGGGATTAATAAAATAGACCAGAACTACAATTTCCAATTAGAGCAAATTAATACTATAGACATCAACCCAAATACGATAGCAACTGAGACTAAAATGATTCAGAACACAGACCTCTACTACAGGCGCTTAATTCAGGCATCTCGCTAAGAACACTCGGTTTCAAGGACAATGAGTTCACATTACATGACGGCTGTATACTAAGAGGAGGAGCGCGCGTTCTTATCCCTAGAACACTTCAGGAACGCGTGCTTAATGAACTACATCTCGGCCATCCAGGAATAGTTAAGATGAAACTATTGGCGCGCAGTTTTGTATATTGGAAGGGATTGATAACGACATCGAAAAGAAGGTGAGATCGTGCAGAACTTTACAGACTACAACAGAATGAACCTGAAAAGCACCACTTCACCATTGGGAACGACCTGATGGACCTTGGCAAAGATTGCACATTGATTTTGCGGACCTTTCCAGGGTCACCAACTTTTATAATAGTAGATGCATTTTCAAAATGGATTGAGATAATACCTACCAAAACCACAACCACTACTTGGTGCGTCCAAAACTGAGAGAATTATTTTGCACCTTTGGAATACCACGAATTTTAGTTTCTGACAACGGACGACAATTTACCTCAGAGAGTTTTGAAGCATTCCTCAAAGACAGTATGATCGTTCATAAGACGTCTGCTCCATACCATCCAGCAACGAACGGTCAAGCCGAACGATACGTTCAAACCGTGAAAAGGATACTACGAAGCCAGAGGGGAAGGAGGCACAATATATCAAAAGCTCCCTCACGACTAAAACACGACTTCGTCGAACGCCGGACGCTAACGGCCTGACCCCTACGAGCTTATGTTTGGTAGGAGGTACGCACGTCGCTACATGCCATGTTCTCGAGAGGGGAACTCCGACCACCATCAGTTAAACACCAGCCACATCTTAACAAGGAGTTCAATCCAGGCGACCGCATTCAGGCCCGTGATTATTCCGTCGGCTCCACGCGCTGGCGTTTCGGGACCATTCAGGAACGTCTAGGAGACTGCATTATAAAATAATAACTGATGACGGCTCTGTCTGGCGTAGGCACATTGACCAGCCCTAGCTGCTTCCCGGTCCAAAGCTAGGGGAGAAACTGTGGTGTATCACCTCTTTATAATTAAGTTACTGGCCGGTAAGCCAGTAACATTATAATCAATAATGTTGACAGCATTGTCATTAATAAAAGAATGGAGATATAAACAACAATGCATTTAATTTCTTTATGTATATATAATAGTTAGCACAGGTAAATACGTTAAAATAATAGTTTTCATGTGGCCGCTTTGATGGACATAACATAATTATATTAATGCTTACTTGAACTTGGATTATGTACATCGAAATTTGAATTTGTGTTGTATTATTTTTTACAATTTGTTAATTTAGTAAATGAGCTAGTGGTGAATCTTTCATTACACAGATTACTTAATCTTATTGAAAAACTTTAAGAATGTTTTTTCTTGACTTTTAAACAAATAAAACTAAATTTTAAATCAAGCAGGTTCATAGTTTTAGTGATCTCGTGATTGAATTATTCAGCAAATAGTATTTTGCTTATATAAACATATAAATAAATATTTTCTAATCTATTCTAGATTAGAAAAAAAAAATAATAATAATATCTTTATTGTTCACACATACAGCTATGTCACTAAATATATTGTCGTCCTGTCTCCTAAACTAGGAAAACCTGTGTTTTAGGAAACAGTACCCACCCATTATGTTGCAATTGTGCACATAGAAATATACATTTGTTTAACATAATAATTATATATATTATATAGTGTGTGTGTGTGTGCGTGTGTGTGTGTACCATAAATGGTACTACGTTCACTAATTTTAATTTTATTGAATTCAAAACGGTAAAAAAGAGTTTTTGTAACAACACCGGCTAACACCGTTTATTATAGGCAATTCTGTTATATGCTTCTGTACGAAATAAGCTTGGGTATCGAAGCTAGAAATGACGCTAATTATGTCAGCTGGTCTGACCTCTGATCTTGCAAGAACACGCTCAAAGTTGTATGAGAAAATACACTTGTGGGTATAATTAGAGGAATTCAAATATGGCGCATATCTGCATAAAAACAGCTTTGATCGTGTTTATCGAACTTTTAATTGGGATTAATTGAAATTAATTAATAAAGTTTATTAGCGAAAATGAAGTTAAATGGCACAGAGGTTTTGCGATTTAATGAAAATGATGTAGGCATTTTTAATAGCAACAGGAAGGAATATGTTATACTATGTGTATACTAATATACTTTTAAAGAAAATAATTAGCAAAACACAATTTTAAATTTTCCTCTATAATAAGACGGAAGATTGGAAGAGAGAAGCAGAGATGAAGATGCTGCGCTGGATGTGTGGCGTTACGCGATTAGATCGTATAAGTAACGAACACATCCGGGACAGCCTTGGAGTCCGCGACGTAGCAGACAAACTGCAGGAAAGTCGTCTCCGATGGTTTGGTTGACAATTTGCACACGCCTGGCATAAACGAAGGACCTGTTAAAAGCTCGTCGTCTGGCGCCGTCGAGCGAGCTCTTATGTTGCATGCCGTAAAGCCCCTTAAGGGGTTGAGCTCCGAATGGTGGAGAAAGGCCCTGATAAAGAACTTGTAGGAGTCAAGAAGGTGCGTGTGGGGCCACACGGCCAGACCACGCGTACCCTCCGCGTTTCGGCCCATATAACCGCGAGGTTGGTGGGGCCATGGGAGGTGGTGGGTAGGTCTCCGATGGTATGGCCACATATACCGCAGGCCGTCTGACTATGTTGGCAATAGATGCCTAGCCCTCAATGTACAAGGCCCAAGACCTCGTGGCAGGCCCAAGAAACGCTGGCTGGACGTCGTTAAAGCGGACTTGTTAGTGAACCACCTAACAAACGAGGATGCCGAAGACCGGGCAAAGTGGAGGAGACTAAGAATGAAAGCGGACCCTGGCTGTAGGCCGGGAAAACGCTAGGCAGAAGAAGAAGAAGAAGAATAAGACGGAAGAAATAATTGTTTACAACTTTACGGGATAGACAAGACTTCAATAGAAATAAGAAGCAATTTACATAACTAGGATACATATAACAATTCGTTATAGAACGGGCGACCTTCTCAGTTACCTTATAAATTAAATGCTAGACATTGTACGTGTATAAAACTAATTTTACGGATTTTATCACGGTCTCTATATCGAGATCCACTCAGTGACTATGAGTAAGATACTCGAAACGCCGGAACTTTAGATTTTAAATTGAACTGTGATAATTTCCGGAAAATTAGTTTTGTTTAAGGATTAAACTGGTTGGCTCGGTCGGGAAGGACAACCTGGAAGTTTTTCACACTTAACTTTATTTAAACAATAAACTTACATCATTAAATATTTAATTTAACTCTCACAATGTGTATATATATTCATTCTCTTCTAGAGCGGGTGAAGATCATTACCTACACTCATGTACATATCAGTAAATACAATATCATTCTTATCATTTATACAAAAACATATCTGGCTCAAGTTAATGTCAGAAATAAAAGTAAGTATGGCATGTTTCACAGTTCAAAAAGAGGAGTGCTCCGATCGTCACCAAACTTTACAGGATTACTCGCCAAGTCAATGAGAATATTCCCTGAAAGTTTCATTGAAATCGGTCCAGCCCTTTCTGAGCCTATATGGAACATACCCACACACTTTCTCTTTTATATATATAAATAACAGCCATCAAAGTACGTTTCCAAACCCTGTACCAGCTGTAGCGGTCTAGGAACTCCGCATCCTCTCAAAAACCCTGTAGTGGCCTTCGGACCGATCAGCGTAGGTAAAAAAAAC
This sequence comes from Meandrusa payeni, assembly GCA_029286785.1. Lineage (NCBI taxonomy): Eukaryota > Metazoa > Arthropoda > Insecta > Lepidoptera > Papilionidae > Meandrusa > Meandrusa payeni. The sequence continues at coordinate 12,457,888 of JAGSMX010000024.1, read as the reverse complement.
TGACATAAAACAATGTTTTAATTTAGTCAGTTATTTTAAATGCGTACAAGCACGTTTCAACATCCTGTGGCCTATCGTTGAGTAGTCGGCTTGCACTCGTGACGAGTTTTTGTTGGGGTTTCGCAATCAGCGAACCTAGTCCAGATTCAATGGCGACTTTGATCGTTGGAAATAGTATTACGTGAATGACTCATGATCGCAGAAAAAAAAAACAATAAAAGACCATCATTTCCGTTCTACGCTGCGAAATTTTATAATGAAGTTTAATAAATGTGTCCAGTTCTTGTTTATAGTTTCCTTATGATATGTCATTTGTGTTAGTTATGTTAATTTAATGGGTTGTCTAGTTGTTTTATCGCCGTCGCCGTATCCTTTTTTATTTGATATCACGGCAGAATCTTTTCAGTTTCCATTTTGCCTTAAATTTAAAGTCAACGGCCTATATATTATATGTCTATCACCCTCTCTATAAAGACAGTATCGGCATAGTCTGCCACTCGTCCCCATCGCAAATTGATAGATTTCACATAACATAAATAAGTCATAACATAATACTTTAGCGTGGTAAATTTTACTTAACGTAGCCACCGAGTTTATTAGGGCTCCAATGTAATCACGCACCACCATGCACCGGAAACAAAAAATTAAATAAATTAACGTACTTAACAACCGGCCAACCCCTGATGCTGAGATCGATGAACGTTTAGCGACATAGTTTTTATTGCTTCAAGTTTACTTATACATCTATTAAAGACATTTAAATACATTTTCTGATAAACTAAAAGTGTCTTTACAGTATCTATTTTAGGCAAAATATTTCTACGAATGAAACGCGTGATGGTTAAACGTTCATTTGCTGGAAATTACAAAAGTTAGATACTAGTTATTACGGTGGCATCAGCTAAGAGATTATTCAGTGAAATTGCATCGCATCCCCCGGGTATTGAGCTAGACCCGGGGAACACTGATTGCATAAAAGAGAAATGAGGTGACTTCGAAATAATATCGTTAGAGATAGAGAGCTTAATAGACTTATTATTAGTAACAGGCGATATTATATGTTCTTCTCTTGATCCATTTCTGTAAATATATAAAACATCACGCAGCCCTAAGGTCGCTCTGGTGAAATTTTTGTGGAGGTTTCCTTCACCGCAAACCAATTTCTTTGGTCGTAAAAGTCTCCTGTATTACGATAGAAATTATTACGGTACATATGTATATTTTGATCATAGAGCTGCATTAAATTCCATGTTTATTGCGTCATACATTACACTGGCACGCGACTTAATAACGCCGCTCCTGACGAAGCGATTCAACTAATAATTGAATTTGTAGACGCCATTACGCTAATTTATTGATTTTTTTTTATCTCGTACGGGCGCTTTGACGACAATATGTCGCCTAAGAGAACGTAATTGATAGACGTTGTATCCAAAGATATATGAGACAGTGACCCACGGTTCAGTATGGCCTTTCTAATGTTCGTTATATCGGTTAACATGTAAAAAAGTCTGTTAGAAATTTGTTTTCGTGTAATTAATATGCAAAATAGCAACCATTATATGGTCTGGTAATCAAAGTACAAGGCATAAAAAGACAAGATATCGGGTTCAATATTTACAATATAATAGAAAAGAATAATACTAAATAAAAAAGAATAATACAAAAAATGTGTACGGCGAGCGCACGGCAAAATACATCGTGCCTAGATTAATTAATGAACTACCCTCAGATATAAGAAATTGTATAACTACCAAAAATATTAAGAGTATACTAAAAAGTTATTTAGGAACGCAAGACGGACGCTTTGGCGCTAGCGACAAACCATTGCGGTTTATATAGCGTTAAGTTATATGTATATTCCTTTATTGTAAAATTTTATTTGAAATAAAATAAAAAAAAAAAAAAAATTAATAATAATTATACTAAATTCGGTTAATAATAATAATAAATAAATAATAATACTATTGATATTGTACTGACAGATCGATCAACGTGGCAGGCGGTCGATATTACCATCTTCAATGACGAGAAACTCGTGAAGGCCGAAAGGGAGAAAATCCCCAAGTACCTCGACTTGGCTCGCGACGTGACCGCCATGTGGGATGTGGATTGTGTGTGGATCTTCGATCATTGTCCCGATAATCGTTTCTGCAAACGGTCTTATAGCATATCAACATCTCAAGAGACTTTCGATAGATGGCTGGGTGAAGGGTCAGATACAGAAGGCAGTACTCCTGGACACAGCACGCATAGTCTGGTTTCTCTCTATGTCGCCCTAACCACCGGTTGCTTGGTCCCTGCTTCGCGGTGGCACACACTAGGTTGGATTTTTATAATTTTTTTAATGTTTTGTATAATATTTTTGTGTATTGTACTTTTTATATGAATATTGTAAAAATTTAACCTAAGGGTTAAAAAAAATAAAAATAATTATTTAGTATTATTCTACCCACTAAACTAAACATTTCTTTATCATTAACTTCTATATCTGATATTCATACATTTATGCAAATCTTTTTTTTGTGAAGTCGGCTAATCGGAACCTCGTTGGAATTATGACTATAATCTCTTTCATCTCATAGTAACCGTCCAAGCGGAGGTTAACCCTCACCGGGGACCGTTATGTCGAGTTACTAGCGATAGAGGTTCAGGCTAAGCGACCTAAGAGCTATGCCACCTCTAAATCCGGTGAAGCAGTCAAGGCCAGCTTCTCTGGCCAATCTGCGTAGATCGTCAGTACCTAACACTTATACTTTACATGATTAGAACATTTGTGTCTTAAGTTTAATTTGTAATTATTAAATTACATGTGAGCCCAGTTGTTGGGCTTATTGTGATAAATTTTGACAAAGCCCACATCTGCAGCAAATCTTCTGACTTGATTAATATCATCTCAATGCCAATAAAATACGACCAGCTGCGTCGCTTGATACAGTTGCAACTGACAGACGAATTAATGCAATATAAGCTTCAGATGTACTCGTAAATTTCAATAGATAGACGTATTCATTCTATTAAATGCTAAACGTAGGGGAAACTTAATCACTGTAATGTATCCATAATTCTTAGACATTGGACATTTAAATAGTAAATATCATTTATCATATATAGTACTAATCACACCTTTGACAATGGGAAAAAAGATCGATCCTTATTGAAAAAAAACATATTTTTAAAAAGTTTTACATAGAGTACATACAAGTATACATATATATACATACATAGACATGTTCTTTATTGGCACAAAATACGCACATCGAAAAGACAAAGAAAAAACGGGCAAATAGTAGATAAGACATGATGCCAATATTGGACACCGTCTCAGCATATGCTGTCGCAAGGATGCGACAGCGCTGGTTTTCAGCGGTGCCCAAGACTACCTAAAGTCTTGCGCGCCCAACAATACATTTAGATGGAATTTATACAGACAACAGACAATAAGAGTACAATAAATATGATACAAGTATAAATAGTTATGAGATTAATATATATTATATACAATAAAATAATAGATGAACAAATTTTCATAAATCAATATAATTAAATATTTATGGTCCATCATGTTAGTGTAACTAAATGAAACGATAGTTTTATAAAAAATACATTATCTACGTTTTTTTTGTTTAAAAGGTCTTTTTTTGTTTTCTATCTATTCTATATCTATTTATATTCTATTTCAATATCTATTCAAAGCAAGTGCTTGCCCACAATCCCGCCTGATGTTAGTTAAATATATCATATAACATCAGAAGACAAACGAAATCTTGACAATGGCCTTAACAAAACATAGACATGTTGCGTGTAATACGAGAACACTAATTGTTTTATAGATCGAGACGATACAGGTGTGGCAACCACAACAAGAGCAGGGCCCTTGAGATTTCACTATGAAACCGACCTTTATCGATTACAATACAAGTCAATAGTGCGAAAATTAAATTAGTAGCTAATTTATTTTTAGGTATAAAATGTAATTTTCTATTGTTATTGATTATTCGATTGCAATGTATCGGCGTGATTAGTAGATGTTATTATGTATGTTATCAAATATCGACAATTTAAACAATGTTGGAGTGTCAGTCAGTACGCCATTTGAAAACAAAAGTGGCACAACTGAGGTAGCAGATTACCAAAAGCAGCAAATATGGACAACTGTGATGCCACTGAACGTTCATTTTGATACAATTAACTTAGCAGACTCTGTGCCCAGTTTTATAAGACACTAATTTTAGTAAAGAGTTTATAAATAAATAAATAACTTGAATTAAAGATGTTTTTAAATACATAAATAAGTCATACATTCTTTTTTATTACACAATAGCTATTATATGTTATTCAATTTTTTTTATTTATTTTGTCATATCACATACACAAAAATCACTACCTTAAATTTGTACCCGTGCTTGTACCTGTCAGTGTGAAACCTACCTACTACCCACCTGTTAAAAAGCTTGGTCAAAGAGCAAACAGGGTCAATAGCCTAATGGTTTAAGATACGGAATGCGAATCGTAAGATCGTAGGTTCGAATCCACCATTCGATTATTTACATGAATCATCTCCCAACACTAGCCTAAGCTTTTATGGAATGGTTAACTAGAATATTAGTAATATTAATAAAAAAGTTAGTATACTTTAAAAAATATGTTGTCTCTGTTTACCCCGCTAAATATAGTTGTAATTAACGTGACAGCTTTTACTGAAACTATTAAGTCGTCAGTACAATTTATTTTCTCGTAAGCTTAGATACGGGTCTGACAAAGAGACACGGATCTGGAGTAATTGAATTAGAATTGTATTAGTATAACTCAAATACTAAGCCTTCAGTGGCTGGAACACGACGTTAAATGGCGGTTATCCAGTAAACAAAGGCTCTGCGTCAGATTTATTGCTAGAATTCATGGACGTGAAAATTGTTTCAGCATAAAATTCTCTTGCGAAAACGGTCACGACCCTGCTATTGGCACACGTAACGAGTTGGCAAATATGTGATGTTTTATTGTTGTTTCCATTGAAAACGAAAGCATAAGCATTAAATAAGTATATGACGAGTTAAGTTACGTATAAATGAAAACATTATAAGCTCTTGTTCTTGTACATTATAAGACTACGATCTGGGTAGAAAGAATAGAAATCGCGATTGCGAAATTCGTTAAAAGAATATGTTACGCCTTGTAAAAAATATAATTTAATCCTAAAATATCAGTGGGGTTCCAAAGATGTGAGAGCATAGAAATGCTTCTTAAAAAAAACTAAGACATTTAAAGACAAAATCAGCCGCACAAAACCAACGACCGTTAGTTTCTGTGTACCGCAGTAAACCACTAAGATTTCACGGTAATTTAATCTGGATACTTTTATCATCACAATATGTTTCCATAATCGTAAATAAATACAACATATAGAATAAAAATCTGACGCTAATCCACAGGTCATCGTGTCTCGTATAACCTATCAATATTTTAAGATAATCCATTACTTTCGATAGGCGACGCATTGTCGTCGTGCCGCCGAATTAGGTAAATAAATTAATAAATTAGCGTAATGGCATACAATAATAACTTTTTACGTGAAAGCCTCAGTCAGAAGCCCTGTAATTTAGTCGCGTGCCGGAATAATGTATGAGGCAATAAAATCTACGAAAAGCAATACAGTTGTTTGAACTTAGAATTCGATTTTTTATATCTTTACCAAATATATTTGTTATCTAAGCTTCAAGCTTATATTACTGATATTTACATAATTAAATAGTTACAGCGTACTAATACATTTATCCCCTATCTTTATTTAGTAAAAGGTTTTTCTTTTATTAAAGATATGCTGATAATTTAAAAAACAAATCAAATCTTTAAAAAGGGATAGGTTGTTTTTAAGTGGTACTCGCCCGAATGCAAACAAATTATTACTAGATCTATACCATTTCTTTTCCTCCTTCGCATTAAGAAATTATCAAAAACAATGCAACTATAAAATCGCATGGTTAAATCACGGGCTCTAAATAGCAGTTTATATACTAATATATTATTGGATCATAATTTACGCCATTGTGGAACTTGAAAGTTTTATGGTAATTGGACAAAATCGAATTGACCTATAACCAAAAAAGCTTTTGTAAGATTTTATCTATGTGACGTAAATTAATTTGTTAGCTATGCGTTTGATTATGGCTTACAATTTATAGCTTTAGCTTAAAGTTAAAGAGAAAGTGAAATAACCTCGTCAATTACAATAAATAAGATCCTAGGTGCACTCCAACAACAAATAATTCGACACATGGTGACCCCATGTGTCGAATGTGCCCTAGTGCTAGTTCTAGTTGACAAAAACTGCCAACAACCTAGTGCTCGTTCTAGTTGACGACAAAAAAGGCCAACAACGCATTAAGCCACCTAGTGCTTTTTTGAGAACGGGGAGGAAATCTTTAAAAGATGAAAGGCGGCGGTTATGTGGGGTTTTTACCCACTAAAACCTCCCCGGTGGCCCTTTCCTCGGGGCATGACGAGGGGCTACGGGATCTCCAGTGGAACGCACCGGAGTCCCTCTGCACTGTGCTCAAGGAGAGCACGTCCCGGGGGGTTACTCCCTCCCTCCTGTGCCCTCGCAGTGCAAGGCGACTCAGGCCAGCCGATGTCACCTTCTTCCCGGGTCCACCTTAGCAGACGACAAAGGCCCCCACCCTTGTCGTCCAGTGAACTCGAGGCCCCTTTTAGTCGCCTTCTACGACAGGCAGGGGATACCGTAGTCTTATTCTTGAGAGCCCAGAACTACGGGGCTAGTTCTAGTTGACGACAATAAAAGACCAACAACGCAAGTGCTAGTGCTAGTTGTAGACAAAATGGCCAACAGAATTGGGTCCACCTAGTGGTAGTAGAAGGCAAAAGAACTTCGTAATTTAACAATGCTAAGTAGTGTATAATGTTTGATTTGATTTGATGGAAGGCTTTTGTTTTTACTTGTAAATATAATTACTTGGTACATCCCTTAATCTTATTACTACTGTAACAGCATAGCGAAACAAAACGAGAAATTTTAAAAAAAGGTATTTTTAAGAAGCGCTCATTTCGTAACTACGTTCAAATTATGTGGCTACAAAACCGCTCATACTGTAAAAACATAACGCCTTAATGATGCCTTTCGGCAGGACGGCTTGGTTAATTGTAATTAGTGGAACTAGTGCAGGCGACCCGTTTAATTTTAATTCATAAAAAGGAAATATTTCAGACGGAAAATGCTTATTCATTTTATTTGTAAGGCAATGATGGACTTGGTCTCAGACGTCGGTATTTATATCTTCCGTGTAAGATACTTTACACATGAAGACATGTGGAATGAAACTCATAAATTATACCTATAATTTCTGTTTGATTTTTCATGTTGAAGGTAAAATTTTTATGCACTGTAATTGACAACAAACATAGTAACAAAAATAAAAGAAAAGTGGACGTTTGTCTTTCAATACAATTACATAACTACACTCGTGAGCAAAAATAAAGGGTCGGTTAAAAAAGTTTGAATATCTCGGAAGATAAAGATGAACTGAAATAAATTGTGCATAATAGATAATTAAACATCCTTAAAATAAAATAAAATACTTTTATTAATTTATTTACATTTCATTAAAAAACATAAACGAAAAAGGTTATCTTACATAAACTTGGATAATACAGTATTTTTCATAATTTTTTTTAATTTAAATTTTACCGCTAAATGGAGGCAACACTAAGTACTAAAATGTATACTTATTTAGATGTAGTTAGGGTAAAACTTATTTGATATTTTTTTCATTATTTCTCTCCAATCCGTATCTGCGTATTATGTTTTTAGACTTTAAATTTACAAACAAATTTTTGTTGTAATGAATCAAGGTGGTATCAGTGAACAGCGCATATACTTCCTTATAGATTTATACAGCTTATAATTTTTTTTAATATACAATTAGAGCTATAAGCGAATAAAGAAGTCGCTTTCCTATCGTCCTAATATTTCTTTAACTTTACCACGGTTCTTTTTTAATCAGCGTGATGAGTGAGCTACCCCTAGGCAGGTGGCCTACAGTTTCACCGGGATTTTGAGAGGTGGCACAGAATCTAACTAGGCGCAAAGGCCCGCGAGAGACCTCTATTAGAGCCCTTACTCTATTCGCGATAGTATTACGAGAAAGCACTCCCGGGTTCTACGATATATTTCTTCCCAGTCCAGCGCGACCGATGCATAGCTTACGTAACCTGCCAGTAACCGTAAACAAGCGGCGTCCATTATTTTCTTTATAACCCGATCGGATGCATAATTTGAATATCTTTACATACTAATTCTCTACGAGGATAAAAACAAATGCATAACCTTTGTTTTTACGCCGCATGTCAGACGAAGCCAATGACCATAAATATGTTGAAGTCACCGGAGAGGCAACAGCGACCCGTAGGTCACTGTTTCGTCTAATCTTCATAAAATTTACGTTCGTCAGTTTTGTAAGCGCATTGTCGCAGAGACTAGATGATAAAAGGCAATAAATTGGTGTATTCACAGCTTGCACAACACGCCACGCTTTGACACGATCTTCGTTATTTACACGCGTGCTGGAATTTATATAGCATGAGAGATAAAGTCGACGCTTTATTCAACTGATACACGGATCGACTTATAATCCCTGTTATTGTGACATGTAATGCTGTGATAGATTTAAGGCCGAGCGTTCAACTTATGATCTAATGATTACAGCTTCGAATTCGACCACTACTACAGTAAAATCATTTGTTAAAATTTACGTTGCCGGTTAAGCTCTTTGAAATATATGGGATTTAGTAAGCTCAGCGAAATTAACATGTGTCCCCATGAAAATTTGTAATTTCGCTTTGACAACCCTTATCTAATAATTATGACATCAGGGGAATGAAAATTAGGGAATGGAAAGAAAAAAGTCTGACCATCCACTTCAGGGGATTAAATATGAACTGTGACGATCTGACAGACATGTTCTGTTTTTAAGTCTGTACATTTTAAGTATCAATTATGAGTGGGAAGTAGAAGTTCATTACCATGGCTGTTATGATCGTGCATTATGTCGACACCCACACAAACTTGTAAACGTGAAGATACACTCGTAATACCACACTAAGATGTTTGAGATAACATTGCTATAATATATAATATTTTAACATTCAACAACCCGTTGCATCGGAAACATGATCACTGTTTTTCATAACTGTTTAAAATCATTTAAATTTTAAATAAAGAACTTCCTGGTTGAATTCTTAATCCGTGATATACAGTATAGGTGAACGGGAAAAATTGGGAGCAACTACACTTGATAATAATTATTTTATACAAAAATTGGTTAAAAAAATTATTATCAACCATTCTAAAACGAAGAAGATTTGCGTTTTTGCCACCTTTGTTAGTAGTAAATATTCTATTATCCTGCAAACTATAACGCTGTACACTATCAAAACTTCCACCTTCACTCCGACTCGTCCACTTCGCAGACTAAATAGTTAGAACCGAAATTGCTTCCGGAAACTTTGTTAAATCAAAATTACATGGAACTCCAATTTGCGATACTGCGCATTGCATTTATTCAAAACATATATATGCATCCCAACGAAACGGCTCTAGTGTTTTGTTTTGTTCTTAATTTTCGAATGGGCATCAAAAACCAGCTTTTACCCAAAAGATTCACCTCCAACCATTTTTCTCTCCTATCGTAATTTTACTATTTTTATATGCACAGCACTAAATAATTTAACCGTCGTTCTTATTTCAAACAAATAGACGTTGTTTATTTTGTGGAACGACAGGTGGCGCTAAGTTTATATGTATATTTAAATTTTATTTAAACAAATACATATTTACAATCTATAAAGCATAGACAGCTTAATGGCAAAGCGTTTATCTACAAGATATTGTCTGGAGTTATAATCCCAGCTGACATGTTGCTTGCATATCGCGATAGGCTCACCGCATAAAACACATTAGACCTACCTAGGTAGTGGTTGTTGTCTCAGTGTACCCCGCTAAAAAAATGGGTGCGTGTACATATCGCATGTGACAGGTGCACTTCTTTGGCATAATTAAAAAAAGTTTTTAATTGAGTGCAAATAATTAATTACATTATTATAATATTATTAAATTTTATTTTTAATTTTATTTAGTGTTGCCTCCATGTTGCGGCTTTATATTTGCTCACGGCTATATATTGCATATTTTTTAATTACATATATATGGAAGCACTTAAAAAAGTAGATAAGCACATTTTTTCACTGCAGCTTCAACCTGTTACTGGCATCATTCTTTCAAAACGCGCCTAAAGAAGTATGCATCTTCATCCTGCGACTTCCGTGTTACAGTAATGCAGGTTTAAAATTTCACTCAGACAGACCATATATATATAATATACGAAAACGAGTTTTATTCTGCTCTAAAGAGTTTCCCATTGAATAATTAACCTATAACTTCTTAACTTCCGCTCCGAATACACCTGATTAAAACTACTAATAGGATTTATTTCAATTTGGCAAATACAAAGTGTAATGACCTCACGAAAACCAGCTTTATTTGCCGATATATCGGAAATAGTGATTAATGGCTGCATTTCTATTTAATAGAGTGACCTTCCTACACTTCGGGTCTGGATCCGAAGTCAAACTAAATTAAATCTCTCGAAAAACTCTGAGTAACAATGGCCCCCAAAGAATATATACTAATAGTCACCGACTTTAAGGGAGTCTATAGCTATCGCCTGGGGTGAGGTCTAAAAAACGTAAGGTCGTAGGTTCAATCCACCGTTTGTCTTTTGACATGAACCATCCACTGCTGGGCACAGGCCTTCTCTGTAAATAAAAAATAAGAGCATAGTCCGCCACGCGGCCGTATTGCGTTTGGCAGACTTCACATGTCTTACAAAAAATTTCTAGCACATGGTTTCCTCACGATGTTTTCCTTCACCCGCCGAGCGCGTGATAAATCATCACATAAAAAAGTGACAGCAAATTTATTGGTGCCGGCACCGGGGAGCTAGCCAGCTCGAGCTCGGGTTGCTAGCGTACTATGCAACTTTAAGGCAACCGGAAACAGCTACCACGGATCTTTTTCTTTTCTTCTTCTCTGTCTTCTTTTTTAAATTATAATGTAATTTATTTGTAAAAATGATATTGAAATCTGTTTTTCACAAATATTATTTGATTTTTATATTTTCGGTACAGATCTCCCTACTAGGATAATATAATAACCGGTATAAGGGAGATATTATTCCTTACCCTGACTTAATTTTGCTGATTAACTTTTAATCATTATTAAGTATACTGTGCGTTTATGTATGCAGGATTGTGTCATTGAGTGTGAGCGTGAGTGTACACAAGTGTAAATGGTAAATAATGAATTACAAAAAAAATATGTAATCCGCCATTTTGTATCGGCGGCCATCTTAGATTTATAATGTTGAATTTTATTATACTGTATCGTCATCTAAATTAAATGTGTGTACCTAATTTCAGATCAATCTGACGACGGGAAGGTGCTTAAATTTCAATTTCTAATTTTGACACAAATAAATAAACAAATTCCGTACGGGTCGAGCTAAATAAAACCGTTTAAAAAATGGTAAAAACCTGAATAAGTCAATTAAGACCATGAATAAACTTTTGTCTCTTCATAGGTAAAATGATGAGAGAAATGTGTAAACTTTTTTCTTACAATCATAGTGAGATAAACTATATATGGACGGAAAATCAACTGGCTGCGGTAGAGCCCCGACCAACAGACTGAATTCAAACATCAAAAAACTATGATTGCTTACTACGTATATAATTTAATAATAATGTTATAAAACTTTAAAAAAGACGTTCACGAAAATGGTCCGCATTTTCGTCATGCTTCAACAATCTCAACGGCTAAATACAAAAAAGTCGTAAGAGGCACATTACGTGAGAATGTATTTCAACATCCTCTACAGTCCTGCCGCATTGCAATGTGTCTCAGACGTGTTTTTTGCGATCGTTAAACAAACAGCCTGCCACCCGATCCACATTAAATGGCGACGTACGTGAAAATCGAGTTACATGAATGGTGGCTACAAAAACTTATAAATATCAAGTGATATACGACATTTAAAATTTCCGCTCTAAGCCATTTCCATTTCATAGTTTATTTGTTTAAGAATCACAAAGTTGTGCTTATGCGCATTTTCTATTGATTACAATAAAGGTATTTAATTGATTTTAATAATTTATTCCTATGAAACTTCTTCTTTATAGATGTATATTTATTTATCAAGGTTCACCAGTGGTAAATACAATATTGGCTTCATACAAATTTTAAAAATAATTTCTTTACCTTTGAAGGTGAATACCGCACGCAACAAGTAGGAGAGATCCTTTTTAATACTTTTTGTATAAAGATGTATGTAAAGGCTGTATATATTTTTCCGAACACTTTAAAAGAATATAAGACATTTAATATAAATCAATGACTCATAGCAACAAATTAGAAGCATCAGTAGTCTAATGGTTTAGGGTACGTTCTGCGAATCGTAAGGTTGTAGATTCGAATCCACCATTCGACTATTGACGTGAGCCATCTCTTAGCACGCTTAAGCTTAGTTGGAATGGTTAACAAGAATGTTAGTAATTTTTCGGAAAAAAAAATATTGCTAGCTTTCCTTTTTTTTAAATAATATCAATTACCACCTTATGCCTGAATATTGTTGATTCAAACACAGGATTGTCATCAAGCCAACGTGTCTTCTTCTTCTGCGTCCGCTCACTGCGGACGATTGTGATCATCTCAGCCATTGAGTCCACCACGCCAATGACCACTCATTGGCGGAGTGAACCGTACACTGCCTTCAGGATTGCGTGAGACCATTTTGTAGGTCTTCTGACCTCCACTTTGCTTAAAATGATCTGTTACTCCAGAAATTGCTTTGAAGACCGTATAATGTTTTCAAGGAAGCTGAGGGCTCTTTGTCTGCAGATTTCGGAGAGCCGTGCTGGCTATAACTGAAGCTCCTTCAGCTATAGCCAGTGTTTATTTTATTTATTTATAACCTCTTTATTGTTTACATTTTTGAAATAAAATTAAAAAAGACACAATAAAATTTAAATACATAAACAATAGGCGACCTTGTCGCTGAAAGCTTTTTTAAAAAATATTCGATTGAATTTGTTTTGTAATTGTTAAAAGACATTTTGCTACCAATACATAAAAATTGAGACGAGTTATAAGAGAACTGAAGGGCCCATTTATTATTTGTACTTAGTTATTCACAGAGATGCATAGTTTTAAACCTAAGTTCACCGTAGTAATGGCACCGAAAGGTAAGAGCCACACTTGGTATCCATTACTCAGGACCACTTAGCTCGTTCCTGTAATAAGTTAATGGATGTTTTTCTGTTAAAAACTTAGAATGTATAAGTCGAGTTTCTTTTTTATTTTTGTTTAATATTGTTATAACGTGGACTAAAGATTAAAGCTTATATATTTTTCTTTAACAATTTTTAAAAACCTGCTGAGGTTATTGAAATACGTAGTCTCGGTTAAATACAAATTACCTTCGCATTTGCAGTGCCCCCTAAGTCCTAATTAAAAAGAAACAATATGCTGGGACTAAATAAACTCATTTACGTTCCACTAATTAAGTAACGCTACATAGTGGTATAACTTTAGTTTACCAGAGGACATTTAATCACGAACCGACAGATATATGTATGCAGGTAATAAGACCAAATTAACACAATAAGTTTACTTAAAACATTTCAAATTACATCAGAATGACGGAATACGAGGCGCGGATTTCTTTTGTTTCCTAAGTATTACGAAGTTCTATCGCTTACAAACTCTTCTTCCACATGTTGGGTATTATGTTGAACTCACCCACAATATGCATAATGTAAGCAGTAACAAATGCGTATGACTGTACAATGCTTGCTCATTTAAAGGAACTGCACCGATGAAACTTCAAAAATTTTAATAACTTAATCCAGAAAAACTTAAGTGTCGTTTAAAGATAAATTGTGTAAATTGGTTAAGCATGATCTTCGATCTTGGGGCATAATTAAAAAAAACATTTAAGTGCCTACCGTGGAGATAAAAATTCGAATCGATTTCTTGTTAATTCGAAACCAGCGGATGTATTAAAATGGCCACCTAAATAACTTTCTGTACGCATTGAGTCGAACGGACCTGTTTCGGTTACTTTGTGATAAAGGCTTTATCGATTGCGGAATCAGTGAATCGATTCAGAACCCAAACTTTTCGCTGTTTTAAATTTATTTATCGAAACACTCTTCTCAACTTCACTCTTGTCAGTTATCTCACAATGTAATGTTTTTCCACGTAACTAATTGATATATGTGGTTAATGAACTTTATTTATCTTACAAACAAATCGATTAACTTGAAACAAGTTTATATAGTTAAACAAAATATAATCTTGTATCCCTTTACAACACAATATTACAAACTAAAATTGTATATATCACGTCAGCACTTTAAACCATAAACTGTTACATTGTTGTGTACAGGAGAGCGCTTCCGAAAACGAAGACAGACGATAGTATTAATGACACCTTTGACATCGGGACGGAAAAGAAATCGATCCTAATTAAAAGAAACAATATGCTGGGACTAAATAAACTCATTTACGTTCCACTAATTAAGTAACGCTACATAGTGGTATAACTTTAGTTTACCAGAGGACATTTAATCACGAACCGACAGATATATGTATGCAGGTAATAAGACCAAATTAACACAATAAGTTTACTTAAAAGATTTCAAATTACATCAGAATGACTGAATACGAGGCGCGGATTTCTTTTGTTTCCTAAGTATTACGAAGTTCTGTCGCTTACAAACTCTTCTTCCACATGTTGGGTATTAAGTTGTACTCACCCACAATATGCATAATGTAAGCAGTAACAAATGCGTATGATCATTTAAAGGAACTGCACCGATGAAACTTCAAAAATTTTAATAACTTAATCCAGAAAAACTTAAGTGTCGTTTAAAGATAAATTGTGTAAATTGGTTAAGCATGATCTTCGATCTTGGGGCATAATTAAAAAAAAACTTGTACAAAATCAAAAATAAGGATTAAATAGTGTTTATAATTGTGTACGTGAGTATCTAATTAGGTTTTTTTAATATCTAGTATCATTTTTGTAGTATCGAGTTTTTTGTTACGTCAAGAAACAATTTATTGCAATACTAAAATGACAGAGCGTAAATATTGCTACAACGTTTTAGAAATATGATTTAATCAGGATAGATTTTTTTCCGTCCCATCATCATTTTTTTTAATGACGAACTACACGTATTGGCCAGAGCGGCTGGCCTTGACTGCTTCACCGGATTGAGAGGTGGCATAGCTCTTAGGTCGCTTAGCCTGAACCTCTATCGCTAGTAACTCGACATAAGGGTCCCCCCGGTGAGGGGTAACCTCGGCTTGGACGGTTACACCCATCATCAAAGATGTCATTAGTACTATCGTCTGTCTTCGTTTTCTGAAGCGGTCTCCTAATACCCTGTATATTAGAAAGGTACAAATTCAATAAGAGTTTTAACTTATTATTTTAATATGAAAATGTAAAAGCAGTCACAACTAACACTATATCTATTCTTGAATATCCCTAAGTGTTATCACTTAAAAATTGATGACAGATGATTTCAATACTTGGTATGGTATTCGAAAATGCGTAATTGTGACATGAAAAACATCAATACCAAAATTAGACTAATCATCGTACATGATACCAAAATTAGACTAATCATCGTACATGAAATATATTACATAGCAAAGGCAATGAAACGTTGATTTAAAGCCGTTGTCTACTTTTACGTATAGTCATATTAACCCAAGGCTCTAGATTACAACAATATAGTATAACAATACAGTAAGATATCACAGTTATCTTGTGTTTCAATGACAAAAATAATATTTCATTTGTTATTAGTTGGTATACTTGTACATAATAATATCCAAGCCGTTACATTTCAAATGACCAATGATCATTCAATATGAATTGAAAAGATTACGGTACGGCTTTGGTATGCATTAAGTTTACCGATCAACTTAAATACTAAACTTCAATACAATTGTAATGTAGTTGATCGGTTACACAGTTACATAATGTTATAAATTCAGTGGACAATAGCATACTTGGGAGCGTAGCGTGGCACCATTAAAAAATAATAATAATAAATCAATCATTCAAGCATTACGTAAATTTATCATTCCAATCAAAGGCTGTCAATTATACAGCGTCAAATAATTGGACGGACATACCGAGCGTGTTTTCGTAATCGTGTCTCCACTTCTTCGCACGCCATTGGTGGCTGTTTTATCGTCGTCGTATCACGTTGTCGTGGTATCGCGCACCATGACGACTGAAGTCGTCAGGCGACTCATCGAAGTCGTCTTAGCAGATTGCGTACGCGCCTACCGATGAGGGTCTTGGGTTTAAGAATCTTTATTTGTAAACTAAACTGATGTTTTCGCTGTATTAAAAATTAATATATATAAAGATGTATCTATAAATATGCAATTCGTATTTCGGAGCCGTTACACATTGTTAACATATAATTGCCTTTCATAGGGTCGGGTAGACAGTGGGCGTTGATGGTATTTTAAAAATTTGTCTCTGAGCCCTGATATATGTACTACCGTCTTCTAGGGCGCACTCTGCCGACCCCGAATGTAATATTAAACGAATATATGTAATATAATAATATATCCCTTCAAGTGGCAAAATCCGGTTTTGGTAGTAAAAAATAAATGCTTCTTTGATATATGTGTCAAATACTTTTCTTTCCAATTTCCTAGGGTACTCATTGCAGAGTAAAACTGTAATTTTTTGTATAGAACATGTGCATAAATTTAAGCTATGTTTTTAAAATAGAACAATATCCTAAGCTAAATATTTCCCATCCGTTGCTAAAAAAAGATTTACTCTCGAAGCGGGACTATGCCACGCGCACCGTTTGTTTTAGCGGGAAGGAAAGGGAGTCTGCCACTCAAGCAGAAATAATCAAAATGACGACTGCCGCATTAGAGGGTATTTATTGTACATTAAGTATATATATAAAATATACACTTGTATGTGTACAACTGTAATTCTTAATAATGTTAATCTTTATCTTATGTACTTATTTTAAACTTATTTTTTTAAAATACATTAACACGTTGAATCTATATGATCCGAATTAAGCATTTAACATGTATACAAGAATTCCCTTTTAGTATAGTTACAAGGTAACTGTTGATAAAGAGGTCATCGCTACCAGCAGCAAAACAAACACAATATTAGTTACACGTAATTTCTCTACCGCATTCCCGGACGGATTACGGATTACGTATACTTATTACTTTAAGGTTATTATTACAATGTTAGCAATTTTAACGTTGAGTTGAACTATTTAATCGGTTTTCAAAGAATTAAGAGCTTCTCAATTCTGTCTCTTTGGAATGAAGTTCCTTATGGGCATTGTGTAGGATCCCTAGCTGGCAAAAAACGTCTGTAACGTTAAATAAACTCAAAACGACAGCATTGTTTCATTCGTTATTTTATAAAAATGTATTATTAAATGAAACACCATAGACTACATTAATGACTAGGCAATGCGACTAGCGCAGTAAGAACAGCTAGATAGTATTCTCAACATGAATGATACAAATTAAAGAGAGTGAAAGGAGAGAAACAGTGAAAGGGGTAAAAATTTCTAACTTTTCTGGAATCATCATTCAATCTCCTAGTTTTTTTTTATAGGAAAAGGGGCAAACGAATCACCTGATCTTAAGTGATCGTCGCCCATGAAGCATATAGCTGTGGATGACAGCAGCAGAGGAGCTGCAGGTGCGTGCGGGCCTTTGAGATAGGAATAGGCTCGTTTCTTGGAGGGGGGACCTCTGGTAATATTTGATTTTGGAATTTGGAATTCAGCCGAGATGTGCGAAAATGAAAAAAAGAATGACCACAATTTTTATCGCAATTTTTTACTAATATTGCCTTCCAACCATTTCAACCAACCTTAAGCTTGTGCTAGGAGATGGTTCACATAAATAGTCGAATGGTGGAGTCGAACCTACGACCTTGCGTTTCCCAGGCCGTACTTTTTTTTTGACCGGATTTCAATGGTTACTTTTTTATTGGAAAAAAGGGTAGATTCATGAGAGTTTGGTTAGGTTCTGATTAATTGTATTAATAGTGTTAAACGTTAGATTCGATTTGAAATCGGTTTTTGTGTTTACTCGTAAATATAGTTTTCAATTATAGAGTAATGATTAACAATTCACAATAATTATTATATCTTTGTATATTCAAATATATCTTCGTACAAAACATTATATAACAGATTGTTAATGTCGTACAGTCATGCTCATTACATCGCCGTATCTTTAAAACAAACATAAGACTAATTAAAAATGGATAAACGTATACATTATTGGTATTAAAAGTGAAAGGAGAGAAACAGTGAAAGGGGTAAAAATTTCTAACTTTTCTGGAATCATCATTCAATCTCCTAGTTTTTTTTTTATAGGAAAAGGGGCAAACGAATCACCTGATCTTAAGTGATCGTCGCCCATGAAACATATAGCTATGGATGACAGCAGCAGAGGAGCAGGTGCCTTGCCGGCCTTTGAGATCGGAATAGGCTCGTTTCTTGGAGAGGGACCTCTGGTAATATTTGATTTTGGAATTTGGAATTCAGCCGAGATGTGCGAAAATGAAAAAAGAATGATCACAATTTTTTACTAACATTGCCTTCCAACCATTTCAACCAACCTTAAGCTTGTGCTAGGACATAAATAATCGAATGGTGGAGTCGAACCTACGACCTTGCGTTTCCCAGGCCGTACTTTTTTTTTGACCGGATTTCAATGGTTAATTTTTTATTGGAAAAAAGGGTAGATTCATGAGAGTTTGGTTAGGTTCTGATTAATTGTATTAATAGTGTTAAACGTTAGATTCGATTTGAAATCGGTTTTTGTGTTTGCTCGTAAATATAGTTTTCAATTATAGAGTAATGATTAACAATTCACAATAATTATTATATCTTTGTATATTCAAATATATCTTCGTACAAAACATTACATAACAGATTGTTATTGTCGTACAGTCATGCTCATTACATCGCCGTATCTTTAAAACAAACATAAGACTCATTAAAAATGGATAAACGTATACATTATTGGTATTAAAGTTAAAGAATAATATATTATCGTTAAGAACACGCAATGTGAACCCATTAGCGTCACTAGAACGACATATGGTGCTAAATTACACAAAACATTACCACTGGACACTCTAATTACGTCAGTTAATTATCAAGCGTGCGTCGTATATTTTTGTAGTTTACAAAGTATTCCGATAAATTACGTTTTACGCAACTGCATTGAAGACAAAATTCAACTAGAGCTTTTAATAATAATAATAAGCCCCCTAAAATCCAACCACACGCCCTGATCGAACACCAGATCATCGTGGGGGGCGGGCAACATAATTTTCATCTACTGGATGGCTAACGTGGCACTGGTAACCCAATAAAATGGAGACACGACAGAAAAAGTATAAACGTTTGATGCCGCTACCTGGGGGCTATCGCCAGGGCACACTTGGAGCCAACGCTGGGTGTTGCAGCGGACAGGCCGTTGGTGGTAGAGAGTTGAGACGGCGGGCTCCTACCGGGTTACCCGAACAAAGCGACAGCCGACCAAAATCATCATCATCGTCATCATCATCCCCTAGCACTAATCATAATTCTCCTTGCTCACGAGACTCATCTAGTTCAACAGCCGTGGACGTTGTACAGGCGGCAAATGCCACCCATCCTGAACCCGCCATTGGCCAAGCGCGCATTAGACTAAAATGGACTGAAGAAATGAACGAATTCATTTGGCGCACATATCTCATTTTATCAAACTTAGAGACAAAGAGTCGTGGATACCTAGAGCAACTCCACGCACAATTTATAAATAAATTTCCCGGCATGATTGTTTCAAGGCAACGTATTGGGGATCAACGACGTGCCATTGTTAAGAACAACCTTATCTCATTTCAAAAAACGACAAACGATTAAAGATGATGTTTCACAAGTCCTTCAATCACCATGCAACACACAACAGATAATTTTAAATACACAATCAAGCACACGCACGCGAATCAGCTGGCCCGATGAGATAAACGAAGCTATTATAAGAGAATATTATAAAATCACACACTTAGAAACCAATAGAACTGCCTACCGAAAACCACTACATACTGTTATTATAGAGCTATTTCCACAAATATCGCACGTATCTGAACAGCGCATCTCTGACCAGCGCAGGGTTATAATTAATAATAAACTAATAAATAACACTAGACTAGAAGAAATTAAACAAGAAGTAAGAGATTTTTTAAATTTGCCAACTACTACACTTAACAACACTACAAATGCCACAGTCCCTGACTTGGCATCAAATCGATCTGAATCAGAAGTAACACATGAGCTAGCCACCACAACGCAGTCTAACACCTTAAGCAATCAACTCGTAGATTCGGATCTTCACCTTAAAATAACAGAAACTTTCAATGAAACCTATAACAAGTACATAAATAGTAACCCAACCGATAGACCATTTATTCCGAAACAAAAGACGTCTAAAAATTTGCTTACATTATTTCCTACCTAAACTCAACAGTTATACCAAAATACATATTAGATGACAATGATTTTCACACAACACATACCCTCATTTATTGTGCAGCCTACACAGCAGCTACATGCAATGGCTCTAAAATAAAAGAAAATATTTTACCATCAACAGAACAAAACACTAAAAATAATGACAAAAGACCTAACTGGCAAAAGAGATTAGACAAGAAAATAGAAAAGCTGCGAAAAGAAATAGGCAGAATGTCCCATTACATGCAAGGTAGCAGAAGTCTAAAATTAATAACGAACATCGAACAGATTAGAAATAAATATAGAACACACTCAAGTTACGAAGAGCCTAATACAACAGATGCACAATATTTGGACACACTAAAACAGAAACTTAATACTCTATGTAGTAGACGCCGAAGATATCTTAATTGTACACAAAGAAAGCAGCAAAACGCACAATTCATACATAATGAAAAACAATTTTATCGTAATCTTACATCTAATACAACAAATCAACAAAACAACTCACATGCAACTATTGAAACTACTCCAACACGAGAACAACTTCACAATTTCTGGTCAAATATATGGTCCAATCCGGTCAATCATAATTATGATGCTGAGTGGATCCACCGTGACAAGCAAACAGTAGATGAAATCTCAGTAATGGAATTTGAGCACGTTTCTTTAGAAATTTTTATAAACGTCATAAAGAATATTCATAACTGGAAATCACCAGGCACAGATCACATTCATAATTATTACTACAAAAAGTTAAATTCATTACACCCAGCCCTCTTTCGTCACATTAATGACTTCATAAGATCTCCACATTTAATGCCAAATTTTATTACACAGGGTATTACCTACATGATTCCTAAAACATCTGACCCTACTAACCCAGCAAACTACAGACCTATAACATGCTTACAAAATATTTATAAAATCATAACTTCTTGCTTATCCCAAGTAATATACAAGCATATCACTAAAAACAACATTTTAGCGGAAGAACAAAAAGGTTGTCGCAAGTTTAGTCAAGGCTGTAAGGAGCAACTCATTATAGATTCAATAACTATGAAAAATAACACTAAATTTAAAAAAAAGATGTTTGTACTATGTACGTAGATTATCAGAAAGCATTCGATTCCGTACCGCACAGTTGGCTTATCTATATTTTAGAACACTACAATATTCATCCCACTATCACAAACTTCCTTAAAGAAACAATGCAACAATGGGAAACTAAACTAAAATTAGGTAAAACAATAGAGATTGATGCTGTAAGAATAAGACGAGGCATTTTTCAGGGTGATGCCTTAAGCCCACTTTGGTTTTGCCTTGCATTGAATCCTTTCAAATTTACTCAATAGAACTGACTACGGTCTTGCAATAGACTTAGATGACCCTAATCACAAAAACTTACCTTATGTATATGGACGACATTAAATTATACAGTAAAGATACCGTATCTCTCCACAAACTAGCTGACATAACCCAAACATTTTCAAAAGACATCAGTATGGCTTTCGGAATAGACAAATGCAAAACATACACTTTAACACAAGGTAGATACATAGGTTCTTACGATTATACTTTGACATCAGGTGAAATAGTGGAAGCATTAGACTCAGGAAGTACCTATAAGTATTTAGGATTTCAACAGTCCCATCAGATCAATGAAAAACACACAAAGACACAACTCATCACAAAATTTAAACACAGGCTCAACGCGATCATGAAGTCCCAACTCACATCCCGCAACCTAACTAAAGCAATCAACACTTTTGCTATCCCTATTCTTACTTATTCTTTCGGTATAATAAAATGGTCAAAAACTGATTTGCGAAAAATGCAACAGTTAATTAACACGACTCTAACAAAACACCGAAAGCACCATCCAAGATCTTGTGTGCAGAGAATGACCTTACCGAGAGAAGAGGGAGGACTGGGACTTATAGACGTAGAAAACTTACACAATAGACAAATAACGAATTTAAGACAATTTTTCTTTAATAAATCCAGTAATTCAGTTTTACACTGCCTTATTTCACATACAGACAAACGTTACACACCATTAAATCTATCATCAACTACTGAACAACCTAACGAAAACATCACAACTAATGCAGAGAGAAGATAGCAGCTTGGGTACGAAAATCTTTGCACGGGAGACATCGCATCGACTTGCAGCAACCTCATGTCGACATGAAAGCGTCGAACGCCTGGCTGCAACGAGGTGAACTGTTTCCCGAAACAGAGGGGATTCATGGTCGCGATACAAGACCAGATTATCGACACAAGGAACTATCAGAAGTATATCATACGCAGACCAAATTTCCAGGACTCTTGTAGACGATGCCACAGCGCCTCCGAGACGATACAACACATAACCGGTGCGTGTAGATCAATAGCCCAAACTGACTACAAGCATCGCCATGATCAAGTTTCTGCCATCATACACCAATACCTAGCATTCCAAAGAGATTGATTACAGATAAAGTCCCATACTACAAATATAAACCTGACCCCGTCCTTGAAAACTCCAATTATAAGCTATACTGGGATAGAACCATAATAACAGATAAAACCATTTACAACAATAGACCGGATATAACTTTATTAGACAAAGAGAATAAAATAGTTTCACTCATCGATATTGCAGTGTGTAATACCCATAATTTATTAACGACCCACTCTGAGAAAATAGCTAAATATACAGATCTTTCTATAGAAATTAAAACGCAATGGCAAGTTAGTCAGGTTCAAACAGTTCCAATTGTGCTATCTACTACAGGCGTCATACCAAAAACCCTCCACACAAACTTACAATTACTTAACATTAATCCAGCCACATACTTGCAATTACAAAAAGCCGTAATCCTCAATACATGCCGTCTCACACGTAAATTCCTCAATTCCGACATCACTTCATTTTAAATACAAGTACTTGGCTTCGGCCCGTACGTTTTCACCCTCTATAATGAGGAGATACAGCAATGTTGTGAACATAATAATAATAATAGTTTACCGGAATTTACTTATTTGACACTACAAAAGCCGCCATTTTAAACACATGCAGGATTGTCCGTAAATTTCTACAACTTTCTTCAGATAGTGATAGACCGACCGATACAGAATAAATTTTATAGGACCTAGCACTTGGTATCAACCCGTGTTAGATCTTAATACCAGGCCTAGCCTGAGATATAGTTTCGCTATAACCTAAAATAATAATAATAATAATATATACTTTATTTCAAACCAAAAATGCATGTACAAACCAGTTCGATAATAGCCGCAGTAGTAAAAACTGTGTCGCAGCTATTAACGCCCATCTCAAACAGTTAAACCCTCACCCCTTAGATGCTAGGAGCGTTGCTGGAGTTTCTTCGGCCACTTCTTCTCCCAGCGCCAACGCTTCCCGAAGTGGCACTCAAAGTTAGTTTAGCTTTCGAATGTCCCTCAGATTATTATCCGTGAAATAGCAACCGACCGAGTCGTGGTTCGGCCCTCTCGGGCGCCCTCGGATCGGAATGCTTACGCGTAACATAGTAACCGTCCAAGCCGAGGTTACCCCACCGGGGGGACCCTTGTGTCGAGTTACTAGCGATAGAGGTTCAGGCTAAGCGACCTAAGAGCTCTGCCACCTCTCAATCCGGTGAAGCAGTCAAGGCCAGCTTCTCTGGCCAATCTGTGTAGTTCGTCAAAAAAAAAAACAAAAACAGTTAAATACAAATACAAATAAAAGTTTAGTAAAATTAACAACTTATAACGTAATTTAGTTTAATCGCTTTGTGTGTGTGTGAGTGTGTTTGTGTGTAAAAGGTTGCGTGTGTTGAAGAGTGACTGTATGTGTAGGGACGAGTATGAAGGGGTGAGTTACTCTGACTGTATTATGGTTTTAAAGATCTTCTGTATATTCATACGAGAGGGTATGGAGCCATTCAGTAACATGTGTCTTACATTCTTTTAGTGGTAATGGGTATATATGTAATAATTTATTTCTTTGCTAGCAATAAAAATAGCTAAGTAATGTAACAAATCATATATAATGCATATTCAGTATGTCTGAGAATCGGCTACTATCTATTTTTCATGTTCCTATGTGATAATGGTAGTCCATCTCTAGCATTTTTTGGAAAAAAAATATTTTTTATTTTTTTATAATGTGGCCTCATCATAAAAATACATACAACCTTAAATTTTTACCTTTCTATCACAAACCTCCGTTTTATAATAGTCGTTTAATAAATTTAATCATTTTAATTCCGCTCGATAACTGTTTTGATTGTTTGTTACTGCTACAACAACGTGATCCATGGTCTACGATGTAATCTGAATCGCCTGTCACCTTGCAGGGCCGATAGAAAATATTATTTTTTAACTTTTGACTACCAAAGCTATCACTAAAAATAATTTTGACGACAAAACAAAGTTCGTTGGGTCAGCTAGTGTTTCGGGGTGCGCAGGAGGCGTTACGAACGCCTCCTCTTGCCGCCCCGTAATCAAGCAGGGCCAGGATGGGTACCTGGCCCCAGCATGCTTCGGCGTCGTCGGGACTTCTCTGAGTGCCGGAGAAGTCCCTTTGAGCATGAAGTCCGGTCTTTGCCGGGACCGGCTGGTCGTTGGGGTGTCCTGTCGCTGACAGATCCGGGGCACCCGCTCATAACGGCTGATGGCATTCGCGGAAGGTTTAGTGGGTAGGGGCTGCCCAGGCCGAGTCCCACACATCCCTCCGTGCCCACCTAGGGTACCGGAGGATGGTCTATAAAAAGATTCCCCGCGTGAACAAAAAAGGGTCAGCTAGTGTTAATATAAAATAATTAGAAAAAAGTCAATGCAGTATGCTAAGAGAAAATGTAATTATTTCAAGGACTAGAATTCACAATACTTGCGTTCTATGAAAGTTAGAAGAACGCTCCTACACCACGAATCCAACAATTAGAGTGTTAGAAAGATAGATAGATTCTTTATTGCTCATATTTTAAAATGAGTACAATCAATTAAAGTTAAAACTAAACTTAACCTAAAAGTGGGCAACAGCTGCCTTATCGCTATTAGGGATCTCTACCAGGCATCCCTATTATATTTATATTATTGTCAATACATAAAGCAGCTTTTTATTTGTTTTAATTTTAATAATATATATTTAACAAAGTTTTTATAACATCAAATTGGTATTATCTGTAACGGTGTTATAATTTTTGTTGATTTAAATAAATAAATAAATAATCCCTGTAGGACAGGAGAGGTTAAATTATCTAACAATTAAGTTACTCCATAACTGAGGCTAATACAATGCATTTAATCTTCTATATAATCAGATGTTGTCAACAGTTTTTGCGACCTTCAACAGTCTACTTTTTTGCAAGGTCGGCAACCTATCTCATCAACGGGCACCATCAATATGCAGATGTGATGGGCGGCCGTAATCACTGACAGTCAAGTGGCATGGTAGTTTGTCTCTACTCTTATGGAAAAAAACGATAGAGTAGTTAGAAGCATAACTGTTGACTTTCGACCTCGATTCAGCTCCCAAGCCGAGGATGATCACTCAGCCCCGCGAACGGAGAGGCGGTGAAAATTGGTATCTTTATCATAGTAATTTATTACGTTCAGATTACACTCTCATTAGATATGCTCGAGATAGAAAAACTCAAATGAAGACATTAGAATACACGAGTAATGACGTCTATCCATTCTCTTACCCGAATTTCGTTGATAAAAGAATTGCATCTGTGTGTACCTATAAATAAGAAAGCTGTTATATGAAATTAAAACAGTTCCATCTACAATTATTAAACACACATTCGTAAAAAACAGACTATTTGAGTACGACTTAAAGATCTTATGGTCGGGAGTTGGAATCCCAACCAGCTTGTACCAATGAGTTAACTTTATAACGTGTCTAACCGCATACTCATTTCCCGAGGGAAGGACAAGTTATGTTGGGCCCAAATAACCCCACAAGGTATTCCACCAACGTTGCATATGCCGGAGCTATGGGAACGCTTGCGCACACATTCGCGCCCCCGTCGCGTACGAATAGCCGCCTTCAGGCAGGCCGAATCAGGCGCGCCTTCCTCCACGGCCTCCGTAAGCAGGTGATGCACTCCCCGAGTCCATCACCTTGGGGGCCGGGAATACGAGCTGCCACCACGCCCACCCCGCCCCCAGCGGCGGCCAGGAACATAGTAACCTCCTAAGCCGAGGTTACCCTTCACCGGGGGGGACTCTTGTATCGAGTTACTAAGTATAGAAGTGTAGGCTAAGCGACCTAAGAACTATGCCGCCTCTCAATCCGGCGAAGCAGTAAAAGTCAGCTTCTCTGGCCACCTACGGTTTAATGCTGTGAAAAAATGAAATAAACATATCAAGACCGTACCATTAATATTCTCTAAATTCTCAAACAAAATCGTTTAATATAAATTCGATGTTTCCATAAAATATATCCAACCTTAACATCAATATATATGACGTCCAATCGAATAACAGATAATAAACAAATATCGTATCGATAATGATAGTGTTGTGACTAGTCAACTAAAACAATATCATAACTGTTCCGAATCGTAGGCGTTAAGTTTTTGTTTTAAAAATGAAGAGTTGGGCATTGCACCAGCATGCATCATTGATTAAGCATCGTCGCACGAATCTCATTAGCTTAACAAAAACATTAATCAGGCGCGTTCATGGAAAATGGACGTAGAACAAATTGAAGCGTGGCTGTCGTGGGCGGTCCTTGGAAATGTTTACGACAGCGCCTCTCCCCGGTCTTAAGCTTCAGTTGTTTTTAAACACTTTAGTTGGAAGATTAGAATTAATCATCAGTACGAGATCATCTTTAGACAGCGCTTCAAGTTGTGTGGGAGGTTTAAGTCAATTTTTACTATTGAAATATTTTTATGTGTCTCCGATTTTATAGCATAATGGTTTTGTTTGTGGTGGTACCACCCCCCATGGTGCCGATACATTCATGCGATAGCAGAAGTCGCCTCTGCGGTTACGTAATTTGGTAGTATTATTTTAAACCATTCCTAAACAAGTTGGTCCACGTTTTTCACAGACTTCAAACAATTAAATTATTGACGCCTTAAAACTGTTTAAAGGTAGCCGTAAACTAGCCGATGTTGCCTTTTTCCCAGGCCCACTTTAAAGAGGAAAAATGAAAAAACCCCCAGTCTTGTCGCCCCGTGAACCCGAGGCCCCTTTTATTCGCCTTCTACGACAGGCAGGGGATACCGTACTTATTCTACGAGCACAGAACTACAAGGTTGGTATTATGCAACTTGAGGCAACTCCACACTGGGCTATCACGGCTCTTGAAACCATTACTTAGGACCCATTACAAATTATAGATGGAAATATGTTTAAGGTAAAATCAATATATCATAGTTTTACAAATATTTACATTGATAAATGAGAGATACAAACTCGTTTTCAACCAACTTCAAAAAAGAGGAGGTTCATAATCGTCTGCGTGATTTTTTTAAGTTTGTTATGCCATAACTTTGGACTGGATGAACTGATTTTGATGATTCTTGTTTTATTTGAAAGCTGGTGCTTCCTAAATGGCCCCATTTTAATTCTGATAATAGCTTCCAAGAGAAACTATACAAGCCTTAAATTTGCATTAAGTATGTCCGCGACAAATGGACGAATAACTCAATATCACGCCAACCGATTTCGATGATCCATTTTATATTTGAAAGGATGTACTTCAAGAGTAGTTTTATTTTATTTCATAATATTCCTACTGTCATTCTAAAATACAAAGAGAGCGTCCGCGTGTAATTCGATAAATCGTTTAATGTTTGATTCGATTTGAAGACGATTTTTGTGTTTACTCGTAACATACTTGTCACATATTGAGATAACTACATGTAACAATAAAATAAAATACATATATGATTACATGAACATAATTATTAAAAAAAATATATTATTTTTTAAACCCAAAGAATATAGGTTATATAAAGCTGCAACTTATAAAATTAGTATTATGCTCAGTCTATGGTTTTTGCAGTAAATAATAACAAATAAACGTTTTTTTTTGTTTTGACGAACTACACAGATTGGCCAGAGAAGCTGGCGTCGACTGCTTCACCGGATTGAGAGGTGGCATAGCTCTTAGGTCGCTTAGCCTGAACCTCTATCGCTAGTAACTCGACACAAGGGTCCCCTGCGGTGAGGGGTAACCTCGGCTTGGAGGGCGCCGAACCACGACTCGGTCGGTCGCTATTTCAAGGATAATCTAAAGGACCATATAAACGTCTCTCCATTTAACTAACTGATTAATACTAAAATGCATGACAAAACAACGATACGTTAATGACATTACATACACATGACATGGTCTAACAATTGCGTTGCTTTGTCAAATATGTTTCTAATACAGATCCATTAAAATATCTCCGGGGGTAATCTAAGATCATTCTATTAACATCTCTTTTATAAATCGCGTAGGTGTAAAAATGAAATGAATGCTCTATCTGAGCCATTATAAATAATGGATAGATAAGCGACGCAAGACAATAGATCCGATCTCTAGTAGGCGGAATAACGACCAGCGCCGAGAGATCTTTCAACGTTCCTTGCCTCGGCTTGTTTACCACCCATGCTGTTGGTTCAAATTACACTGGCTAGTTACACGGCTTCGTGGGTGCCCATCAACAAACTGCGGCGAAATGGAAAATGTTCATTTGAAAGCGTGATTAATAAAGTGTATGCGATCGTTACCTGTATTTCATAACTGCTGCTAAGTACCAGTCGTAGTCGTGAAGGCATTACCTTTTGTTTAAAATATAGAACCTTTTTAGTAAACAATTGTATTTAAATGAAAGGATATGCTTATAATATCAAAGAATTATACAAATCATTCGATCTTGGCCGGTTTGTAAAGTCTAACGACTTAGTTATTTTGATTAGATTAGATTCTATCACTCTTAAGATATTATCGCAAGAAAATCAATGCTATTTAGCACTGTCTTATAGCTTACTTTTGGTGGTTAATAGCAGAAAATGGACAGTGCCGTCAAAAAATAGTAAACAAAGACGCTATCTAACCGCAATAAATTGTGCATGATAGACAAATATCTTTATAATAAAATGTTTTAATTTATTTATTTATATTTCAATAAAAAACATAAACCTAAACGAAAAAGGATATCTTACGTAAATTTGGATAATACAGTATTTTCATTAAATTTTATTTTTATTTAGATTTTAGTACTTAGTGTTGCCTCCATGCGGCGTATTTTAAGGATATTTAATTGTATATCGTACACAATCTGTTTCAGTTAACTAGCGACTTTATCTTACGAGATATTCAAACTTTATTAACCGACCCTTTATTTTTGCTCACGAGTGTAGTAAATTCAATTAGTCGCCTAATTTCTGCTATACATCCATATATAAAAGAAAGAGTTTAAAAAATGTATGTTGTTTGCGAATCTGAGAGGTATAAAAAGAAACTCTGAAAAAGAAATAAGAGCAAAGTGTCGGAAGGAAGTGTCCCAAACGAACGTTTTGTGGATAAAGACTTACCTTACTTACTTAGAGCTTTGATATTAAATTAAACGGAATCTTTAATTTTGCCATAATGTAAGTCTACCTCTTTCTATCAAAAGCGTTAATATATAGACATACTAGTCAACCATCAATTAAAATAGACTGTATATGGAGTTTTGACGCAATAAATAAACCTGAAATTTAGCAAATAGAATATCAAAAGGTGTATTCCATACCTTTCCATCGCGCCGTTCGGAAACTGAAACAAAGAGATAAATAATGAGGTAAGTATATAATATCGGGGCCACTGAAACGTTTCTATTTACCTAACGTTTTCCTTTTTAAGGTTCTTAAATATCTTCACCGAACAAATCTCGATTTTACATAAATATCGATGCACTAACGGGCGTCCATATACAAATAAGCAAGTAAAAAAGATACAATTTGTCGTCAGACTTTATTTTCAACTTGTAATATTTACTAGATTTACCTGAGATTTACCTGTATTGAATAATGTAATTTCAAAATGATACTTCAAGAAGCCGTGCAGTCAATCTCAGTGTCAAAGCTTACAAAAAATCAATTTTCATAAGCTCTTTAGGGTCTTTACCTCGTACATGATAGATGCGCGTTTCCATTTCAGCATATAATTCACATATTACGGTTTACTATAAAATCAATAATATACCAAGACGATATTAAATTCTCTGGTTTTCACGTATTAAGTGAAATTGGGACAGAAGAATAACTATTATAAATTTATTCTCCAGGCAAAATTATAAGTACAGTCTCCTATAATAAACGTGTTTACCTCATCAAGCCTTCTTGATTTTTAAGAATCGCTAAATTTTTTTATACTAAAATTAAGAATATTTTAATTTTTTCACAATACCGAATTATTATTATAGAACCATAGAGTAGTTATTGGAAACTTACCCCTTATACTGGTACTAAAATATTTTTATATTTTGCGATACATCACAATGCCACAATTTTTGCGAAAAAGCCAATTGGAAAGATATTAAATTACGACATCAAAATGGATGCAAATTAAAAATGGCGGCAAGTGCCGCTCGCTGTACGTCAATTATTTACATGCAGATCTCGTTTAATATTGGCAGATACAATAAACTTCGTAGACTATTTTACATTCTTAATATTTACAGTATATTTGATACTAAAAAGTATAAAATGCTTACGACGGTTGCAGTAAAGGGTAAATGGAAAGTTGAAACGTATTTTTTTTACAGAAAAACTATTAAGTGTTAGTTATTAAATGAAAGGATACTTGTATCCTTAACACAGGTCCGTACTTAAATTTAAATGCTTTGAAAACTTGCTATTTTTTTTAAAACTAGTAAACGTGCCATCATAAAATTTCGTTAATTCTAGTTAACTCTTATTGACTATAAACTGGGCGCAGCTGTACCTGTGGGTTTGATTTAAACTAAATTTTATTATCTACCGTCAAGGGTAGATAATAAAATTTTATCGATGCTCTGAGTTTTCAGTAATGTTGACACCATTAGTACCGTTTTATGATCTGTGGAACAGCCTTCACACGTTAACCTTAACCCGTTGTTAAATTTTGTGTAAAGGAAATTGAAACAAGTTTTTATAGCAACAAATTTAAAAACGAGCAACCTAACAACCAACAAATTTGCAACCATGTTAAATTTATGGATTTAAATTTATTGGATTTATTCTTTTTAAATTTAGAATAGAATTTGTTTTACTTTTTAAACGACTGCAAGAAACAGGAGGTCTCAGTTAGTCACATAGTTTTTGATTAGGAGTTTCTCGTATCCTGGATATAGCAGTAACTAACAGCAGCCACGTAACAGCATTATATGTTGTATAATTTATACATACACTACACTACTACGGCTACACTACGGAAACTCGACGACTTCAGAGGATAGCGGTGTGAAAACATAAGACGACTGGATTGCCACGGCTCAATAAAGTCGCCTTTCTATCATCTGGAATGTTCTGTCAATCTGCCAGAAACAGGAGACTGTGTCCAAATAACTTACGAGGTGTGTAATTTAATTAGTTTTCAACGACACAACAATTTGAAACTTAAAAAACGGTACCACCAAAAATGTAAAAAAAATAAACATAATGTAAATACCCATAATCCGGCGGAGACATACAATCAATAAGAAAGTCGTCTATCTGAACACCAGGATTACTCAGGGATAATATGTCACGAATTGGGCACAAAGCCTTATAAACTGTTGTAGTTAGCACAGATAAATGGCCCATCTGTCTTGCCTCCAATGCTATTAAGTTTCACATAAAATAACGGAAGCCGTCCGCCATTTTATTTCAATATTCATTTTTTTACCTTCAATTGATTCGCAATATTGTCAAAATGTTTTTAAAATTCTATCATATACGTTAGTGTTAGTGATAGTATTAACTGACATTTTCCTTTATATTTGTTGTAAACAATAAACATTTAAAAAATAATGTTTAACATATTGTATTGTCGGGGGAGATATCATTGGTGCCGCAAAATTGATAGAAGATAAATGTGACATAGCGTGGTATATATTAACGATACTTCACAGGAACTGAAGGAATTGATATTTGCATTCTCTTCCCGTGTACCTTGGAGTTGTGTAGAGAAAGAGTAACGCGTGCAAGCTTAGAGAAAAAAGAGTAAATATAAAAAAAATAAAAATAATATAACAAATCAATAAATTAAAAACATAAATACAACAATTACATATAACATTAAATATATTCAATTAAGATAAACATGGATAGACAGAAAATGTACATTTATATTTACGAGTAAAACAAACTCTGAACAAATCATCCGTGAAGTACATCCTTTCCAATAAAAAATGAATAATCGAAATCGGTTGGCGTGATATTGAGTTATTCGTTTATTATATATATAATATCGAGTTACATGGTTTCTCGTGGAAGCCATTATCAGAATTGGCTAATTGAAATAGGACCACACGGGAAGCAAGTTCAAATTAAAAAAGTATCATGAAAATAGGTTCACCCAGCCAAAATTATGGGGTAACAAACATTAAAAAAAACATGCAGACGAATTGAGAACGTCCTCTTTGAAGTCGGTTACAAATAATAATAACTTGTTTAGCCTACATTCTTTTTTTTCCTTCACATTCGTGCTCGTTATCGTTATGAATTACTTCCATAGTTTTGAATTCTCCTTAATCTACCGCTATCTTCAAACGCATTCTTCTATACAGTTTTATGATATATCTCCGAAATCCAAAACCTTAAAAAAGTTTCGAACAATAATATATATTGGGTCCTGAACTATGTGCGCTATTAGTTCACGATCTCGGTATTATAGAAATGGCCCCAAAATATTCTGAATCACTGGAGGCTATAAATTGTCCGCCACACCTAGCAACGAGCTGGCTGAATAGACAGGGTGCAATTTGAAAGTGGAACGCTCGCGAGCTGCAATGTGGTGAGCGTGTCAATTACTGCGAAACGAGTTCAAGTGGCGTGAGTTCAAAGGCGCCGAGTAAACATTTAAAGCTAAACTTGATGCATAGTTGGAGATTTCACCGTGATACGTGTCATAAAGCTTGCATTACAGCTCGTTTTCTTGAGCTATTTTTATCTAGAAAGTCTTCATTTTTTATTATATTAAACTAGCTGTGCCACTGCAGTTTTATGTATATATATAGATAGATGTTTATATTATCATTATCATTTCAGCTGTATTGGCAATTTCAATTAATACATACATGTGACCTGCTAGCGCATAGCAATTTTAGAGGGTTAGTACACCCTCTAGGGTGAGTATACCTAACCCCCTGTGCCGTCGCAGTGCTCTTCCCGGGTCCACTTTAGCGGACGACAGAGGCCCCCACCCTAGTCGCCCAGTGAACCGAAGGCCCCTTTTAGTCGCCTTCTACGACAAACAGGGGATATCATATACTACTCGCCTAATTCTACAAGCCCAGAACTACAGGGCTGAAAAGACGTTATTTCAGTTTTATTTTTTGTTATAAATATCCTTTCATTTTAAAGTAAGTTTTATTGCACAATGATGACGTAACTAGGGTTTTAGAAAGAGAACACCAGTACGGAAAGTCTACGCATTGTTTGCTGTAATTACAAGGATTCATTAGATTCCTACAATGGCTAGGCTCCGCGCATGGCGGTCGCAGTAATTAAAAATGTTGCAATTATTAGTTACACATTTCAGATACTGCGTATATTATAAGCAGTGGGTCACATGCTGAATTGATGTAAAAACTAAAGACATCAACTCGAATCAAACGTATAATAACGTATGATTCGGTTTGTTCGTGCGGATGCCTTCTTTGTATTTCCGGATTACCGTGGGAATATTACGAAATAGAATTAATATGAACCTAACCAAATTCTCATAAAACTACCTTTGAAATATATCCTTTAAACATATAAATGGATCAATGAGAACGGTTGGCGTGATTTTGAGTTATTCGCCCGTTTGTTGCGAACGTGGTTATTTCAAATTAAAGACTTATAGGTTTTCTCATCACGCTATTTAAAAGAATCGGGATAAGACGACACGGGCACTAGCTGTCGAAAAAAAAAGAATCGTCCCAATCGGTTCACCCAGTCCAAAGTTCTGGTAACAAACATAAAAAAAGAAACTTGAAGACGAATTGAGCACCTTTTTGAAGTCGGTTGGAAATATATAAATAAATTCTTACGACCAGCGGGTACCCTCTTTTACGATAGAGATTACCAATTGCTGTACGCTATCAATAGGTTTACCATGCTCGTTTACAAAAGGGATGAGCACATGTCCGCGTTACAAACAGCGTTAGTAACTACATTTTGGCTAGCTTTTCGAATGTCCCTTAGATTATCCGTGAAATAGCTACCGACCGAGTCGTGGTTCGGCCGTCTCGGGCGCCCTCGGATCGGAATGCCTACGCGTAACATAGTAACCGTCCTTTTTTGGGGAGGAAATCTTCAAAAGATAAAGCCGAGGTTACCCCCCACCGGGGGGACCCTTGTGTCGAGTTACTAGCGATAGAGGTTCAGGCTCAGCTACCTAAGAGCTATGCCACCAATCCGGTGAAGCAGTCACGGCCAGCTTCTCTGGCCAATCTGTATAGTTCGTCATTAAAAAAAGTAACTACAAAAACTCATTTGTACACGCCTCCTAGGATTCGAATCTCCATCCACCAGATCAGAAATCGAACAATAAGTGGCTATCTGTTCCTGTTGAGTACCAAAACATACATATTGTAAAAACAACTTGTTTAAAATTAAATTCCTTTTAGCCCTTTTTAAGAGCTTTGTAGAAGTTGTAACCTAGGAATGTATCGCAAAGCGGATTAAGACTCAGTCTGAGAGTTGGGAACCTTTATTTTAAAAGCATTTAAATTGCAAAAGGGAGGATTGCCGTTTCATAATGGACGTTTGCTATACCAATTCTAAATATGTAAAATTCGATGGGTGAATGTAAATTTCCTTTCCTATACCGATTTTTAATAAAATACAAGCTTCAATAGATCGATGGTTTAGGGTACTGTCTGCGAAATGTAAGGCCGTACGTTCGAATCCAACAATCAACAATTGACTTGAATCATCTCATAGCACAAGCTTTACCTTATTTTGTAAAAATCGTACGAAAAAAACATTGTTATCATTCTTTTAACAAAAAAAAATTTTTTCAGGCAATATTCAGATTAGCACAGCGAATCTACCTGCGAAGGCAAATTTTTATTATGGTTGTTGATAATAATTTTATTATTTATTTTAATATCTACTTTATTATCTATTTATTTTAACATAGGCGTTCGTCTAGTTTTTGTCGAATTGCCGTGTTCAAACCGCGGCCCTTCTGCTGTTAGTTACAGCTATATGTAGAATGCGAGACGCTCCTTTCAAGAGCAAAGAACTATAAATGCGAACCTCCTCCCTTTTTGAAATTGGAAAGAAAAACAAACACACACTTTTTTAAACATAAAAACAACAAATCCCAAAAAAAGTTTTGCTTCCAACTAAAAACAGAACACAGAACGTTGCTCAATTATATACTCGTAACTAGTTCATACAACTAAATGTATTTTACTTATAAAGTTCGTAAATGTAAAATAATGCAATGCATTTTATGTTTTACCAAACCTGAAACCCAAATATTTGGTTAACATCAAAAATTAATTTCGTAATTTTAAATTACCTTTTAGTGTTTAAAAAAACGTATTTTTCGTAGGTATTTTCATTTTAGTTTTCAGGAGCAGAGCTTTAAAAAGCATCTTGTTTTGCTCTTGTATTGCAAGTGTATAACGGTAGGTTTTCACACCCGTATTGACGGTGCAATCTTTTGTGTTATTAGAAGGTGGCATGTCTTTGAGTAACTGTTGGCACTAATTTGTACTTTTGTCTAATGAAAATGCACAGTTTCCAACAAAGAGATATGAAGTCAATAGCTAGCTATATGTAAGTCTTAATGAACAGTGTTGGTTTAATCGATTGTTGATGTGATATCATATTTAGTTGCGTTGATTACTTTTTGATAGGGGAAATCTTATGGCTTCGCGTCACCGACATGCTAATGTTGTATTGATTTCATCTTGTATAGCCCGTAGTATATTTGAAGAATAAATAAACCATTTATAATATATAGAGTAAAAAGATGAGAAAACAAAATTGATATTGATAATTTTAATCATATATTTCACTAAGCATATCGACTACAATAATATCTCAGCTGATGTTAATTTAACTTATTCAATCTTGTCTTGACTTCACTTTTTATTGACATGAAATGACGGATATGTGAAAAAGATGGAAGGAATGCAATGAAATGACAAGAAGGCGAGTATTGTATGTTGTATTTTAATATAAATGAAACACGCTCGTTATTATTTCAACAATGGTTTATAATAAATATAAAAATATGCCGCTATTTGAAGATTATAAAGCTGTTATTTAGCGCATCGTAAAATGTTGCCTCTGCGTTTCAACACAAAGGGAGTAAAGAACGCACCATTTAAAAAGTTCATAGAGCAAAGGACGCATGCGGAGGTAAACGGTTCGTTAATATTCTCTTTAGCTGGATGCACACAGGCGGGCGCGTTTCACTCTTTTTGTGTCATTCTCTTTAATGTCGGCGTGGAACAAGCGGGCGTAAATCGTTGTTAGTCGCCCTATCATGTCAACTTTCAACTAAGTACCTTAGCTGCATAACGACTTCGATAACAAGTCAGGCGTGTTTCATAAGCGTGTAATATTCACAAATTTATTTTTCTTAAAAACTTCTATTAAAAGTTAAAGTTACAGCATATATATATGGCCCACAGCTGGGCACAAGCTCTTTTCAGTAGACCGCCACACGGGCCTTGTGAGGATTGGTAGACTTCACTTTTCTTAGAAAGTTTTCTCAGATTTCCTCACGATGTCTTCCTTCATCGCCTAGCGCGCGGTAAATCTTCACTAGAGCAGTGATAGCTCGGTCTTCGGAAGGTCCCCTCGAGTTGCATAGTACGCTAGTGAAGCAGTGAATTTGTTGCAATTTTAAGTGCAAAACTATTAAATAATAAAAATTATTCTGATCGTTTTTTTGTTAGTCAATATTCTAATTGACACACTAAAAGATTTAAAAGTATTGTCTCGTTTTCATGTACTTCTTAATATAAGACGTCTAACTAAATTAATAAAATAACTCAAGACGAAATAGGTAGGCAGAGATTAGGGATTTCCATTTTGCACTGCCACATCCATACCACTGTTTATTGACGCTTTAAAACACTTTGTCCTTTTTTAGTATTATGATTATTTTTATACATGCTATTAACAAATTTTGGCTGAGACCTTCTAGTAATCATGCGTAATTCATTTTGGCGTTATGTTATTGTTATATAAATAATCAGAAACATTCAAATGATTTCTTTTAACTGTACTAAGGGATAACATAGAACATTATGAGAATCTAATATATACTATTAGAAATAAGCTTGTGGCGCATAAAATGCCAACTTCGTTTGCTCTGACGAAGTTTCTCAAGCAATTAATTAACAGCACAAAAGACCACTACCGCTTGTCTACCGATGACTACACAGTAAGTAACACAAGTTTACTTGACCAATTAGAACTCGGCTTAACTTGCTCCACGACAATGGTTCGCTCTTAGGGGAATTTATTGCTAGTTTGTTGTCTTTGTTTGCTTACTGGCAACTTCTAACAACTGTGGTGTAATTCTAAATTATTTTACAATTATATAGGGAGTTATTTAACTTGTACATAAATAGTAATAAAGTTTAACAATTAAGAAAAGTAATATTACATTTGAATTTGGAACCTGTCATGTGAAATTACGAATATTCTAGGGTTTTATCATTTCGCGCCAATCCTTGTTAAATATTCTTGTAATTTTAAAAAGAAACCAATTACTCGGATTTTTCAAAGACAGATAAATGGAATTTTAAAACTCCATCCGTTTGATGTCTCGACTCCCGATGTTAGTACTTTTATATTGTGATTTAGACAGCAATTCATACTCTGAATGCCATTCCAATATGGAGTCTTTAAAATATTCTATGCAAGTGGCAGAATTAAATTTTCCCACAAAGTGTTATTTTTAATCAATAACTTGTTGTATTGTTTCAGGGATTACACAATCGCTTGTCATGATAATTCTGAAAATTCTACCTATTTCTAAAATCCTATTTTATTAATTATAATGTTAAAAATGTTTCATGTAATAAAAAATAACGATTTTACGATTAGTGACAGTTAAGCAGTGATAACCTACTTAGTGTCTAAACGATTCGAATTACGATCTGATGGTCGCCAGTTCGCGACTCCTAGTCGGCTCGTATCAAATAAGTACAAATAACCTCTTGCTAAAAGTTTAGGTCCCGGCGTCAGGCCTTTATGGCTCACCGCCTATCACATATGGGATCTAATAAGCCAGGTGAAAAGCGGATAGCGAAAGCTGTCTCTGTCTACCCTGTTCCTAATGCATCTTCAACATTCAAACAACCAACAGGAGTATATTCTCGGTGCCACGTTAGTTCTTTTTTTTATCGCATTACTTTGAAACAATCTATTATAATAATAATATTGTTTATTTGTATTAAAAAAAGTTGGATACATTTAAAGGTGAGTCCCTTAACTCCCGAACTAGCGTAAGCTGTATCTCACGAGCTAATGTCTTCCCCGTCATTTTTGTAATTAAGAAAGGGATAAAAAGATAAAAAAGTAAGTAACAAAATATAAATAAAGTTGAAAATAAAATCTGTTTAAATGTATGTACAACATGCTGGCACAATATGTCTCATACAATTAAAAAGTATTTATAAAAAAAACAAGTTCTTTTTTATGCTTGTAAACCATCGCGAGGTGAAAAAGTCTGCAACATGTACGCTTTAATCAGTCACACGAAGAGTTCATTACTGCGCTTGTGACAGAGGAGACAATTTCACGGAGCTGGAAAACTGATTGCAAACAAACAACCGCCCTCACTTCACCTAGTGCTTTGAACAAGAACTAAATCACGTTTCAACTTTACCTAACACATTCACATTGGTATCAAGCGACAAAGGAAGAAATACTTGGTGTTATTCTATTTGCACTGCCATTGCATTTTTTTTACCTCAGAAAAACAACGTTCATTGAAAATCCTCTGCGATGGCTGCCAAATCTAACAAAATACGTAGATATATATTGCGTCCACCTTTTATAAGGTATAGATAAATAATTTATAGATAAATACATATAGATAATATATTGTAAAGTATATTTTTTAAAGTATGTTTGTAAAATACGTACGGAGCATTTATAAGCCACACCCTCATTAGCATTGTTCGTGTTTCCAGTCTCAACTGTATTCCGAAGTCACCTTAATACCTCATAATGAAGCCGGCGCGACGCCTCCCGCTCGCCTCCTGTGAGGGCCTGTTTGCGTCATTGCATCATACGCTTCAAATTTTAATTATAATTTTTTCACTTCCTCGGCGAGCAACTCTTTAGTTGACAGCTAGCTTATATCAACATGTCATCAATCTCTAAAAGATAATATTGAAACTGCTGGTACCGCGTAATTTGTTTTCATTAATAACAATGTCATGTCATTAATGATAATGTACATATGTGTAGTATGGATATGTTGGAAACAATATTGTAGCGTAAAACCACAAAAAAAGCAACAAGTAATTGTTAAAACATAATTTAATTGTTGTATGTTTCACATAAACCTTCACTTACATCATAAGCCGATTAATATCTAGTATTTTCATTTATACTAAGTAACTAAAGTGAACACTAACGTTTCTTACAAATTAATTACAAACTTCAGCTGAAGATTTATTCCAGTCTAACGCTTACGAAATAAAAACGTAATAGAGTGGTAGTTCGCTTATATGTTAAGCGAACTATCGTTCACTGACAAGACAAAGAACCGTGGTAGCTCAGTGTCCTCAAGTTGCATAGTACGATAGCAACCTCGCCATGCCAAACAAGTTCGATCCCCGGCGTCGGCACTATTAAATTTTGTTTGTTTTGTTTTTGTTTATGGCGTTTCCATATAGATTTCGCCAATGTCAAAGTGTGTACGTTAAACTGCTGTAAAAAGCGGGCTTCGTGACGGACAAGGATCTAAACTATAAGAAAGTATGCATGGTTACTGCTGAGACAATTCCGCGCTATGCTCACTGTTGATAAGTCTAAAACAATAGAAACAAACACAATATATACATAGGGTTAGTTGTTTAAAAGACAGACAAACTAAAGTCTAATGTTATTTTTGTTAAGGAATGAACATAAAATATAAACAAAAGGAGAGTTAACAAGAGATAGGGATTGAAGTCTATG
Organism: Meandrusa payeni; assembly: GCA_029286785.1. Classification (NCBI taxonomy): domain Eukaryota; kingdom Metazoa; phylum Arthropoda; class Insecta; order Lepidoptera; family Papilionidae; genus Meandrusa; species Meandrusa payeni. The sequence continues at coordinate 12,416,920 of JAGSMX010000024.1, read as the reverse complement.
GGGCGCGGGATAACATTAGGAAGCAGGTCGTAGAGGGAAGAAGATAATAAAGGGCAATTTAAAAATAGGTGATTAGGAGTCCCTTCGTCTGGTCCACATTCACAAAGGGAGCTCTCTTTAATGTGTAGCTATTAAATTTATTTTTGCTTTTTGTGTTGCAATTTCATATGCAGGATATCGTGAGGAAACCTACATATCTTAGAAAAAAATTCTTAGATAATTGTCAGGTATACCCTTGCAGTCTCTTTATAGAGAAGGTCTGTGCCCAACAGGGGGACATATGTATATATAAAGGCTATAACTGTAACTAATTTTAACATGTATTATTTTCAGTATTAGAATTTTTAAGAATATTATATAAATATATCCGAGCGAAGCTGTGGCTAGGCCTCTAGTATTTTATACATATATTACGGAATAATTTAAATGATTTCGATTAAATTGTGCATCAAATATATTCAATGATCTATAGTGCTAAACATTATCTACACTACCTAAGCTCGTTACGTACTCGTAAATTATATTTTTTTATTGAAAATTCGTAAAGCGAGGACGTCATTATTATCACATTCTAGAATATATTGTATTATATAAGGTTTACAAATAAGGTTAAGACTCAAAAAAGTTAAATTTATTAGTTCAACATAATATTTTCTCTTAGCCAAAACATCTTACAGCAAAGGCATATTGAACGTTTTTAATATAAATTATGAATATCTGTTCTCTTTAATAATGTATCGAAGCAATTTGGCAAAGCTTATACAAAGGAAATTCACGTGGAAGAATAAATTTTCCGCTTCGTATATCACACGGTGAAGGTAATTTCACATTTCGGGAACTGACTCAAGCTCCGATTAATTGTAAAGATCTTTAGGGAAACGCTTTATAATTTAAATACGAAATATGTGAGGATTGTGTCTACTTAAACATAGTAACCGTCCAAGCCGAGGTTACCCCTCACCGGGGGGACCCTTGTGTCAAGTTACTAGCAATAGAGGTTCAGGCTAAGCGACCTAAGAGCTATGCCACCTCTCAATCCGGTGAAGCAGTCAAGGCCAGCTTCTCTGGCCAATCTGTGTAGTTCGTCATAAAAAAAAAAAACTTAAATTTTTAGTTAGTTTAAATAATTACAACAAAACTATCAGTTATTGATAATAAGAGTAATATGAAAAAAAAAAGTTTAGAGTATGACACTGGCTGCGTTTACACTTCGATTTGGATTTATAGCTGCCTTTTATTTGATTAATTTGTTTCATTATCATCGTCTGTATCAACTATATTCAGATAAAAAAGAAAGTGTGTAGGTTTGTTCCGTATAGGCACCGAAACGGCTGGACCGATTTCAATTAAACTTTCAGGGAATCTTCAGATTGACCTGGCGAGTAATCCTGTTTTGGTGACGATCAGAGACTCCTTATTTTGAACTGTCAAACAAGCCATACGTCGTACTATTATTTCTGACATTAACTTAAGCCCGATATGTGTTTGTATAAAGGATAAGAATGATATTGTATTTACTGATATGCACATGGGTGTAGGTAATGAACTTCACTCGCTCGAGAAGAGAATGAATATGGAGAGAAATGAATAATTTAATATATTGTGAGAGTTAAATAGTACCTACGCTAGTTCTTTATATAAATTATAAACGTCTGTGAATACGTGTGTTGACAACACACCTTTTATAAATATTTTTCATTAGATTTATAATTAAAAATAATTTTAATAGGAAAGAATTTCTCATAAAATCTTTCCGCAGCGTATTAGCTGTTAGTTCTAACAGATAACAGCTTCCCGCCAAACGATAGAATTGCGAAAAGAAATTTAATTTCCTGCTTCTATTCGAGCGACCGATTTCCAATGCTTTGTCAGGAAACATTTTTGATCAACATTGGTAATAACATTTATCAATTAACTTTGATGAAATTAGGTATTTTTTTAGTGACTAAGACTCAAATTTAAGTACAGTTTACTAATTATTTCTTATTTATTGAAAAGGGTAACAAATAACAAACCATACATATTTATAAAATAAATTTATAACATATCTTTTTTATATACAACAGAAGAAAAAAAGAAATGATTTAATGTGGAAAGAGTCATTTTATCAGCACAATAGCATGAAGCAGAGATGTTTTTAATGCTCTGTTTTACTGAGTGTTTGAGATATCGAAATTGCCAAAAATGAAATTTTTGATTTCAATTTGTACTGAAATTATTCTATTAATATGAAAGTTTTTTAATTTCCCAATCCAACTGTATAAGTCACCATTGAATGATAAAACAATGAAATATTAATAATAACATAAAAGTACAGCAACATTTATTGAAATATAAATAATCATTATACACATTATTTTTGTATACAGCACAATACTCATTGTACAATTCATTCTGTAATATATCTTAACATTCTGTGGATTATTAATCTGATGTACATAAGCATTTCCTAAATTATGAAATTTTAAATATGTTATATCATGGCAAACAGCAATTGAAGTATAATCAGATCAATCATGTGTTATAAATATCTGTAATAAGCCCTGCAGCTATAGTGACCCCCGCAACCCTTAACATGACCCGACCAAGCTCTTTTACATCTTTGTACCTCTCAATACAAATAGGCCTACACACCTCTATATCGACAACAGCTACTGAATTATTTCCTAAACAACGAGGCTTCTTTTTAACACTTCTCCAGTACTCTTATTTAATAATGCCTTCAATTTTACAATATTAGCCGACTCTACTAAAGACTGATGATGTATAAGAACTGGATAGCCTTTTGTTATGGGTACCCTTACATTAAAGACTACTAGTCTAGCTTCGAAACGAGAACTAACTGGTACTTGTTGGATAGGATCACTCAATACAAAACCAACAGCAACATTTTGAATGTCCACTCCAGAAAGAGTTACACTAACCTGATCACCTGCAAAGGCAACATTACTTGCTAAATCATTAATACTCAAACCCCTGACTTCCGCCATTTCTTTGACCGGACAAACCAGGACTTTATCACCTTTGTTTAGAACTCCATTTTCTACACGACCAGCAACACAAAATCCCGTACCAGTACCTTTAAATATATCATTAATAGATATACGCAAGGGCTTAGCAACAGGCCTGACAGGTACTTTGCATTGATCAATGACATCTAGAAGACAGGGACCTTTGTACCATTTGCACAATTCCAATTCATTTGGTGGTTTTACTAGATTTTCACCCGTCAAACCAGAGCAAGGGACAAATGTTACATCAGAATCCTTAAAGCCTGCTTGTTTAAGGAATAACTTAAGTTTCTTGAGTATCTCATTAAACCTTTCTTCCGACCAATTAGTTGTGTCAAGTTTGTTAACAGCAACAGCCAGTTGGTTAATACCCAAAGATCTTACTAATAAAGCATGCTCTCTTGTTTGTCCTCCAAGTTCAAATCCCGATTCAAACTCTCCCCTTGTTGCATCAACAACTAATAGTGCTACATCAGCTTGTCCAGCTCCAGTTATCATATTTGGTATGAAATCAGCGTGGCCAGGAGCATCCAGAATAATGACTTTCTTTGACTTTGTTTCAAACTGGGCTCTTCCTACATCCATTGTAATGCCTCTCACTCTTTCCTCTCCAGTCTCATCCAACACCCATGCATACATGAAACTCTGCTTCCCAATCTTTTTGCTCTCTTGTTCATACTTATGTAAAGTCCTCTGACTCACTTCACCTAAATCGCATAGAAGACGTCCCATAAGGGTTGATTTTCCTGCATCTACATGTCCTATAACAACTATATACAAATGGTCTTTATCAGAGCCCCTTTCATTAGAATACTGTTTATACGGATCAACCCTTTCTTTAAACCTACTAGGAGTTTGATTAGACCTGTCTGTGGCAGGAGACTGGTCTCGAGGTGTTTGTGGTCGGCTTCCTGAGCCGCAATCTTGTTCAACTTTAAATCCTTTTATAACTCCAGCAACCTTTGGCTCCACACTTGTCGCAATCACTTTAGGAGTTTTGTCAACATTGGGCATGGAAGTTTTAACAGGCTCAATAAGAACAATGGATGGTGGTTTCGCTAGCTCTTTAACCTTTTCATTCTCTTTGTCTTTATTTTTATTGCTGTTTAACAGTTCATCTAAAGCCTTAGCAAAGTCAAATTTATTACTGAGCACTGTTTGAATAAGAACATTCTCTGACACGGTGTCACCCAAAATATCCCGCAGTTCATCTAAACACGATAAAAGCTTTGCTTCGTCAGCTTCTGTAAGAGCTAGACTTCGTAAATCTGTGGACTCACGTCTTTCAAGCGACGGCAGAGTCTGTTCTGTCGCCTCTTCCTCTACCTCTTCTTGAATGTCATCGTGGCTTTCTAAGAAACTCGAAATTGCCTGATGATTACCCGAACGATCATACATCCATTGTGATGTATCACTTGGTGACAAGCAGCTTTCTTCTTCAATGGAGTGTCCATAGACGTCGTCGTAATCATAATCATCCGAATAGCTCCTATTTCGTATATTTCGATGCCTGGCCATTTTAATGATCCCTATTTCAATTTAATTAATATATAGTGACATTATTGCAACGGTCATATACACATAATAGATCGATGTTAGGAAAAATCCACACGTATCTTTTAATTCTTACTTGACAATTGCTGACAATTTACGTTTGGCAATGAATTTGACATATAGTAAATAATATAAAAAAAATAGTTCCATTTCATGCAAAAGCGTTATTTACGTAATAATACTTTCGCATAGAATCAATAATACTCATAAGGCAACTAGGTATGATTGAATATTAGTATAACTGGTTCAAATATTCAGTCACACTTTGTAGTACAAGACATTTTTATATAATTCTAAAAAACACAATCCTAAATAAATGAAGTTGTTGCAAATAGTTTAGTTAATTATATAAAGGGCTTAGTCAGATTTTGTTATAATGATACATTCCCTAAATAAGTAAAAACAATTAACAGCTGGGGACAATTTGTGAAATATATAAATATATCTGTGTAGTTCACGACTTCACGAAACAAACGAAACGCATCTGCAATTTCACGCTTTTTTCACTTGTTGTTACTAGGAATGGCTAATATGTAATTTATACCTACTGTAGACACCTGTCTACATTTTTTAGCGTCAACCCTGATGAAAATAAAAAGACCTAATTTTTTTTCAGTTGCCACACTAAACATTGGATACTAGCAACAAACCAACAAACTAGGAAGATCTCTTAACGTGACATTGACAAGTCTGTTTTGCTATTGTGTCATCGATAGCTATTAGCGTTGATCGTTGTTCTTGGAGTGATTAAGAAATTTTATACTACGCCCACTTATTTCCTTGCTTATAACGATCAATACAATAAACAACAGAGTTGTTAAAGTGTAAAAAACATACTAGCCCTTCCTTAGCTTACCTAGTAACAAAGAGTGAAAAAAGCGTATAATTGAAAACAAGTACATTTTTATTTCTCTTCTCAATTTAAGACCCTTGACCTGTCACCATTGCTACTATGAAGAAAAAGGTAATTAAAATAATAAAGGTTTACATCTACACACATAAACAGTCTGCACAAAATCATAGAGACTAAAAGGTAAACTAATTTTACATTATATTTTAGGTTCTCTTAATGGGGAAAAGTGGCTCAGGGAAAACAAGTATGAGATCTATAATTTTTGCAAATTACATAGCTAGAGACACTAGAAGACTAGGTGCTACAAGTAAGTCTACCTAACTATTATAACTGGTGTAATCTTAATTAACATAAGGGTTAATAACAATATAAGTTAATTTACTGTGGTAATGATTTGCTTAAAAGTGCACAAACTGGCAAAAAGATGGAATTTAGCTAGACAATCATATTGAATATTGCAATAATTATTTTAATTTTATTTCAGTTGATGTTGAACATTCTCATGTCAGATTTCTTGGCAACTTGGTACTCAACCTCTGGGACTGCGGAGGACAAGAAGCATTTATGGAAAATTATTTTGCATCTCAGAGAGATAATATTTTCCGTAATGTAGAAGTTCTCATCTATGTATTTGATGTTGAAAGTAGGGAAATGGAGAAGGACATGCATTACTATCAGTCATGTTTGGAAGCTATATTACAGGTGAATTACAATATTTGCATTGTGGTGGCCTATTTTATGACAGACAATTTACTTCAAATACGATACAAGTTTTTATTCATGTTCTTATGCTTATAAATCTATATAATAGTATTACCAACAATAAATTGTCAGACAAAGATATGAGTTCAGCTATTAAGCTCTGATTAAATAAATGAAATGGAAAGATGTGGGAGCTTTAGAGTTTATTTTTTAATATTTAATTACTCATTTATAATTTATATAGAAGAAAGAGCAACTAACCATCCCATATAGATTCCTCATTCAATTATAGATATTTATTTCCAATTATAGAACTCTCCGGAAGCCAGAATATTCTGTCTTGTACATAAAATGGATCTTGTAGCAGAAGAAAGAAGAGAAGAAATATTTAAAGAGCGAGAAGAGGACTTGAAAGGTCTCTCAAAACCGCTCGAATGCACATGCTTCAGAACCAGTATATGGGATGAAACATTATACAAGTAAGAGTAACATTGCTCATGTATTACAATATACATATATAATTATTGTATTAGTATTATTTATGATGTATTTTTATTACAATTAGATCAGTGATCTCGGTGGTTGCTAGGCATAGGCCTTCTCTGTAAAGAGTATAATGGCATAGTCCACCACATGGCTGTAATCCAGATTAGCAGACTTTACATCTTCTTGTTGTCTTGTGTCTTAAAAAAATTTAAAAGACATGTAGGTTTCCTCACAATGTTTTCCTTCACTACTGTGCAAGTGGTAATTCAGCACATAAAATTGCAATAAAGAATTCCATTGGTGCGAGGACCAGGGATCGCACACGGGTTGCTTATGTACTGTGCAACTTGAGTTGACCAATCATGCTCCAAACTACCCTTGCTAACAATGACTCACACATGACAATTATAATATGGTTTATCCATGTAACTAATTCATTTGCATGATACACTGTATAATACATTCAATTTCAATCAACAGCATTCCACAAATATTTACCCAAGATAAGCAGAATTAGTTTATCCATTGTGTTGTTCACAATATTATTGCATTGTTAATGTTCTTTGGACCTGCACATATCAACTTACGCAAATTTTATGCTTATGATGTTATATTTGTCAACAGTTTTGTGAAGTGTGTCTTTCAGTCTTATGCTTCCTTACTCATGGTTTATAATAATAGAGGCAAGTTACAAATTGGTAGTATTCAAACATACTGGTTGGATGACAAAGATAATTATACTGTTCTTTTATTGTTAGTATACCTATCTTTTATAATCCATTTTATAGGTTTACTTTACTAATTTAATTAGTCTTACCTATTTTATCGTTTATTCTAAACCCAAAAGTATGTGTATATTCGTACATGCTTGTTAATTAACGGAACTAAGTATTCAGTTCACCAATTTCAATTTATACTTCATAGAGCTAAAATAGCTTGTCTACAACAGTTTTTTTTGTCCAACTATTTGTATAGTACCAAATAAAATGAAACCAAACAATATAGGCACAATAACAAAGCTGTGGTGTAGACAATAGATTTATATTTCTGATTAAATTTTTTAAGACTGTAATGTATGTTATATTTCAGAGCTTGGTCCAGCATAGTGTACAAATTAATACCTAATGTAAAAGCTTTAGAATCATCATTGAAACAATTTGCTGCAATTGTAGATGCAGATGAGGTAAGTCATGATACAGTACTATTATGATAATTCAACTGTCACAAATTGTTAATAAATATGTATTATTGAGTATATTAAGGAATAAATATCTTTACCATTTATATTCAAAATGTAAAGAAATGAAAATGCATATAATTATGTTTTATTATAATAGCAACAGAAAATATTGTAAAGTAAATATAACAATATGAATCATCTTAGAATTCCAAACATTGTTAAACATTCATTTATTCAAGAAAAACTATTTTCAATATCATCTCTACATCAGTTCAAAGGTTTAAATCCACAATTATTGAAATGAATCATAAGTTCCCATATTAATTTTGTTGACATAGAACCTTGGGTTTCGTAAATATACCAGAGAATTCCTAAAAATCGTATAGATGAACTAGTACCCATAATGACAACATGCACAAATATACAAGAAGAAATAGAATATATAGTGACAGAAATTTGAATAACTGTGTTACTATGAAAATAGCGTCTGCGCATAGTAACATTTATTGTTTGATCTGTAACATTTGATTTGGAGTGTTCTTGTTGAAGTAAGACGTCTGTACGCTCTCAACTTGTGGAGAAAGCTGGGGAATACGTTACGAAAAGTGTGATCGAGCGTAATAACGGAAGATGAGACGGAGATAGGTAGGGGCAAGAGAGAGGTGCAAGCATTTTTTGTGTGCATTGTCTTTACCTCAAAGCCACATTTCGTTTATCTAAGACACAGTACAGACTTATTGTATGTATCACACTGTAGGATCAGATTTTCATTCTATCTTGAACAATCGTGTATGTACTATACATATATACAGGCCGGATTTATGGTGGGCATCCGATACCACTGCCTCCACAAGAGAGAGGCCCCACAATAGAAGCTTTGAAACTTTAAAAAAAAATGAAAAATATGCCTGCTGTTGGAGTTTGTTTCAAGAGTCAATAAAAATTATTCATTGAACTCATTGGAAGATTTCTTGCCATTGCATTTTCAAACAAAATAAGCAATGATTTTGTCGTCCACTCGTGTTTTATGTCCTGGGCCCCAGAACTCTAAATATGGCCCCGCATATATAAACTTATAATAGATGGAGCTAAAGAAGTTATACATCAGTCTTCTGTAAAGCACACAAGCGATACTTTTAAATATAGCTCGTTAATATACTTGTAATGTATTTTAAGGTTCTGTTGTTCGAGCGAGCAACATTCCTCGTGGTGTCGCACTGCCAGCGGCGGCAGCACCGCGACGCGCACCGCTTCGAGAAAGTATCAAACATCGTCAAACAGTTCAAGCTCTCTTGCTCCAAACTTGCGGCGCAGTTCCAAAGCATGGAAGTATGTACACCGCTGTGCTTTCTTTATATAATACTAAGCGTACCCAGCACGCTTCGCCGGGCTATATTTTGCTTTAATTTATTCTGCGAGGTTAGAAAATATCCATCTATCATTATATATATGTATGTATTATTATATTTATATATAATATATATATTTATTATAATATATACATATATATACCTACTAACAAATAAATATATTTATTTATTTGTTAGTAGGTATGTAAGTTATAGTTATATATGCATGCATTTATGTTTTTAAAGTTTTCTTTTATTTGTTATTTTTTCACATAACTTGCACCCATTACTTTGTCTCTACACAACCCCAAAGTAGACTGGCAGAGAATGTCTTCTGGCATTAAGTCCGCCTATTTGTACCTTTTTTGATGATGATGATGAATATTTTATGTCTTGGTAACAAGACCTTTAAGCAAAGTCTTTTTTTAAAACACATACACTTATTTCTTCCCCTGATGATCCCCCTCATGAGTCCCCGCGCCATTTTTTTTCCTGTACCTTTTTTGTATTGTGTGCTAGTAAAGAATAAATAAATAAATATTAAAAAAATTGCACGTGGCGTGCATTTATTACTTAAATTGCGTTTTCAATCCTAAAGTTGCTTGCCTTGGAAAGTCACGTGACAGCCTTTTCATATTATATTAAGTAGTTTTCATGTACTAATATAAACAATTTCTGTTCTTTAATGTAAAATAATTTCCTTTCTTCAATATAAGTTTGTGAAACTATTTGCCCTAGGTACGAGCATGTTAGATACAATATCCGAACGGGGTTAATAAATAGTATGTTGGTAACATGTGTTTCCGACTTGCTGTTGGGAGATGTAAGAGGTGACAAGTGGGTTTCTATAACTCATTAAAGAAGAGTATCTATAATACGAATCTTATTTATGTTCAACCAAAGCAACCAGGAAAATAAAACTATTGTGGTGAACAAATATACAATCCCTTAAATAAAATGCTTCGACCATTGCACCATATTGTATCAACAGTTAATGAATTTAAATAATTTTGACAGGTAAGGAACAGTGTATTTGCCGCTTTTATCGACGGCTTCACGAGCAACACGTACGTGATGGTCGAAATGTCGGACCCAAGGATCCCATCTGAAGCGACCCTAATCAACATACGTAACGCGAGGAAGCACTTTGAGAAGCTGGAGAAGGTGTCCTCCAGCGCCCCCAGCCAGTACCAGTGAGGCCAGATTGCATTGGACACGCTGGCGAGCTCTTCAGTGTTGAGCGCGTGGATCTCTTGCCAAAGCAAGATACTCATATAGACGGTGTCATTCCGTGAAGGCTGTGCTCATGACAGTAATAGAAATAACAAAGGGTGCCAATTTTTTTTTCGGTTTTGGCATATTTTGTGCCCATTGTATGGCAATGGGTTCAACTCATCTAACTATTTTATTTGGGATCTAATAAATTTGTTGAAAAGTGGATAACAAAAGCTGTCTCTAGTCTACCCCTAGGTGGTACTTTTAGGACGTGACAACTTATGTTATATATTTTATAATAACATCCCTTTTACGCAACCGTTTAAGACAGAGATATCAAACTTTTTCACACAAAAACCTTTTGAAGTTTTAATGTCTCTGCTTAAAAATGTACCAAGTATACTTTTTTTGTCTATGGAACCGAAAAACGATAATTACAGTAAAAAGCGATTGCCTCTGGTGAGTTTAAACAATTTCTTAAGAAAAAATATTTTCAATTTTAAAATGTCTAATGAGCCTAATTATAATTTTTATTATGTAAAAATATTTTGTGCTTATTTCAACACTAGGAACTCTGCATATAGTCTATATAACTGAATAATTATCCACAAACAAACAGAAGGCAAATAATGTGCCACTTTATATATATTTATATTAATTAGGTGTATTGTTGCTCAAAAGAATCATTCCCTTGCACCTTTTTTTCCGCCATTGTTACTCGCGCTGAAGCTGAAGTGGCAATGATATATAGCTTTAGAATTAACCTAATGAAGCCTCTTTTGAATTAATCATGTAAATGAGCCATAGTCCAAGGTTAGTTCCCCATTGAGGATCCCTTGCACTTACTCTCAATAAAGGTTTGAGCTTAATTGTCTAAAGTGGCACCGCTCATATCTTTGTATTTGTAAGTCATCGGTAGTCGACCAAAAATTAATCTATTAAAATTGTGAATGTCAGTGAAATCTTTAAAAGATTATTTTATGGTTCAAAATAGTGTATTGAAAAAAAGTCTCCGAATATATTACCTGATGTGTGTGTAATTTTTTTTTTAAATTGATGTCATTGCACAGCGTTCACGGAATATATTTTATTTCAATACAATTTAAAGAGCCACCGATAAATTTATCAAATCCAATTGTTCTCTGATATTTGTAAAACCCATTATGTGTATATAATAATATGTAATATATATATTAGCGTTGACATTTTCACGCAGTCTTTAGCCTTTAGTCTATACCGGGTGGATTATTGAATATGGCGTATATCGCCAAGTTGGAAAGAACGTGGATTGGAGAAAAGTTCTCAAAGGAGTTGAAAGCCAGCTTGATTGACAACTTACAACAATGAAATAGACGCAAATAGAGATTGAACATAAGGTAAGACATCCTTTTTCCAGATACTGGCCTTAGCATGACTGGCAAAACAAAATTGTTCAGACTTCGTTCTCACATCGCGGCCGTACGGGTCAAGAAAGAACCCCTCTGTCTAAAACCCTTGTAAAGGATGGCAACTCTCCTACAAGCCGTCAGTGATCATTTAAGATCTAGTGGCTATAGTACGACTTAAGATCTGATATCGTGGGTTCGAATGGAAGTCGACTTGTGTACTTGGCGGCAAATAACTCTAGCCAACTCCGTTAATGCCCAGAAGTCCAAAATAAGGTATCCCAAGGGGAGTGAAGAGGGTGCGGGCGGACAAACGCGAGCGCTTATTGAGCGCGTCAGTGATCACTTAAGACCAGTAAGCCGTTCCCTTTGCCTACAAAAAGAAAACAAAAGATACTAGAATTGTCGTATTAATATTATACACATCTATCTACCCAATAATAGTGTCAATAATTCCCCTATTGTTTAAAAGACGGTTCTTTGTATGAAGGTGAATCACATATACGTTAACAAAAAATATTGAACAGAAATCTCTCGGTAACTGGTATATATACCAGTTTTAACAAATTTTAATATAGAATATATATTATCGTTTATTTATTCCAATTATATGTATATTATTATATTCATATTAACGTATCTATATATTTATATGTAAATGTATATTTATTTATCTATGTAATATTTTTTTAAAACCTATTTTTAGCGGCACTATCCTTAGTCTGCTCTTAACTAGTAATGGTTAGCTGGAATAAATTCCTAAATAGCATTAAGTTCGCCTTTGTACAGGTATTTTGGTACACTAAAGGATTTGTCTATCTATCGGTAAGTTCCTCTGTCGACAGTAATCGGAGTGCAGCGTATACCTTAATTTGGTCTGAGATTGTGTTGCCACCTGCTTGACATCCGCTGATTGGTAAAATGAAATTCAAAACCGAACACACCATTGCAAAATAGTATGAGCTCATGCTGCGTATGCCGAGAAAAATACAGTTTAATTTTTTAATTATAATAGGGTATTCCGCAAACAACTATGCCATTAGGACGTCAAATAATTTCAGACTCTGTTGGTTTCCTTCCCGTGAAAAGAGTATTCAATCAAATCATATATTTTTGGCTTAATGACAACCTTTGAGAACTTTTCGCTGCAGTTGCAGCTATAGTTGTGGAGATATTTAAAATCACCCGTATTTAGTTGGTTGTTATATAATAACATAGTATATTCATTATTAAGTAAAGCTAAGTGTACAACTGTGATTACTTTCGGTTTCCGATCTAAACTTGTGAACGCAATTATTTAAGTTTTAAATTTCGTATCCATTGATTTATTGTTTACAGTATAGATGTCTAAACTATATTTTCATATTTGATGTTTTCTAGGGCTACATTCCAAAATAAGGGCTTACACCGACTAGCGGCACGGCAATCCTTAACCCAACATTCACACACTTGGCTTCGGGAATGCTACCAACCGGCTTCAAAACGGAGTTTCTTAATTCGTCTGTCTTTTTTATGTTTGTTACCTCATTTTCTTCTTCATCGTATTCTTTATTTCTGAAGGTCGTGCTTATCCTGAAGCGCTTTCACCGAGACGTCGACGAGCTGCTTCCACACTGGCTACAGTTACCTCATAACTTGTTTTTGTTTGAAAGCTGGTGCTGCCCGTGCGGTCCAATCTAAATTTGATCCAATTCTGACATTGGTGTCCATGAGAAAAATATGTCTTAAATTTGCTTTGATGCATTACTTAATATCACGCCAACCGATTTCGATGATTGATTTTTTATTGGAAAGGTAGTTTGATGATAATTTTGTTAGTTTCTTTTTTTTTCTTTTTTTTTAAAAAAAAAGAAAGCTAGCAATATTTCTTTTTTTTTCAGAAATATTACTAACAATCTTGTTAACCATTCCAACTAAGCTTAAGCTTGCGCTAGGACATGGTTCACGGCAATAGTCCAATGGTGGATTCGAACCCACGACCTTACCCGAACTACGCCGAATTGACGCTTCAAATTCTGATTTATTCTATTTCGTAATATTCCTACGATAATTCGGAAATACAAAAGAGACTCTTTTGTATTCCGCGCGCAATAGCGCCTTAACGTTTGATTAGATTTTTTACTTTTTACTCGTAAATACTTGTGTACGATGATCGTCATTGTAATGTCAGTTTTATTAGCATAACTTCCATTTCGTTTAATCGCATAAAAGCCGTGCCGCCGACGGACGTAAGCTTACTTAATCTCACGAATGCGGACAACAATTTAAATTTTCTTCATTATTCGTCTCATATAGTTTGTATTGTATTTTTGTTACCAGTTGTCTATACAAAGTTGACATATCACCCAAATATTGAAAATGTAATATTATAAAATTAATTTTAACTTTTTATTTATTATCTAAATATATTAATTATTTTAATAAAGTAAAGTTTGTAATGTGTGTTTTCTTATTACATTACCCTAAATAATATTCTAACAGTGGTCGCCCCACAACGGAATCGAAAGTACGAACTTGCAGAAGACCGACGTGAAGCGGAGTTTTAACGACGACGTTTTAACACAACTCTTTATAAACGTCTGGATGGGTTGATAGAAGACTTATCGAAATAATTGTCTAAAAAAACTTGAATTAAATGTACAGCGTTTTTATAAAACGACTGTAACCAACGAAGAACATTAATAAATTGATGGGAAGTTGATTCTGTGAAATAACCATTAATGTCCCACCAAACTAAGAAATAAACAGACAAAATGGAAATTTGAAAGCGCTGCAATCGGATTAAAAGAAAATATATTAACGTTATTCAAACACCAATAGCCGCATGGTAACCGTCCAAGCCGAGGTTACCCCTCACCAGAGGGACCCTTATGTAGAGTTACCACCTAATAGAGGTTCAGGCTAAGCGACCTAAGAGCTATGCCACCTCTCAGTCCGGTGAAGCAGTAAAGGCCAGCTTCTCTGGCCAACTGTGTTAGATCGTCCAAAAAAAATTATATTAGAAATAGATAAGAATGTTGAATGTTTTTGAAAAGTTAAATTGTTAGTATGTAAGCCAAATGTAGTACAAACACGCATTCATATAAAAACTTAGAAATATTTAGTATTATCTAGAAAATTAGTACTGTAAATCACTTCGTTAGCAATCTGTACGGTAAAATTTTAATTGAAAGTGTAATAAACCTTAGATGATGAAAGCTGGGTTTGTGAAAAAAATATTGTTACTATATCATCCTACTTAATTCGGTAAGCATTGGCGCTGGTAAAAGATTTTTAAACACTGTTTTTTTTTTCTTTAATATCTAAAGTCGCTCAGTTGACCTTTAACTATGTAAGATTCATAAAAAATATTGACTAAAAAACAAAACGTATTCAATGTCTGCCCATTTAATCGAGTACGCTTCGTCACTACTATAGATAACGGCATATCAACGTACTTAATAATAACGCTTCTATTCTTTTATAATCTGATTGTTATCAGACGGTACTATTATTAATGCAATAACATATTAAGTGCCACAAACAGTGTAGAAAATCTTGTGTGAACATCACGCGAAAATCAGGAACGATAGACGACATTTGTCTAAAGAATAGAAACCACAAGAAGTACGACATCGATTGACAGTAGTCGAATTAGTTCTAAAAGACAAGCAAGCAGTGAGCTGTCTTTCAATCTATGGGGTCAAAGAAAAAGTCTAGAAATGGAAACCGTGTACATTTTTTTATAACAAACGTATTTTTTTCGTCAGTGATGAAGTTGTTGAGCGGAGCTCTTACGTTACCTAGCTTGAACCTATAGAAAGCCTGTATGAGGAAATAACAAAAGAAACGTGAGAGGTATTCGAAATACGAAGCAAATTCATATATATTATCTTTGCCTATCCTAGCTTACACTTCAGTGTTTTTATAACTATCTTAAATATGTAGAAATTTCATAAACAAATTTTGCAAATAGTCGACTGTAGAAGGAAATATTATTAGACTTCAAAGTGTATTTTCTTTCAAGATGACGCATACCACTGACAGATGTCTGGTCAAGGTTAATAAAAACGACACTTGGAGCCAAAACGATTAATTTTAACAAGTGATGCATAAAAACATTCATTAATTTAAACTATACTTGTATAGACGGTAGCTTCTCTACTCTTTGAATAGGAGAGACCCTTGAAATTATTAATTTCAAGACAATAGAAAGTTATTTTTAAAACATAATTTTATCATATTGATAATATGCCTTATCCGTTAGCTAACCGTTTTGTATTTGATAACAAATTTTTCCTTAAAAGAAAATTTAAGCACGTGGCGTTGTAGAAAATTATGCTATTATCACAGTTTTGTTCTAATACGAAGAGCTGAAGTTAGTTAGTAGTGTAAGTTTACAACCCGGCAGGTTGTAAAGGCATCGCCATTCTTCTTGGTTACGCTGGCTTAAGAATAGCCGAATACCGCCGTGTCTACCGAGACTGTAATCTATCTAAAATCCAGTAACAACTCGTCTATGGTGACTAACATATATTTATTTTCGTTTGCATTGGTATGTATTGGTAAAACTTACCATCAGGGAAAAGTTTCACACATTCCGTAGCTTTATTTTACATACAAAAAAACTATTTTCGGTGAGAAATATTATAACCATACATAACATCGTATTAGTAAATTGTTTAAAGTGTGTCTTGCTTTTGTTGCAACAATTAACATCACTAATATTTTACGACAATAATCACACAACTGCAAATGATTTTTCCACCCACTTGACAGATCATCGTTGCATGCTGGTTGCAATTATTTTTTTCTAAAATGAGAAATTTTTACAATATAATACGTATATACAAAAAATATAACTGTGCCGTACCGTACCCAGAAGGCTCGTTTTTTTTTATGACGAACTACACAGATTGGCGGGAGAAGCGGGCCTTGACTGCGGATTGAGAGGTGGCATAGCTCTTAGGTCGCTTAGCCTGAACCTCTATCGCTAGTAACTTGACACAAGAGTCCCCCGGTGAGGGATAACCTCTCTTGGACGTTTACTATGAGAGAAGGCTGGTAGCATTGCCTCGTATGTTGTATCTTGTATGGCAATGCTTAACCTCAGTACAAGGTATAAGCCAGCCCTCTGGTCACCAGATGTGTCGCCCAACCTTTGCTATCACATAAAAAGGTAGTGTGCACTAGGACCCCACGGACCCAAAGTTTCTACCTCAAACGGCTCAAATATGAAACCTCGATCGAGGTTATTTTCTTTTAATGAAACATAAAGTAACAATAACTAGTAACGGATAAAATAATGAAGAGAATTGATATTATGTTTCTTAAGTAAATTAATGAAACAATTGTTTCGATTTTATAGTGTACATTGCTCAGTTCCAACGTGTTTGTTGTAACAAGTTGTGATAATTCCTAACCTCGAAAAGCAAGCTCTTAAATACGTACCGTCAGCGAACGGTATGAATGAAATATGCGATAAAAATGTTCATGTGACTCAAAAGCGAGCGGGTCTTTCCATGAGTTTAGTTTCGCGCTAAACTTCATTGATAGCGAACGTTTGAAATATTTTATTATTGCTTAAACTTTGTACCAGACGGTAGAATAGATAAGATTTCGACTTTTTGTCTCATTTTTAACCATAGTGGTGTTGCTGCGTGTAATCTAGACCTTGATCTTCACATTAAAGTGAGTGTAATACTTATTAGTTGTTACTTAGTGTATCAATCTTATGGAATTAAGTCACAAATAAGCTACATTTTTTTTCTATTTTTACCGTTATTCATATAAAAACAACGAAGTAATGTGTAAATTGTGAAACTCATGATTCAGCTACGAAATCATTTATTTCTTCATGTGTAATTAATTCGATGAATTCATATTTCAAATGTTGTCCATAATGATGAAAATGTAACTTTTTTAATTGATTAATATATTCAATGAAATATTTATAATTCTCAGAGAAAATGGCACAACAAAAACCCTCATTCGATTATCACGAAGAAACTCAAACAGAAAGACTGACTCGTAAATCGAAAGAATCTCCCTTCATGGTTTTCGGTAAGTGAATCATTTATTATTTATAAACCTAACATAAAAAAAATCAAACAAATTCGAGGAACAAATAATAAAATGTTATAAAGCATATTTTAACATTAACTTACGAGTTGTAGAAGTCGTATAAACTGTAAAAAACTATATCGTAAATTCGTAAAATGTACAGCTGTTAATCTAAATATTGTATAATAGTGACGCAATAGCTATTTCCTTGTGGTTAGTTGACTAGAAGGCGGTTTATTTCCTTTCTTGATATGGGTTAACATACTAATTAGATAACTGTATTCTTTAACTTTGTCGGTTTTTATTGTTATAATTTCATTATTGTCTAAGTAAACACTAAATAAATAAACACCCAAGTATCGTATACTTGGCTGTTTTATAATATTTTTTAGGAAATTGCACTTTTTCGGAGATGACACTAGTGTTTTTAGAAATCACACTTATGCATAAAGACATTCATATGCAGATAGTCTTAAAAGCAAAATCTTATCTATATACATATGTATATTATTGTAAAATATTATTATTAAAATGTTATTTTGTTTAAATGTACCCAGCAGGAAGTAGTGAGATCTTAGTAACTAAGCTAAGTACGACTTATAGTCGACATTAGCCGTGAGTTCGAATGCAAGTGTACTTTACCAATGATTTGCCGTTTTCGGTTTTAATGTTTAAAAAATCACTTGCTAAAGAATTGTGCTAGGTGTACTGCTATGGACACACTATCCAACTAGCTAATTAGCAGACATTCCGATTTCTGCTTAATTTTCATTTTCTAAATATATACTAAAATATTATCTCTTATAAATGCCTATGCCTAAAGTTTTGATTAAAAGTACATTATGTTTCCAACTGTATTCAGGTGGATGGATGTTTGGATTTTCCACATTGCATGTTTGTGTTAGTATTGCAACTGACGCATTTTCCTCATGCGAGTAATGACGCTTGCAATGCTGTTGCAATTAAAATGCGAGTTCTTGGCTTCCACATCTGTAGTAACGTGTAAACACTACGGGCGGGATAAGACAGGAAATAAATACTACACATTGGCCGAGATTCGAACCCTGGCCGATTACATTATAAGCTCGGAACAACGTTGAGCTCTTAAATATTTTGTCTTATTTCGGACGTACTATGCATACATTTTTATGTAGTTCTGTATTTTTACCCCCTGTATTTTTTGTGTATTAGGAAACGAAGACAGACGACAGTAAAGTAATGTATTTTTTCTGAAACACGTTTCATTTAGCTATACTAACATGATGGTGCATAAATAAAAAAAAACTTGGTACTATAAAACTCATGCTAATAAAACGTTTTAAAAATATGATTTTTCTTAAATCGTGATAATTTTTATTTCCGTTCGATCATTAAAGGTGTTTATTCAGGTATGTATTAGGGTTTTAGTACTATCGTCTGTCTTCGTTTTCGGAAGCGGATATATAATAATACCCTTTATAAATAATCAAACTTTAAGCTTTTTTATTGTCGTCAAATCTTCTTCGATTTCAATAATTTAATAATGTCCAATAATTTCGTGGCCCACTTTAGGTGCCAGAAGAACCATTAAGTACTGTACGCTATACACAAATACAATCGGGTCCTTTAAAATCCTTCAAACCGCGAGACAAATATTATTTTGAAGCATTGTATTTATCGCAGTTTTAATTTCAGGAATAGCCGGGTTAGCTGCAGCCGTTGGATACGGTGCATATTCATACAAAAACCGCGGGAAAATGAGCACCAGCGTATTCCTAATGCAGTTCCGTGTGATATCGCAGGGCATCGCAGTCGGCGCCATAACAATTGGCATGGCCTACACGCTTTACAACAGTCACTTCAATAAGTCAAAGCAAAACGCATTAAGTGGAAACGTACCAAGTATAGCGAAGGCTAATGAGCATTGAATATTAGGTTAGGAATACGGAATGATTATTTTATAGTTTATTTATTATTTATTGGTATTATATAATGGCGAAAGATAACTGGCACAAATTTGAGATATACTTAATTAAGTTGTTTAAGCTGTAAACACAAATACATTATTGTATTATGCTGCTCAAATGTTTTAAATTATCAAAATAATTTCCTGTTTTAACAATTGAATACTTTTAAGTAATCAAACTTTTGTTTATCAAAAAATGAATGTGATACAACACAATTCACGATAATCAGTCATCATTTAATTTACAAAAACAAAATCCATTTACTTATTGTATGTTAAATATATTTATGTAATTAAAGAAGTCTTCCGACTTATATATTTAATAGAAAATAGTATAAAATCAGGTTTGTAAACTATAATATTAAATATAATTTTAAGCATGAATTCAATTCTATTATTTAACTTATTTCTCTATTGACAATTTAAATTGAAAAAGTCTTCTGACGTAGATATATATTGAATAAAAATGTATAAAACATTAGTTCGAAAACTAGAATTCTATATATATTTACTCAAACTTCACGTTCACTCAAAAGTGGAAGCCCTATTTCCAACGCGACGCAGACAACTGAAGGTGAAAGCCCTTACACAACCGAAATAACTGAAGCCATAGACAAAGTCAGTCTCTATGAGTAAGTTCTCTATACTGAGATGTCACCAGTGACTCCTTAATAAAATTTTTTATTAATATTATTTTTTTTATAATATATTTAATATGATTGTTGAGTGTGATTAAATACACATAAAGACCCATTGGTACAAGCTGGCTGGGATTCAGGCAATAAAGATCGTAGTCGAATTCTCGATATAAAATATAGGATTCTTGAATTGTAGGTTTTATAAACATGGAGATATCATACTAGGCGTGTGTAACTCTTTACTGATACACCTCAAATATTCCGAATCATTCAAGTGTTCTAAAATATTGGAATTTATTTTTCTAAAATATTATTTATATGGAACTGAAAGACCTACTCGAAACAAAGAGTAGTGGTGATCCGATGTCAACCTGCTCATTGTGAGCAACTTTGGCAATTAATATCTCCTTCGTTCGGTATGTCGTCACTAGCTACTTATGAGAAGAAAAATGTTAAAAAAATAACTGTAGTGAGAAAGAGACACCACCAAATAAATTATTCAATGTAATAATATTTTTTAATGTTGTTAAAAAAATTGGCCATTTTATAATCGAATATATTTTAAATTATCACTCGACGTTTCGAACCTTTTATTATAGACTTTATTATTATAGACCACGAATTGCAGGGAAAGTCAGATGCGGGGAAACTATTCCACTTCTTTGCTGTATGAATAATGAAAGTGTTTATTGGACATTACAAATTGTAAAATTAAACACAAAGTAAAAGCAAGCTAAGATTTAAATATATTATAATATTCTAAAGCCAATGTCACTTGTACAATTATAAACCACCAGCAAAGAAAGTCCTTCTGGATGAATAAATCAAAGCCCAAGCAATGTTTTTAAATTTAATAGTACTATAGCACTACAATAACAATAAAAGAAACCAAATCATGTTAAAGTGATACATTCTACAAGAGTAAAAATACAGAACAAATTGTAAAATAAAAAAGACAGATAATCTGCTTTTAAAGCCATAAAAGATAATTAACCAGTGTTTACTGCTATTCACGTTACTAACAGTATGCTTTTACTTGTGTTGATACTGGCAATTCAGTCTGAGTAATATCAAATTTAAACAATAATTTAATATACAAATATCACATTTAAATATTTTATTTAATAAAATTACTACATCAAATCGAATAAACAAACTTATTGTGTTAAAATTAATACTGGTTCAAATAAGAATAATTCACATAAGCACTGTGAGTTAAGATGTAATATGCAAATTAAGATTAAAATTTAGTGATGCATTTGAAATCTACGTATTGGTAGGAGTGATCCAAATAAAACATGCTGGACTACGGGAAATTTGGAGAGAACTTCCTTTTTATACATTTTAATGAGACCTTGATTTATTTTGGACCATGAACCAACAGCGCTAATGCTCCACAATTGGTTTGAATGTTCAGCAAATGGACCTGTCTTAACTTCTTTAATGTACTTGATACATGACAGAAACATATACTCATCTGAAAATTTGTCAATTATGTCATCCTCCAAGAACTTTGATGGTGGGTATATTCTCGGATGATCAACGAGTTGGGAACTCCCCCAGATAAATGGTACAAATTGATAATCATCGAGACTCCATACACCATGGCTACCCGCTGGCTCCATTCTATATGTCTTCTGTAATTTTCTAGCAATGCTAAGATATTTATTAATATTATAAGCACAGTTGCAATATTGTCTTCTTGGACGAGGCAACCTATTTTATAAAGACAACACAAAAACATAATAAATGACATCTCATGACCAGTGCCATAATCAATACGAGTGGCATTTCCAAAGCTTTCCTCTAGGTACGCTTTGATTTCAGGTATAGTTAAATGAAGGCTTTGATCTAGGGCCTCTTGAAGATACACTGTTGTGTTACTTTTAACTTGAAGAAGCCATTCTCTAAAGGCAGCATTGCCAAATCTCTGGGGTTGTTCAATAGGAGGGCAAGTGTCTATCAACTTATCAATTTTATCCAGCATGTTCATGATTTTTACAACACTTTCTGACACTTTACAATCCACAGACAAAGGCTTTCCCTTTATCGCTTCATTTAGTGTAGCTATAAAACCTGTGTACTCCATGTATGCTTCAGACTTCTCCCATATTGTCATGTCTGTGATTGTTTTCACTGCTTTTTCAGGCTCCAGAAATCTATGATTAGGCGAAAATGGAACTGAATTCTCATTTTTGTTCCATCTCCAATAGGATTTTCAATATTCATCTAAAAACATAAAGTATCGTTAATATTGAAATTTTAGTTAATAGTCCGACCAAGATATTAATATATATGATACAAAATTATGTATACGTTAATATTGATTCTACTTTTATAGAAATTCAACTTTTTACACAATCTTCTTAATGTGTATACATGCTAAAGGCCGTTTTCAGATTTAAAGGCCAATCTTACACTATTTCGATAAGCATAATTAATGAAGGTCACTAATGTCAAATGCAGGGTAGAGCAATGCTTGTTTTCATAGTTAAATAAGTTACCAGTATAAAAGTTGTGTTCGATAAATGTAAGTTTAAATATCTAAACAATGGAGAGAATTTTGCGAGGTATTATGAGATACAGAGTGCTAGATAGAGCAAGCATGGTGAAACAATTTCAAGAAGTACGCGACAATCCTGTGGTAAGTAAAAGTACGTCACTAACCTTATTTTTGGTTGGCCGTGTATATTTTATATTAGTGTGATTTTACCAGGCTTGCCTAATAGAACATAACGGTCTGTCTTTAATTTGGTATTTTTAAAATTGATTCTAAGGAAAGAAGCAATCTCCAACATTCATTTGACAAATCCAATAAACTCAACAACATTTATTCAGTTTGTCCAAGGCCAATCAACAATGTTGACAGTTAAATTAAAACTATAAAGGTAACGGCATTTCGACCATACAGTCATCATCATCATTTCGTTGTATTTAGGTATATACAAATAAAATTAAATAAGTCGTTGTTTTTTAACCATAAA
This sequence comes from Meandrusa payeni, assembly GCA_029286785.1. NCBI lineage: Eukaryota > Metazoa > Arthropoda > Insecta > Lepidoptera > Papilionidae > Meandrusa > Meandrusa payeni. The sequence goes on along the minus strand of JAGSMX010000024.1, from coordinate 12,393,576 downwards.
TTTGCTTTAATAATAATTAGCTAATAAGTTAACATAATAATACAAAAAATGTCCAATATTAATTATTTTGTAATTTCAGCCCAAAGCAATTTTTTATACATGTATGGACAGCAGAATGATTCCTACACGATTCACAGAAACAAGTGTTGGAGACATGTTTGTTGGTTCGTTACTATTTCAATATTTTAAATTTGATATTTTAATAATAACAGATTGATAGATGTACGTAAAGCACACAACTCATAATAAATTAATTTTTTCGTAACTATATCCTTTTCGTAAAAATAATCCTATCGAAAAGATTGGCAAAATATGTCTGTATTATTTGTTTGAAAGATTTTAGTTTCCATATCAATTTTGTTGGTGTGGGACCTTGGGTTCCGAAGATATACCAGGAGTTCCCTGCTATCGTAAGGAATTGTTCTAGTTGATTGAGATACTGGCAGGTTTATGACAATCTAAGACTAGGATGTACTCATACACGAAAGCGAGCATAAATGTGAACGTAGAAAGCGGAAATAGGCGGCACAACTTCGTAATATTATAAAGAGAGCGTACGCTCGTAGAAGTGTTTAAAGTTTGATCCGTTATGTTTGATTGGTTTTATTTTTACTTGTAGATATAATATAATACTTGTTTTCATTTCTCATTACAGTGCGAAACGCTGGAAATTTAATACCTCATTCTCAACATTTTGTGGACGAAATGACTAGTTGTGAACCAGCAGGATTAGAGCTGAGCTGCATCATAAATGACATAAGACATGTTATAGTTTGCGGGCATAGCGACTGCAAAGCAATGAACCTTTTGTATAAACTTAAAAGTAAAGAAGAATCTAACATTGTTAGTAAAGTTATGACAGTAATTATTTAATACATATATTTATGTCTAGTTTTCTAGTCATAAGGAACTTAAGGAATAGCTAATGTGTGAAATCGCGTTACTATTTCGCTAATAGTAAAAACTGTCCAATTATTTTTTTAGAACAAAAGAAATAACAACAATCGAGTTGTATCTCTGCCTGACTCTTAAATAATTGTCGATTAACTCATAATAAGCTATCATTCTAATCAAATAAATTGCTTTTCATTTTATACAGAGTTTACGGCTAAATGTTTTATTATTATTTTAGTCATAGTGTAAGTTAAAGGTGTATAATTCTTTGAATCACAGGAACAGCGAAGAATATCTCCCCTTAAGTCTTGGTTATGTACGCATGGCCAAACCAGTCTGGATAAATTTTTACAAATGAAAGATGACTTTGCTAAGCCAATGTTATTCACAGCTGAAACCCCACAGCGAAAATTCGTTGCATATATTGATCCTGAAAATAAATTTTGCATCGAAGATAAGCTATCCCAGGTGAGTCATTTACTTGGTATTTCCAATATATAAACATCAATTCAGTGATTTGTATTTTTTGATATTTTGCAGGCCCTGATTTCATTTCTGGATTCAACTCCTTATTTATTCACAGTTCTGTTCACAACAATAGTAAAGTTCACTGCTATACATATACAGAATTGTCTTTATAACACACAAAAAAAATCTAATTTAGGTAAATATTCACGTTAGATTTATAATACTAATGTGTCCTTATTTCTTTCCAGGTCAATACTTTACAACAGCTACAAAACATTGCTTCATACGGAATGTTAAAAAAGAGACTGGAGAAGCATGATTTACACATCCATGCACTTTGGTTTGACATATACACTGGAGATATTTATTACTTTAGTAGACGTGCTAAAAGATTTATTATAATAGACGAATCGACTTATGAATGCATATTGGCTGAAATTCGACGGTATTATTCGTAGTAAACATAAGTGAATGAATGGTTATCATAATCTCAGTCAATCGTTGAACCAAGTGTGAATAAGGAAAGATATATAAATCACGGTCGTGTGCAGTCCCAATCTACAATCCTATAAACTTATTATCTTCTATGGTTCTTTAAGACCATATGATTGTCGCATTCTCGTTTCTCTTCACTGATATTATAATAATATATTTAGTTTAAGTTTATTACATAGTTTTTCCAATTAATACTGCATCTATATAAAATGGGGACCAAATTTATAATATTATTGTAATGTAGTGTTGTGTGGCATATTCGTTAGTGATATGGAAAGATTAATAATTTACCGACGCCGTATATTAAAGGTCCGATTAAGCTTATGAAAATATTTTCTTTTAAAATCATATGCTAAACATGGTAAATGTTAATTTGGGTACATAATCCAAGTGAATTTCGCGAAAGGTATTTGATACACTAAAGAAAATAATTGCGGTACGGTTATTTATGACACCGGCAATGTACGTAAAACGGCATGCCTTACAATGTATAAGAAGAATATTAGTCACATTTCATAAGCCATGTCGGGAACATGGCAAGTGTGTAATAAATCTCATATTTTAAACACCGGGTTTACAAATGTCTTGAAATTCTAAATAATGTTAGCCTTCCGTGCTTTACTGAATCCATCATATGTCTACTCGTATCACTTGACCCACTACATTTTACCATAGCAGTGATATAAACATATATATATTTTATCAATAAGCAATGCTTTAAAATCGCTTTTCCCTTCTTTAGCTTGTCTCCTATCGTGACTCCTTCGCTTCAGTGAATAAAATCGCGGTAAAAGTTGTTATAAATCCAATAGTTACATAAAAATCAAAATAACAGTATTTTTTTACGGTGATTTGTATCGTGTACGTCATCATAAAAAATATTAACTTGTTAAAAGGAAACTCGCAAAATAAAACCTTGCCAGTCTCAGCATCTCCTTCGTTTTTTTTTGCAAATATTATTAACATTCAACTTTTGTATATACAAACTTTTTATTACTAAAATAATCGTTTAATCCAAGTGTATTAAATGTAATAAATACATTTTTTATTTTCTAATTTTTTTTCTACCAACATGTTATCGGCGTCGAATCCTTAGCCACTTCATATCCTACGTACATACATAGTGCCATATCCTACGTACTCTATGTGAGGTTGAAGGCATCCATAATGATCCTCCATTTCCATCCATAGTGATCTTGGGCTTCACGCTTTATTGCACTCTAAGTCTTCTCGGTGTTCTTTGCTTCGTACGCAATTGTGCTTCGCCAAGTGTGTTTTGACAAGATTGCAAATGCACAATCATTCGGAAATAGAAAATAACGTGTGCCAATTCTTTTTTAAAATCTGTATATCTGTAGTGTCCAAAATACAGATGTTAACACTTTTGTTTTAAGAGATGTGTATGATCTTTGCATCTTTGCCTATTCGAAAATAAAACTCAAAAACTGTCAAAATGTCACAATGACGATTAACATGAGGATCTTTTTTCAAGGTGAAGTGTAGAGTGATGCAATGTAACAAAATTTTGAAATATTATATAATTTAATAATTAGTGATTTTACGGTAATTATTTCTCAAAATATTTGAACAATTGTGAATTTATAGATTAACTTATTGAGAACGAAAACAGAAGAGGCAGCGTCTAGGATTGTTATTGTTTTGTTTTATTGAGTTGTAATTATTATTAATAAATATTTTTTTAGCTTTAAACCTATCAGAAATGGCAAACTCACAGCCGATATTTGATTATCGGGATGAATCTCAAGCCGACAAATTAGCCAGGAAATCAAAAGATTCGCCGTTTATGATTATAGGTAAGATTCGTCATAACCGACTTAAAAATCTTAATATTTTATATGAATTCAAAGAATAGGTAAAGAGAAGTAGGAATAGCATTCAAGTCTGTTTTGCCCCAATAGTTTTTTTATAATCCACCGTTGCCAAAAGTTGCACAACAATTCTTATTCTATTCAAAAGTACTGTCCTAAGATTTTTAAAAACTTACATAATTATGATTTTTTATGAAATACAGAAAATCATTTTTTATTAACATTGAAGTTCATGTGAAAATAATGTGACATTGTCTGAAGTATTATTCCCTGCCAAAAAATTGAGTAATTCTATTTTGGAATAGTTAAATCAACAAACCATAATGTTATAAATTAATTAAAAACTGTATATCAATAAAGGTCTACATATAAGAATAACTTTGGTACATAATTAGTATAAAACTCATTGAAGTTAGCAAAAAACAAAAAATACCTGCTGTCTGTTACTTACTGTATTTCCACAAGGCTAAATTCCATCTTTGGGCTTCACCACCTTGTTGACAATAATTTTTAATTGCTGTTATCTTGTAATCTCACAATGCCACTTGTGACATTAACTACTAGCAAAATTCTATTTGTAATTTATATGTCTGCATTGTATTTTAATTGTTCTTGTAAAAATCACTTTTACGCTTACAGAAACTTCTGCAATCGTATACTAAAAAGTTAAGTCGGAATATTATAAAAGCAGATTTCAAATGGTCAGAAATGACGCTAAAGCAACCTGGAAAATGATTAAAGATGTGGCTTAACCTTAACAAAACATCTACACCCGCTAGTCAACTATTACATCAATCACTTGAGCCTGCGGTTTCGGTTAATGCAGTTAATAAATATTTTGTTAACGAGGGAGTAATTTGGCATCAAAGATTAAGGACATTTCCAGTAACCCTACCATGGAATATTCGTTTGGCACAGTAACTAGCAGACAGCTTTCCTCGTCTATGGTTCTTCTTCCTATAGATAATTCCGAAATTGACAGTATTATAATCAGTCTTAAAACTACAGCCGCTATTGGGATAGTATTCCTAGTAACTTGTTAAAGGCTACCAGACAAAAAATTGTCCCTGTCTTAGAACATTTGTTCAATCGTTGTCTTTCGACTGGGGTTTTCCCAAAGTTTTAAGAAGGCGTTAGTCCATCCCATACATAAAAATGGGGACGGTAATAATGTGGAAAACTACAGGCCTATTTCCGTGCTGACTACGTTCTCCAAGATATTGGAGAAGATCCTTAATAACAGACTTGTCCAATATCTGAATAAATACAATATTATTGCTAATAACCAGTTCGGTTTCTGTAAAGGCAAGTCCACTGAAGATGCTGTCCTACAGCTAACTAACAAAATTGTCGGCAATCTCGATGGGAAGTCTAAATGTATAGGCATCTTTTTAGACCTTTCTAAGGCTTTTGATACCGTGTCTATCCCCATCATGGTAAAGAAGCTAGAAGAAATAGGAATAAGAGGTATTGTGTTGGATATTTATAAAAATTTCTTATCTGATCGTACCCAGAGAGTAGTTATTAATAATTATGTGAGCCAAGATGAGCCAATACATTTTGGTGTACCTCAGGGTAGTGTCCTTGGTCCGACCCTTTTCTTATATACATTAACGACCTATGTCTGCTTCCCATGTTAAACTGTTCAATATCAACTTATGCGGATGACACGGCTTTAATAATACATGGTGATACTTGGGAACAGGTGCGTGATACTGCCGAAACGGCCTTACGCAATGTTATGTTTTGGCTCACTAGCAATTATTTAACTCTAAACCTTGATAAAACAAAATTTATTACATTTTCTCTTAGGACAGCCTCCCAGCCTTCTTCGTCGTATTGTATTACTGCCCATAAATGCAATCTTGCGACTTCCGCCTGTCACTGTGTCAAAATTGAACGTACCAATTCTATAAAATACCTTGGTATTAGGATTAACAGCACTCTGTCTTGGCAGGAACAAATCCAGGAAACCATTTCAAGAGTCCGTAAATTAATATTTGTGTTTAAAAACTTAGATGCAGTGCCGACCTATCTATACTAAAACGGTTTACTATGCATTGGTCCAATCAACTTTGACATACTGCATCACCGTCTGGGGCGGATCTCATAAAAGTATGTTCCTGCGTCTTGAAAGAGCACAGAGATGTGTATTAAAAGTCATTTCATTTAGACCCATCCGCTTTCCAACTAGTGAACTGTATTCCTTTTATAAATTATTAACTGTTCGGCAACTTTTTATTCTGCACGCAGTACTTCGAAAACATTCACTTCTCAAGTTCGAACCTGCACTTTACAATACACAGCGCAGACATGACAGGGTTTGCACCATTGTGGCCCACAGAACTGATTTCGCTAGACATCAATTTTACATCCTAAGTGACTTTTTGTACAATAAAGTAAATAAATTATTACATATATACCCATTACCACTAAAAGAATGTAAGACACATGTTACTGAATGGCTCCAAACCCTCTCGTATGAATTTACAGAAGATCTTTTAAAACCATAATAAACAGTCAGAGTAACTCACTCCCTTCATACTCGTCCCTACACATACAGTCACTCTTCAACACACGCAACTTTTTACACACACACTCACACACACAAAACGATTAAACTAAATTACGTTATAAGTTGTTAATTTTACTAAATTTTTATTTGTATTTGTATTTAACTGTTTGGAGATGGGCGTTAATAGCTGCGACACAGTTTTACTACTGCGGCTATTATCGAACTGGTTTGTACATTAATTTTGGTTTGAAATAAAATATATTATTATTATTAATTATTATTTGTGTTACAGCTAACATGATATAAATATTCCATGCTACAAATTTTAAGTTTTGCTTTTAACTAAATCAACATATAAATTGAAAATGTTAACATTACCTGCGTTCGTCAACTGTTTATATATCTATCTAAAGATTAAATTGAAGGGATGCTGTAAGATTTATATACAAGATATAGATATGCCTGAAGTCAGCAAAATAGATGTACCTTATATCCTCATACCACAATGATATTAAGTATGCTTTTATCATCATTGTATTACAGGTATCATTGGTCTACTTGGAGTTTGTGGGTTTGGAGCCTATAAATTCAAGACAAGAGGTGAAATGAGCACAAGTGTTTTTCTAATGCAGCTTCGAGTTGCCGCACAGGGCACAGTAGTGTCAGCACTAACTTTGGGCTTGGCTTATACATTAGCCAAGAAACATTTATTTAAAGATGACAAAAGAGAATAACAACATGATGTTGTGTTCCTCTAGTAAAATTACTTAGGCCAATATACAGGTTGATGTTCAACTTGGCTACTTCTTAATCTGACAAAAATTTTGGTACTGACAGAAATCTCTTTAAAATTATCTCATTCTCAAAGGACATTATTTTTAATTAAACTAACCTAATCAATAAATTAGGTGTTTATTTATTTTTAGTAGTATTAATTGAGAGCAAAGCTCTGCTTCTGTGATCACTAGCATGTAAATAATGTACTTGACACTGAATATGTCCTTTTTTTGAGTCTCAGAATTCTGGTTTATATTTTGTGATATGTGTAGTTCGATTATTTTAAGAATTAATTTATTTATTAAATGATTCAAGCTTTAAAACCTGTTTTGCACAATTGCTACCTTATTTCCTGAAGAAGAACAAGTTATGTCATAATTTAAAAATGATATTAAATGTGTATGACATACTCATATATAATATTTAACTATAGATATAAAATCTATGTTAACACAGTTATCAAGTACAATAATCAACATTTACCGACCCCTACCTTAAACCTAAATTATTGGTTAACCTAGCTAAGCACCTTTCAGACAAATTAATCTGTTATTAACCTTAAGCTATTAAAAATAATATCCTCGATTTCCGCAAACAGCTTTTGAATTTATAGACAACATGTCCCAGAATGTAACGTTAATCTCAAACCCGGGCAAAGACCCTCATGAGGAGCTGGTAAAAAATCAGCGTTTTACACCCAATAGTACCTGAATAAGAACCATTTTATTAAAAATAATTTTTTCTCGATTTATTTAATTAGGCAATTAGTTTGGCTTCTTCAATCATCAAAATTCAAAACAGAATTAAAACCTTAAAACAATTGATAACTATAAACACAATGTCGAAAAATTCCTCTCCGGATTGTATATTTTAGTGTTTTAATATAATGGTTTCTACTTGAGTACTACTGGGTTCGACTGGCTCCCCATGAGAGGGTCATTCCCCGGGTGTTAGGTTATCGTTACATGGGACAACAACGAGGACTACAATATATATAGCTATTATATGTGTTGGTTATTTGAGAGACTTCTACAAGAGAAGGGATGTGAGGAAAAACAATTATGCACTAAAATCCGAGACTGAAAACTATTAAAGTTTTAAAGTAAAATCTTCATACTGTATTACTAATAAGAATTCCTCTACATACAACCTCCTTAAGACTATGTCCACGTCGGTTGACGTTTTTCTAATTCACGCAAGGTCTTCCACACCTTAGTGTTATAAATATATAATAATAATAAAATATAAAATAATTTATTACTCTTTTTTCTTTTCTTTATAATTTATTAAAATATTTTTGTAACTATTAATTATCAAACCGTTGCGTTTCTTTATAGCGAATGTTGTGTACACCTGTAATTGGCATACAGAACAGGACTTAGTTTGTAAATTTGATTATTACAACAATGTATGCTTGTGTAATGCTGTTGGTGTATCTTATTAAATAAATAATGCTAATAAAATAATAAGCGAGTGGTAATAAATACTATGATTTAATTATAACATAGATAAATCTCGTAAGAAAACAAAGCTAACATATTCAAGCTAGGTTAATCAAATTAATATTTTTTTAAAAGTACAATAGTATATATTTTTACAACGTAATCTAATCACTTTTACTACATTCAGACTGTCCTTTATTTACTTTCAATATATAATTTGGAATGGTCAGGTCATCCTTGTCGGAAGTGGAATGATTTCGTATGGAATTTGAAGTAACTTTAACAGATGATAAGTCATCAGCATTGCTAAATAGACCGTTCGAAGTGTTCGAACTAGAACTTGATTGATATGTCATAGATCTAAAAATTTGTACGGGCGTTGATGTCCGCGCTCTGTTGTTCGAGCAATTGGCTACACTATTTAAAGATTGGTCCCCGTCATGTACTGTTTGTTTCATTTCTTCAGGCATTCTTGTCTCGCACAACGAAACGAACTCTTGGCGAGTGAAATCTTTTGAAGATTGATTTGTGAATGTTATTTTCTTAGCAAGTTGATTAGTAAGAAATTCCTTGACAGTCATAGAATTAGACACGGACATTTGCTGGCCTACGGTTTTAAATTCGTCACCGTCATTTAGGTTTTTTTTTGGAGATTTAACCACATGTTGTGGTAGAATTGAAACGGACCCAGCCGCAACTGGCGCTCCGTTAACGACTTTGTTTCGAAGTTGAGCCCCACTCGAACTAGCAGAAGTAGTTGATGAAGACGACAGAGCAAGTCGTTCTTTGGTTTTCTTTAACGTAGACGAAGCCCAGCCCATTCCTAGCTTTTGGAATGCATTTTCTAAATCAGGATTTGAAGAAAGACTTAAGGTATCAGATGTCTCCGGAATTTTCTTTTTGGCTTGGTATAATGAATTTGCCTTTTTCTTATCATTTCTTAAGCTTGTTAACGCTAACAATGATACAGTAGATTCGGTTGATATTGTACTAGAATTTACATTCGATCCTGTGTCAAATTTGAAAGGTTCGCTAATAATTTTCCTTCTTAATAATTCTGCGATAACGTCCGGTAAACTGCTCTCCGAATGCAAAGAGCTTAGGTCGTCATTTGGTAATTTTTCTTTTAAATTATCATCTGTATTAAATATTTCATCTACTTTTTCTATATTTTGCTTCTTTGCATATTCTTGAATACTTATAAAAGGTTTAAGCATAATTTCATTAAACTGCTTTAAATCCATCATTTGCCCTTTTGACATGTCTGAGTTTGCTACGTTTAACGTTTTAGTAAGTTTTTTTGACGAATTACCCATAGGTTTTAAAAATTCTGTAGGACATTCTTTCCTAGGTGTTGAGGGTGTTACATTAATAGCGCCATTATTATCTCGCTTTGCGGCCATATTATCAATGCTTTTGTTCGAAATATTGGAATCAACATTGATATCATTGTGGGATTGAGTTTTCAATTTTAAACTCATAGGTGAATCTACTTCAAGGACTGTCGATAACTCATGGGGAATAATAGGTTCTGGATCATTTTTCAAATGTATTCGGGACAAAGCAGGAGGTGGTTTCCCTCTTGATTTTGTGTGAGGGTTTTCTGTATTTACACTTTCTAAGGTTGTTGAAACTGTGGGTTGTGAAATCGATGTCGATAAAGAAGTTTCAAAATGTACAGGCTTTGGAATATCAGAAAGTAATGGGATAAATCTTTTATCACCCACATTATTCTTTCCATTTGCTTCAATTGCTGGAGATATTTTCTCAAGTAGGCCTTGGATCTCGTTAAAAATAACAGGCGACAAAGCTTTTTCTATAGACATTTTTCTGATCTGTTCTATATCCGAATCTGAAGTGGATTCCGATGATGTGATTTGACTATATACCAATGATTTATTTCGTCTTACTTCTTCAAGTACCTTAGCAAGATTTGACAAACGTTTAGTACATTTTTCAGTTAAATCTGCTATCTTCTCCATATTCTGAAGTTTACCTTCAGCCATTTCCACAAAATTGTTTTCACTATCAAAAGTCGGTGTCAATATACGAGGCGGATGATCAAAATTATGTTGATTATTATGCTGCCTTACATGTTCTAAATTTGTAGGAGTGGGAATTCTTGCAGAATTACTACGCCGCGGCATAGAACAATCGGCTTTTACTCTGAAATTGTTAGCAGTTGTATAGCTTTTGACGGGTATACCGTTTGTTGGTGGCGGCGTGAAATGTTTTTGATTACACTTTTTAGAAACTAATGGAACTGCCTGATCACTTGTGTCGTTTTGAAAGACGATGATGTTGAGTTTGGTTTAGACGTTTGAATATCAGGTGAATATTTTTTGTGTATATTTAATTTCTTTTTAGATACTTTAAATGTTTTCACTTTGTGTTGTTGTTTTCGTCGAGATAATTTTGAATGTAATTTTAAACTTTTATTTATTTCGCTATTGGCACGTTTTGTTGGTATCGGATCGTCTCTTATTTTATCTTTATTGTGAAATTCATTTGTAATTTTCTCCTTTAAGATATTTTTAATTTGTTCCAATGAAATTTTTTTATCAGCAAAATAATTGTTGTTAATATTAAGTTTGTCATTAATAATGGAACTGCTTGGTGTTGGTACTGAGCTGCATTCCTCGTTAATGATTTCTACAGCCTTCATGCCTTCTTTATTCAGTTCTAATAGCTTATTAACATATTCTTTTATAATTGGGTTTAAAGGTCTTTTCGTACTTCTTTTGGGAATATTTATAGTATGCTTATTGGGTGCAAAACTTGCATCGCGTAATAGCGGACTTTGTTTATGCCGGTTACACATAGCGCTATTTCTGACAGTTTCTTTCTTCTCTTTGTGACAATTTTTATGCATGCTACATTTGCAGTGTTTGTATTTAACACGATCTGGCGTGGTTTTGTAATTTTTACGAGTATCACTTAATTCACCGGCACTTCTCACAGGTGAAAATATTTTTTTTACCCGATGATTTATTTTTGTACAATTAAATAAGTTAGGAGGATGGTTTGATCTTTTTTTCCTACATGCATGATGTTTGCATCTACAATACTTGTAATCTTCATAGGATTGAGAATTTTGGGAGTCCTTAATAGAATCGCATGTTTCATCGCAAGATAAAACGTAGCCCTCATTTAAAAATCTAGGCATTATAACTTCTGGCGGGCTCATGTAAGCTGTAGATGTGGAGGAACTCATATGCATGAATACTGGTTTGTGAATTGGAGAATTTGTTGTTTGTGTGTATGTTGAAATAGCTTTTTTTGAGTCAATTTTATTTGACATTTTCGTTTCTTCAGCTTGACTATATATTACTTTTGAAGGCTGTGAGTCAGCTTCGACAGAAACTCGATTTTCAATTGAATTAGCAGGTCTAGTCGATGAATTAATGGGTGATGGGGCTGCTAAATGTATTTCATCGTCTTCAATGATTACCTTATTTTCAACATTTTCTTGTTGTGATAAAGCTGAACTTTGTAATGGTTTGTTTGTATCTATTGTCGTAGCAGTTTTAACCACATCACCCTGCTCTTTAGATGTGTCCACGTTTTTGCCATTTACTATTTTTGTGTGTTCTTTTTTTCTAAGTTGTATGACAACTTCATAAGCTTCGTCTCTGAGTAAATTTGTTGATCCAAAATAAAGTTTTCCATTCGCTTGGTCAGCATCGTCTTTTAGCGTTATATAACCATTATCAGAAGGGATTGTTTTTAATTTGTCATCGGCTTTCTTAAGCGAAGATGAAGATGATACAGCTGATGGGTAGTGTACTGTTTCTTCATCTGGACCGCACTTGCGAGGAAGTCTATAATGGGATACCGGTTTTTATTAAAAAATATTAACTTTAACTCAGTTTTAGCATAAGACTTACCGATATATTATATTATATAGAATTATATGAATAATTATAATTACCTTTCAGTAGTACTTCTGGTACAATCATCTGGAATAATAGCAAAATTATTAAACTTCATACTGGTTTGTGATGCTTTTTCCATAATTTTGGTTTGGTTTTAAATTGGTGACCAATAAAGATTTATTTATTAATTTCATAATATAATTATTTACTAAAATAACTTAACTATTTATATATTTATTTCTTAAGAGAGATTTTAAAAAATAAACGTATGTATAAACTCTCGCGTTCTTTTAGCCATAGCAAGGTAGATTAGAGATAGCATCCACTCTCTTCTTTTCACCAAGCTTTTAAGAATAAGATCATAATAATATATCAAAATTATAAACTTTAATTTTATATAATAGTACATAATAATTGTATACTGATGAAACGAATATTACCTTGAGTATTTACTTTTGCGCAAGAACACCTAGGGCCATCAATGTTGTCTACTTTAGAGACATTCTTCTCGGATGTGACTGGGTTATCGCAAAATTTTAATGAAGTCATATTGTCCCTAAAAAGTAAAGAGACGGCTTATTATTTAAATAGGTCTACGTCAGACATCGTAATCAAACGTCGAAAGCAATATTTAGATATTTCATTAAAAAAAATTAAAAGCTATGCTTTAATATTTATAAATTAAAATAAAAAATATGGTGCAACAACACTTATTGTTGCTTCAAATTTTTTCTTAGACAGATTGAATATTATGGAAATGCACGTTATACATATAAAAAAGGTAGTCTCCAATGTTGCCACAACTCCCATACTTTTTTTTCACGTGTACAAAGCAAACTAAATTTCTCTAAGGCACATGATAATAGAATAATTTCATAGATTAATTTGTATATTTTTTAAAGATAAAAATTATGAGAAGATGTAAAGTATTAGTTGACAAATATAATTAATATTTATAGTTTTTTTTTAAGTAAATAAGAACATAAGAAAATTTTATTCTTTTTTAGATATTTACCACCATGGCCTCTTTTCTTCTGATATATACCATTCTTCAGAATTTGTTGTGTAAAAACTCAATTCTTTATATACCTGGCTGAAGGAGTATGAATGATTAATGATCAAGGATAGGAAATGTGGAATTGGGAGTGGCAAAAAGAAAATGGTAACTTACCCGTTTTCATTAACAGCTTTGTATATACCTGAAATAAAACAGTAGTTAATATTATTGAAAAACATAGAAAATTTTATCATTTGAATTTAATACTGACAATTTTAAATTTTCAGGAATTTTTATAATATAAAAACAGCTGGGTCAGCCCAGCAATGGTTAAGCAGTTTGACATATGAACTAATTTTTGCGGGTTGGAATCCATCATCGTGTTGTATTTACCCTATGTCACTGTTTTTCGATTTTTTTTTAAATACTAAAATTACTTGCAAGACAATTATGCCTCGAGTATGGACCACCGCCTGTGGGACTACATATGGGACCTTATTAGGACATACCTTTTCACGTAGCTTATTAGCTAGGTGAAAAGTTGTCAGTGCAAGTTGTCCCTACCCTGCTAGGGTTAAAAGAACGTGAGAGCTTATATATATTATAACATCATTATTATCATCGTAACAAACTTATTTTAATTCTTGTTAACAATTTAACTAAGCTTAAGCTTGTGCTAGGATCTGGTTCATCAGCCCTGTAGTTCTGGGCTCATAGAATAGGACGACGGTATCCCCTGCCTGTCGTAGAAGGTCGAGTAAAAGGGGACTCGGGTTCACTGGGCGGCAATGGTGGGGATCTTTGTCGTCGGCCAAAGTGGACTCGGGAAGAAGGCGTCATCGGCTGGCCCGCCTTGCACTGCGAGGCCACAGCCACCCTCGGGACGTGCTCTCCGAAGAGGACAGTGCAGAGGGGTTCCAGTGCGTTCCTCTGGAGATCCCGGAGCCCCTCACCATGCACCGAGGAAGAGCCATCGGCGGGGTCTTAGTGGGTAAGAACCCCACATAACCCTGCCATCCCCCCCGAAGGCGAGGTAACTTAGATTCCCCCCTCCCCCTCCGTCAACAGAAAAAAAGGATCTGTTTCAATTAGACCAATTGACCTTTTAAGTTATTTAGTACACAGAAATGTTCCTTGATGATTAGTATCATATGTTACAAAATTATATTACCTTCAGTCAATTGTTCAAATGAAGCTTTATTCATTATGTTATTGTGTTTTAAGTCTGTGTTGGAGTCATATTCTGTATTGTGATCAACTTTCGTATCACCAGTAGCATGACAATGCCCAAATTGTTGAGCAGTTCCACCGGACCTCACACTTTTATCAGCCAATTTTGAATTTTTATTACTTTTTTTCTTTTTGTCTAGTTTGGAATTGAGTATTTTGTAAATAACAATTCTGTCGGCATCTGATAATTTACGCTCAAATTCTTCTGAACTTTCGCTTTTCTTTCTCCTTGTGTTTAATACTAAATTATCTGATGTGCTAGAGTCGGAAGTAATTGACGAGCAGTCTGTTGATTCAGTTCCCTTTTCTTCAATGACTACAGCTTCCAAAAATCTATTTTTTGATACTTTTGATTTACTAGGCAAGTCTTTAGTGGGTGGTGTGTGATTATAATTAGATCTATATTCATAATAGTCATTGTTATTACTAAATTTAACAGTGTTTCCCGGTTTGTTTGTTGTAGACACATTACGGTTAACTTGGTTTTCTGGCCTCCCTGGTACTGGCATCCATGAATATTGAAAATCATTATCAGAATCATCATTTCTTTTTATTGGTGATTTTGATACATGTTGATGAGAAATTTTATGCTAAAAAGGCAAAAAGGTAATGTAAATATATGGCAAATGTACTAAATACATAAGAACAAATAATATGGCACAAGGAATTTCTGGTCATAAAAGAGTAAATGAAAATTGCACTATGCATTTCAAATATTGGAACTTGTAATCGAAACATATAAATACAATTAAAGTGTAGGTTACCTACTATTTTATTACATGAACATGAATGTACATATGGTACATATACATTTTTTACAATTTTATGTCTATCTGTTTGTTCCGTCTAATCTCTGGGACGGCTGGACATTCACTGGCAGATATCTGATTTAATAAGGAGTAACTTAGCCTACTTTCTTAACTGCAGGGTACACTGGCGGGTGCCACACCTAGTATTAAAAACTTCTGGCTTTATATAATAAAATCTAAAGTATGTACCTTGCATAAGTGTCTTCCACTTTCTTTATTTAAACTTTTAAATTCATGTTGTAATTTCCGTTCACGGTTTTCTTTTATCTGCTGCTGACGTTCTTCATCCATATAAGCTGTTTTCTGTAAGTTAAAGTAAAAAAAGTTACTACTATAAACATAATAGCTGACTTTTAACAGTGCAATATTAAATATTTAGAATTAAACACAGTTTTTATATAGTGATAGGATACTGCTACTGTATTAGTTTTGATGCTCTTAGCATTACAGTTAGCATAACACTAAGGTATTTACAGCTTCACTGGAATGTGGACTTCCAATCCTGTGGAACTGTAAAGGCACAGAGAAAGTCTGATCGTCCACAATAAATCACTAAGATCAAAGGAAGAAAGGTAAGAGCGAGCCAAGATGGCTTGAGTCATTATTTAAGGGTAGTGTCACATTTTGATTAATGCTATTAGATAACTGGTTTGATTTGATTGAAATTTTCGGATTTGAGGTTTGCAGATTTTCAAGTTGTTAAGAAAATGGTCATTCTCAAAACTATGTATAGCGATCAATGTTAATGTTTAAGCGTTAATATGTTTGAATCCACTATTAGACTACCAATGTGAACCGTCTCCTAACACAAGCCTAAGCTTATTTAGAATGGTTAACAAGAATTTTAATAGAAGCGTCAATAGCCTTATGGTTTAGGGTATGGCCTGCGAATCGTAAGGTCGTGGGTTCGAATCCACCATTGGACTATTGCCGTGAACCATGTCCTAGCACAAGCTTAAGCTTAGTTGGAATGGTTAACAAGATTGTTAGTAATATTTCTGAAAAAAAAAAAGAAATATTGCTAACATTCTTTTAAAAAAAAAAAAAATATTTGTGAAAAAATAATAAAGATATAATATAATAATACTACAATAAATATACAAATATTGTTAGAATTCTTTTCAAAAAAATTAATAGTTAGTGAATAACTTACAATAGGTTTATTGGACATATCTTTCGGTAGTGAATTTAAAAATGCCAATGTGTCTCGATATTCTTTATCAACATTTTCCTTTGTCATTGCAACTTTATTCCTTCTTTCTGCTATCTTATTTTGTAACTCTTTTTGTTTAAGGTTCCCATTAGTTTCTTCCTTTTGAGCTTTTGAAAAGGCATCATCGTCAACATTTTGCTCTTCAATTACTAAATTGTCATCATTACATGGCAGGGTTCTTATATCCCTCGTTGTATGGTCATATACTGTCACAGTACTTTTTCTTGCAGTATCTATTGCCCAATTATTTTTAATTCCAGGAACTGTACAACAAAAATTGTCACATGTTGAATATTGACAAAGTATTAATCAGAATCTAATATTAAACCAACTCAATGAATCTTTATACTGGTTATAAATTGTATCAACATAATATAATAGATGAGTATTAAAGAAGTGTGCTGTAATCAACAAATGTAATGAAGTATCTTTAACTAACTACCCTATAAATAACCTACAATAACAGTTTATATGATTATTATCATTTAAATAAATATTTCACTGGCTATCTAATGGTCCTTAGAATATAATTTTTACCAGTCAACATAATTCCTTCTTTTTCATGTACGGGTAAATCTTTTTGCAACAATTCTGCATTGTAGTTAATCCTATTAATAGTGGAATTAATAAATGATTTGAATCTTCTGCTATTGATAGGGGGGAAAACAGGTTTTATAATTTTTTTGTTACAGCACTGACTTTTCTGAGAAATTTTCTCAGCTTTCCATGTCGGGACCGAAATCAACTGGACATCGCAGACTTGACAAATGTTATTGAAGGCATTACCTTCCATTTTTGAAGCACGAGTTTGCTGTATGGTTTGTTTGATGTTTTGAATCTCGTCAGATGGTTTTTTTGTACATTTTGTTTCTGTCTCTCTTAAACGAAGCTTTCTGTTTTGTATATACTCGGAGACTAATGTGACAGAGGACTTCATTGGTTGTTGTTCATAGTTGAACTGAGGAGTGTTTGATGAACCACCTCGCAAACTTGATGGCATTTCATCACTGAGTGCAAAAAGATTGGGTCTTTTGCTTTTATCCAGTTTTTCTGGTACATCATCGGGGTCCCTAGTAGTTTCATTCTCTGGCAACAACAATGTTGGTATATCAGTCTGGTAACCATTAAGTGGTTCATCTAGATTTAATTGTGTTGCCATGTCTACTTTTGTCACAGTTTCAATAGTGCCTTGTTGCATTTGGTTGTCAACTAATTCTTTAACATAAGTAGCAGAATTCTTAGTTGTTATTTGTTGAGTTTTGCCAATTGTATTAGATTTTTCTCTACTTATTTCATTAGCTGCTTCCCTAAAATTGAATTAAAGTTAAGTTTATAAATTCCAAAACTGTAAAATTGATTAACATCTAGATACAAAGTTATTAAGGAACTTTATGGTGTGTTCATTAATTAGACAAAGTACAAACTTCAGTAAGTTGAAGACTTCTATAACTTAAATAATCGTCAATAGCCTAATGGTATAGGGTACGGCCTGTGAATTGTTAGGTTGTGGGTTCGAATCCATCATTGGACTATTGCCGTGAACCATGTCCTAGCACAAGCTTAAGCTTAGTTGGAATGGTTAACAAGATTGTTAGTAATATTTGTGAAAAAAGAAATATTGCTAGCTTTCTTTTTTTTTTAAAAAAAAAAATTAAAAGTAAGAATTATTTCATGATGTCAGTAAGACAATAGTTATTGCCTCTGCACAAAAATTGAAGTAAACACTCACCTAGCTTGTAGTTTCCTATCTAACAATTCCTTTTTCTTATTTAATATTTCTTGCTTTTTTCTCCTTACTTCAGCCACTGCTTCTTTACCCCTTAATTTTGACTTATCAATTTTCTTCTCTACATCTAAAGTTAATAATAAGAAGAAACTGTACATTCTTTTTAACCAAGTCATACAAGTAATTTTTTGATAAATATATAATAATAAATGTTTTATTTGATCTTAATTTTTTATCAATAAACTTACATTTAAAGTGGTCACAAATACCTATGATCTTTCACAATAGCAGAGTTGTTGCTAGGTTTTACACACAAAAGAAGTTGAAGACGAGATATATAGGAGAGGCTTAAGCTTTCTTATCACTCAATGGGCGAAACAAGGTAGCCTTTATATGTTTAGGGTAATATGGGGTCATTCGTAAAATATGTCACACAATATTTTACTTTTTACTCTCCATGCTTGATATCATTAATAGTGCACAAATTCCAATATTTTAAATATTTTTTTTATTTGCAATATACAAAAACCAAAAGCTATATTTATATAATTACAAATAAGAAACAATGTTTTACTGTAACATTTTTTAAACAAAACAAAGTAAAAAACCCCATTATCAAATTACCCATCATTAAGTATTTTATCATTGACCCTAAAATACTGTGAGAATGCTGATTATTTTGTACTTTAAACAATAATGCTATCAAATACCTTCTTGTAGATACTCAGATGCATTCTCGTGACCTTTACCAACATTCTGCAAGCCGTTGATATAAAGTTCTTGCAATTTGTTGACAAACTGCTTTTGGCATTCAAGATAATGCTTTTCTTTCTTGGCGTCCACGTCTTTCACTTGCCGCAACGTTTCAACTTTAGCACGCTGTCGAATTTTCTTCGCAATTTCTTTTGATTGTTCCCGAACCTAAAAAAATGGTTTTGGATGTTATTACTTTCTCGATTCCTTTATAATATAAACAATAATATACAGAAGTTAACCTGCTGTAGCCTCAACTTTCGTCGATGTAAAAGTTCATTTGTTTTTACATTATCGACTTCTGAAGTCATTGTGACATTTATTTCGAAAAAGTTCCACTTTAAAATAAATTAGAAATACGTTATGTCTAAAACTTCATTATTTATACATAAGCAAAAACCGAAACAAAGAAAACATAATAAATAAATTTCAAACTTCTTGTAATGTCAATTTCATCAACCGTTCTAACTTACGTTACTGACAGATGTCAGTTTTAAATCATATATCAGTTTAGGTTTAAATTGTAATTCAAAAACGTCGAAAATCTTTTGATGAGTGATCATATTTTGTTACTGAAAAAATAAGTATCTTAATATCTGAACACATATACTTAAAACAATAATGCTAGAATTATTTTCTGATCCGGTCGCTTGATTTGCTCTAGTTACAGTTTACAACTGGTATACTAGTCTTTAAAACTGTGGATTGTTATTTTGTGCTCCAAATGGATTATCGTATTAGTTTTCATATTTTATTGGTATGTTGAGAAATGGCAAAAAGTACTGACAACTTGAAAGAGTGCACTGTGAATCATAAGGGTGGCCCTTTTGTTTTAGTAACAAAAGGCACATTTCTCGTAATCTAACCGTTCAGAACCTTTAAGTCACTCCGTTATATTTATCATCACCAACATTTTAAGAACATGTAAATGCTAAATGCGTTTTAACATTTATTTCAGATAATGAAGTCCAATATTAATTTTTACGGATTGCTTAACGCGATGAAAATGCATATGGAGGGATAATCGGAAGACTACTTAGCGTAATAACTGATTTAGAATATAAATGAGCCTTAACTATTGAGCTATATTGAGAAGCATCTATCTGACATCATTGTGTTTTTAATGTACAACAGGTTAAATATAATACACAAATACGTTACCAGGTTTTAATATGAAAAAGAAAATTATCTTTCTCGACTTGGGAGGCAAGGCTATCGTTTCCGGTATAAGGCACATTCCCCAAATAAAACAGAAAATAATTTTGTAATCATTATATTAATAAAAATATATCTATTATTGCATCAAAATTAATATGTATATACAAATGATATTATGACTAAAAATTTGCGTGCTCTTTGCCGGTTATTAAATGTTATTCAAATGTGTTTACATTTATAATCATAAGTTTGCCTAATATACAATGTAATTATATGTAACGCAACATTTTAAAACTATTACTTTTGTAATATTCAGTCCGTATTACCCAAACCGATACCGAGCAGTTTTTGTTTTGCAAGGTCTAGTTTTAAAATGTTATCGTGATCATTGGGGTTTAGCAAACCCAAGTCGATGAGGGCCTCATCAGTGCTACGGCTCCCACCACTGCCCCCGTTATTTTTACTGTTGGTAATAGTTGTGTAAACCAGTGCGTTGATCAATTTCATAATAATTTCCTCAACGTCGATATTATTTTTGCACGATGATCTCGAACATTCGTTTTCATCAATTGCTCGCGCAAGAGTAAGGAGGACGTTTAACTCGTCGAAGCTGCATGATGATGTCAACGGTCTACGGGCTAGAACTTGAGCTTCCGATATCTGTAAATGTGAACATAACATAGTATATATGTATAGAGTAATTCAACAATTGCAATGCTATTTAATTCTTTACCTCTATTTTATATTAAACTGTTGTTGTATAGTAAACAAAGGCATAAGCCTAATGCCTAAGCTTTCGACTATCTGACGGTCGGGAGCTCCCAATCTGATTCTATTTGGAGTATACGACTTCAAATCTTTACATATATCTATCGTTGGATTACATAGAACTCCATTAACACTAAGAAAAATGAGTTATTAGGGGAAATTGCACCTGTAGTAAGAAAGTGGACCGCTTTTTTCTACATTCATGAAGTGAATATAGCGCTTGATCTTACCAGTTTCTTTTAGTCAAATTTGGCAACAAATTATAAATAATAATGATATATTCTTTATACATTAACTTACCCCACAAAGAGACGCAGCCAATATTAAAGTAAGGAAATATATTAACGCCATTTTGCCTTTGCGACTAATGCTGCTCGTCTTGAAAAACTTCCTTTATATATGTGTACTTTATTACGAAACAAAAGGATGACAACCCTTTATGTAATTCACCAACAACTTGCTTATTTATTTATATTATCAAGGGTTCTGTATTTTTTGTTGTAAAATTAATTTTATTTAATAAGAGGTAGGATGATTTTATTCATGTGGAACTCTTTTAATTATGTAAAATATCTTTAGGCAGGTTTCAATAAAATAGTCACGTAGTATTTGTTTCATAGAATTAAGATAAATATATATAATCAAATTTTGTTGTAAAATAATAAAAAAGGTATTGTTTCAAAATGTTTCTATTAATTCCAACCGTTCAATAAATAATTTCAATAAAATAAATTTCTTGCAAGTAATTTTGGCGAGAACTGGCAATTGGACAATAAGTTTTTATCCAATATAAGTGTAATCAAATATTATTATATTTGTTAGTGATCCTCTAGTTGAATTCTAACTTTGTCTTTCAATCAAAAAGGCATGCATCAGACCTGCTGAGGTTAATCATTGTATTATGGGAGACACATTCCTGGAAACAATCACGATACATATATATATAGCGGGAGATATCATAGAAGAAATTTCAATTGATAATTTTGCTGCCATTATTGCGGAAAATATAACCGTCTATACAGCCATACTTTAATTTTAATAACATTTCGGACACCTTTGTGCTAAATTACGTATAGGTAATTAGCTAGACCGACCTGTCTAAGAACTGGGCCATTTCTCAGTTCAATGAAGTGGCGAAAACCTTCATGCTATTAAATGCACTTAGCCATCACAAAATATATACATCTATAATTATGATTAATGTTATATTGTGGATTTGATTTATTTATTCTAAATTTTTTCCTAACAAGGACGACTTCAAAGTGATTATGAATAGCCGATGTTTATTTTCGTATATTACACTACATATACTCATTACATATTCACATCATATTATTTATTAATTGAGAAATAATAAAAGACAAGCACAAAGTCTTCAAGTCTATGGATCGTCGATACGAACCGACGTCACATATGTTACAAAAAAGGGGTCAATAAGTTTTAGGGATTTTGTCTATAATTTTTCATAATAAAATGGTTCATATCATTAAAAAAGTTTATTTTAAAAAAATACAACACGCCGTTTAAGATCCATTACAACTATTTGACTAACCAACCACACAAAAACTAATTCAATAATAACATTAATGTAAGCCCATAAGGAATACATTAATAATATTGAAGAATAATTAAACATTTAAAATAAGAATCAATTAAAGAATAGTTAAAAGGTCAGTACAACCAAGCTCCACGTTCAGTAAATCTTTTCCGCTTGATGGGCATTTATTTTTAGTGGCAACTAAAATGAGTGCGTCAATCAATTTAGATATTATATCTTCTGAGCTGAATCGATCGTTTCTATCGTTGTTTTCGATCTTGTTCATCAGAGATGCGAGCTGAAGCAACGTATTGACATCGGTAGGAGGAGAAATCGGCGATGTTGGATCCACAGAGACGTATTGAGGATAACGCAAACATTGTCCCAGAGCCATCTGTAAATACAATATAAATTAAAAACATTTCGCGAAAAAAAATTGTATGGAAATATAAAAAAATCATACTCCAAGACAGGCCGCAACGAAAAATACTACAGCCAATAATCGATTCATTGTTATGACCATACTATTTGTTAAAGGGCTAGCGTTTTTATAGATAAAAATTATTGCCAAATATTTCATTACTTAATTTAACAAGTATGTAATAACATCTTATTACAAACAATTGTACATTTAAAGTTTTGAATTGTTTATCTTCTTTTTAACGTCAAAAAAGGATGAGGTTTTGCTATTCATGTGTATTATTTATTTGTGTACTCATAGCCTTATCATTTTAAAAATACTGTAACTAAAAAATTTAAATATCATTTTATTTTTACTAAACACTGGAGATGTTTTAAAACTGTTATGATTTTGTGTTTCTAGAAACTGACACCTTAGTGATTGCTTAACATTCGACTTCCCGTCTAACGATCGAGGGCTCGAATCAGCCGATGGTCAATTTTGAGTCAAACAAATCACTTACTAAGTTTTGTGCTCGATGTATACAGCTCACGATGGTCTTAGTATCTGGGGACTTAATTTACTCAATAAAGAAAATAGCACTAGACACTCGAATCACTAAAGTCATCAAGGACGTGCCTCCATTTTTTTTATCAATTATAATTACCTGACGTTTTTCATAACTTTTGGATAAAAATCCGATACACCTGTGATGATGCAGGTGAATTATACATACGTTGGTATCTGCGTCGAACAGAAATTTAATTAAAAGTCACGTAATTATCATTTAAAATACATTGTATTATTAGTACTTTATTCTATTGATTTACTATAATCATTGGAAACAATAAACATTGGATAATAAATATGACATGTATATTTTTAATTGCCAAGAGATAATTTACTTTACAAACATTTTGTTCAATATCATACCAACCAATTTCGATGATCCATTTTTTATTGGAAAGGATGTAATCTACTTTGATGAAAGTTTGGTTAGGTTCTGATTAATTTTATTTTGTAATATTCTTACGATAATTCGGAAATACATAGAAGGCGTCCACGCGTAATACAGTTTAACGTTTGATTCGATTTGAAGTCGGTTTTCCTTTTTGCTCCTAAATATACTTGTAGTACGTCAACTAGTAAAACTGCTGTTGTTGCTTATTTTACGTTACTGCATTACGCTTCATTATTTTTTGCATCTTTTAAAGGATATTGTACAAGGGCGAATTTTTGGATCCCTAATTCACCGGTAAAAACATTATAAGCCAGTACACTGTCATTCCTTAAATGGCAGTGTAGTGGCAATGAATATAAGTCACAGACAGTAGACAGCCCACGCCGCACGATGTCTCGCCGCCTTCGCTGCTGTGTGCCGTGAGTCGGGTGCCTTCATGCATGGGAGCACTCACCATTGGCTGCGCCTCATCCGTCCATTGCATTGGCGATATATCTCTTGGTTTACTTCAGCCTTCGATCTTCAACCATGTCCTGCACGAAATGTCTTGTCACCAGTTCTTACAATAGACGATACGTTAGGTTTAGTTTAAACCGAGAGTCGACAGTGGAGCGTGTAATAAATTAACTTTTTAACTTGACCTGTTTTATAAAAAATAAAAACATTTGGTAGTCTTGAATCATGACCTACATGAATTAATCTATAATAATATATTCATTGGGTTGCGATAAAGTCATTCGGTTTGATTTCTCCAAGAAATATGGACACCGGTCCGAAACAGAAAAGAAAAATAAACCCACGTTATAAGGCTAATTTGTTTTCTGTGTTAACATTTGGGTAAGTAAGCAGTTGATAAGTCGTTTCTTCCTTGTATTGCGTGCCCACTATGCTGGAATATTTTCAACTCCTGTCATGAACAGCTAATATAAAAGGTAAATTATATTTAACAGTATGCCTCTCAGCTATACAGCTACCATGAAAGACTTAAAGAGAATTAATTATTTTTGATTGTTGTAATTTTAGATGGACTTTAGAAACTTTCAAACTTGGATACACTCGGGACATTCGAGATAATGATTTGTATGCCCCTTTACCAGAACACCGGTCGGATATTTTAGGTATGAATTATAAATTGAAATTGTTACAGACGGTCATGATATGCACACGTACGATGCGTTCTTCGGCCTTAGTTGATTTCGACTACGGATTGATCGCCTAATTTCCTTATACTCACTTGTATGTTTATATTCACGCTTTTTATGACGTACTACACAGATTGGCCAGAGAAGCTTGTCTTAACTGCTTCACCGGATTGAGAAGTGGCATAGCTCTTAGGTCACTTAGCCTGAACCTCTATTGCTAGTAACTCGACACATGGATCCCCGGTGAGGGGTAAATATTACGCTCACTATTTAATCGACATTAAAAGTGCAATATAATGAGATGTTATAATGCAGTATAGAATAAAAATAACTATATATCATATAGTATACCATGCACCAAGATTCGAGAACTCGCAATGTATTTAGATAGATTTCTCTAGACTTAGAATCAGTCAATAGATACTTTCGGTTTAAAAAAAGAAATAAGAGGTTACAGGTGACGCGATGCAAAAAGCATGGAATCGGGAACTTGAGAACACTCGCGAACGAGGTGATGACTTTAAACCTAGTCTATGGAAAGTACTGACGAAGGTGTTCGGCGCTGAACTCATGTTGTATGGTCTGATACTCGCAGCTATGGAGTTTTTAATACGGTAAGTATTTAGACAGTAATTATTTATAGAGTTATTATAAACTAACATTGACCAAGGAAGGATGTACACTTTGATGAATAGGGTGGGAGGAGAAAAGAGGGAAAAACACTGAGCGTAACACGATACTTAGAATGCTACAACACCATATTATATATCTTATAATGCGATGTAATATTTGAAAACTTGAATGTGTACTTGAGAAGTCGGGTGTATTTAAAAGAAACGATTTGGGTACATTGAAGAAACGAACCCACACCTTTCTTAAAGGTCGGCAACGCACCCGTAGCTTCCTTAGTGTTGTGAATATACGTGGACAGTGGTGAACACTTAAGATCAACTACAAAAAAACAATTGTGTAAAAGCTGACGTACATTCATCATAATGAATTTACTTCGTTCTTTTGTTTTGTTCATCTTGGGAAAATAGTCTAAGGTGAGTTTCTGTTTTCATTGTTGTTTTCATGAAAGAATCGTCCTCTAAAGCATAGCTCGCGTATGTGTGTATCGAGGATTTGTTAGCATTTTTTTTTAATAATTATTCCGTGGCTAATTCCGTATTATATGAAATAATAGCGACGGAATTCAAAATTGCGTCTGCATGGCCGTCAGGGATTGCTTCCCATTGCTGTATACTCTAATTTATCGCGTAAGTTCTTACCACATTCCGGTCGACCTCGAAAAGAATCGACTCACAATGACGCCTTATTTTCTCAGGAAAACAATCACTGCCGGAGTTCTAAAGTATAGTCCCAACTTAATAAGTTACCCGTCTGTTAAAAATAACAGAAGAAAAATATCTAAAACCTAAGAAGAATATTTAAAAATTTAAATTCGTTATTGAAGTTCTTTGAATTTTATGTAATTTTGAAACATTGAAATATTATATTGTCATAGTATTTTCTTTTGTAACAGATTACAACAGCCGCTGTTTCTCGGCCTATTACTACGCTATTACAGTCCGGCTCAAGATTTATACAATAGCACGTAAGGCATACAACACAATGAAAGTACTATTACGTAACATTTAGTATATTGTCGGCTGTACACACTCGCCGAGACTTATTCTTTTGTAACATAAAAAATGCAATACGAACGTTATATCCAATAGCCTAATGGCTTAGAGTACGGTGTGCCTAACATTAAGTCAAAAATAATAGTAGTTATTGTTAAAAAAAATTATAGCAATTTAAAAAATATACATATCGACGCTGGAAAACAAAAACGTACCCACAAAAATGAAATTGTTCACCTGAGCCGAAAATCATTTCAACTTTCGTGTTTGTGGACCTAGAGCTGTAATTTTTAGACACAATATTTATTATTTTTTTCTGAATAAGTATTGTACCACGGCATTAACCTAGAGTTTTCCTCAAAAAAATCGTTTTACGGTACAAAAAATAAAAGAGAAGTGTCAATCTTGAAAATCCTATTTTCGCTATTTTTCATCAAATTATTACAAGTCATATATCATTCGACGCATTTTTTTTCTGATTCTAACGACGTAAAAAAGTGAAAATGGCCATATGTGTCACTTACTACGTTTTTGCTTTCCAGCGTCGTTGTGTGGTACAAACTGTCACCGGCAGTTTTTCCGAATCTATACGTACTGGGGACCAATAGCTTGTGTTCTGTATGGGTAACGGTGTTCATGGATTACTTAAGATCAGATGAGTCGATCTGCGAGCTTATTTGCCGTTTTATTCATGAAAAAATATTAATCACAAATTACTTACTATATACAAATGTTGGTGCAAAGGCGGTATTCGAACCTCCAACATACATAATTACATAATTAATACAATGCAGGGTACAAATATAATATAACTGACATTTTAGTGTAGAGTAATAACTAACTTTGTCTGTGGCGTTGTCTATGACTTCACTTATGTCTCTGTCCATACTGAACACACGCTCACGCGCTTGCTTGAGCAAACAATAGTGAGAATAAATAGACATATGTCTGCCAGAACTTGTGACAGTTATGTTTAGGCTGTTAAATTGTATGGACCTTTTCTTGCCTGATAAGAATACTATGCCTCGAAGATTTCCTGGAATTGATTGTTGGAGCCGTAATGCTAAACTACAATAAGAGCCACGTAAGTTAGGTACTATTAGTTATTGTTACTCTTTACATTTTGTTGCGATGACTTAGCGTACCATATGTTAACATCACCTACTTATTCTTTAACTCTGCCATAGTAATAGGGAAACCTAATTCGATGCCAGGTCTCAAGCGCGGATGTAAGAAGAGGGACACGATTTTTCCCGATTGTCATTATCTACTTTGAATAAACAACCATTACATGTCTATCTAATATCGATATACCCACATTCTATTCAAATGTTAATAGTTACAATCTAACCTTTTTAACCGCTTAGCAGCTTAGCCGAGTAGGAGAGTAACATACTACAATATGGTTTTATTGTTAAATAAACCCGACCCGTGTCCGTGCTCTTTTCCAATACACTTAAATTGTTCACTCTGCATTTATTTATAGAGTGCCATCTCTACAGTTACTATTTTCCTTTTTTTTATATATAATGCCTGAATTTGGAGGTGGCCAGAGAATGGTCCGGTTCACGCGACGCAAACGCCCCGCTGCATTGCTATTAGTTTCTCCGCGACCGCTGCGTCCCTGCTTCTCATGGCCATTTTTAGGTCGTAGTCCACTATCCTCTCCCTTGATGCGGCCATTGCCCTTGTCACCAGTCTTCCTGTGGCGTCTATAATATGTTACTACCTCCTACTCTTCACGATGGTAGGACTCTTTGTTTAAATTTTATAATATATGCATGTAGTCTATACTGCTAGCAGAATCAAATCAAATAAAATACTCTGGACTGAAACTGGATATGAAAAATATCGATACATTTGTACATTATATCGCGTAGTATCGATACAACCTCACGATATATTATATCGAAAAAGTATCTATATATTTTTGACATGAACATCCCTAGCTCAGATACCTATTTTGACGTATATTATAATAATATTTACAGAGTTGACTCGACGTACTTTTCCCGGTTGTTTTCTTACTATGATAAGGAGAGTGGCGTCCTTTGGGGTGAGGCAGTGTTCTTTGCATTCGGTGTTGTATTCTGCAGTACTGCGAATGTAATGGTCGCACATCCATTTATGATGGGTGTAACACACATCGGAATGAAAATGAGAGTTGGTGTGTGCAGCCTCATTTACAGAAAGGTGTGCGGTTTTCATTACAATAGAAATAATGACTTAGTGAAAAAAGGCAATCTTTGTTGCAATTACAAAATGGTTTTATGAAAATAACAGTAATAATAGATAATTAACATTCCATTTCAGTATCGCTTTTATTCAAAATTAAAAAAAAAACAGCCGTGGGATAACATTGGACTTATTTTTTATTGATTTGTTTTCGATAACAATACTGGCTAAGGCATTTTAAAACATTTTTGCAATGAAGCCCCTTTGCTAATAATAAAATGGTACAATGTGATTGATTTTTAATCTGTAGATTTTGTAATGAAATTATCAACATTACGCGAATTCAATATGTGCTGAATCGCTTACTAGGTAATTCTCCCATGGTCTTAAACAACATTTTTCATTGTTAGCACGTTTCCTTTCGTAACATTATCTACTACTTTTACCTCAGGTACCAAAGACAGTCGATCGTGCTTAAATACATTATATCAGCTGCTATACAGTTGCCTTAAGAGTCCTTATCCTTAAATACCACATGAGCAATACAATTGCTATTCGTTCGGTTTAAGGCGACATTAACAATCGTAGAGAAATAACGCAAACTTTTCTCTTGTCGATGACGATCAATTTTAATCAAATCATTGAAACACAATATTTTGATTCAAAAAATGATTCTTTCTCTAGTTGGGTAGACAAAGTTAGCAATGCTGTCCGTAAAGGTTTCATTTGTATTTTAAGTTAAGTTAAAGTTACAGCCTTTATATTTATGATATATATGTCCCACTGTTGGACGCAGGCGTTCTCTGTAAAGATGTATAAGGGCATAGTCTGACACACGACCTTAGTGCGGATTGGCAGACTTCATATGTCTTACAAAAATGTTCTAAGACATCTAGGTTTCCTCACGATGTTTTCCTTCATCGCCGAGCGCGTAGTAAATTTGCATTTTACTTGTCAATAATTAAATAAAATAATTAAACACGTCCTTTTGTCCCTCTCCGTCCGTCTTTTTTGTGCAGTTTTATTAGGTCCTACATGTGACAGGCAGTGAGTCCATTGCCCTACACCAGACACAAATTTTAGTCAAAGTATTTTTTTCGTAATTTAAGAAAACGAAAATCGGATTATTGACATACATGTTGGCCGGTATTCGAATTCGCAACCCCACCATAACATCGTAGAGTAGATTTTTTAACCATTACAACAATATTATTAGATTTATCAAATCTATAAAATAATACACTATAACTGCTGATATCCTCTTTTGAGTTTCTATTATTTATTTTATATTTTAAAAATATTTCAGTCCTTGAAAGTCAGTCTACAATCAATGTCGGAGAGCAGTGCGGGACTTGTGGTAAATCTCATGGCGAATGATGTAAACCGCTTCGACACCGGCCCTTCTTTCATACATTACCTTTGGATAGGGCCTGTTGAAACTATGGTATAGAACAAACATATTAATATATCATGAAATCATTATTCATTTTACAAGTTCTCTCCGCAATTAAGTTTGGCGTATAGATTTTTTCCAACCGACTTAAATATTTTCTAATGCTATTTTAAGCGCCATTAACGATTCATTTTATTTATTTTTTTGTTTTAATTGATTTAGTCTCATTGCTGACTGTTATGGAGATATACTAAAGAACTTCAAAAAAATCGTAAGTAAGTTAATGAAAGTATCGACAAATGAACCTCCTTAGTGGGGCAGATGGCGGGGATTTGGAGAACTCCCCGCCGGCTTGCACGACCCCACCCGACTGGAGGGTAGCCTCGTAAGCATGGCTACCCTCCCACAGGCGCAGGAGGCCCGGTTTTAAACTGGGCCTGTCAGTGGGGCGAGATGGTGAATGTCCCCATGGCGGTGAAGGACTGCTCACGATGGGAGATTTTAGTCGGTAGGGCCTCGTGAAAGGCCGAGTCCGATATAACTTGCCCGCTTCCCCGGCGTTTCCTCCCATGTAAAAGTAACGACAAAGTGCGTAATTGTGAAATACGAAGGATATTATAACTGTGATTACTCGTTAATTAAAGAGAGCGTCCGCGCGTACAATAGAAGCGTTATATTTTATCCGTCACGTTTGATTGGAATTGAAGTCTGTTTTTTTTTACTCAATATATGAACTAGATAGTTCAATTTTACCAATGTCTCAGATCTAATGTTTTTAATGATAAATCTCATGAATTCCAGCTAATGACTGTGTACTTGTATAGAGAAATGGGTGTATCCGCGGTGTACGGAGCACTCATTGTCATTGCGGTTGTACCATTTCAAAGTAAGTCAATTATTTTTTGGATATAGTAATAAATCTATCGCTCCTTTTAACTCTAGCGAGATATGCAGCAATCGCTTATTCGCTGTTCACTACGTTGATTAAGTTCCATGTGCCAAGAACTTGTGCGAAATCGCAAAAAGGGAAAATCATTTTTTAAAAAGAATGCTAACAATATATTTTTTACTAATATTATTAACATTCTTGTTATCCATTCCAAATAAGCTTAAGCTTGTGCTAGGAGATAGTTCACGTAAATAGTCGAATGTTGGATTCGAACCTACGACCTTACTTTTCGCAGACCTTTAAACCATTAGACTAGCGACGCTCATCTGTCTCTCTGTTTCTCTACTCACTCAACAGGATATCACTCTCAATATGTAAGTAAAAGTACTTTTACGGAATTATATTTAGAATTATAATTGAATTATACGTTTATTTATACAGAATAAATAAATGTTGACATACTTCTGACAATTTACTCAAGAAGAGGTGAACTCAAAAGCGTGACAAGTCGAAGCCGTCCTTATTTTACATGGTTTGCCAACGGGAATAAGGGAGAATAGAAAGTCTCCCCTCTGGCCGTTTAAACTTAATAGTATTCTCATTTCTTGATGCCTATATGTTAAGACCTAATTCTATTACAATAGTAGCATTATTTGTGTTGTGTTTAACATTTAAAATAACTTTCCAGTATGCCTTGGTATTGCTACTGCTTTCTACAGAAATGAGACTGCGCTTAAATCGGACGAGAGAGTTAAACTAATGAAAGAAATTGTAATGGGAATTGAGGTGATCAAAATGTATACGTGGGAAATGCCATTCCGAAAAATTATTGATGCTGTAAGACGGTATGTTTCTTTTTTTAAATAAAATGTTTATAATATTTTTTTTTTGCAAATATTATTAACATTTTAGGTTATAGCAAAGTATTTCTCAGGCTAGGCCTGGTATTTAGACCTAAAACGGGCTTATACCAAGTAATAGATCTTATAAAAATTATTCGGTATTAGTAACGTCTGCCAGTCCATCTTTATCTGAAGAAAGTTGTAGGAATTTACGGATCATTCTGCATGTGTTTAAAATGGCGGCTTTTTGTAGAGTCAAATAAGTAAATTATAATATTATATTAGATATTTATTTAGATAACTAAGGATGTTTAATGCTTGAAATAGATATTTTGGTGCGCCACCAGTGGTAGAGATAATTATTAGTACTGTTGGCACGTTGTTCATTTTCCAAACACCTTCAATTTCTGCCTGAAACTCTGTGTATTTCCCTATTTTTTCGCCTATGGCTGTTTGCATATTATTCGTGTTAGGTTAGTATCGAAATATCAATTATTTTATTTTTCTTGTCAACAAACGTTATTTCTGGTCTGTTATTGTTTATAGTTATTAACATTATTGTTAACCATTCCAAATAAGCTTAGGCTCCTAGCACAAGTTAGGAGATGGTTCACGTCAATAGTCGAATGGTGGATTCCAACCCACGACCTTACGATTCGCAGCCCGTACCATTAGGCTATTGACAGTATTGCCTATGAAACAATGTATGTATGTTATAACATTTTCTGTAAATACTGTTCACTCCTACTGTTGCCATATAATAAATAAATAAAATATTTATTTGAATATTACATTACAAAAAATTAAATTAATGGTTTACGGGGTTTGACATTATGATAATTAAATTGCAATAGGTTTGTTACATAATTGAATGTCGTTGGCAAATAGTAGATTCAAGGTCATAGTGTTTATAGGCGACCCGTTGACACGTAAACGCATTCTGAATTCTCTAATCACATATATATTCATAATTTAATTGATTGATAACTAATATTTAGCCAAGAAATACGGTACATCAAAATGACATCATACATTCGCGGCGTGATAATGTCCTTCATCATGTTCACGGCGCGGTTTAGCATTTTCATCACCGTCCTTCTCTACGTCACTTATGTGAACCGTATCACCGTGGAAAATGTGTTCTTCCTCACTTGCTATTACAACATCATGAGGCAAACCATGACACTGTTCTTCCCACAGGCCGTTGGACAGGTACGTACTACAAATGACAAACATCTTCTATATATACAAAAATGAATGTTTGTCCCTATGTCCGTAAAGGAATCGTAAACTATGCATTTGATCATGTGATGATCTAAATTAAAAGCATTGTGCATGATTCTACGAAGGTTGTACTGGAACTTGGTACTAACAGAAGTTTGTTTGTAAAATAAAATATTTTTTTTTAATTAAAATCAGATTTAATAAAACGACGTTCAGTTATTCTGCCAACGAATGACAACTTCAAACACACCATACGTAAATGAAAACGTGGCTTCGGCCCTTAAAACTACCAAAATTCTTCTATTCAAGAAATGTCTGAATAGACTAAAGTCTTTTTGCCTTTTCTCGTTAGGGTTATTAGGGATAAATGAATATCAACATCATTTTCAACGTCATATCAAAAATGTTAATCATATTCAATTACTGTTTATTTCACAACAGAAAAACGATTTTTCAAATAGTGTTTGTGTTAAGATGTTTATCGTCGTGTTATTTTATTGTTTTTGTTATATTGATAGAAACAATTTAAATGGCAAAACAACGTGGAGTCAGCTAGTTAATTTATAAATAACATTTTATTATATGGTAATTAGAAAAACTGAAAATTCGATAGTTGAATTTCCAATTTTGAATTTTAGTTTATAACGTTCATTTAAGTTCAAGTAATTAAGCGCAAGGCATCCTATGATGGAATTTCGGCTTAGACAATTTCTTCAAAGTCAAGAGTGCCCGTTTAATTTCTCTACTTAACTACGGTGGTAGAAATTCTACAACTAGTAGATTTGGCGGCACTTCGGAAAAAGTTTTGTCGCTAGTCTCCCTCCAGGGTATCATAATGCGTAGCAAAAACATTCAATATCGAAACACGTAGCACTACTGGCATTATTTTATTTAGCAAAATTTATTTGTTTGATTGTCGAAATTGTACAAAGATGTAGATTTTATATAAATATCTATTTTTTATTTGTCATGAAAAAATTAGTAATTCATAATTATGTAAATTCGATTGTAGATAGCTGAGATGCATGTTGCTATTCAGCGAATCCGGGACTTTTTATTGAGTGAGGAATGCCAGCTGCCTCCCCATGAGCAGCTTTCTACCGACACGAGATCGCAGGATCAAAAACCAAAGAAAAGAGTTACTATTTCAAGTAAAAGAGTTACGTAATGTACATAATTAGAGTAAGCGTGACGATATATATGATTGTATTATTTATTGCCAGTCGATCCAATAGAAGTGAGAAGACATTCCCCTGTCAGACGCCTACCGGACCCAAGCACTTCCAAAGGAATTTCAAAAGATAAAAGTACAGTAGTTGTTTTACTTTATCTGACAACATGACACAATAACTTCCTAAATTAATTGCAGCACGTAACCAAATAAATTAATAATAGTTTTATTCAAACTGTTATTAAGGTTTTAATGGTAGTTTAATTTTCGTTTTTAAATCCGAGTACAAATTTAAATTAAAAATACACATGATAACCTTTAATTGACCATGACATTAAAACGTCAAACACGGGAGGTTTGATGATCACGTGATCACTGTAAAGTGTAAAAATAATTGTATACTCTTTGGTAAAGTGCTTGAAACTTCTCATGACAGTTTCTTTTTTAATTCCTGCTATTATTTTTAGTGCACCAGCCTTGTTTACAGTATAGATAACCTATCAAGTAAATTTAACTTCACTGTATCAATCAAATGATAGTATAATTAAGCATATAAAATTCCATAAAAATAATAAAACAATAATATATAAATTATGATTAAATTTAGAAAATCAATTATTTCAAAAAATTGAATAAATCTCATAAAAGTTTTAAAATCAGTTCAATTCAATTCTACACAAGTCCTCCGCGACTAATACATGGATTAGATTATACATTGGATTACCGAAACATTTCTGACGATAATAGTATCATCATTATAACAGGTAAACTATTAAGGGTTTGTATGATTTTAGGTGTACACTCAATAAAACAGGAAATTGTTATAAAATTTGAAAACGCAAATAGTCGTTGGATTAAATCATCTAATAAAGATGATGTGGAAGATATTACTTTTGACGTAAGTATATGTGTAGACTTACAACACATATTAAGTATGGGTTGTATATATACAAGATTTTCACATTGACCTTTCATGTAGACCTTGAATTTCGAATATACCAGGCAATTCCGAAAAATCGTGGAAATGCGTTTTTATTGTTAGGTTTATGACTGTCCACGACTAGGTACATAACGACAAAGAGTATGAATGTGGAAGAAGAAAGAGAATAGGCAGATTTCGTAATATCACTATGACACATTGGAATTAAAATTTACCGTTCGATTTCATTTGAAGTCGATTTTTGTTTTATTTGTAAATCTTCCTGTAAACAAAGCCCCGAGTCTGTTTTATCTGTTCGAGTTTCGTCGTTTCCTAACCATTCAAGTGATCAATAACGATTGATTACAGTTAAGTGAATCATCCATATTTAAGTATCATTCTATACACTCGACTGTCGTGTCAGTAGTACGCCATCGGTACACCATAGTGGCACCAATAAGACTACTTTTTTTTAATGACAAACTACATAGATTGGTCAGAGACTGAGATTGACTGCTTCACCGGATTAAGGGATGGTCACCGGATTAAGGGATGGAATAGCTCTTAGATCGCTTAGCCTTACTATGTTACGCGTAAGCATTCCAATCCGAGGGCGCCCGAGAGGGCAGAGCCACGACTCAGTCGGTTGCTATTTCACGGATAATCGAAAGGATATTCAAAAGCTAAACTAACTTTGAGTGCCACTTCGGGTAGCGTTGGCGCTGGGAGAAGAAGTGGCCGAACTAACACTACTTAAATTATCTACTTAAATATCGACCACTAGCTCTGGCTTAGCAGATGCGGTGCCCAGAGCAGTGATACACAGACTTGTTTAGGTTATGTCCGGTTCGTTGACGACGATAATAGGCGCAGTTGGTTCTGGTAAATCCACGTTACTTCACATGGTCCTCAGCGAGCTGCCGAGCTCACGAGGCACCGTGGCCGTCACTGGCACTGTCAGCTATGCTTGTCAGGATCCCTGGTTGTTCGTGGGTAAGTGTCATTATACATTTCATTTTATGAACACATTGTAGATATAAACACACCACAACAAATACATAATTATTACTCTTGTATTTAAAATGTTATATTAGCAACCATATGATATTGACTTATTCTCTTCAAAGACATTTAAAAAAAATCCTATATATCGTAATTGTATATATTTATTATATCATCTATTCTGTTTTCCTTTCTTAATTTACGTATTCTCTGGCAACTTGATGTTAATATAAGAAATATTCGGTACTCTTTGCCAACATTTAAAATTTATTTTGTGTAACTTTTACATTACAAGACTGTTTGTGCCAAAATAAATAAATACATATATATATATATATACAAATAAATACTACAATAAATCAAATATCTTTAAACTAGCAATTCTTATATAACATCATATATGCTGAATATCGTAAACTAAATAAAAAAATCTAATTACCAAAAAACATGATTTAAAAAAATACCGAGCGGTCATCCAGGTCCTTAACTTTAAATATAGATAAAATATCAAATATATATTATTCATCGTCGTCATCATCAGCGTGTGTCAATTCACATCCTCCGCCAATGCCTTCCACCAAGTACGGCCCCCAGATTTCATACATATATATGAAAGCGAAGAACCACTTCCTGTTTTTCTCCATTCCATTTCCATTCCTGGTCCATGTTGAGGAAGAGTGCCCCACGCTTCTCTGACCCGAGCACGGCATATATTCTGAGATTTATTAGAAATAATAATACAATATATAATAATAATTTATCTACGGTATAATAAACAGTGATCTAAAATTGTTGGTATTGCACTTGCAAAAGTTATACAAACATTTGTTGTGACATACAACTCTGATGACTAAACATTATCACTATTTATTGTATAAATATTATAACAGAATAAAAATTAGCTGTGGTCGCCTAGTGGTTAAGTAATTCAAATTATGATCTGATAGTCCGAATTCCAGTCGGATTGTACCTATGAATTGCCGTTTTTTCGATCTTTTACAGTTTACATTTTTGCAGTTAAGTACAAAAATCAATTGTAAATAAAAATTATGTCTCTGTGAGGGCTTATTTTTATTTACTCCTTATATAAATTGTAACAAGCTACAATGTTTATACATATAAAATATTCTAATAAAACACAGGTTCCGTACGTCAAAATATTCTATTCGGACAGCCATTTCAAAAGGCCCGATACATGGAGGTTTGCAAGATATGCGCTTTAGAGAGGGACATTTCCCTGTTCCCTCACGGTGATAAGACTGTCGTCGGCGAAAGAGGGGTCTCGCTGAGTGGAGGACAGAGGGCAAGAATCAATTTAGCTAGAGCTGTTTATAAAGAGGTAATGTAACTTACAGAAATTATCGCACTAATAACAGGTGGTCAGTAACTAATCTTTACAATCTAATGGACTCAAAGTTAGAATCCCATATTATATTATATCACTTATTTACTCTTAACTTATACTATCTTTTATTACAGGCTGATATATATTTGCTAGATGATCCCTTATCAGCAGTTGATACACAAGTGGCTAGGCATATTTTCGAAAAATGTATTAAAAGGTAAACAACTCAAGTAAAGTAACACAGCCTTTATATATGGCCCACTGCTGGGCACAGGCCTTCTCTGTGAAGAGAGTAGAAGTCCACGAGGCAGCCCTGGTGCGGATTGTCCAGGTTTCTTCACGATGTTTTTCTTCGCCGCCGAGTGCACCATCAGCACATAAAATTGCAACAACAAATTTATCGGTGCTGGCACCGGAGATCGAACTCTGGTTGCTAACGTACTATGCAACTTGAGGCGACTGCTCGGACACTGAGCTACCACGGCTCTACTGAATAAAACTAACCTCTACTATACTCCTTTACAATCAATTTCAAGGTGGTGGTACACATGAATGGTTAACGTAATTTCCTTTCAGATATCTAGCAAGTAAAACAGTTATACTGGTGACCCATCAAATACAATTCATAAAGTCCGTCGATCAAATAGTAATCATGGACAAAGGCAAGGTTCTCGCAGAAGGATGCTTTGAAGATCTAAACGTAATTTGCTAAATATAATTGGTATTTATAACAAGTGTTATTACACTTTGTATATTTATTTGTATTTTTATTATATCAGTCAGTACTACGCACACTCGTAGTATAATAGTTAAGTTAAACGGTCGTATGTAGTTTATAGTTTTTCTCATCAAAATGTTACCATATCTGCATTTAACATTATGAATTAACACAGCGGATGTTCCCGAAAGGGAAATTCGTTAAGATTCAGTACGGTAACATACGAGAATGTAAATATCCATGGGCTAATTAGATTGAATTTTTCAACCGAACGAAAAAAGCAGAAAATTCTCAATTTGTCTATATTTTTTTTATACCGATTTCGAAAAGGATTTAATTTAAGCGTCAATAGCCTAATGGTTTAGGGTACGGGCTGCGAATCGTAAGGTCGTGGATTCGAATCCACCATTCGACTATTGCCGTGAACAATGTCCTAGCACAAGCTTAAGCTTAGTTGGAACGGTTAACAGGATTGTTAGTAATATTTCTGAAAAAAACAAAGAAATATTGCTAGCTTTCTAGCTAAAAAAAAAATTCAATTAGGTCCAATATGAACCGTGGGTTCCGAATATATACCAGGGAACTCCTAGAATCATATGGAAGAATACTTATTGATTGTGATATTAGTAGGTTTATGACAGTCTAGGTACATCAAGACGAGGTAAGCATTTCATAACGACAACGGGCATAAATTTGGAAGGAGAAAGATAATTAAGGCGCCAGAACTTCGTAATGTAATTATGACATTTCGGAAAAACAAGAGAGCGACAGCGCAAAGTAGCGTTTGATGTTTGATTTGAAGTCGGTTTTATGTAATCTGTACAAATAAACAAAATTAGAGTGTCTGTTTGTAATACGAAAATAACTGCTCTTTACTACATGCATATGAATGTATATACAGGTACATATACGAGACCTTCAGTGGCAGATAGCTTATGTAATAAAGAGTAACTTAAGCTTTTACCCACTTTTATTTAGACAAATTGAATTAATAATTTTTAATGGCGGGTAACACCGCGAGGCGCAGTTTAAATAATCTATTGGTGTTAATTTCGTGTAGGAGCAAGAATTGGCTATAATCCAACTAATGCAAGATAAAAACCGCGACGTCCGTGAGGATGAATCAACAGCGAACCTGGTGAGCCAATCGATGCTGCAGCCCAGCACCGTGAGCCTCTCACGACGCAATTGGTCCATCATTCTGGACACGAGTATTGCTGTAAGTCACACTACATTCTTGATACTAATATAAACCATATTTGCTTATTTCACAAATTAACGATAAATGTTAGTCATTTTTTCTATTATGTCGGCCTCCGACCATCAGATCGTAAGGAACGCTTAGCCACTAAAATCCCAAAGTGGTATTAAAAGTTAATTCGGTTTAAAATGCTTTTCCGTCGTTTATTACCATTAAGTTATGGTTAGACTCTTGTACTGAAATGCTAACGCGCCCAGTATCCGTCCAAGCAAAAGTTACTCTCACCGGGGGTCGTCCTTGAGTCGATTTACTCCAAAATACAGGCTTAGGGACCAATGAGCCATGCCACCTCTCAATTCCGGTGAGACAGTACTGGCCGGTTTCACCGGCGAATCTTTATAGGTTCGTCACAAAAAAAATAGCGACATTTTTGTCCTGAAGTCGCATTGTCTCTTGTCATCAATTGGACGACGACTGCGTATTTGAGGAGCAAGTGAAACGTCAAACGTATTAAAAGAGGATGTGAAAATGGCCTATGTTTCGTATAGACTCTGACAAGGCTGATTTTGATGAAATTTTTAGCGTTAGCCTAGCAAGTGATCATTTGAAGAAATTAAAAAAAATCTTTTTATAACTTTTTGGCATATAATATATTGCAGTTAGAGCCGTGCGAAGCCAGGGTGGGTTCTAATACAACATACTGTGTTTTTTTTAGGATCAAAAGCCGGAAGCGGAGGCGCAGGCCATAGGGCGAGTAAGGGGCTCGGTGTACCGCGAATATTTTTTGGCGGGCACTTCGTACTTTTACGTTTTCATCGCCTGTATCATGTTCCTATTAGCACAATTTTTCGCAAGCGCCAGTGACTTTTGGATAAGCAAATGGTAGTATTATTGAATATTTTCTTATTTCTTGAATGATAATGTCATAAAAAATACTAAAACAAAACTAACGTATAAATCAATCTACAATAATACGAGCATACTATAATTTTATAAAGTATATTTCGCAGCGAAGATAAGAAAAGAAAGAAAGAAAGAAATTTTTATTTATCCATATAAAACCACAAACAAAATATACATAGGTATAAAAACAGGGTTCTTCCACTCTCTTACCACTAACTTTAGCCACCGTGCTAGGTCATAGACCTGTGTTACGGACAGCTAAGGGCTTCCTGGTAACACTTGTCACTACCCTTACACTATCCGCCAATGTTAAAGGTTAATTATTATGTATTTTTATGTTGATTTAAAGACTATGCCGTTAAAGTTAGATGTAGTGTAGTAGTAGTATGTAGAGGGTATGAGACCAATGTGGTATGGCACAAGAGTACAGCGTACGAGAATTAGAACGTACCAGATAAATAAATTAAAATTAACAAGCGTATTTTTCTTATTATATATTTTTTTATTATTATTTTTTCATTTATTTTGAGACCTTAAGTTAAGTTTGTAAAATATTTATATAAAAAGAAAAATACAAAAATATATCATACAAAATACAAAAACGTTATAAAAACCTAACCCAGTGTGTGCCACCAGCAATGAAACAGAGATATAGAGAGAAACCCCTCCTGACGATGCGTGCCGTATCCAGAAGTACTGCCCTCTGTATCTGACCCTTGACCCAGCCATCGAGCGAAAGTCTCTTAAGTTGTCGATTATTATTATCATTGTTATATTAATTTTAATATAGTGAAGTAAACTGTAAATGGAGTGGGTGTGTGTATAGAAGATAAGATACGTTCATTTAATATTTTTAAAACGTTTGATCTCGGTTTAGGAGTCAAATTGAAGACCATTTAACTGGAGACACAACAACTGATCTGCTGATATGGTCTCAAGGCGGCTTATATCGCGAACACTACGTGGTGATCTTTGGTATTCTAACTCTCGCGACCATTGCCGTGGCTCTTTTACGTGCCTTTATATTCTTCTCGCTTTGCATGAATTCTTCAATACAGTAAGTACCACATGTACGCACATGAATTCACTTCCAAACACACACACCTGGACTCAGTTATTGGCCACTGACACGATGATGATTTTCACATGATGAA
Organism: Meandrusa payeni; assembly: GCA_029286785.1. Taxonomy (NCBI): domain Eukaryota; kingdom Metazoa; phylum Arthropoda; class Insecta; order Lepidoptera; family Papilionidae; genus Meandrusa; species Meandrusa payeni. The sequence goes on along the minus strand of JAGSMX010000024.1, from coordinate 12,352,026 downwards.
ATCAATCTACTGCGGTCATATCAATTATCATTACAAAAAACCTTAACGCTATTTTTAACGAACTATACAGATTCGCCAGAAAGGTTGGCCTTGACTGCTTCACCGGATTGAGGGTGGCATAGCTTAACCTGAACCTCCATCGCTAGTAACTAGACACAAGGGTCACCCCGGTCAGGGGTAACCTCGGCATGGACGGTTACTATGTTACGCGTAAGCATTCCGATCTGATGGCGCCCGAGACCGAGACAAGTGACAATGGACTCGATGATATTCATCCACTTTGATGGAATCAAGTGTTTTTATCGTGTAAAATTTTAAAAATAAAATAAAATAGCCTTTATTGCCTTCAAGTTTCTTTACAATAATAAAAATAAAAACGGTTTGCCTACTTACTAAACTAAATTAATTTGATAATTTAATTTTTTAATCCTTGGCAACTGGCTGTGGACGGCTTGTCTATCGACAAAGGCCTCCTTTAAAGATTACCACGATGTCTATCTTTTGCTACCCGGCTCCACAGCGGACCAGCTATTCTTTTAAATTCGTCTTCCCATCTTTTAATTTGTCTACTTCTACTTCTGTTGCTATCTCTTGGATACCATTCAGTTATTAACTTCGTCCATTTTTCTTTACTTTCTCTTAGCATGTGTCCTGTCCAACGCCATTTAATTTTAGCTTACAGTAAAATCTTATAATAATGTGAAAATTGAACAGGTTACACGATCAAATGTTTGATTGCATATCACAATCACCAATGAGTTTCTTCCACTTAAATCCTTCAGGCAGAATATTGAATCGCTTTAGCAAAGATATGGGGTCCATAGACGAACTCTTGCCGCAAGCCATGTTGGATTGTTTTCAAGTAAGTGATAGATAGAATTATGCACAAAATAATCTGATATTCTAACATCATATGTCACAGACAATTGTTAAAATCAGGGCCAGATTTAGGGGTCGAGTGAAGGCAAGTGTAGGGTGAAAATTACCAAATTTTTAGTCGAGATTTAAATTAAACAATTTATTGTAAAACCAAGTAATAGATTTTGTCAACATTTAATAAACATATATGAATATAATTCAAAAAATGCCTCGAAGTCTTTATTGTGGCCCCGAATGCCGTCTCCTCCCAGCCGCCCCGGCCCTGGTTAAATGACAATATATTTTATTTTTTCAGATAATCTTAAACTTAGTGGGAGTGATTGTAGTTATACTACTAACCGATATAACCATGTTAATACCTATCATCACATCTTTAATTATTTTCTACATATTTCGCGTCATATATGTCCGCACAACCAGTGCCATCAAACGGCTGGAAGGAATCAGTAAGAATTATTGTTAATTATAAAATTCAATATTTTTTTAAACAATCAGTGTAGGATGACTTTTTGGTACGACTTTTGCATTTATGTTTTTCAAATTTTCTATTAGTAACAATGATTACATAGTCAATTTTGTATGCCAATTTTATATTGAATCCGCTAATGCACACTGCACTTCATTAACCTATAGGTTGCCGAGGACCAATAGAATAATGTTGTAGTAACAGTAGTAATGCAATCTATACAATGAAATTGAGTATGCTTAGGACATTTTGTACGTCGAACTAGCTTTGTGATCACGTTAACTCTGCCATTAGCTCGCAGTCCAGTCTTCGGACACGTCAACGCTACTGTGCTGGGTCTTGCCACGATCCGTTCGTTCGGTGCGGAAGCTCTCCTGGCGCAAGAGTTTGATATCCACCAGGACCTGCACAGCGCGGCTTGGTACCTCTTCATCACCTGCAGCCGGGCCTTTGGATATTTCCTCGACATAATTTGTCTGCTATTTATTGTCTGCGTTACGTTTAGCTGTTTGATGAGATCTGGTAATTATGTTTTTAATTAAAAATTACGCACATCTTACACATGAATGCGAAGTACAATGTAACTGAAAATATACAAAATTTCATGTATTTAAATGAGTAATAGCACAGTAGCTAAGTAACTTGCGAACTAATGGTCAGTGACTTTAAAAAAGAGGAGTTTTTTTTTATGATTGTTACCTCATAACTTTTGACTATATAACCGGTAGATACGCGACTAGACCGTTAGACCGATGTTGATAATATTTTCATTTCATTCCATGAGACAAGCCATGTAAGTCTTAAATTTGCATTAAATATGTGCGAGACAAATGGGCGAATAACTCAAAAACACGCCAACCGATTTCGACAATTCATTTTTTATTGGAAAGGATGTACATCACAGGTAGTTTTATAAGAGTTTGGTTAGGTGCTCAAATCAAAATACCTATGATAATTCGTAACAACAAAGAGGGCGTCTAAAAAAATTAGATGAAAATTGTATAGAGACTGTGTCATGCGTCACTGCTGTCTTAGTCTATCCCTGTGAGTAATATGTACAAAAAGTGAACTTGTATACAGGGACATAAAGAGTGAGTCAAAAAGTGAACTTGTATACAGGGAAATAAAGAGTGAGTCAAAAAGTGAACTTGTATACAGGGAAATAAAGAGTAAGACAAAAAGTCACCTTGTATACAGGGAAATAAAGAGTAAGTCAAAAAGTGAACTTGTATACAGGGAAATAAAGAGTGAGTCAAAAAGTGAACTTGTATACAGGGAAATAAAGAGTGAGTCAAAAAGTGAACTTGTATACAGGGAAATAAAGAGTGAGTCAAAAAGTGAACTTGTATACAGGGAAATAAAGAGTGAGTCAAAAAGTGAACTTGTACACAGGGAAATAAAGTAAGTCAAAAGTAAACTTGTATACAGGGAAATAAAGGAAGTAAGTCAAAAAGTGAACTTGTATACAGGAAATAAAGTAAGTCAAAAAGTGATCTTGTATACAGGGAAATAAAGGAAGTAAGTCAAAAAGTGAACTTGTATACAGGAAATAAAGAGTAAGTCAAAAGTAAACTTGTATACAGGGAAATAAAGAGTGAGTCAAAAAGTGAACTTGTATACAGGGAAATAAAGAGTGAGTCAAAAAGTGAACTTGTATACAGGGAAATAAAGAGTGAGTCAAAAAGTGAACTTGTATACAGGGAAATAAAGAGTAAGTCAAAAAGTGAACTTGTATACAGGGAATAAAGAATGAGTCAAAAAGTGAACTTGTACACAGGGAAATAAAGAGTAAGTCTGATGCCTAGCCACGAGGGTATCACTGTATTACTCGTACATATACCATAAGTTGTTTTTATCGGTAAATCTTGCTTAATAGAGGTTCAGCCTAAGCGACCTAAGAGCTATGCCACCTCTGAAAGCTAGTGAAAGTTGGTGGTCAGCTTTTTCTAATCGATGAAGAACCTTCACTGATTAGAAAATTTAAATTGTTTAAATTAAAAATATTTTTTTAAGATAACGAAGGAAGCAATATTGGCCTGGTGATCACCCAGTCAATATCACTAACTGGCGTGTTCCAGTGGGGCATGAGACAGTCGGCCGAGATGGAGAACCAAATGACAAGTGTGGAAAGAGTTATGGAATACACGAAACTACCGCAAGAACCTGCGTTGAGAAGTGTTAGCACTTTCGTAGTTCTTGATAAATATTTAATAATAATACTTATTCAGCAAAAAATAATAAATATTGTGTCCAGGAACGACAGCTATAGGTCAAAATTTAAAAAAAAAAGTTGAAATGGTTTTCGTCGCTGATAAACAACTTCATTTTTGGGGGTTGTTTTCCAGCGTCGATATATACGTAAAATCCTAACACAATTCCTTTACCAGGTACCTGAAAAAGCACCCGCCTTAGACTGGCCTTCTGAAGGAGCTATAAGCTTTGAAAATTTGAGCCTTAAATACTCGCTTGATGGTAATTACGTTCTTCATAAGCTGCAATTTGAAATACGACCGCAGGAAAAGGTATACATGAAGCTATTTTTTAATAAGATACATACATTTTGACGGATGCTAGGTACATGATGTAAATAACATACCTCCAATAGATGGCGCTGTATTTACGCTATATATATATATATATATATTTTTAAACAAACGAATATACGAATGAAATATTTAGATTAAGGATTCCGTTTCCATTTATGCACATCTCTGTTACTTCTTCCATCGAGTACGTCGCCTTCATTGTACTTTTAAAGTCACCCTTATTAAGTATGCCACTAATCGTTGTCGTCAGTTCTTCGTCGGGTATGGAGATAGTTTTTTCGTTTTCTCTATACATAAGTTCTCACAATTGACAAAACATTGTCATGTGCATAATGGTAAATATTGAATAATAAAGTCTTTTATTTCTTCAAAGAAATGTACATAGTTATAGAATAAATTCATTTGCAAAGATGTCACAGATGAATAAACGCAGTACTCGGCGAGCAAGTTTTCTTGTTCTGTCAAAAGTACGAACAAACTACGATTTAAAAATTACATCTGAAGGAGCGTAACTTTGCAACATGTTGCCCCTTCTATTAAAAATGTGAGCTCGTTTAATATATTAAAATCTTTGTTAGCACAATATATTTTGGAAAACTGTGTTAAAATGAGCAAATAATGAATACCGGCGACTAGTTATAGTTATGTCATAAGTTAATATTGTTTTCATGTAAGTGACTTTGTAAATTGTCTTTTGAGAATAAAAATCTTTAAACCTGAAACATTAAAAATAATAAAAACGTACATGCTAATTAAGAGAATAACTTATAATCTAAATAATAAAAAAGTGTGGTAGTTTTGGATTTTTTGCAAGAACCCCTCGGGCGAAGGCCTTCTCTAACATATCCATAGGTTACAAGTAATTCAGAATCGTTTTCTGCGACGAGCCACGGGTGCGCCGTGGTTCGTACGTAATCGCGAGCTCCACGTTGATACAGGGTTACAGACAATAGCCCAATTCTTTAAGCAGGCATCTCGACGGTTTTTCGAGACTGCTACCGTACATTCTAACAAACTTCTTGTAAATGCCGTCACTTATAAGCCTTCCTATAATAAATTCCGTCGCGTCGCCCGGAGGCCGAGACACGGTCTTGACGATCCGGACGACGCGATTACCATTGCACAGGCTAGATCTTTGCAGAGGCTAAAGAGCTTAATATGATATCGTTTCTTAATGTCCAAGCAGGAATGACGTGTAGTCTAATTACGAAATCTTAATACACATTGCAGATTGGTATAGTCGGTAGAACCGGGGCTGGGAAGTCGTCTATAATACAAGCGTTATTCAGGCTTGCGTATTTAGACGGCACAATTATAATAGACGGTGTCGATATATCTACTATCGGTCTACACGATCTACGGAGAAGATATCCATTATTCCGCAGGTAAGTTAAAATACATAATATACCTATTTATGTTTTCAGATTTCTATGTATAAAGAGTCACTTGTTAAAATATTAGTTCCTGGTATATGGCGATGGGCACATTGTCACTTAAGAATAGCGAAAGGTCTATCTCTGTCTACCAAGTTAGGGCTATAAGGTCGCTTATTACCTATTCCTATACTATCATAAAAAGAGTGCGTTCTTTAAACGTATATTTCGTCGGAATTTACATTAACATTTGAATGTTACGAGAACTAAATATGATTTCAAAGTTGGTGAAGAATAAATCGTCTATTATAGTTACTAGACAAGGCTTGTATGTTATGGCAGATATCTTGAATGGTAATGACCAAGTTATATCGCTCCATATACTTGGATAATGTCTTATTTTAAATTATTTTTCTCTAATGTTGCACCCGTGAGTTTGTTGTACACAATCCTAAAGTAGACTGGCAGAGAATGCCTTCTGACATTAAGTCCGCCTTTTGTATATTTTATTATGTGCAAATATTTACTGAAAAAAAGTAAATATCACTCATGTTACAGGAACCAGTTTTATTTAGCGGCACTATGAGGAAAAATTTGGACCCCTTCGACGAGTTCTCCGATGAATGGCTGTTAAAGGCACTCAGTAATGTGGAGTTGCTCAGTATTGAAGATGGTGGTGGTAAATATTGAATAATAAAGTCTTTTATTTCTTCAAAGAAATGTACATAGTTATAGAATAAATTCATTTGCAAAGATGTCACAGATGAATAAACGCAGTACTCGGCGAGCAAGTTTTCTTGTTCTGTCAAAAGTACGAACAAACTACGATTTAAAAAAAAATTATATTCGAAGGAGCGTAACTTTACAACAAGTTGCCTCCTTCTATTAAAAATGTGAGCTCGTTATTATATTAAAATCTTTGTTAGGACAATATATTTTGGAAAACTGTGTTAAAATGAGCAAATAATGAATACCGGCGACTAGTTATAGTTATGTCATAAGTTAATATTATTTTCATGTTAGTGACTTTGTAAATTGTCTTTTTGAGAATAAAAATCTTTAAGCCTTTTATCTTTAAGAGAATAACTTATAATCTAAATAATAAAAAAGTGTAGTACTTTTGGAGTTTTTGCAAGAACCCCTCGGGCGAAGGCCTTCTCTAACATATCCATAGGTTACAAGTAATTCAGAATCGTTTTCTGCGACGAGCCACGGGTGCGCCGTGGTTCGTACGTAATCGCGAGCTCCACGTTGATACAGGGTTACTGACAATAGCCCAATTCTTTAAGCAGGCATCTCGACGGTTTTTCGAGACTGCTACCGTACATTCTAACAAACTTCTTGTAAATGCCGTCACTTATAAGCCTTCCTATAATAAATTCCGTCGCGTCGCCCGGAGGCCGAGACACGGTCTTGACGATCCGGACGACGCGATTACCATTGCACAGGCTAGATCTTTGCAGAGGCTAAAGAGCTTAATATGATATCGTTTCTTAATGTCCAAGCAGGAATGACGTGTAGTCTTATTACGAAATCTTAATACACATTGCAGATTGGTATAGTCGGTAGAACCGGGGCTGGGAAGTCGTCTATAATACAAGCGTTATTCAGGCTTGCGTATTTAGACGGCACAATTATTATAGACGGTGTCGATATATCTACTATCGGTCTACACGATCTACGGGAGAAGATATCCATTATTCCGCAGGTAAGTTAAAATACATAATATACCTATTTATGTTTTTCGGATTTCTAAGTATAGAAAGTCACTTGTTAAAAGATTAGTTCCTGGTATATGGCGATGGGCACATTGTCACTTAAGAATAGCGAAAGGTCTATCTCTGTCTACCAAGTTAGGGCTATAAGGTCGCTTATATATTTACCTATACCTATACTATCATAAAAAAGAGTGCGTTCTTTAAACGTATATTTCGCCGGAATTTACATTAACATTTGAATGTTACGAGAACTAAATATGATTTCAAAGTTGTTGAAGAATAGATCGTCATTAAAGTTACTAGACAAGGCTTGCATGTTATAGCAGATATCCTGGATGGTAATGACCAAGTTATATCTCTCCATATACTTGGATAATGACTTATTTTACATTATTATTCTCTAATGTTGCACCCGTGACTTTGTCTCTATACAATCCTAAAGTAGACTGGCAGAGAATGCCTTCTGACATTAAGTCCGCCTTTTTGAACATTTTTATTATGTCCAAATAAAGATTAGATAAATAAATGAAAGTGGACGGCAAGGTCTAAGGTCGCGTCTAAGAACCTAACGCTCTTAGGTCGCGTTGGGGTCGGTTGGGTTGTATTGCTGCTAATAGAAGTTCCGGCTTGGACGGTCACTCAAATCGATTAGCAATCCGAACCAAGGACGCTCGAGAGGGCGAATCACCACTTACGACGGTAGCTTTATAGTCTTTCGTCTAAATTTTAATACAGTTATGTGTGCAAATATTGACTGAAAAAAAAGTAAATATAACTCATGTTACAGGAACCAGTTTTATTTAGCGGCACTATGAGGAAAAATTTGGACCCCTTCGACGAGTTCTCCGATGAATGGCTGTTAAAGGCACTCAGTAATGTGGAGTTGCTCAGTATTGAAGATGGTGGCGGTAAATATTGTGACACAGGATGTTAGGAGACCGCTTCCGAAAACGAAGACATACGATAGTACTAATGACATCTTTGTTGATGGGGCGGAAAAAAAATCAATTAAAAATTCATGTTTAAAAAAACAGCCATGAAACACATAGTCAAAGACACGTGGCGGACTATGCCCTTATACTCTCTTTACTGAGAAAGCCTGCGCCCAGCAGTGGGGCATATATATCAAGGCTGTAACTCTAACTTTTATACAAAAAAATAAAACATAAAATTACGTCTTTACGACATTAATACAAAGAAAGAACATAAAAGATGTGAAGTTATACTTCTTTGGCTTCATTAAAAAATAGTTTTAATTGCATGCACATAATTAGTAACAATAAAATAATAAACGGAACGGAAAAGGCAACACAGTTAATAAAGTTCAATTTAAATTTAAAACATTTAAATAAATTAATATTACAATAAATACGTATAGTTAACGCTCGTTAAGCGATTGAAAATGTATATAAGAACAACTTTTCTGCAGCTTCAACCTGTTACTGTTCATTCACAACATGCCTAAATAAGTATAACTTCAAAAATTAATAAATATAGCCGTGACCAAAAAAAGGGTCGGTTAAAAAAGTTAGAATATTTCGGAAGATAAAGACGCTAGCTAACTGCAATAAATTGTGCATGATAGAAAATTAAATATACTTAAAATAAAACAAAATATTTTTACTAATTTATTTATATTAAATATTTATATTAAAATTTTAGTACTTAGTGTCGCGACATGGAGGCAAGACTAAGTGCGAAAATTTAAATAAAAATATTTTTTTATGAAAAATACTGTATTATCCAAGTTTACACAAGATATCCTTTTTCATTTAAGTTTATGTTTTTATTTTATTATAAAGATATTTAATTGTCTATCATGCACAATTTATTTCAGTTATCTAGCGTCTATATCTTCTGAGATATTCAAACTTTCTTATCCGACCCTTTATTTATGCTCACGAGTGTAGTCTATTGGTGCATTTTTATTTCAAATAGAATACATTTTAGAGGCTCTATACCAAGAGGTGTCCGAGTGCGGGTCCAACTTTAGCGTGGGGGAGCGACAGCTGGTGTGCCTGGCGCGCGCGGTGGCTCGCAACGAGCGCGTGCTGTTACTGGACGAGGCCACCGCGAACGTGGACGCGCAGACCGACGCGCTCATACAGACCGCCATCCGCCGCCACTTCCGCGCCTGCACCGTGCTCACCGTCGCGCACAGGCTCAACACCGTCATAGACTCCGATAAAGTATTACCTTATTAACTCCCTTCGCTACCCCGCACGTTACAACACGTTGTTGTAGTTCTGGGCTCACAAGAATAATACTACGGTATCCTCTGCCTGTCGTAGAAGGCGACTAAACGGGGCCTCGGGTCACTGGGCGACAAGGGACCAAAAGACCATCTTTGTCGTCCGTCAAGGTGAACCCGGGAAGGCGACATCGGCAGACCCGTGTCGCCTTGCACTGCGAGAGCACAGGGGGGAGGGAGTAACTACCCCCTCGGGACGTGGCGTGACGTTCCGTTGGACACAACCGAGGAAGGGCCGTCGGGGAGGTTTTGTGGGTAAAACCCCACATAACCGCCGCCTTCCTCCCAGAACCCCGCCTTCTGTCCTTCCTATCTTTTTGAAGATGTCCTCCTCCCCATGAACAAACAAAAAAAAAGTTTTTTTTTGACGAACTAGATAGATTGGCCAGAGAAGCTGGCCTTGACTGCATCACCGGGGTATAGCTCTCAGATCGCTTAGCCTGAATCTCTATCGCTAGTAATTCGACACAAGGGTCCCCCCGGTGAGGGGTAACCTCGGCTTGGACGGTTACTAAGTTACGCGTAAGTATTCCGTTCCGAGGGCGCCGAGAGGGCCGTTGTTGTAGTTGACGGCAAATAACTCTAGCGCTGACCGTTAATGCGCAGAAGTCATCAATATAATATCACACGGGAGTGAAAAGGCGCGGGTGTTCATAAATTAAAAACTGACATGTTAATCTTTTATTGTTTTTTGAATAATAATAATAAGGATTTCCGAAATCGGGAAGAAAATTTTTCTCACTCCTGGAAGCTAAAACCCATCTGTGCTGTCATCTGCGCATATATGAAAAAAAGTCCCAAAAACAACATACAAGATTGCGAATAGGCATTTTAAGCTATTCAACATCTTTAGCTAACATTTCAGACTACGTCTGCGCTGGACATTAAGCCATTGGTTAATGGTATGGTGGATATTAAAAAATTTACTAAAGAAGAGAATTCGTGGTGAAATAATTATAAAAAGATAATAGTAATACACAGTATTATTCGCTTTTCAGATACTGGTACTGGACGCGGGTCGACTCGTGGAGTACGATCATCCGCACATCCTTCTGCAAAACAAGAGTGGTCACTTCCGTAAGATGGTAGCGGAGACCGGGCCGGCCATGACGGCATTGTTGCACAAATTAGCAAAAGAGGTCATTATTACAAACTATTATATCAACTACTTCTTTATAAATATTCATTATGTACGCGTGTTTTCAATAAGAGGGTTAAAATAATGTGAGTGAATTCGAATTATTTATCTATATGTAAAGAGAAATTGTGTTGGTTTGTTCCATATAGGCTACAAAACGGCTGGACCGATTTCGATGAAACTTTCAGGGAATATTCAGGTAGACCTGGCGAGTAATCCTATAAAATTTGGTGACGATCAGAGCACTATATAACCTGTATCTTTTTAGCCACAAAGATGTCATCGATCATATTTCAAAATAATCTGCCGATCTACACTGGAACCTTGATACTCTTTGCTATTCTTATTTTAAAACGTCATCATTTCATCACATCCAGTCCTGGACATAGGCCTCCCCCAACGACTTCCAAAAGGACCGGTTACGGCGCCGTAGCTCTTCCCATGGTTACCGTAAAAGCCGGCTAAGGGACAAAATCCGGAAGATGAGCAGCCGCATCTTGGTATATTGGAGTATTGGCAACATCCCTCCAAATTGAAAGTACAAATGTGTTTCAAACGTAATTTCACTGTTTTCAGAGTTACATGACCAAGGAGAAATAAAGAAGACAACTTCTTTTATACAGTCCATATTTATATTCCTTGCATTTATGATTTATAGCGTAATATATTTATTTTTAAATATAAGTCTTTTCAATAAATACTATTGAGATATAGTATGCATTACAGACTAGAAATATATAATAATAGCAAGCATCTTGGTATAGTCTGACTGTAACCACTGTACCGTGCCTTAGGTAAGCGCTCCCACCCATTGGATAGGATTTGGAGCGTTGCTGGAGTTTCTTCGGACACTTCTCCCAGCGCCAACGCTTCCCAGTCAGTTTAGCTTAGATTGTCCCATTTCCAGCCCTGTAGTCTGGGCTCCCAAGAATAAGACTACGGTATCCCCTGCCTCTCGTAGAAGGCGACCAAAAGGGGTTCACTGGGCGACAAGGGTGCCGGCCTTTGTCGTCCGACAAGGTGGTCTCCTTGCACTGCGAGGGCTCCCCACCGGGAAGTGCTCAGTCAGCTTGTCCCATTTAGTTCAATTAATTAAATAGCTACCGACCGAGTCGTGGTTCGGCCCTCTCGGGCGCCATCGGATGGGTATGCTTACGCGTAATAAACCGTCCAAGCCGAGGTTACCCCTCACCGGGGGGACCTTGTGTTGAGTTACTAGCGTTAGAGGTTCAGGTTAAGCGACCTTAGAGCTATGCCACCTCTCAATCTGGTAAAGCAGTAAAGGCCAGCCTCTCTGGTTAACTTTGAGGTTCGTCAAAAACAAATAGGTATGCGCTGGGATAGTTGGGAGTCTAACACAGACAATCCGTAGCAAATAAGACTCGTTCGTCTTTGACCCCAGCCGGTCGTGTACCTAAGCCGATACAGCGGTCGCAGTCAGACTATAGTAGACAAACAACATAATATGCAAACTAAATAGTCTCCATGTTGCAATTCAGGCTTGTCAGTTGTAATTCCATCCTCTTCTTGAATCCTTGAATAATGCTGTCCATTCGTCTGAAATAAACAGACAACTGTAATACTACAAATTGTTGGTCTTGTGCGTAACGTTGTAATATAATTATTTTATAACGAATACCGTCACAGCTGCGCGTCCTCACAATCTTTATATAAAATTTATTAAAAGTCAGATTACGAACTAATAAAATTAAATTATTGTTGACAATGCCAAGGTTAGGTAAATCACTAAGATATCATTGGAAGTAGTTATTATGTATATTTTTTTTTTTTGACGAACTATCACAGTTGGCACAGAGAAGCTGGCCTTTACTGCTTCACCGCCTAAATATCCACTACCTGTCACTGTCTATCTTACTAAAACAAAGGGTCAAAAAGACGTGTAACTTCATTAAATATAAGCTAGTATAAAGTGTATTATATTGTATAAGATACTTACGTTTTGTCTTCCTCGTTTTCCAACGGAGGTAGACCTGCAAGTGCCTCCATTAAGTAGTTTCTGGAAGAAAAGGCATATCGTATTTAAGCGATTTGCATTGACATCGGACTAATTCCTCCATCCCCGTTCCACCATCGAACTCCATGACGCACTGCAGGATTTCATCCTTTTGTTGTGATCATCCCTCAAACCCAAACGAAGTGCTTAGCTTCGTATTCGTACAGCAAAGGACTAGAATAGTTTGCCCGCGTCTGTCTTTCCCTCCGATTATAATGTGGATATTTTCAAGAGTAGAGTGAATAGGCTTTTACTAAGCTAGTGCACCTTGCCATCCAGGACCGCATTTCCACTTAACATCAGGTGGGATCGTAGTCAAGCACTTGCTTAGAAAGTATTAAAAAAAAACTTTCAGCCTGGGAATCGAACCCCGGCCATAACAGTGTATAGCAACGCTTAAATACGCTTTCGCTGCTTTAGACATAGACATAGACATTTATTTATTGGCATCACAATACAAAAACACATCACAGACTGAATATAACACACATTAAAAAAGTTACACGGACAAATAATACAAAACATATGATGCCAATATCGGACACCGTCTCAGCATATGCTGTGACAAGGATGCGACAGCGCTGATTTTCAGCGGTGCCCGGGACTACCTAAAGACGTGCGCGCGCAATACTACTTTTATATGGAATTTATACAGACAGTAAGAGTATAATAAATGTGATACATGAATAAAACAGTTATGAGATTAAAATATATTTTATACAATAAAATAATAGATTAAAAAAAATCATAAATATTATTGAGTCAAAAATAAACTAAAATAAATAATATGATAATTAAACGTATAAAGTTTAAATTATATAATTAAATATTGAAAATATTGGAAACAACAAGCCACCGATATCGCGGGGATATTATCTTTTTGTATCTTTAACATTAGGTGTTTTAATTTATTTTTAAATGCGTTTACAGATTTACTCTTTCTTATGGGCGGTGGCAAATTATTCCAACACTTGGTGGCCAAGTATCTGGAACTGCCGAGGAACGCAGCAGATCGGTGTAGTGGAATTTGTAAAATGCAGTTTTTAGCTCTAATTAAACAGCTAGTATCTTCATTCCGCCATTTCAACTTTTCGTACAGATATTTAGGCTGTTCCGAGTTTATGATTCCAAACAGAAGTGTTGCTTTACCACATTCTATAGAAATGAAACGGACCTACAACAAAGTTATAAAAAACATAAATTATGGCTAATTTCCAACATAAATCGATGTGATGCTAAAACCTGGTGATTTTTTTATACTTTCTAAGCAAGTGCTTGACTACGATCCCAGCTGATGTTAAGTGGAAATGCAGTCTTGGATGGTAAGGCGCACTAGCTTAGTAAATGCCTATACCTAATACACTTTAATATTAGGTGTAATTGACGATTTCCCGCTCGTAAAAGCATACATCACAAAATAATACAAAACAAGTAAAAACAGAAATGGGTTAAAAAGCAGCAAAAAGCAGCTTATAGTCACTAACAGATTAAACACTACTACGTACGGATTAAGTACGTATTTGTAGGGCGTTTATCTTTAACAAGATAATGTATATTAAATAAACTCCTACTCCCCGCGAAGGGATCACTAGTTATATAATCAGAATATATTTTTTGCATGAACCTTATTACGATTTATTGAAGCCGCTAATGATGTAGTTATGAATGGTACAAAAAGGTCAACCGGAAACCTTTCTTGAATCTGGTTCAGATGGTAGTAAAAGAAATCAACGTAAACTTAATTACACAGCACTAAAACCCGCCTTAAATACTCACTCTGCCTTTCTAGTCAAATGTTCCGCGACCGCCACGCGCAGTAGGGTGTACTCCAATCTGGCTTGGAAGGCGGCGGCCCTGTTGATTGTTGGCGGGGTGCAGGCAGCCAGCCGCGCCAACTCCTCGCACACCGTCTCGCAAATGTCGCGCACGTAACGAGATGACGCCGCACCGCAAACGCTGTCCACCTGCGATACAATCAATGGACTGAAAATTACACTAGATACTCGAAATGTTATGTTTTCATCGTCCTGAATGATTGAGACCATTGAATTTAGAAATAATGATGGATTTATTATTTTTTTAAAAAAAAAAAAAAGCTAGCAATATTTCTGTTTTTTTTTTCATAAATATTACTAACATTCTTGTTAACCATTCCAACTAAGCTTAAGCTTGTGCTAGGAGATGGCTCACGTCAATAGTCCAATGGTGGATTCGAACCTACGACCTTACGATTCGCAGGCCGTACCCTAAACCATTAGGCTATTGACGCTTAAATTAATTAATTAATTTAATAATTGATTTATACAAATTAAAGATACTCCGAGTATTCGGTAAGTTAGCCGAATATTTTGCAGCTAAAACAGTCTACACGTGAACTTTACTCCCACTTATAAACGCTCAGATTTGTTTGAAAGCAAATTAAACAATGTGAATATTAGTTATGCAACACGGGTTGAATCAGGGCAGCATGGCTCGCGTGTTCAGACTCGACTGACTTACAGACTCTGTTAAGACTTGTACTAGTGTACCAAGAGCCTACAAGTGGTCACAGGAGCTACAAGTGGTCATACAACTACTGGAGACTAGGAAATCGTATTGACAAGTCATATTTTATTACATGCGCAGTCTCAGAGGGCTTGTGTCGCGGGATCCCAATCCCGTTTTGTAAAGCATAGACCTAATTATAAGTTAAACAACTGTATCGTGTAATAATAAATCCGATCAAGGATATATAAAAAATTGCTAACTTTCTTTTCAAAAACAATAAAAAAAATTATGGTCTAATAATTTCTTTACTTGAAAAGTTCTCTTGATCTATTTAAGTGAAATTAAGTATTTATTATGGCCTAGACGGCCGTTCAAAAATTGCCATAGCGGTCGATATTTCACGACCACAAGGCGGGGTATTGGTAAAGTTTTCAACTAGCAATAATCGCACCTCGGATAAACCTCATTGGTTACGATATTGCCTCTGCGCAAAGTTAGCCGAAATTTCTCCGGCCGTACTATGCCAGCCTTCGTGAACGGACTAATGATAGCACGAGATAAATACGATGTAGCGCCATCTATTGAGAGAATTTGCAATCAATTTTAATTTTTTAAAAAGAATATTTTTATAAATAAAATACGATTTAAGATCAACAAAATACATTAAAAAGAATAACAATATAAATTGTTAAAAATAAAAATTCAATAATGGAGAATGTTGTTTTTGATTTTTTATGAAAAAAAATATTTTGAAATAGAACAATGCAATTAAATTTTTAATAAAATTTAAAATAAACAATATAAAATAGATTGAGATTCGAATCAAAAGAAATTATTGAAAAAAAACTTTTTTCTTTTACTTATAACATTCGAGTTTAAGCTTAAAATAGGCTCTCAAACTTACTTTAAAGTAACACACAACTTATGAAAGTATATGATATATGTGTATAAGATATAACTTATAATATACCTAGGAAGGAAATTATATGAGTGTAATAAAAAGGTACCAAACCAATGCAATAGCAGTTTTAAAAAATATAAAACAGCGCCATCTATACACAATATCGTAAAACTACTAAAACTTTAAAACATTGGTACATGCAATATTGCGATCACTAAACAGATAATGTAGGTTGCATATGCTTAGATCTTGGTCGATTAAAGGATTGTGATTACACGACACGCACGCACTATTGGTGACCCACACGAGGTGAGCATGTTGCCATAACCCGGGAACGTATTTTGAAATTTTTTTGTTAACCGTCCAAGCCGAGGCTAGCCCTAACCGGGAGGACCCATGTGTCGAGTTACTAACGGTAGAGGTTCAGGCTAAGCGACCTAAGAGCTATGCCACCTCTTAAACCGGTGAAGCAGTCAAGGCCAGCTGCTCTCGCACACTGTGTAGTTCGTAAAAAATGAATTATTTTTTAGAATACTGTTTTTTTTATTTAATAGTAATATTTAATATTACACATATTACCGTACCGGCAGTAGAACTACACCTACAAAAATAAATAAAATATATGACATATTAGTTGTGTAATATTAAAATAACCGAAATCTTTTTAACACATGCATATGAATGTATATACCGTATATACCAAAATAACATTTTTTACAATTTTTGTCTGTCTTTTTGTTCCGGCTAATCTTGGGAACGGCTGGACCGAATTTGACGGGACTTTCACTGGTAGATAGATGATGCAGTAGGAATTTACTTATACTTTTATTTTAGAAAACAAAGCTGGTTAGACATAAAAATGTTGCGACTAATATTTAAGGTACAAACCTCTGCATGCACAGCAATAAGGTTGTTAATGATCTCGTAGACGTATGGGCGTGCGTCGTCGAACAACGCGTCCGCATCCGTGTGATGGCGACCCATGTACATGCTGGGCTCTATGGTGCCCACCAGTGGGTCTCCCTTATGCTCTAAATACATCGCCGCTATGTTCTCTTCTAAAGCGCTCAGCTCGTCCTTCGTTGCTTTTATTGCTTGCTCCGGTTTAGGAATCCCGTAGCTGAAAACGTTTTGAATAATAATTACACATAGTAAGTACGTAGTAAACACTAAGAAGCTTTTCTCATCTCTTCACAATAACACATTACCCTTTATTTGTAAATGCTTATTCATTCTATTCTTAAAAATACTCACATTGTAATAGATGCATTTTTGTTGGTCATTAAAAAATTACTCGTCACTTTTTCTTACGATAATCACAATAAAGTAAGTATCAATAAGGAGAATAATTAAATAATTTTAATTAAAATAAAACAAAATTAAATTCTAAGACGTAGGTTTCCTCACGATGTTTTTCTTCACCGATGAAAATGTAGTAAATGTATGTAAAGTAAAGATATAAAATCTCCTTACTTAAATTTTTCTTTTTATATTTTTATAATAATTGTGTTAAATGTCGTAATAGTCAGTATCATGACATATATGTAAAAGAGATGTGGAATAAGATTAAATATTGTTTCTCTAAATATTATAAAGAAACGCAGTCTTGTCTTTAATTTCAAGTAAATATATATACTTTATTATATGTATATAGTTTTAATTATGAAAATGTTGATATCGACGCTGGAAAGCAAAACATAGTGACACATAATATGGCCATTTTCACGTTTTTACGTCGTTAGAATCAGAAAAAAAGACGCGGCGAATGATACATGACTTGTAACAATTAGATGAAAAATAGCGAAAATACGATTTTTAAGATTGACACTTCTCTTTTGTTTTTAAAAAAAAAACGTAAAACGATTTTCTTTTAGGAAAACTCTAGGTTAATGCTACTTATTCAGCCGAAAATAATAAATATCGTTCATAAAAGACAGCTCTACAGCACTACTCACAAATATGAAAGTCATAATTTTTTTTTTAAAGTTGAAATGTTTTTTTCGGCTCTGGTAAACAATTTCAATTTAGTGGTTTACTTGTGGTTTTTGTTTTCCAGCGTCGATATACCGTTTGAATTAAGGTCATCGTACTTGTCAAAAGCTGTCATGATGTTGGACATAGTGTGGCGACGCGCATACTGTGCGTTGGCGCCGGCGATAAGCAGACACTGCAGCCAGCTGCGCCCGCCCGGCCCACTGGCCTCGCTGCCGCTCTCCTCCAACCTCTGAACTAGCCCCTCCGAGAGGCTCGTGTTGTTGAAGTCCTGCAAATTGATGACAATAATATTTACTAGTAAAGAATCCATCTATGGACCTCATAAGGAAGCTCAAAGTCGCACAACGATCCGTAGACAAACGAATTTAAACTTATAGAATATAGGCGCCAGAACTTCGTAATATAACTAGCGGTACCCTCCGTACATTTTGGTTTATTTTATTTAAACAATAAACTTATATCATTGAATATTGAATTAAATTATTCATTTCTCTCCGTATTCATTCTCTTCTATTCTCTTCTCGAGCGGATGAAGATCATTACCTACACCCATGTACATATCAGTAAATACGATATCATTCTTATCATTTATACAAAAACATATCGGGCTCAAGTTAATGTCAGAAATAAAAGTACGACGTATGGTTTGTTTGACAGTTCAAAAAGAGGAGTGCTCCGATCGTCACCAAACTTTACAGGATTACTCGCCAGGTCAAACTGAAGACTCCCTGAAAGCTTCATTTGAAATCGGTCTCGCCGTTTCGGAGCCTATGTGGAACATACCCACACACTTTCTCTTTTATATATATAGACTATGATACTCCGTAAACAAAAGAGGGCGTCTGCGCGTAATACCGTTTATACGTTACGTTTGATGCGATTTGAAACCGTGTTTTATTTTTACTTTAAAATATACTTGTACGTACATAATTTTATGAGTATACGTAATTGTTTTACTTGTAAACGGCTAAACAAAATTTGTACAGAAAAACAACCTGGTCCTCATGTTGCGAGGTCAAATTCCGGAGTACAGTGACAAACGCTAGCAGTATTTGCTGAGTGTGGCGCTGAAGTATCGCCAGGGGCTCGCTGCCTTCGCTGAGCAGGGGTGTCTCGCGACGGCCGCTCTTTAGCACGCACTTGTGTATCGCTGCCAACGCCTCGTTAACGTAGTTTTCCAGCAGGTGCGGCTTGACACGAGAAATAATGCTAAATTAGTTTGACATGCGACGCTATGAACTATACAGATTAGCCAGAGATACTGAACAAGAAAAATTTTATTGCTTCACCGGATTTAGTGGTGGCACAGCTCTTACGACACAAGGGCCCCCCGGTCTAAAATGGTAACATTTTGGACATTCAAATGTACAAACTTTAATCTTGTATACACATTCATTTGTACATTGTCATTGTGCCAAAAACAAAATCTAATATAATTTTTTAATATGTAATTTCCAATTCAAATTTTCGTTTATTTTATGATTATTCGATATTTATCAAATGATGGAAATTTGTCGGCATATTTGGAAGATATTAACAAATAGCATCAATTGAAATAATATTGCAGTCTGACACAGTCTGATACGCCAAAAACCATAACGACACAACTTGAGTTGCAGATTACTAAAACTAGCTATAATCATCAACTGTAATGTCACTGAACGTTGATTTTGACATAATTGGAGACACAGAAACCGTTATGTCGTCAGGCATCAGTTTTAAATAGTTCACGGGAAAAAGGTTAAAAATTTATACCAGGTTAGTAATAGCCCCGTAATCTGAGAACTGCTCGATCTTCCACGTCTCTTTCTCCGAAAGGCACTTCACCCGTTTATGGGCGCGTTGCAGGAATACCGCCATACCATGTACCCGGTAGTCGAATATCACTTTCTCCACTATACTCAGAGGCTGAAACAAATTACGATAAAAATTCTCAAAAGAAGAAAGACATATTTAAATTATAATTTGATTATTTTGATATAAGCCCCTTATTAAAAATGTAAAAGAGTCCAGTAGCTTTCTAGATAGAAGGCTGGACTCTTTTATTCTTTTACATGCTAGATAGCATAATTTCGGTTTAGTCTAAAATATCGAAGGATTGGGAGTTAGCTTATGGAGATTTTATTTCAAACCTAGAAAGTCATTACTAGCTCCTAGAACATACATTAATTACAATCCAAATTTTAGTTTAAATATTGTAAAGTTAGCATAACTGCTAGTGTAGTGTACATTTAATAAGTATAGAATCTAGAATTATAAATATAACAAATAAGATTTACTATTTTAGTAATAATCTTAAAACTAAAACTTGTCCAGCGAGTTACAATTAATTAAAAAAATAAAAAAAATGTTTATATAGCTCTCAATAGATGGCGCTATATTTCAATTAGCTCGCGCTATCGTTTTTTCGTTAAGGACGAGTGGTATGGTTTGGTCAGAGGAATTTTGGCTAACTTTGCGCAGAGGCAATATCGTAACCAATGAGGTTTATCCGAGGTGCGATTATTGCTAGTTGAAAACTTTACCAATACCCCGCCTTGTGGTCGTGAAATATCGACCGCTATGGCAATTTTTGAACGGCCGTTAAGGCCAACATATAAAAAGAGTATGAAATTTCAAGATCATGGTATTATTATCTACTTCTGCACGATGTATGATCTATGTTCACTCGAGGAATAGTTTATTAAAAAGGTAATTCAAGATTTATTATCATATCATTTTATGTCGCTTTCATTTACTCTTGGTAGCGATGGGATAGTTTTGAAGAAATAAGCCAAAATATTTGTAGAGAAATTCACTAAATCCACAATGAACACATAAGATCTTGGAACAAAGTAAAGCTACAGTCTATTTATGTCTCACTGTTGGGCAAAGGCCATTTCTGTAAAGAGAATATAAGGGTATATTCCACCATGCGTATTGACGTCTGTCAAATCACATATCTTAAAAAACTACGTGAGGTTTCCTCGCAATTGTTTTCTCCACCGCCAAGCTCGTAGTAAATCAGCACTTAAAATTGCAACAAACAAATTCATTGGTGCCCGGACCGAGGATCGAGCGTTGGAACTGCCCGGACACAGCTACAGTTAATATGTGAAATATGTAACTATTAAAATACCGCGTCAGTGTTGCCTACCACGGGTTAAATGTCACCCACTCATTATATTGATAGGCATTAATACAACAACGTATTCTGTTAGATTGGAACTTGTAGGAACAGTGTTACCTGTGAAGGCAAATCAAGTTTAAGAAGTGAGTCGTAGGCATCGCGTAGATGGCGTAGATTGGCGAGTAAGCGCGCGCGTAGCACTTCAGCCCCCACTCCCCCCGCGCCGCCCGCCGCCCCCGCCCCGCTGCACACCAGACACGCGCGCATCTGCTCCGAGAATGACTCCACCATCGCTATTATCATCTCCTGCAAAGTTCACAACTCTCACATCACCACACCTCTCAATAAGACCTGTAATTGCGAGCGAGACAGACAGACTATAGTTACATCACGTGAACCACATCAGCGTGTACATCAAAGCGACTGACCTTAAGGTCGGTCTGTCTCTGCGGCTGTGTGTGGTGGCCCGCGAGCTCGCCCGCGAAGTAGCGGCGCGCGAGCGGCCACAGCGCGTGCAGTTCGGCGGCGAGCGCTCCACACGCCGCGCCGCACCACGCCGCGCGTATCGCGCTCCACGATCCCTCGCACTCTATCTCGCGTAACTTACGTCGCCCTGAAAATATTCGCCGCAAACTTTTAATACGATACCCATATCCCACATACACACATAGATAGGTAGATAAATTCTTTATTGCACCAAAATATTTGAAGTCAATAACTTAATGGCTTAGGGTAAGGTCTGCGAATCGTAAGGTCGTAGGTTCGAATTCACCATTCGACTAATGCGTGAACCATCTCCTAGCACAAGCATAAGCTTAGTTGGAATGGTTAACAAGAATGTAAGTAAAATTTCTGAAACAAAAGAGAAATATTGCTAGCTAACAGGAAGGCCGACTTAATCAAAAAAGAAAAGACTAAATAGTAGTATTATCTCAAGTTGCGTATTACTAGCAACCCGAGTTCGATCCCCGGTGCTGCCACCAATTAATTTGTCGTTTCAAATTTAGGTGCCAATGTATCATGCGCTCGGCGGTGAAGAAAAACATCGTGAGGAAATCTACATCTCTTAGTACAACAGTCCTAGAATTTTTTTGCATCAAGTATGTGCGCCACAAATGGACGAATAACACAACATCACACTAACGGATTTCGATGATTCATTTTTTATTGTAAAAGATGTACTTTAAGAGTTTGATGAAAGTGTGGTTACGTTCTGATTAAGTTTGATTTCGTGATATTCCTACGATAATTGGGAAATACAAAGAGGGCGTCCGCGCGTAATAGCGTTTACCCTTTGATTCGATTTAACTCAATTTTTATTTTTACTCGTAAGTATACTTAACAGAAAGCTAGCAATATTTCTAATAGTATGAAAAATGTAAACGTGTGAAGTCACCTTTTTCATTGGACTCTTGTTCCTCCTTCTGTTTAAAATGATCTCTTACTTTGTTCATAAGGTTCATGAGGTAATCTTTTCTGCTCAGTATTGCAGTCCAAGCAGCATCACCATCCCAGTTCAAGCTAATCAGCAACCTGAAAATTTTATATCAAATAAATTAGACATGAAATTTACCTGAGGATTTTTAAACAGTACTTTTTATAGTACCTGATGTAATTTGTTTGTTCTTGGACATTTATAGGCATTGTTTTCATTCTGTTATATAGATTTTCTTTCAAATCTTCAATTTTTTTATCAATCTCAGCTAAGATTTTTTGAAACAACTGCAATGATAAAAAAAATCACTTTATACATATATTTCACATATCCCATAATAAGTTAAAATTGCAATAACTATTTGAAAAATTCGAATAATTATGAAAAATTATAAATTGAAACAATAACTATTAAATATGAATCACAGGCCTACTACCAGTCTACTTGTGTTTGTGAGTCATATTTTAATGTTATTAATTTATATAAGCAATATTTGCTGTTTTTTGTTACGGACCCAATCGATCTAATTTTCTTGAACGCCGCACTTGGAGAGGTAACCGAAATCTTAGGGTCATGAGCCTGAAGCTCTATCAGAGTAAGTGTCGCTAGGGTGCCCGAGTGGGAACTTGACTTGTGCTTTTACTCTAAAGACAATTTACTATCACAATAAAATTGTGTTCTGAGTGGTATTTGGTATTATGAATTTGGGTATTTGGTATTATGAATTATACCTTAACATCGGTATTTCCAAACAAGTTTTTCGCTCTTGTATAATCATTGACCACCAAATCATATTCTTTTTTTCTTATATTCTTATCTATAGATGAAGGAAGCTGAAACAGGAACTTGTGTCTTGTGAGGAGAGATAACGCCTCTCGGGTTTTATCAGCATTCTCTTTACGTGATAAAATCTCAGAAAATAATGAGTCGGCCAGCGAAATTGATTCTGAAAATTTAAAACGGAACATGTAAATTTATAAATGACATACAATCCAAGTGGCAATCAGAAATTTCAGCCGGTAAAAGGTATGTCAACCATATTCAAACTATATGTATTATAATTATGAACAGGCAGTTTTAAAAATAATATATGATATTTTTCAGCTATTTTCTCATCATATAGTGACTATAATGTTACAGGACAATTTTTTATAGTATATTAAAAACAGTATAAAAAATATAGTAAACATCGAAGTACAACATAGACTGTAGGTGTTCAATTAATATTATACGATTCACTTTTTCATTTCCTATTATAAATAGTAGGTAGTAATAGACTAAAAAACATGCTTACATTTTAAACCAGTGTAAAAAAACAAATCTCACTCACTGTCTTGATGAAAAATACAGTAGAATGCAGTTTCAGTCATTTCATTGGGGTTATGGATGAATCACTCATTAATTAGAAGACACTGAATAAATTACATTATAATAACAAATGCACAATACAAGGCCCAAGACCCCGTGGCAGGCCCAAGAAACGCTGGCTGGACATTGTTAAAGCGGACATGTTAGTGAACCACCTAACAAACGAGGATGCTGAAGACCGGGCAAAGTGGAGGAGACTAAGTATGAACGCGGAAGAAGATAATAACAAATGCACCTTCAATAGCAGATTGTAAACTTGGCAAAGGTTCCCTTCCATTTTTTCTTTGATCCTCTTCGTACATGTTCTTCAGAAGCACAAGACGGTCGAGCTGGTCCATCACAGCCCCAGTGTTGGCTTTCAGAAAGCTCAACTGTCCTTCCTTCTGCCCTTCTACCTGTAACACAGAGTGAGCAGTCAGGTTATAGTACAGAGTACATTTCTTCTGCTTATTAAAGTGCCTCTTTGAGCAGCAGAGAAGACTATGAAATAAATTTATTTACATATTACATGAGATCTAATAAAACATGACTTAATTGAATTATTAATTTCAACTTAAACATTCAACAGAGCTAACCTTTCTTTGTAGAAAAACCATTCCAGCTTTTAAATCTTCATAAGATGTGTTGCTGTGATGCTCCAAGAGATACCAACCAGGCTGGAAATTTTCGTCAGATAATTTTCCTGACCTAGATAAAAAAGTACAAAGAGTATATTACAAATTCTTTAAGATTTAAAAAAAAATTATAAAAAATGGCAATCCTAATTTTTTTTTATTCATTTTAGTATGTAAGCTAGCAATTAGAGATGCTAAATTCCATAATTAAAGATATTATATGAATTTGAGAGTTTTGCATGTACTTGTACATGTTTAAGAAAATATTTGAAGACATGCTTAACAGGTTTCCTCACATTTTCCTTTGAGCATATTCTACAACCTTAGAGACCACATATTTACCCATCAGGAAATAGCTCATGCAACTCCTCCTCTGGAAACTTGCATTCATCACCTTCAGTAGACAATCCTAAAGGATCCGGTGGAGTATAGGTAGTGGGTGACATGGGGCGACGACCCCATGGCAAAGATGGTGGTGCAGCTTCTTCTACCCAAACAGCACTTTCTTTCATAGGCCCCACTGACTCATGGTAACCTGAAGATTATATAACAAATATCATAAATTACATGTGTAATTTGTCAATAAACAAAGTCAAGACTCTTCTATAGTTAATGGCAAAACCATATGGTGGCATGGGACACCAGATAGAAATGAAGTTTCTTATAAAAATATTATTTTCAAGTTCTATTGGAGATATAAAGAAAATAATTATTTGAGTAAACATTTTTTATTATAATTTTTTAACGATAAAATTCAAAAAAACTACTTTACAAAATTATCTCAACACCGTTATTTTATTCACAATGAATTATAAAAATATATAATTCATAATAGCGCCATCTATCTAAACCAGTTGACACTAAAAAGCTTATGCTTAATAGTTGAGATGTTTTTTGCCATTAAGAGTACAAAATATAATGTCCCTTAAGGAACTTAGTTCCAATAAATTGAATTTCTAATTTAACATAGTAAAGAAATGTGTAACGTGATAAACAAAAGATGTAGTTACAAATATTTATTGTACATACTCTTAAATCTTATTAAAATATTTGAAAAGTTGAGTAAATAAAGATGGAATGTAGGGAGAGAGTGAGCTTTTAGCTTTCAAAGCAATACAATAATCAAATGGGTGCAAGTACTAGCTAGAACTCATCTCAAGTTTAGTACACATTTTAGTCTCTTTTCATTTGACAACTATATTTATTATAAAAAATAAGGTCTCAAATTAGTATAAAATGGCTAAACTCTTATGTTATTATAAGATATATTTTAGAGAGTTAATTTACGAAATTAAAACATTGTCATTCCTAAAATTAAACCAACCCAACCTTAATTACAAATACAAATGTAACATCAGTTTGTCAAGCCGCCATGGCAGCTATGCAGCTAGCTATATCTATAAAATAAAATATAACAGACCAACCTCTAAATTGCACAGTGGAAGTTCCTTCACCACCAGATTTTGTGGTGACTATTATATCTCCTCTGCCTTTGCATGGTCCCGATCGAGCCACTATTTTGTTCTTACTTTTCCATTCTGCTGATAATAGACAATCACAACCGCATATTTTTAGTCCTGTAATAAAAAGAAACGTTTATGCAGTATATATTAAGGATATTAAACACCTAGATAATATAAAGAATAATTTATACCAATTAAATCTGTTACACTTATCCCTAGAAACTCCCCTCGAATTGTTACTCTTGTCCCGGGAGGGCCTTCTTTTGGTGAAATGCCAGTAACAACCGGAGGTGGTCCCATAATTTATTAAGTTATAAGTTTTTATTTAAGAATATTTGACTATTATGAAAATTTATTACATGAAAAATGTAAATAAAAAATGAGCCAAAAACAAGCCAATTTGACATTGACTAATTGACAGTGGCATTGGTCAAAACACTAAGCAATCGATTGCAGTATTTAAAAGGTTTTTTTTTGGAATTTATGAGTATTCAAAAGTATGAAAAAAAATACAGAATATTAAAGAAAAAAAATATATTTGTAGTCATTTAAGAAAAGTACTAACTCTCAAAGTCTTAGATTGTCATAAACCTACGAAAAAAACTAATGGCACGGGGACTCATGGGGGGATCATCTAACTTACATTTACCATTTTCATATTAGACGTAAGAAATAAGTGTATGAGTTTTAAAAAAGACTTGGCTTAAAGGTCTTGTTACGAAGCCATAAAATATTCATCAACAACAACAATAAGAAACCTACCAATAAATCAACAATCATGCTTACAATTATGTTTTACTACAATTTTTATGAGTTCCCTAGTGTATCTTCGAAACCCAAAGTCTAGTTTGGTTTTGAATACGTAGTTGGTTTACGAACTAAGTTTTATACCCATAGAAGTTTCATGTTTTTTTTTCTTCTGAGTTACACACATATTCCTGTATTTCTTATTTGTATAACCTGGTATTAAACATAAATACGAACGCAGTTATTATCTATCGCATATTGTCATTGGTCAATGAAAATAAATTTTGATAAATTTATCAAAAGTATTTATTTCTGTCATGTGGGGGTGACATCAAGTGGGGTGTTTTGGGGTGTCGGAACTAATAAACTAATAATTAATAAACATGACACCTTAATTCGTTGTTAATACATAAAAACGTATTTAAAATGGCTCAATCTAACTTCAGGTAGGTGATAACTGTGACATCTATATTTATCGATTTCTTAAAATCACTTTGTTGACTTAATAAATAAAAACTAATTTTAGCGCCGTAGATGAATACGGTTTCGAAAGACACGAGGACTTTGATTATGAGAGCTATGAACATTTTATGTCCGTGTACTTAAAGGTACTCGCTTCACGGGCACAAAAATGGGCTACTTTACTCGGCGAAGGAAAGTCGGTCAAACGAACGAACACAGTTAAAAGATATGTTCGTAAAGGAATACCAAGTGAGTAGAAGTTATTTTTTTTAGATCAAAATACTAGAACAACATTTTAAAATGTTCAAGGCAAGGAAAATAAATTTTTGGTGTGCCTCAAAGTAAAATGTGAGCCACAATTTAATTTTGATATGATAATATGGTATAACTATAACATGGTATAACATCAATGATATAACAACATCAACAATAATACTTAATATATTACTAAATATAATCTATTATTAAATTACACAATTATATTTTTTTAGGTGAACATCGTCCATCAGTATGGATGGCTATATCGGAGGCAGAACAAATGAAGGATCAGTTTCCTGATCTTTACCAAAAAATATTAGATGGACCTTTTGAAAAGGAACTTGTAGACATTGTTAAAACAGACTTGCCACGCACATTTCCTGACAACATTTACTTCACGAAAGAAGCCAACCATCAGACACACTTATTCAATATTCTTATTGCCTATGCACATAATAATAGAGTTGTTGGTTATTGCCAAGGGCTCAACTATATCGCAGGTATATTTTATATATTATCCAAGTACAATATAGTAAAGTTTGTATGGTTCTGTTGATATTGATTGTTCAGTGTGATGTTAAAAACAAATCAAGATAGATTTGTTGGTTGTGTTGTACTTGACATTATTAGAATAAAGCTATGGTACACCTTGCCTGTTGTTGCAGGCGACAAAAAGGGTGCCAGGCTTCAAGGCGTGGCAAGGGTGGGGGCCTTTATTATACAAAAAAAAGGCATTTGATGTCATATATTTATCCATGTTGAATTTAAAAGTTATTTGTATCATATATTTTATTTTAAAATCATGTATTTTTTTTTTCTAAATTTCTTGTTGTATTAAACAATAAATTGCAATAAATATTTTTAGGTTTGCTATTACTAGCAACTAAAAGTGAAGAAACATCATTTTGGCTTCTAAAAGTGTTGGTTGAAAAAATTTTACCCGACTATTACACTAAGACTATGGATGGATTGATAGTTGACATTGAAGTATTATCAGAACTTGTCAAATCTAAAGCACCTGATGTACATCAACATGTGATAAACTTGGGTATGTATTGATTTTTATGATACAACTTGTATTATAAAATCTTATCTAAATGTGAGGATTAGTCTTTGTGCTAATAGAAATAATTAAAATACTATTTTACTTATCTTTACATTTTATTGAAAAAAATCTTCCTAAATCTCAAAGCTAAATCAATGTTAGAGGAAAACATCCAGTTGCTGTGGTCAACCTGCATAAATTGTAGTGAGGTATTGCATATTCTAATGTGTAAAAGTTAACAATAAAACTTTTTTACAATACCTTAAGGAAAAATTATTACTCAAAGGCACATTATTACTGTTGGTGGTTTGTGTGATATGAATTCCATACCTGAGAATTATTATTTTTGTTTAGTAATAAAATAGTATCATACAAATTATTAGTGGTAGCCTAGTAGCTATGTTGTGGGTTTGGGATACAAACCCACAACATGGCTTTTACCATTGTATTGCCATTTTTTAAAGTACAAAGAAAATTGTGTATGTTGATGGGCTCACCACCTGTGAATTTGGATAGCAAAAGCTATTATCTACCCCTCTAGGTTTATAAGGACGTGAGAGGATATATTTATTCATTTATTTAATTGTACTTGTAGTCAATAGCAGAGTATCTGTGCATCCAATTAAAAATCTTCATCACCAAAACTAACATAATTATCTGTCATTATAGTACACAAAAATATTATACAACCACCCACTTACCATTGAATGTTGAATTACAAGACAACCCGTACATATATTTATATAAATTATTTAAATTGACTGTTAATACACTGTATTGTTTGCCAAGTGTTTGAAAAATTTGGTAATTTGGATGTGCCGAAATGCATTATCAATTTTCATTAAATTGTATGAATTTTAAAACTTAGCTAACTATGATTACACATGATTTTGTTTTGAAGTAACTAATATTTATTTTTCAGGATTACCATGGGCAGTTATAACAACAAAATGGTTTGTTTGTCTTTTTGCTGAAGTTTTACCTATAGAAACTGTTCTTCGAATATGGGACTGTCTATTTTATGAAGGCTCTAAAATTTTGTTTAGAGTGTGCATAACCTTAATTAAAAATAATCGAGCTTTGATAATGTCCTGTAATGACTTCACTTCGCTGGCGGAGTGCTTCAAGGCCATAGTAAAAAATGCCAGTGCATTGCATTGTCATGAATTTATGCAGGTGAGATTTTTATACTGCTTTTAATGACTGTAAAATTAATGTATTCTTTGTAACAATATTTACAAGATATATATTATTCTGGATGACCCAGCAAACTACCATTATTATTTCCATGAATATTTTCTAAATGTCTGAAAGACTTTAAACAGTAGAATTATACCTGCCTAGACATCACATATGTGGTGTACAATTGTGGACTAAAGAAATGTAATACTTCTGATAAATGAATTACAGTTGTATTCTGTCCAACAACAAAGTACGGTAAATGTTTCATGTTATGGTTTAATTCTAATATATAAAATTCTGTTTGATTTAAAAACAAACTCAATCCTAAAAATAACAAACACAAAAGAGTAATAATCCAATTTGGTGCAGTAGTTCTGAAGTTATGCTCATAAATACATTTCGGAGAGTTATTGTTTTTTATGGAAATTTACAACAACAAAACTAAGACATTTGTAAAGTAAACAACTTCATATTTTTCTTTAATTTGCAGTCAATTTTCAAAGTACCTGGGACACTGTCCAATTCTACAATAGTCAAGCTTAGAGCACGTTTTGCTAAGCAACGCAGGGAGCAACAGCAAAAGGAGCCGCCTAGATTACCATAATGCCAATGAGAACAAAAAACTTTAGATCTCTTTTGAAAAGATTACCAAATTAAAATATTTAACTAACAGCTACTTACATAGGTTATCTTTTTACTTGCTACTAAAATACATACATCTATACCCTGTATTCAGTTTGTTCGATCTTTTTACTGTATTAATTTGAGAATAAATGAGATCATTATTACTAAAGCTTCTAAATCCATGTTATTCAGGTTGCTTGAAACATTGAATTGAGGCAGGGATAGTCTATACATTTTCAATTTATTTAGATGTTATTAAGCTTGTATGTAGAAGGACTTTTGACAAAGATAATCGTAATTATGGTTAATATTTGTGCTACAATAAATTTTTTAAGAATAACTTTATTATGAGATATAAACAGAATTTTGTAGCAGAAATTTGTATTGCCTGTGTTAATAATCAACTCGTATAAGTACACAAATCATCATAAAGTTTTTTATTTACAGTAATGTTATAGTTGGATTAAAACAAATCTTAGCAATCATATTATGGTTTGTGCGCTTGAAGGATTGAAATGTTTTAAATCTGTAAAATTAGATATATTCAATAATAAATTACTTTTGTATTTTGTACAAATTAAGCTAGTCTATGCGCCTTTTGACGTAGTCTATGCGCCTATTGACGTATATTTATATTGAATAATTTTTTGTCATCATTTGTGTTAATGAAAATCATGTTGCATATCACTTACATATTATAATATTACATTATAATAAATAGGTATTTAATTTGGCGGACATAGGCAATTTTATGCCTAACATATTTTATAGCATTTTTTTTTTGATCCCATTTTATTAATTCGATTTCCACGCTCACCATAGAATAATGTTACTATATAGGCTTTTTTGTTCACGCGGGGAATCTTTTATAGACCATCCTCCGATACCCTGGGTGGGCCCGGAGGGATGTGTGGGGCTCGGCCTGGGCAGCCCCTACCCACTAAACCTTCCGCGAATGCCATCAGCCGTTATGAGCGGGTGCCCCGGATCTGTCAGCGACAGGACACCCCAACGACCGGCCGGTCCCGGCAAAGACCGGACTTCATCCTCAAAGGGAACTTCTCCGGCACTCAGAGAAGTCCTGACGACGCCGAAGCATGCTTCCCCGCTTCCGGATTACGGGGCGGCAAGAGGAGGCGTTCGTAACGCCTCCTGCGCACCCCGATACGTCGCCTGCGGAGGGAGCCTCTGCGCTCCCTCCTGACCCGCTCGTCAGCCTCCTTCTGGAACATGACCGTCTCACAGAAGGAGGTGACCGCTGCATATAGGCTTCCATATCATTGGTCAATATTTATCAAAGTTGGGATTTAGTGTTTAAATAGCTTACAATTCTTAGCTACATAGTCTCTCTATTTTGAAAGTTTTTAGGCAAAAATGGATTTTAATATTTTTAATGTCTGATAAAAATAAATTAATATTCTCTACTATCAGGTTAATATATTTATTGTAATAAATTAGTGGTTACTAGACGCTACTTTTAATTGACATTACTGTAAAATTTCCACACAAAAGTGTGTATTCAAACTCAATTTCAATTAAAGTTTTAAGATACAACGGTACTTCAATCATTTCTGTTCAGATTGCTTTGGAAAGCAATTTAAATAATTCACTGAGATAAAGCACCATCCAAATAAAATGTAATAAAATGCGCTGACATATATAACTTAATAAATACTATGTATGAATTATGTATTTTAACTAGAATTATGAGCCGTGGTAGCTAGTGTCCGGGTGGTTGGCTCAAGTTGCACAGTACGCTAGCAACCAGAGTTCGATCCCCGGTGCCGGCACCAATAAATTTGTTATTGCAATTTTATGTGCTGATTTACCACGCGCTTTAAAAAAAATTTCTATCCACACTAAGGCCCTTATACTCTCTTTACAGAGAAGGCCAGCACCCAACAGTATGACATATTTATTATATATATATATATATATATAAAGGCTGCAACTTTAACTAGTATTATTGCTCTTACATTTGACAATAAACTTGTATATTGTTTCTAAGTTCTCTCTTTTCATATCTTGTTTGGAACTAAAAATAAATACTGAAATGATATAGAAAAATTAGTGTTCATGTTAATTTTATGGGTCAAGGTAGTAAAGCTAAGGTGTATGCATTGTATGCTATGCTATAGAAAAGCAGAGGAAACATTGTAACTATAAAAGCATATGTAACATTTCTTCTGTTAGATTTCTCTTGTTCTTCATTATAAGTGTGTTTGTCCTGTTTTCTATGTATGTATCGGGATTGGGTTTAGTTATAGTCAAATTGAAATGTTAAATAATACAAAACACATTATTAACATATTGCATATTACACATTTCCTTCTACATTGGATGAGGTCAGACTATAATTGTGGACTAGACTTGATCTATATTTAAGTATATTCAAAGTCTAAGTTTAATATAGTTAACCCACATATTTATTCCAGTAAGTCCCTGCTATAGAAGGGTAAAAATTGTTAAATATAGTAAAAGCTTCCAATTCTCGAAGGAAGTTATAGAAATTCAGAAACCATGTATGTGAAAAACTAATTTGAATGGATTTATTTTGTATGCATTTTTTGCTTTATTTTTTTAGGATATTTGCCGAATCTTGGTACACACACACATTGATTGGATAAAGCAAGAAACAAAGTCATGAATGTTGCATGGCCATAGACTCCATCTTCCTTACTCCCTCTGAGGTCGGGTCTGACAACAACATTAAAAAGCACCCACATGTTGCTCCCTCAGTTTAAGGCTATCAATTAATGACTTTCTTTCCGCTTCATGTTTAGCACATTCCCCCATTATTCAGGGCACATCATCCAACGCTTGGCAAATCTCACAGTTCGGTGAGTCAACCTTAAGCATCCAATTTGTATGCATTTCAATACTCCAATCAATATAAGAACATCATATTTATTAAGAGGATCCACCCTTATTTCACACTGGCCTATTATAGCTTAAAATTAATTTTAAGTAAATTTTTGTTTGTTTTTTTAAATAAGATTTTTAAAGTTTCAGGTTTATTTGTAAATAGTTTGATAGACCTACTTAGTTCCATAATTTACTTGTGCATAGGTTCTTATCTCTGTAAATTGATTAAAATATAGTACATATCATTAGCCTTGGGTCAATTTTGACATTTCCTACCAAAAATACTGAAATTTTGGAAAACTGTAAATGGGGAGTTCCATATAAATCCATTTTGCATTGTAATGTTGACTGTATGCAAACATAAAATATATAATGCACACTTAATGTGAATTAGAACAAATTTTGTTGGTAATGCTCCTTATAAGAAATACAATACATTTCATTTGGTGCATAGTATAATAACTTGTTATAATGTGATATGATGCTTTGGCATAGTATTAGCTTCTGCTGTCTAGATTCCAAATAACTGTGCAAGTGAATATTATAACTGTTTGGGGTTAGTTCACATTTGTATGTGACATAATAGACTATTAAAGTTAACAAAAATTGTTTTATTTAGCCTATTCACATTTTGCAATACCCTATAAACACTTTCTTCAACTAAGATTTCTATCCAATAAGCTTTTTTATTTTGACTTGATTTATAAGCTTCTATACTGCAATTTATGATTTACCACCTTCTAAGACATCTTTAGCTTCGTTGATTTTAGCAGCAATAAGTGGAGATCCTCCTCGGTCTGGGTGATTTAATAACATAACTCTTCTATGAGCATCCCTTATCTAGAAATATAATGAGATTAAAAGAAGGCTTTGTTATTAAAATAAATAGTTTAATAGCATTTAATATTATTAAAAATCTACAACAACTTCATATTAAGGTAACACAGATGTTCTTTCAAATATGCTAATATCTTTTCATTATTTAAAAAAAAAAAGAAAACTAGCAATATTTATTTTTTTTCAGAAATATTACTAACATTCTTGTTAATCATTCCAACTAAGCTTGTGCTAGGAGATGGTTCACATCAATAGTTGAATGGTGGATTCAAACCTACAACCTTATGATTTGCAGACCGCATCCGAAACCATTAGGCTATTGACGCCTTATCACACATTAAATTTAAAATGACATTTCAAGGGTAATAATTGTGCAACCCTAATATGCTTGTAGCTGTAATTGCAAGAAAAATATTGAAATAAATACAGACCTTAGCTTTACTAGCAGTGGGACTAATGCCTAATATAAGTGCTGCTTCTCTTTTGGTCATCTTAGGTTCGAACCCTCCTTTATAATATTTGGAATTAGCTAAACTTTCTGTATCGAATTTCGGCAGATTCTTCACAGCTTCAGCGAATTTCATGGAAGCATTGGGCATTTGTTTTAACAAATATCTCCCAGCAAAACCAATTGCTGCCATACCTAAACCAGCTACAATTATTGAGCTAGCCTGTTAAGGAAAATAATATTACATTACCTTAATAAACGACTAAACAAAATTAAGATGAATTTAAGCACCTACCATTTTAATACGCTAATGTACCTGACTTAATTAATAAGAATTATTTCAACATTTTCATTCATGTCATAAACAACATTTACGACGCAATTTCGTTTTCGTATTTTCAAGTCGACATAAAAGAATCTGTATAACCAAAAAGCTTACAACTGATAGTGTCAGTTTTTGACATTTCTTAGATAGATAATTAATCTGCACAGTGTCATGTAAAAACCTCAGTTTGTGCTAAATCTGGGCCTTTTATTAATGTGAACATATCGTTGGCGCAGTCGGTTTTGTCAGTTTTTTATCAACCGTTATTTAATTAAGGCTTTTGTAATACTAACAAAGGATAAAAATACCTTTTGACGTGAACAAAACTAACAATAATGTGCGTAAAATGGAACTTGTAATGAACTTATCGGGGCGTATGATATGAACTTGTAACTTTTATATGGATCGCTAATGCCATCTTTTTTGGCAGATTCGCCGCCATAACTGCATCTTTTTGGCGTAAAGGCAGGGTTATGGAGCATTCATATCTATACAACAGCATATTTACGAGTAAAAAAAAAGATTTTAAATCAAATCAAACGTTGAACGCTATAACTCGCGGACGCTATCTTTTAGCTTAGCCTACTTCTAAAATAAAAGATAACGCCTCTTTCTTCTCTCTTTCCTCATTCAAGCTCTTTGCCCTTATGGAATTCTTATTTTTGGATCATCATAGACCTACCAATATCACAAACTATAAGCATTCTTCTATACGATTTTAATAGTTCATTGGTATATCTTAAAACCAAAAGCGGTACTCCAACAAAAACCAAATCTGTTCTACTTTTTGGAATCGGTTCATATATGATGGCGCGTGCACAAACAGTTATAACTCTGAATTAAGAACCTAAGTTTAGAACTGCAATTTAGGTTCATCGCATAAGCAAATGTACAAGATCAGGTTGCTAGAAATATACAGCGGAGATGCGTGCAAGTTTAATCAGTTTTATTTCAAAGTCTAATATTCGAGGAAATGTAAGAAATAATTTCATTAAGTTGTAATATTTTTATAAATTCAATAAACGCGTAGAGACACTACTATTAAGAAAAATATTAATTATAATCATCACATCTACCGATATTCTTTTCGCGGTAGATTACTAATTCCAACCACACTATCTTGATGAGTGGCGTCCGACAACTGTATATTTTTTCTATAACTTTTTCTACGCACTTCCAATTACGTATAAAATTGCGCTTGCGCGTATATCTTGAGTATGACCACCAGTTAGTGAAGCTGTTAGTGCACATCAATGATAGCGCAGATAGCAATAGAGCGATAGAAAATATGGATATTATATAAAAGAATGATTGTACTCCGAACACCACATGTATTTGAAGCGTGTACTGTTATCTGTTGTTGGCCTGCTTTTAACAAGTTAAGTGTAAACAACAATTGAAGAAATCATGGCTTCAGAGATATTAAATAAATAACCTATTGAGTCCCTAATATTTGTGCTATCTGAGCAAAACGATAAGTGTCGGCTGACTATAATTTCTATCTTATTTCTTGTTTAGTTTCTATACTATTTATTTAGCTGAACTATGAACATGAAAACCACGTAATAGGGGTATAAATAAAAATATTTAAATTTCTGGTAATTTTGTGTTAGGCTTCGTAGCTAATTCCATCACTAGAACTTTCGATGTTTTTATTTAACCGGTTTTTTTAAATAATACTGGCAACACAATGGAACAGTGACCGGCCGCATTTAATTTTGTGAAAAAAATTGGGCCTTTTTGAAGAGGTTCAACATGGCAGGAGATCAAGCGCAGTTTTATCAATTATTAAATACACTATTGTCTACAGATAATGACATCCGACAACAAGCAGAAGTGAGTATAAATAACGTTTCTAATTTTCATCCATTATATGTGAAAATTATACTGGTATATTACGTATTAACTGTGAAAACGAGGCGTTGTAGCCTCGTGTCAAAACGTGGTCATGGAGGACTGTATTACTATAAAATTATTTGAGAATCGTTTACATCAATCGATTTTGTTTACGAAGCTAATTTTATTTGTTATTATTACTGATGTAGAATTTCATCATTGCTGCTGATTAAGCAGTTTACAGACGCAGAATGTGTAACAAGGAACAAAAAAATTAGATCGGACATGTGGGTCTTTTAAGTTCTTAATTAGTTTAGTTTAATTTTCTCTTACATTAATTTAATATTTTAAATTTATATTATAACACATGTGATAAGAATTTGCCATGTATTTAAAGATGTTACCATTTTTATAATGAACCAGATTTTAATTTGTATTTTATAGTTTATATTCTTTATTTATTAATATAAAATGTCTTGTCTTTAATTATTTTGTTTACAAAAACCAGTGTATTTGTTATATGATATTCATTTTATTTGTATCAGCATTACAATTTCAATCTTACGAATTACGAAAATTTATCATTGAACTAGACTGAAATATTTCAGAATTCCTATCATAATTAAATTGTTATGTAATTAAATTCTTGTTTTCCTTACTTAGGATGCTTATAACAACATAGCAACAGAGACAAAGGTGGTACATTTAGTGGGTGCTATCCAAAATGGAGACATTAGCGAGGAAGCCAGGACGACAGCAGCAGTTCTATTGCGTCGGTTGCTCAGTGCGGAATTCTTCGAGTTTTTCCCCAAACTGCCATTTGATCAGCAGACAATGCTTAGGGAACAGTTGCTTCTTACACTCCAGATGAACGTCAGCCAGCAGTTACGTCGAAAGGTAGAATACAAAACTTTAATTTCTGTTTAAACTAAGCTATTTTCTTTTAAGTGACATGGTGTATACATTTAGATAATTTTGTACAATAATAACATTAACAAGCAATTTGTTAATGAAAGAAAAAAGGTTACCTTATCATCATTGTTAGTGAATGTTTTGCTCTCATTTGTAATAAAAAAATTATAAATCATATGAATATATAATGAAAAAACCTGTCACATATGGGACTTAATAAGTTGGGTTTTAAATGGACAACTGTCTCTGCCTATCCTAATAAAAAAGGATAAAAGTCTGTAAGAGGTTTTTTAAAATGTCAAATGATACTTCCAATAGCAAAAAATATAAAATTAGAATACTTGTTCTTTTATTAATAATCTAGTTTCTGGCACATGTTAATAGATTTATGACCTCATCCAGTCATATACCATCTGCAAGTGTGACTAACTACCTATTTCTGTTTTCTAGATCTGTGATGTAGTATCTGAGCTCGCTCGGAATCACATAGATGATGATGGAGTTAATCAGTGGCCTGAATTCCTTCAGTTCATGTTTCACTGTGCCAATTCACAGGACCCTGATCTTAAAGAGGCTGGAATAAGGATGTTCACGTAAGTTTTAGATTTAAAAAAGTTGTTTTTGATAACATAATATTTACAGATAAATTTAATAGGTAATTATATCAAATTACTAGTTGAATTTTACAAATTAAGAAATTAAATTAGACAATAATACAGCTAGAAAAAATTGTAAATCAAAGAAATAAAATGCTATTAACTTGTTTTTTGATATACTTGTTTCCTTAATTTAATTTAAGATCTACAATTTCATATAATAAGTTGTGTTTGATTTACTTTAAAATAGTTTAATGAACAAATAATCAGCTATTTATGTGACTACATTTACATGTTTGCACATATGTCTTCACAAAGTTTGCCAATCCGTACTAGGGCCGTGTGGTGGACTACGCCCTTACAGAGAAGGCCTGTACCCAGCAGTGGGACATATATAAACGCTATAACTTACCTCTAACTTAAGTAAAATCTCTGGCTTAACAGGTCAGTCCCTGGAGTTTTTGGGAATAGACAAAATGAGAACTTGGATGTCATCAAACAAATGCTGCTATCATCTCTACAGGCCACTGAAACAGAAGCTCTGCGTATGCAGGCAGTAAAAGCAGTCGGTGCTTTTATTCTATTGCATGACAAAGAGCCTGCAATTCAGAAACACTTTGGAGACTTGTTGCTTCCTCTTATGCAGGTAACAAACTTGCTCTTTTTAATAGATTTGAGTGTAACAAAAATTGCACTGACATTATGCACATTCATTCTTCCATACACTTTTCACAATGAGAGGTGTTTATTTCCAAGATGTGCTATAGTATATTACATTGAGGATTTCGCTAACACTTTCCTGTTAACAGGATTGAGTTTGATAGTAGCCCTCAATACATTTCGTTTTCAACATACATCAAAAAAGGGGAGGTTTTCAATATGTCTGTATGTTGTTTTAATGTTTGTTCATAACTTTCGACTGGACGAACTGATTTTGATTATTTTTTGATTTGAAAGCTGGTGGTTCTGTTGAAATTTGGTTAAATTCTGACAATGGCATGAGAATACTCATATCTCTTAAGTTTGCATCAAGTATGTGCACCACCAATGAACGAATAACTCAATATCATGCTAACCGATTTTGATGATTCATTTTTATAGGAAAGGATGTACTTCAAGATAAGAATTTGATTTGATTCTGGTTAATTATATTTTGTAATATTTCTACGATAATTCGTGTATTTACGAACGGGTGTCCATGCATTTGTTTCTATATGAAGTTGGTTTCTGTTTGTGTTCATAAATATACTTGTGTCAATGGTCCATTCAGCTTTTGCATGGTCTTCTCGGTAATGAAATAATAGTTTCATAGAAACAGAAATGTGGCTAAAAGGAAATTTGGTTTGGTTGGCAATTGATTCAAAGGACTTGAAAGACAAAAGAATCTGGTAAATACGGTTGTTGAACTTATTTCTATAACCTGTCAGAGTATATTATCTAGTCTTTAATCAACTGCAATGTCTGTAAACCAATTAGAGATTTCTACAAGGAATGAGTATGTGGCTTTTTATGTATTTGATAGTTTAAATTATTGTTATAATATTGCATTTAATTTTCTAATGTTGCATGAGTTTTAAAAATATCTATTGAAAAAAATGTTAAATATAAATAAATAAATTGGCATTTATCAGGTGGTTGTTCAGTCCATTGAGAGAACTGACGACGATTCAGCTCTTAAAGTCCTGATTGAGTTGGGTGAATCTGCTCCGAAGTTCCTGCGGCCACAATTGGAAACCATCTTTGAAGTTGGCATTAAGGTATGTGATGTAATAGGATTTTGTTAATTATCTCACTGTCTGACGTAATATTGTAAGAAACCATTTCAGTGTGGACTGTTGAACGTAGATTTGCTAGCATTTTTTATTTCAAAAACTTTGTTTAAATGACATGTATTTCTATTTTTCTTTTGTATTGATAGATGTGACATAAAATTTAGTTTTGTGGCAAAATAATGATGGTTAACACCATTGCGATTCTATTTATTTGAAACTCTCATGCCATTTTGATAAATGTATCTGCTATGTTACATGTGAATTCGTTTTTCAGCCATGGTAAAAATATATGTCCATGTACTTTAATTGGGAAACTTGTTTGGGTTTATTTTTGATTAAGACCTTAGTTAGGTCTACTTAGGTTAGTTTGGTTTGACTGTAGTTCTGGGCTTGCAGAATAAGGTATCCCTGCCTGTCATAGAAGGCGACTAAAAGGGGCCTCGGGTTCACTGGGTGACAAGGGTGGGGGCCTTTGTCGTCCGCCGAAGTGATGGAAGAAAGCGCCGTCGGCTGGCCCGAGTCGCCTTACACTGCGAGGGCACAGGAAAGGGGGGATTAACCTCTCCCCGGGATATGTTCTTCAAGAGCACAGAGCAGAGGGACTCCGGTGGGTTCCACTGGAGATCCTGGAGCCCCTCACCATGCATCGAGGATGGACCACCGGAGGGGAGGAGGGGGTTTAGTGGGTAAGAACCCCCACATAATCCCACCTTCTGGGGGGAAGGTATCTTGTTGAAGATTTCCCTCCATCAACAACAAAAAGTTTTGTTTGATTAGGATGTTCGGATCTGAATAATACAAGGAATCTACTAAAAATTATATTTAAGTAAGACAAATGGTACAAAATTTCATAATTCTTATGATGCAGTAACAACACTTTGTATACAATAACAAGGATAAAAATAACCCTGTTTGTTTAGATTAACTGAGAGAACTTTTCTATCTAGGTTATTGGTGACACTGACGGAGATGACAACTGGCGTCAACTGGCACTAGAAGCGTTGGTAACACTATGCGAGACTGCGCCAGCAATGGTACGCAAGCAGGTGCCAGGTGCAATACGCCGACTTACCCCCCTTGTTCTTGCAATGATGTGTGAGCTAGACGACGAGCCCTGACTGGGCAGTGCAAGATGACGTTGCAGATGACGATAATGACATGTGAGTTAAGTGTTGTCCTTACTACATTCATGCACTGATTGTTAAACCCCTAGTCACTGCACAAAAACACATTAACTATATATACATATATCTAATATTTCTACTGTTACAGTTTTTACATTTATTCCTATATTTTAGATCAATGTAATTCATCAAAATATGTTCAGTTGCATTACTTCAGAAAAAATATTTACAGTTAGGTCTTATAGTGCAATAGTATTCATAAAGCAGTTGGATCTGATAAAATATAAGTAATGAGTGAAGTCAGAGTATGATGATGGAGATATAAAGCATTGAATATCAAAAACCAATGAGCTTTTTGGGTTCTATATACAAATAATATGAATGAATTATTCTCTTATTATATATTCATGCAATGGATATTAAATGATAGTTAATAGATTTTATTTAATGAAAAAAAAAAAAATAAATTTTAAAATTATTTCTATACAGTTTTTGACCACATCTAACTTATGACAAGTGGTGGTGCATATTGGTAACAACAAGCTAAACTATTGCCTATTCTCTTCTAAAGACATCCATACTTCCACATGTATCTTAATTCTCCCACATGCAGTTTTAACATATGCCACTCTTGTTAGACTAGGCATCACTTAATGTGAAGTAACAATGAGTCACAGCAACACATAGGTATCACTTGTTAAATATTTGTAATGCACATTGTTAAGTAAAATTTACATTATTTGGCAGATCTATCAAATTGTTTTGCCAAAGTAAATCTTACAAGATCAATATTGGGATAATTAGCATTCTATGTACATTATACATTTGGATGTCAGTCCCTCAATAACATTATTCTATAAAAAAAACAACTTAATTGTATGTTGTCTTTATACATTATTATAATTTCTTAATAAAATTCAGGAACTATGTGACAGCAGAATCTGCTCTTGACCGCATGTGCTGTGGTCTTGGAGGAAAGATTATGTTGAGTTTAATTGTTGGCCAAGTCCCTGAGATGTTAAATTCGGAGGACTGGAGGAAGAGGCATGCAGCTCTAATGGCCGTCTCCTCTGCTGGTGAGGGATGTCACAAACAAATGGAACTGATGCTGGATCAAGTTGTATCTGCTGTTCTCACTTACCTAACGGACCCTGTAAGTTTTAACAAATGTTCAGTGTTATTAACATCATATCGACACTGGAAAACAAAACCGTAGTAACACACAAAAATGAAATTGTTCACCAGAGATGAATAACATTTCAACTTTTTAAAAAAATGTTGACCTAGTGTTGTCGTTTTTGGGCACAATATTTATTATTTTTTGCTATAAGTATTGTACCATGGCATTAACCTACAGTTTTCCTAATAGAAAATCGTTTTACAGTACAAAGTAGTGTTTATTTTTCGTCTAATTGTTACAAGTCATATATCATTCGACGCGTCTTTTTTTTCTGATTCCAACGACGTAAGTGAAAATGGCCATAAGTGACACCACTTACTACGTTTTTGCTTTCCAGCATTAATATTCATCAAATTATCATAAATAAAACAATAAATATATATTGTCATATAATACATAATAACTTATATAATTCATTGTAATCTCAGCCTGTTATTTAGGTCAAGGGTGTAAAGGACTTTAATGATTGTATGAACCAATTCTAAAAAAAATGTGCTCAAAATATATAATTATAGTACTTTTGTCTTGCAGCATCCTCGTGTTCGCTATGCTGCTTGCAATGCAATTGGACAGATGTCGACTGACTTTGCCCCTAATTTTGAAAAGAAGTTCCACAGCAAAGTTGTACCTGGTCTCTTGTTAGTACTGGATGATAGTGCCAATCCCGTGTGCAGGTAAACAATTACTCCTAATAATTGTAGATTTTTTTTATTTATTGTTGTTTTATTTAATAGTGAATTTTGCAAATTCAATACTTTATATTTTATTTTTAAGGCTCATGCGGCTGCTGCTTTGGTAAACTTCAGTGAGGATTGTCCAAAACCAATTCTGACTCAATATCTTGGACCTTTGATGAATAAGCTTGAAGTGATATTGACGGCCAAATTCAAAGAGGTGAGACATGTTTAACAATTATCTATAAAAATACATCTTGTTACCATACAGGTAGTATGAATCAAGACAACGGAAGCAGTATGACTGCTAATGATACTATTAAAAGTATTACATCACTTCTAAACAGATAAGGACTAAATTATTAATTGGCCTCCAATACTCTTTTAGGCTTTAATATGAAATGTTTTTAGCATTGTGGCATGTAACTAATATTTTCTGTGGTTTCACTCTACACCAATGTTCGTTAGTGACAAATTCCTTCTTAGATTTTGTCACTCCCATAGCATTGGTAAAGTAATTGTGGCATTTGCTCCCTTTCTTACTGTTTTATAGAAAGTTAGGGATCTCAGTTCACATACATGATTTTACAATTAATGTTCCTGGCTGTATTCTAAATGTATTCAGATATAATGAACAATTTGTTTTCTTGCAGTTGGTAGAACAAGGTACCAAGCTTGTGCTTGAACAAATTGTTACCACTATTGCCTCTGTTGCTGATACAGTGGAGAAAGATTTTGTACAGTATTATGATCGATTGATGCCATGCCTTAAGTACATTATTGCTAATGCCACCACTGATGAATTAAAGACACTCCGTGGTAAAACAATTGAATGTGTCAGTCTTATAGGTGAGTTTAAAAGTTGTAACTATATTTTTAGGAAAATCTCTAAAATAATTCATCTTTTTCCTTATGAAATACTTCATAACCAACCACCTTTATATTTATACCATTGTAGGTCTATATAAAAAATTATTATTACAACCCTGGTCCAACTGGATGCTTATGTGGGCATTGCAAGGTCTAGCCATTCAACTTAGCATCATTTTTTTTAAAGGCTTTAAGTTTAGCAGACCCATCAATGAGTTTAAAAAATTCTAAGTTGCAAAAGGGCATGTGGTAAATAGTAATAATATCACAATGCTACTATTGACTGTTGATGAAATGATTGTGTTGTGTGTTGTCACATGAGGCCTTGGTAGATCACAAAGTCAAAAGCTAATTATATTATTATAAATTGAAAAAAAAAAATGTTTATTACAAAATTTGTTAATATATTAAAATTATTAATATTTGCATTGTTCGCTTTAAGGTCTGGCTGTTGGTGAAGAGAAATTCATGTCAGATGCGTCAGAAGTAATGGAACTTTTGTTAAAGACACATACAGAGGGTGAACAGCTACCTCCCGATGACCCACAGAC
Source organism: Meandrusa payeni (assembly GCA_029286785.1). Lineage (NCBI taxonomy): Eukaryota > Metazoa > Arthropoda > Insecta > Lepidoptera > Papilionidae > Meandrusa > Meandrusa payeni. Next base: position 12,307,961 of record JAGSMX010000024.1, on the reverse strand, counting down.
ATCATTCCTCATCTCCGCTTGGTCCAGAATTTGCAGAATTATGGGTAATTTAATTAGCTATTAATGGAGAGATTACCACAATATTTAAACAAAATATGTGTAAATTTTATTTCATAGTTTTCAGACAAGTAAACATATTTTTTTGTTATTAGGCAAAAAGTTTGCTCGTTACCTTCCTATGGTAATGGAACCAGTGATGCGCACTGCCGCAATGAAGCCAGAAGTGGCTTTACTCGACAATGATGAAATCAAGATAATTGAAGGCGACCTTGACTGGCACTTTGTCACTCTTGGAGAACAACAAAACTTTGGCATTAAAACTGCAGGTAAAAGTTGTTATTTCTGTCTACGAATTATTTTTTCCTATGAATAGATATCATATTGCTTATACCACACTCAAGGGGCTATTGAGGCATAGCAACTCCCTCTGATTTTAAATATGTATTAATGTTAGTTGATACAACAAGAAATAGAAGCATAATAGCCATTTTTTAATTTTATTAAAAAATCTTTTCTCAGGTCTTGAGGACAAAGCATCTGCCTGCGACATGCTTGTATGCTATGCTCGTGAATTAAAGGAAGCATTTGCTGATTATGCTGAAGAAGTTGTTAAACTAATGGTGCCAATGTTAAAATTCTACTTCCATGACAATGTACGCACAGCAGCTGCAGAGTCTCTTCCTTATTTGTTGGAGTGTGCTCGTACTCGAGGTCCTCAGTACATACAGGGCATGTGGGCGTATATATTGCCTGAACTATTAAAAGCGATTGATTCCGAACCTGAACAGGAAGTCCAAGTGGAACTTCTTAATAGCTTGGCCAAGGTGAGAAGAAGCAATACATAGTGTAAATTTATATACAAACAGAATAAGAATGACTAGCAGTAAAGGCTAGTAAATTTTATAATACCTATCACCAGCTTTTGAAATTCAATTAGTATTTAATTGTGTTGTTTATATACATAATGTTATTTTGTATATAAACAACATTTAGTTAAATTTGTAATATAATGTTAAGTTAATATTACAAATATAAATATGATATACTGTTCCATAAAGCTCTAAATTGAAATGAATTTTAAAGAAATTAAAAACATTGTCTTTTTTACATATAAATTTAAAAAAGGAAAATAGTGCTGTTACATATACATACAATTTTTTTTGACAACTACATGTTTGTTATTATTTATGTTTTTTATATATTTAGATTCAAGACTTAATCTGCTGGTTTAAACAAAAACATTAAGTTTTTGTGAGTGGTGTTGCCACCTCCTTTCTGTAAAAATTGTTATATGCTATTTAAATCTAATTATTTCACAGTGTATCGAGCTTCTGGGGCTGGCTGCTTATCTGACGAGAGTATGGCAGAAGTGTTACGCATTCTCAATAAACTTCTGACTGAACATTTCAAACGTGCCACCGAACGCCGGCAAAAACGTGCTGACGAAGACTATGACGAGGTATTCACCTATCTAAATCTAAAAAATTCTTTAGTTAGCTTTTCTGTGTCCTTTTGATTTGTACTTGGTTCAAATTGAAGCAGTGATTTTAAAAAAACAATTCAAGTGTGCTGAACAAATTTCATGCATACATCTTTTATTTCGAAATGTTTTTATGTTAAATCAAATTAATTGTCTAGGTGGTTGAAGAGCAGCTAGCTGATGAAGACAATGAAGACGTATATGGGCTGTCTCGGGTAGCTGATGTATTGCATGCTCTAATGTCTGCTTACCGCGAAAATTTCTTCCCGCATCTGGACTCTTTATTGCCACACCTTGTTCAACTTCTTGCTCCTGGTCGCCCGTACGCCGACAGACAATGGGCCATTTGTATTTTTGATGATGTTATTGAATTTGGAGGTAAGGACATTAAAATCTTATAATTTGGTTATATACTGTTACCATTATTCTAATATAATAATAAAATATAGGTACCAAATGTCCCTCACTCTTGTACCGAGCCTTTGTTGAGTAAAAAAAGAATCTACTTATAAGTTAACACAGACTTGTAAAATTTGATGATGATGCTGTGTCACTGGACAAGTGTTTTAATTATGACATAAAATGTATTGGTTGTCCGTAATATCTTATTTGATTTTAAGTATATCTGGATAGTTTTAATTTAGCTTATGTTTTCAACTTTCCTACAAGACTATTTTTTATAACCATTAATTTCTGTGATATATGTCATATATGTTCATAATAAGAAAATGCAATCTTAAGTCTTTATTATTTCTTCCTTTAGGCCCAGCCTGCATAAAATACCAGGATATATTTTTGGAGCCAATGCTAAACGGTCTAGTAGCAGCGGAAGCCGAGGTTCGACAAGCGGCAGCTTACGGTTGTGGGGTGCTGGCACAGTTCGGTGGCGCTCAGTTTGCGCCGGCGTGCGCTCGGGCCGCGAGACTCTTAGCCGACGTAGTCAACGCGCCCGACTCGCGTAATGTGGAAAATCTGAATGCTACAGAAAACGCAATCTCTGCAGTAGCCAAGATCATTAAATACAACCACACACAGGTTGATAGAGACCAACTCATCACACATTGGTTAGTGAAACAACTTGTACTGTAATAGTATATCTATTATATTATTTGTATTAGAAAATAACTAAATGGATGATCTTTTAGTAACATAGGGCACCCTGAGAAACCTACATCTCTGTCACTCCTAAAGACTCATTAATTACCTGATTTAAGAATACAATTGGGCTTACAACTTACTACAATTATAGTTTACTTGTTAGTAATACAAGGCTAATTTAAATACAAGCATTAATACATTGCAACTAGCTTATTGAAAGTTATAGCCTACATATGTCTCACTGCTAGGCAAAGGGTTTCTCTGTAAAGTAATTATAAGGGCATAGTCCACCATGCCCCAGTCCGGATTACAGACTTACATACATATCTTGAAAATGTTCTAACACTTAATGTTTTAGAGCACAAGGTAAGTCAGCATTTTAAATTGCTATAAACAAATTTATTGGTGCCGACACCGGGAATCAAAAGCTGAGCTACCACAGTACAGTATATAAGCATTTAGCTTAATTACTGTAGATGATAAAAATCAAAAAACAGGTTAACATGGCTGCCTGTGGTGGAAGATATTGAAGAAGCTCCTCACGTGTACTCTCTGCTGTGCGAGCTGGCCGCGAGTGGACACGCAGCACTAGCCACCGCCGATGCTCCGCAACGCGTCGTCGCCACGCTCGCTGAAGCCTTCCTGCGTGACGCAGTGCCCACTGACAACCCAGTCTATGCTCAGATGGTAGCACTTGCACGTCAAATACAGGTAATTTATAGAAATTAATATTAACAATTCGTTGAATTGCTCCAGCTAGAAACTAGAAATGTTAAGTTATTGTAAACCAGCCACCGTTGTCTAGATTTTTAATGCATTGACTTGTCTTTGTACATTTCCACTAGATATTTCCATTCAGATCTGTTTCCTTATGAGAAATAAATATATATCTTGTTATCTGAATCCACTTATTGTTAATGCAAATAAACAGCCTCTTTGACCTTGACAGTTACGTCAATTTAGCAATCAATGTGACCACTGCCACATATGTATAAACTTTTGCATCCTTTTTAAGTGGGTAATCAGAGATAGCTATGACACTTTGTCAGATCTGGATTGACGAGTTGTTGAAATAAATATGTATAGTTATATACCTATATGCGACACCGCTGAAAATCAGCGCTGTCGCATCCTTGTGACAGCATATGCTGAGGCGGTGTCCAATACTGGCATCATATGTTTTGTATTATTTGTCCGTGTAACTTTAACTGTGTTTTGTCTATTTTTCATTCTTTTTTAATGTGTGTTATATTCAGTCTGTGATGTGTTTTGTATTGTGATGCCAATAAATAAATGTCTATGTCTATATAATAGGTTGTCAAATATCTCCCTTCCGCCTTTTGTCTTTTGAATTTCGCGGCTATGTACAAAGCGCTACAGAGCTCGTATCTAGTAATACTATACATAATTTGAAAGGTCTTGACATAACCTACAAAACGACGCTATGCATAATTAGTTTGGATATTGCGTTCAACAGTTATAGACGTGTAAACATGAAGTTCACTAACGCCGAAATTCGCGCTATTTTAAAGTTTTCCTTCGTTAAAGGCAAATCCGCTAGAGAAACGTTCCGTGAGATTAATGGTGTTTTGGGGATGGTACTCTATCACTTCGAACCACGGAGGAATGGTTTCGACGATTCAGAGCCGGTGAAAACGACACCATGGATAAGCCAGCCGGCGGAAGACCTGTGACCACAAATACCGATCAAATCATGGACTACATCGAGTTAGACCGGCATGTGGCATCTCGTGACATCGCCCAGGAAATGGGAGTTAGTCACCAAACCATTTTAAACCATCTGCAGAAGGCTGGATACAAAAAGCGATGTTTGGGTGCCGCATGATTTGACGCAAAACCTTCTGGACCGAATCAACGCCTGCGATATGCTGCTGAAACGGAACGAACTCGACCCATTTTTGAAGCGGATGGTGACTGGCGACGAAAAATGGATCACATACGACAATATCAAGCGAAAACGGTCGTGGTCGAAGGCCGGTGAATCGTCCCAAACAGTGGCCAAGCCGCGAATTTCGGCGTTAGTGAAGTCCATGTTTACATGTCTATAACTGTTGTACCGCAATATCAAACTAATTATGCATAGCGTCGTTTTGTAGGTTATGTCAAGACCTTTCAAATTATGTATAGTATTGCTAGATACGAGCTCTGTAACGCTTTGTACATAGCCGCGAAATTCAAAAGACAAAAAGGCGGAAGGGAGATATTTGACAACCTTATATATGTTTATACAGATGTGATACACATATCAGAGTTATATGATGTAATAATATTTTGTTTTCAGAGTAATGCTGAATTATTCAACACATGCGTCCTGCAGCTGAGCAGTGAACATCGGGAAGCGCTGAAGATCGCGCTGTCTCCTTAGTCTGCTTCAGCCCGCCCGCCGCCTGTATTTATTACCCGCCATGTCTACTTGGGCACGCGCTCATCCGTTGCCAGTCACTTCCTCAGACAGCCCATTCCCATTGCTCGACCGCCTGTAAAATGCTATTTCTATAAATATATCTTGGACTATGATAACCATTGAATAAATATTATTGTTATTTATTGATATTTGTGTGCCCCTCCACCCCTGTGTCCCCTGTGTAGCTAACAGAAACTTGTTTACTTCTGTCCCTTTGGTGGATTGTTCTTGGATCTCTACTTGGTTAATAATCTGTTTGGGCTAAAATTGCTGTGATATGTTTTATACTATTTTATTTTGAGGATTAGTCATGTTAAAGCTTAGTAGACTCCTCGTTGACGTTTGGTGTCAATCTCGAATCATTTGCTTTGGCCAGTTGTTATTGTAGATGGTCCAATTTTATCATATTTGTGTAGCATTATTTATTAAAATATATGGATGTTTTGAATAATGTTATTCTATTAGAATTTAATAATATTATATTAGAGTTGATACATTGTTCCCCTTTGCTGCATTTTAACCTATAATGGGTAGTATATACGAAACAAAATTGGACCATTTGCATGTCTATTTTTCTAATTTGCCATACTTCGGCTATGTTGAGAACTTTGTGGCTGTATCCCGCAATGGACGAGACTCTGTTTATAAGAAATAATTTTATTCAGTAAATATATATATAATATTATATATACATTTCTTTGTTTAACTAAAATAAAAGTTATTGACATTCTGATTGTTTTATTTATTTTGTTCTAGCTGTCCGCATATACTTTAGTTTAAAAACACCGTCTTTTCCTTTTAAGCGTTTACTATAGCTAAGTTCTTTTTTCATGTCTATCTAAGCTTTAAAAAATTGATGAGGTGAGGTGTCAAGTGGTCGGACTAGCCAAGTCATTTTGGCACGATGATTTTAGGCAGACGCTTCCCATTTTTGAAGATGTGCTTCCATATAACTAACAGTGAATTGACATCAAGTCTTATTTTACTTTTTGACTCCGAACCCTTGCCAAAATCACTGAGAAACCTTCGTTGTCCATCCTTAGCTGAAATCTACCTAATTTGGTTGTGCATATTATCTGAGGTCAGAATTACACTGAAATCAAAATAATGTTCTCATTTTAATGTTTGTTCACTTAATTCAATTAGATTCTATACGATATTTTCTGGCATAACACCTTAGGGCTTCGGAAACGTACCACGCAATTCTTAAAAATAGCATAAAAGAATGCTTATTAACTGTAATATTAATAGGATAATAGAGGGCTAGGTTGCCATTTCGACCATGAATGTATAAAAATTTCTTCTAGACTTGTGCCGTAGACGCCAGAACGTCGTAAATAACTATGGTACTTCGGAAATAAAATTAGGCGTCTTCTTGTAGTAACGTTTAAATTGATTTGAAGTCAGTTTTTGTTTGTGCTCATAAATATTCTTGATAAATATTTTAACTAACAATCATCATCATTTATCGACTACCGAAGATGGACAATCAAATCCGCATACACCTTCTAGTTCTTAGTCAATTATCGCATATATACACTATGTTCTATGGATTCAGCTGTTATTTTCAAATTGACACTTGGGATCTTCATGAGTATTCAGTGCTGCATGTATAAATGCACAATACGGCGTGAATAGGTCGCGATAATCATGTAACAAGAAAAATACCTTTGCGATTGTGTATTTTTGCTAATATGTAACTATAATTAATTATATATTACAATATTGTATTTTTATACTATGAAAATTTCCATTTATATTGAATAAACCTGTACAAAGTAAGAAATACGTTGCTTTTTTAGTCTGTGTCGGCTACCGCTTTATTGGTTTATAGTACTAGTAAGTTCTTCCGTTGTACTTTGTATTTACGACTCATTTTATGTTTGATTCAAATTTAATTCAATTGTCAAATGCATGACACTTCGGTCGTGTTTTGTTGTTACATTTTTTTCTAGTAGCAAATGAATAGCTTAAATTATTAAAAAAAATTGTTTACATACTGTTATTTTTTAAATGTATCATTATACAATTTAATGATCTTTTATTAGGATTTCAGTCTTTAATGCTACGAATTGATCTACGAGACAAGTAAATTTTAGCGAGGTTATGATCTTATTTTTATAATAGTGTTGTGTTGTAATAAATGAAATCGTAACGGTAAATATTTCTTCTTTGCTACGAAAAATAGATTTATAGCAAAGTTCGCGACTGGCCGTATTTGGTTAGTACTGTAAAATTGGACTGTAAACCAGAGTGGTATGTAAGAATGTCCCGCAAGAGGTCCCGACTAGGCGAAGAAAATATGAGTTCGCAAGCGGTAGATATGGAAAAGACGGAAGCCCGTAACGGTAGTGACCACAGTTTCTCCAGTGCAAGTAATCAACTGGAGATTTCACAGGTATTTTTAAATTTCTTTATTTACATAATCATCAATCTAGATCTCAATCTATTTAAGACTTTGCTCGTCTTAAACTATCTCGTAATTTTACAGAATAGGTCAACATGATAAATTAGGCTATGTTATAAGTTTTAGTTTTTTATATATTAAGTAGTTATAAGTATGTTTCCATAACTACTCTTATGATACATGTGAATTATGTGATAGTAGTCCAAATGAAGATAAAATTCTTCTGTGTTACATGATTATTATAAACTAATGCATATATATATATGTATATAAAGATAAGGTAGTGTTAACAGTGACATGATTGGATGACTTGGTCAGGCAGGTCTTATAGAACACTTAAAATGTTAAATACATTTAACTGACAGTAAACATGCAACATCGCGATGGCGTTTCGGAACATGGACCCGAAGGCGATAGACCACGCCAATCAAGTAAAGGCGTTGGGGACATCTGTGAAGGCGAAGTGTTGAAACTTTAAGCAAACTCTTTTATAAACGGAGCAAATATAACAAATAAAAATCCAAATAAAAAAGGCACGGACATTCTGTCTGTGGAAAAGCAGTTAAAATTAAAAAAAAAACTGACAGTAAAATATATTTAGTTTAGTTGGTCCATAAGTTAATTCAAAATATATGTGATATGATGACTATTCCAGTAAACTATGTTCTAGATTTTAAAATAGTTTAGCAATGCACCCGCAATTCAATTAGTTCTATGGCTGTAATGATTACCTATTATCATTATGAGCATTTTTGTTATCCATCACATAATTTTATCAATCATAAAAATGTGATGGTCACAAGTCAAATTCAATTGGCTTGTATGAATTAATCACTTCAAAATTTGTGTCTCCATGTGTAGCAATGGGCTCACTTCACATGGGATGTAATAAACTTGGTGAAAAGTGGACAGCAAAAAACTGCCTATCTAATCCTTAAAAGATCGTGAGTGCTTATACACTTATAATTACATTTTAAATTATCACACAGTAATATATCTTTACGTAGATTTACAATAAGTATATCTACATAGAATACTTGTTTGGTGTGAAGCCAATAACATTTTTTACTACAACAACTTACATACTATAACAATATTACAATTATACCTACCTTATGTAATATTTGTGCTATTTGAAGTGAATGCCGAGTAACTGGTTGTCCACTTTTCCAGTACTATGGTACAGATTAGGATCAGTGTGGCAGGTCATTGCCTCCTATATAGGCCATGTGTAATATAACACTTGGCATTAGTATATGCATACTCTCTGTAATCTTGTTATGGTATGGTATGTAACTTCTGTAATGTATACCATCCTACTTGATAGGCAAAATAGATGTTGCTTTGACGAATTTTATTTAGTAAACTTGTTCTTGTCTTATTTTTTTTCATATCTAATGGCCTTTTTATTAATATTTCAATTTTCAACCAACTTCAAAAGAACTTCGAAACGATTTTGATGTGTTTTCTGTGTGGTCCAATTTAAATTTAGTCCAATTCTGACAATTAATGAAAAATAAGTGTTAAATTTGCATCAACATTGTGCCAACGGTTTTTGATGATTCATTTTTATAGGAAAGGATGTACTTTAAGAGTAGTTTGATGAAAGTTTGTTTATGTTCCGATTAAGTTTGATCTCGTAATATTTGTTATACGAAAATTTGGAATTAAAAAAAGGCATCCGCGTGTAGTAGCGTTTAGCTTTTGATTCGATTTGAAGTCGGTTTTGGTTTTACTCGTAAATATAACCAACAAATATTTTAGCCAAGTTATAATATAACAAATTATATACTAGAACCTTCCTCGAGAATCACTCTATCCATTGGTGAGCACAGCATGAAAATCAGTGTAGTAGTTTTTGAGTTTATCACGAACAGACAGACAGCGCGAAGTTTTGTTATATACTATGTTATTATATTATACATATTAAAGCGCGTCAACTATTAAAACTGTTGTTGATGTAGCTACTAGTTGTGTAGGGGCGATCGCCTAGCAGATCGATAGGTCGGGCTGGCTGCCAACGAAGTGGCGTGATAGCTGACCATGCCGTGACACATTCAACATCAGTGCGCTGACCGCGATGCGCCAACTACGCGCTCGCATTACGCTCGTAACAGTTCAGTCGAACTATCGATAAAAATTCCTTAGAGTTCAACATCCCATGATATAAAAAAAAACACGATACGTCGTCCTGCATGCGTTAGAAATTGGAAAAGGCTTTCCCATATACCATCCTCGCCTTTCCGCGTCCAGCCAATTCCGGCTTTATAAGGTCGTCGGCCCAACTGGAGTAGGGCGCATTACGCTTCTCCGAACTATGCGTAGTTTCTATATCATTACGTCCATTCTTCCTGCATATTACGCGGCAACTACCTTTGTTCTACGTCGAATTTCTTCGTTTCTAAGCTTGTGGACGAGCCCGTAGCCAGTCCCTGACAGCCTCTCTGACCTGACTGTCCCTCAGAAAAGGGCTCCGGGATTTCACAAACAATACACCGATGCTATTCTAATTTATATGCTAACATAACATAATAATTTTAGTAATGAAAAGTTAAAAATTAGGAACGAAATTTAATTATTTATTAAAATACATATATTACCATTATTATATAATTATAACAGGATTTATTTTTTACTTTTTGTTTGCATTATCGACGGGCTTGTGTATCTTGTCGTCATACCAAAACTTTACTACCGCCTTAGTTTCTCAGACAATTATTGATAAAACTTTATCACACTGCTTACTTCCGCATTTAAGTAAGCAAACAAAAAGTAGGATATCAGTAAGTTATCGAAAAAAAAACCTTTATCGAATTTATTGATGTAATCACTTTTAAAGATGATGTAAAAATAACATAATATAGATACAAGTGCCAGCCAATTAAATGTAGCCAAGTGACATATAGATTGTTATAACTTTATTGTATACCAAAATAAAATAAGAAGAAAATTACATAACTCAGATTCATTTTACAATTCGTTGCATAATGAGCGACCTTATCTCGATCAGCGATCTCTTCCAGGCAACCTGTGTATGAACAGGAAATATATGAACAAAACAGAATGATGGCGTATATGATACAAGTATTATAAATATTATAATAAATATAATTTATACTATATATCGACGCTGGAAAGCAAAAACGTAGTAAGTGATACATCTGGCTATTTTCACTTTTTTAAGTAGTTGGATTCAGAAAAAAAAGACGCGTCGAATGATATATTGACAGTTAGATGAAAAATAGCGAAAATAGGATTTTCAAGATTGACAATTTTTTTATTTTTTTTACCGTAAAACGATTTTAGAGGACCCAAGAATGATTTTTAAATAGGTTAGGTTAGTTGCAAATTATAGTCTTTTACAATTTAATATAAATCAAATAATAAATCGATCTGTGGTAAAAATGTTATCTTTTCGCTTCGCGGATATTTTTATCTCCATTGCGGTCCACGCCTTAAAACCTTCGTGCTACGTTTTAATTTACAGCTAACTGAATTGCTATTGTGGGTAAACGATAATTATAATGACGGAAGCCTTGTAATTCGTTGGTTACGCTCTATTTACTGGCATTTGTATTGGTTCCTGATAATCGTGATTGAATTACCGTTGAGGTACAAAATTAAGAAAATGGAGTAGAATAACATATAGAGAAAGTATTTTTAATCATTATTTCGAAGGTATTTAACAGCTTTCTGTTTATGTTATATTTTACTAAGACTATTCTATTTACACGCGGTGACATTGAATTATATTATTTATAAATTTATTGCATTGTAATTATTTAATAGGTCCTACGTTATGTAGTAACCGAATTTTTAACAAGGAGTACTTTCGCCATACCATTTTCTTAAAATGAACCGTATGTAATAAATAAAATTAGTCAAATGTTTGCATAAAAAGGTGACATTTTAAATCGAGTTTCGAGTAATCGATTCTCGAGTAATTCACCCATTGCATGAATTACTCGAAAATTACTCGGTTTTTGTTAACTGCATCAATATACTGTGCTAAATATAGAATAAATAGTGCTTTTCATGAAATAGATTCGTTATTTTTCTATCGATTTTGACATTAACATTTTTCTATTTTCATCATAAAAAACGAGTCGCGAATTCTTTAAAATTTGTACCCGTTGTGTGGGCGGCTTATCGCAATCAAAAACAGGTATCAACTCGGTCTCTGTCTACTCCGCTAAAATGGAAGGGACGTGAAAGTTTATTTGTTATGGCTTTCATGATAATTTGTAGATAACGAGAATCCGTATTGACGCAAACTAATACCACTACAAAGGATGTCATTGCCCGGTATTGAAATGTACACAGGAAGGCAATTGTTTTTTCCTCTGTAAAAAGTTGTAAATGACTCATCTTTTTTAATAAAGTGACAGCATGCGTCTTATTCATGTACCTTAAGTCCCCTCACCTACTAAAGGATTGCAGGTGAGTTTCTAACCTGTTTTAAATAGCTGAGACGCGGATACCTCGTTCACCAAGGAAAACAGAATATACGACCACATCACGTCAATATTTCGCTAGTAGGCATTTGCCAGGGTCACTAATGTACCCATAAGATTTCTTTGTCCAGTTCCAGATTAATCTCATTAGAAATCTCATCCAAGACAAAAAAGTTACGCGTTTTCACGTGATCATTGTCATTTTTAAATCGCCCGATTTATTTTTAAACATTGCTACTTAAATCCGTACAACGAGAGAACTGGCAACGCGATATATGTTTTTTCTTGGATTTGGCATGTCGGTCAGTAAGCCGGTCATTGTCTTGTTGTAATAAAATTTGCTGTGACGACCCCAGGTGTCTATATCCCCTTGCAGTCATTTCATTCAATAAAATTTAGATAACTTTAAAAAAAATTGCTTGGTTAAAAGACGCTGTTGTAGCCTAATGGCTAAGCGATCGATTTTACTATCTTATGGTTGGGGATTTGAATCCCTGACGGCTTGCACCAATGAGTTTTTCCAGTGAGAATGTCTTAATATAAAAAATCAACGGTGTATGCGATCGACCTGGGATGGTTCCTGTCATATATGGATCCCGAATAGCTTTGGTGAAAAGCGGATAGCAAACTCTGTCTATCCGAGTGTTGTCATCGGAGATTATTTGTTTCTATTGTTAATTTTTAGTATTTTTTTCGTGACCTAGGTACTACGCTTTGTGGTTACACGGTTATTCTGAATCGATTTGATTTAGGACCTTCAAACCTGCACCTTTATTAAAAGTTGGCAAAGCATCTGCATCTTGTATTATTTTGGTTAGTTGGTGACTCAATGGCATGCCATCAGTAAACCATTTTTTTTGACGTACTACACAGATTGGCTAGAGAAACTGACCTTGACTGCTTCACCGGATTGAGAGGTGGCATAGCTCTTAGGCTTGAACGCCTATCGTAAAGTAAATCATATGGCACCAATGAACTAAAAGACTTCTACTACACTACTAAAAGACAACTAGCAAATATCGACCACCATGATTCCAATGAACGTTCATTTTATACACAATTGGTTTAGCAGACTCAGTGAGCTGTCTCTGTTCCTTGCTTCTATGATATAAAAGGTGCCTTTTACAAATACCTTAATACAAAACTGTCAGTAATCATTTGTTAGCTAGTACGGCGTGGTACTTTTAGAAGTTGTTGTGTGGGCTCTGCAAAGTGGGTCCTGTAACGGTCAATGCACCTATTTGTAAAGTGGGTCGTGCCACTTTTAAGCGGAATGTGAAGGGACGCTTCTATCCTGTTTTTACTTCGTGCTCAGCAATATCCTAATCCATCGTTAAAATTTGTTTGTTTTTTACTGGTTTATTTACAAACGCGGTTTCACCTGACGTGTCGTTGGTGACGTTATAAACATCAGTTTTACACTAAATATATTTATGATTATTATTTATTATTCATTGCAGTATCATAGTTATATAACGACGTTCTGGCGCGTATATTCTCTATATTCTTTCATATTTGTGATCGTTATCGTTAAGAAGTACTTAGCTAGTCATAGATCTGTCAATAACTCAACCAACAAGCATGCGATTTTTAAGAGTACCCTGGTAATTTTCCGAACCCAAGGTCTTATGCCATCAACGATCATATGGGACCTTATTAAAAAGAAACCCTTTTAAAACAAATTCAAATCGACCCTATACAGGTGATTTAGATATTAAAAAATAAAGATGTATTGAAAACATCCTCTTTTTTTGGAAGTCGGTTAAAAACCGCTGACGAAATCTGATTCTACAGAACGATTGTACGCGGTAATTACATGGTTCTCGATCATTTATCCAAACAAATTATAAAAGAAATAATTATGCTAAGTCGAAGTAAGGGCGTTTTTTATGTAACCGTAAAATAAACTTCGAGTTGCTATTATTTATTGAGATTAAAGATAACTCTGGTAAATCGGCTCGCGGTATAATTGTCAGTTGTTCCTCAGAAATAACATTAACTTAATAAGGGCTTAATTAAAAAAATAAATGATAAAGTAAGGAGTGATTTCAAACACCGGCTGGCCCAGTGATATAAACGGTATCATCAAGTAATTAACTGACGTCATAACCATAATCCCACTTCATTTACCTACTACATTTATTAATTGAATCATAATTGGATTCCTGAAAAGTATTACGACCAATTATTATTCATTTTAATAAGTTGATAGTGCCTATTATAATATAAATATTCTTTTTTTATAATTTTTTTTTATAATTTCTAAGCAAGTGCTTGACTACGATCCCATCTGATGTTAAGTGGAAATGCAGTCCTGGATGGTAAGGCGCACTAGCTTAGTAAATGCCTATTCACTCTAGTCGTGAAAATACCCACATTGTAATAGGAAGGAAAGACAGACGCGGGCAAACTATTTCAGTCCTTTGCTGTACGAAGAATGAAAGGCGAAGCAAATCGCTTCGTTCGGGTTTGAGGGATGTTCACAACAAAAAGATGAAATCCCACAGTGCGTCTAATAGTCCGATGGTGGAAAGGGAATGAGGGAATTAGATCATGTACTTCCTGAGCACACTCCAAAATGCAATCTGTAGAAAATCGATAGGCTAGCTACCTTACGCCTGTTCTCAAGACTGAGCAGATTGGTTTCAGTAACCATTATAGAAATGTCAATTTCGAATCCACTATTGGACTATTTACGTGATCCCAGCACAAGGTTACGAGTAAACAAAAAGCGACAAATCAAATTAAACGTTAAACGCTATTACGCGCGGACGCCCCGTTTGTATTTCCGATTTGTCGTAGGAATATTACGTAATAGAATTAATGAGAACCTAACCAAACTCCCCTTGAATTACACCTTTCCAATAAGAAATCAATCGTCGAAATCGGTGTCGCCATATTGAGTTATTCGTCCATCTGTCATGTACACACTTAATGCAAATTTAAGACTCACTATGTGGTTTTTTTCAAAGATACCATTTTTAGACTTGCATCCAATTCGACTACACGGGAAGCACCAGCATTCAAATTAGAAAAAAAAAAAAAAATCGGTTCACTCAGTCTAAAGTACATAAAAAAAAACATAAAGGCGAATTGAGAACTTCCTTTTTTGGAGTCGCAACCATGACTCAATCTTCAGGAACGAAGCAAATAATGAAAAAATAGTTTAAGATGAACATATGACCGTCTTTACAAAGATATATAGTATTAGATTGTTGTTATGCAATTTAAAAGGCAACGCCCGTCTTTTTCCTTTAGAAACAGAAATGAATAGGTGGTGACGTCATCACTGCGTCATCGCTCAAACATATGTTATTCCGATGTTTGTTTCAAATATGTCTGATGTAAAAGTATTTTTCATTATATGAATGTTCTTTGCATTACATTTAGGTTGTTTATCAAGCAAATGTATTTTATATATAATACTAGCTTACCTAGGCTAGATTTTGCTTTATTTTATTTAAACATTAAACTTACATCATTAAATATTTAACTCTCACAATATTAAATTATTCATTTCTCTCCGAATTTCTTTATTCTTTTCTCGAGCGTAACAATATAACTTACTTAAAAAAATTATCACAGATTTAGACAATAGACAAATGTGAAGACCTTTAATATTAGGTTTTAAATGTTTGCTTTATATACTACTATTATGTAAACATCAAACGCAATTTCATCTAACGATGTATTATGTATAGAAATAAAGATGGAATCTAAAGCTAGAAATAAAACGAAACACTTAATCATAAATGCATTTATCTAGTTGTTACATTCCTTTAGTAAATCGGGAATATTATTTTATTTAATGAATTATTTTGAATAGCATATATTTCTACATAAATCGAGACAGATGGATAGAAGAAAGAGGTATATTTAAAACTATTTCTTTTTTAAATTCCATAGTAAGTATTTTAATGTAACTTTAATTACAGTTGTATGTAGATTTAGTGGTAGCTCATTCCATCAGTTATCCCTTATTCCATTAAAGGTAAAGTCAATCTGTGTTACAGAATGAATCTCAGTTATGTGCGATGTTAACACATTCCATCATTAAATGTGGCAAGTCTTATTAAAATGATAACATGAGGTCCGCTATCGTTATCTATTCATATTAACGTTTTCTTTGCCGAGATAATTAACTTTATGCTATATGAATCATCTGCGATTGGGAAACAGATAGCAATGACGTACATTCAAATTAGTTTTAGAACGACATGGGGATATTAGGTAGTTGCGTCAGAAATATATAAATATTATGGAAACAAGTGCTATTAAAGGAGAAACAGACACGGGCGTACATCATGCGCGTTTAAACTTTATAACGTGATGCTCTTGAATATTCATTTGCCTGGTTGGCTATAAAGAATATCAATCAATAATTGTATACTGTCTGGCCATAAATATTTATACAATAAAAAAAAACAATATTACATTCTAATTTGGAACCTGACGATCTGTTATGAATATTTCTTGTGTTTTCTCATTTTCGGGCTAATGTCCTTTTGAGTTTTTGAGTATTTTTATAACGCAAAATTACAGTTGAGTTGTGTTATAGTCATATATAAAATTAGGTAGGAAGGTTTAGAATTTATTACAACTCTTCATCCGTATGGTATTAGTTGTCCAATGTTTATTTATTGCCGTAGATAGTTACAGTGACACGTCCCATATTTCTGTTAATCAGTAAGGGAAAGAATCAAGAAGAAAGAGTAATAGTGCGGGCAATAGAAATCGCAAAACATATCTTGTGGCTCCAGTTGACAGTCGGAACCGGCATTATGTTTGTACTGGAAGCAAGCGGTGCTGCGGTTTAGACGGAACTGCGAATAGTCTCGCATGTGCGGGCTGCGGGGCGTCCCGTGGAGTGTCGCGTGTCCGCCGAGCCTCCACGTCGGCGTCGCGCCACCGGCGTCGATTTCCCCGCGCGACCCTCCTTACCCCGCGGACACATATCCCCTCCCCCCTCGTCTACATCACGCCTGCAAATCGCTCCGACATCGTTCCTTAGTCATGCTCCATAACTCGTTGTGTCGTGACGTGTGCCGGCCGTCTCTATAATTCGCAATTAATAAACCAATTTTATGTAACACAAGTACATTATCTTTATTTAAAATAAACATACATACTTCATTCTTATAACCTGTGATAAATATTTCATTTATATTCGGCGTTTTCGGATAACAATGCGAGAAACATTCACGGACGTGTGCCGGTAACTCTTTGGAACTGTGTACGTAATCTTAATTAAGAAGTATAGAACAATCAGTTCACAATGTCAGCCGTGACGATGACAACCACGCTCACCAACGGTCATTACAACGGGAAGTTGGAGAAAAGTTTGAATGGTTACAGGAAAAATGGATATGTTAAACCCGAACCAATTGACGTATCGGTGAGTTACTTTAATATTACTTATTTTACCAACTGAACGTTCTTTTACAGTACCTGGGCCGCCTGCATGCGTCTTACATTAGACCTAAAAGCAAAACACATTCACGCAAAGACATAAACACTGCCTTAATCCCATAAAGGAAATATTTGGTAATATTTACTGAATTACAAGTCACTAGTTCTTTTCTAATTAGAGCAATTAGGCATAGTAATTGCTACCTCCTTACCACTCTCCTAAGGATCCGAAAACCTATTAGTGCCACCTAGGATTCGAGCAAACCGACTGTCAGAACATAAGTCTAGCTGGTTGCCAAATACTAATCAGCCGCAGTTCTTAGAAGACTTTTTCCGTGTAATTTTTCGCCACATATCTATAGTGAAAGTGTCCATAAGGCACATTGGGCGTATGCTGTGCCCGCATAGAAAGTTTTATTTACACAGTGTACAAAGTCTCAACGCTGTCATTGGAGTTGAATGCATGGAGTTATTGCATTGCGATGCCAGTTGCACTTATTAGGAACACTGCGAACGTGGGTCGAATCAATTTAAAATAAATTATATTAGGTCCTTACATTTGAAACTGGCGTTTTGTCGTACTGGCCACATTGATCTAAAATATCTCCTCTTTGGTTAAGAATTCCAATTTCAAATTTATACAGCTACTTACTCATGAATTTGTTTTTTGAACCGTGATCTGGACAACGCTAGACCACACAGTGTCCAACAGACAGTTGCCAAATTAAAAGAACTTCAATTGGAATGTCTAAGACTCGAATTATTTACCCATCTCTGCTTGTCCCTTCTGGAAACCGGCGTGGCTATATCTAAATCGTTAAAATATGTAGTTATATAAAATAAAATGATGAAAGATCAGGCATCGGACCATAATATGATAAAAACGTAAGCGTCGATTTTTAGAACCCAACGACCTTGAAAGAGCAACTACTCGATTTTTTAGCACAGGCACGGCACCAACCGCGAACCGGGAACTGTGGACGGGTTTTATAATACATTCATTTATATGGATAAAGTTTTTCTTTTTTTTTATTAAGAAATGTTCGTAATTATATCAATTTACTGAAGTACTATAAAATAATTGTTATTTATTTATTAATTTTTATAAGCATTTATTTGGCAATCTTTTTACACAAGCAGTATTTTTATAATTAAAGTTTTTGTTTTTACAATTAAGAAATGTATGTAACTACATCAATTTGCTATAGCCTAATATAATAGTAATTATTTATTTACTTATTGTAATACATTATTTGACATATTTTTTTCACGAAAAACAAGCAGTATCCACTAAATCAGACCTAGTCTATGTCAGGTACATCCAAATTAAAAACCAAAAATTATATTGTGCCGTTCATAAAAAATTTAAAGTGTATTTGCGTGCGTGTGTGTGTTCTTGTGTGCATACTTGTTTATGTGCATTTGCGGCGCTGAAGAGGTGTAACGGATACCCTTAAAGCTTATAAAAATTAATTCCTTATCATACCTTAGAACAGTTATCCTTATAGCAATTTTATCCTCGTTTCTATCTCGTGTATTCCTCTTCATCAGCGTTTATGTTTGGGGCGGTGAAGTAGAATAATGGATAATCTTAAAGCTTAGAAAATTGTTATTAATTCCTTATTATGATAGAACAGTCATCTTGATAGCAATTTTATCCTCGTTTCTATCTCTTGTATTCCTCTTCATCAGCGTTTATGTTTGGGGCGGTGAGGTAGAATAACGGATAATCTTAAAGCTTAGAAAAATTGTTATTAATTCTTTATTATGATAGAAAAGTTATCTTGATAGCAATTTTATCTTTATTTCTATCTCGTGTATTCGTCTTCATCATCGTTTGGATTAAAAGATAATCTTAAAGTTTAGAAAAATTGGTTATTAATCAAGACATTTCGGTTGGCCGACCATATTTTTTTTTAATGGCGACCTTTTTCATCAAATACCCAAACCAAGCTATGTAATAAATCAAAAAGCGAATTATAGTGATTTCGAGTTATAGAGGGACAATTTCTATCGAAATACCTGATTATTTCGATCTATAGAATGTCGAGATTTCGAATAATAAACGTTTTCGACTAATTCGACTTAAGAGGTTTTACATTAATAACGTATACAAACTTTATTTTGAAATTAGAAAATTCTCTGTTTATTTATTTTCACGATATTACATAAAAGTTCGTTATGGTATAACAAATAATCTTAGCTGTGCATGTTTATTACGTCTGACTCGTTGTTATTTGGATTCAATTGAACCGGATCCACGAGTTAGGTTCTTGACCCGCACCGCTGATACGGCGATGCCGGCAACAGTAATCAGGGTTAAGTTTGATACTGATAACTGCTCGCTAATCGGGTCTGTTGCTTGCGAATTTACTGGGAAGCTGATCACTGTCGGTGGACACTGGAGAACTTTAATACCGAGTGTGGTTTAGACCGCACCAATAAAGTGAAACGTCTTTAGTTCTATCTCGGTGTATGTATATGTACATATATATCTATAGTAATATAGACAAAATACAATATATTTATATGATTCTTCTAGAGAGAAAGATTTAATGGGGTATAAACTAGTGCTTGACTACGATCCCACCAGATGTTAAGAGACGATATAGTCGAAAGTACGCGCTAGTCTAGTAAGTGCCTATTCACTCTACTCTTGAAGGTTCCCACGTCGTACTTGGACGGAAAGACTGGTGCCGGCAACTTGTTCCACTTCTTTGCTGTACGCTGTGTGCTTGCACCTCTCTGTCTCTTGCGCCTACAGCATTATACGAAACTCCCTCTCTTCTTCCATTCGCCTCGCCCGAGCACACTTTTTGTAACGCATTCACCAGCTAACTCCCCAGGTCAAGCGTGCGTAAAGAAGTTTTACTTCAATGATAAAACTTTAGGAATATTTACCGATTTTATCGCGTTTCTTATTATTCGTTAATCTTATTTTTGAATTCCCGACGTTTCAAACACTTTACAGCGGTCATCATCATGCTTCGTTACTAAGGCGTTCGACAATGATATTTGTGGGTTAACTACTGGTTTTGATTGCATTTATTAGAACGTGGTGGTGATCATTAAAGAGCTGGCGAAACACTATATATAAATATAAACAATTTAAAACAAATTTTATTTTTTATTAAAAAATGACGCATTCAGTGTTACGTATGTCTATAGTCACCTTTACGGTAGGTTCGGTCACTGGAAATGAAAAAAAATTGTACAAACGTAGAAGGCGGCAAGTAACTGGTGACCTTTAAAACTGTTTTGTGATTTTGACGTCATACCGTTTGCAATTGATGCGGCGTGCAGATGAAAAATTATTACGCAACCAGTGCAAAAGTGCTTCACTGGTGTTTAAATTATTTCCAATGTATTGGGTTCATTAAACGTACCCTGGGTTTTCTTGTTCGCTTTGTCATTGGATTTCATTGGGCATGATTAATAGTTGCCTATTATTATTGAATGGTTTTTATTGTTTGGGATTACCTTGTTATTCGTCACCATATATTACGTATATTACAGTTCCATATTTGTGACGTATGCTAGCAAATAACCTCTGACGTCTTTCTATCGGAGTAGACAGAGGAACGGAGTAGCAGTCACTGTTCGCATTTTTTTTATGCTCTTAAGTGGAAATGCAGTATGGTAAAGCTTATTCACCTATCTTTTGGAAACACCCACATTGTAATCGGGGGGGAAAGACGACGGTTTATCAAAAGTCCATCATCACATCCAGGCGCAGCCTTTTTTTCTGGTAACGTGGAGGGAATCTTGAACAAGATTTTAACTTGAAATGATGATGAAAACTTGAGGTTATGTGGGGTTTTTACCTACCAAAACCTTCCTCGGTAACTCGGTACCCCGCCCCCCTCCTCTCCTCGTGCTCCTTCCTCGGTGAATAGTGAGGGGCTTCGGGATCTCCAGTGGAACGCACCGAAGCCCCTTTGCACTATACTCAGAGAGCTCGTCCCGGGGCAGGTTAACCCCAGCGCCCTCGCAGTGCAAGGCAACACGGGCCAGCCGATGTCGCCTTCTTCCCTGGTCCACTTTAGCGGGAGACAAAGCCGACCTTTGTCGCCCTGTGAACCTTGTAAGCTATTTTTTTTACGTAAGAATCCAGAAAATAGACTACTCATTAGAACCCCGTTGGGATCCTCGACCCTAGTTCTACTGTAGTACTGACTGAATCTTTAGTTTCCTCGCTCTGCTGGTCCATTAAGGAATGTGGTACATGTATAGTTTTGAATATGACAAAAATAACGGTCGTATTATAACTGTTACAAGTATATTGTCTAGAAAATCCCGTTACATACATTATAGATCGCGTCATTGGCTTTTGAGACCCCAATGACACAGCGTAATACCAAAACGTACGTACTGGCTGCGTAACTAGTGCGAATAAAATAATTTACTTTATAATCTATGTTAATTTATTTAAAAGTTGTCTATATCCATTAAGTAGGCAATTAATATGATAGCTTACGCGGTGAATAATTGCTACGGCTCTCATATATTTTTGAATTTCGAATTTTAATAACAGACCAAATTCCGGGGACTAAGTGAAATGCTCCATTTTCATTAAATAGTTGTCCTGTTTTCCTTGGTAACACTCACACACACATTCTTAACCCGTTTCAGTTTTTATATATAATATGGATTTTATAATTTTTAAACCTGTATATATATATATATATAAAAGATAATGTGTGTGTGTTTGATCCGTATAGGCTCCGAAACGGCTGGACCGATTTCAATGAAACTTTCAGGGAATCTTCAGATTGACTTTACTAGTAATCCTGTAAAGTTTGCTGACCATCAGAGCACTCCTCTTTTTGAAATATCGAGCTTTTTTTACTATGATGATATTCTTTGTTTTATAACACAAATTTGTATTGACACATGCGTAGTGCATATTTATATCATTATGAACCATATTGAAATTAAATATATTGGAGTATATTATATTAAAAATAAAAATAAATATATTTTTGTAACTGACTAATTTGTCAATTTTGAGGTACTTGGTTATTTAATTTATATATTTTATAAATTCGTTTTATTTTTATTTATTTAAAAAGATACACCGACAACAATACAAAAGCATACATTGTTGTAATAATCAAGTTTACAAACTAAGTCCTGTTGTGTATGCCAATTACAGGTGTCGCTATAAAGAAACGTAACGATTTAATAATTAATAGTTACAAAAATATTTTAATAATTTATAAAGAAATAGAAAAATCAGTAATAAATTAATTAAATTACCCAAAATTACTGCACAATTTTTAACATTAAGGTGCGGAAGACCTTGCGTGAATTTAGTAATAATTAGTTGTAAATAAATTGCGGCCGCATGACCCATTTAAATTAGTAGTATAGTTAAATTAGATATTTAATGATGTAAGCGGACTTGACACAAGTTAATAAATAAATAAACAAATTCTATCATAAATATGGGTTTGCCGAAATCCGTTCTCAGTGTATCTGTACATAGTTCTATGCTATTATCAAGTGAATCGGGTGCGTAGCTTTTGAGATCGCGCGATGAGTTAGTTATGTTTCGTATATATATTCGTGTGGTAACTCGGCTATATATGTAAATATACATTTCGAAATTTTGAATACAACTAGACTATACTATATAATTTGTATAACAATAAATATAAGTCACATTTTGTTTCTAACCGATTGCCATTGGATCCGATAAGGTCTTTACAACAGCGTCGGATTGAGTTACAACTTCACCGCATTGTTTTATACATGAAGGAAACACTAATGGAGCCTTGCAACACTAAGAAACGATATACATACTATATTAGACACTGTGATAATGCGTTAATTAATTCTTTTGTATTTGCATTATATGTTTTAAGTACACAATACAGTCTTTTTGAAACATCTCGCGCACCATCTTTGTAAAATAGTTTACCAACCGTAACCTTTGCAGAGGTGCGCTCACTTCGTCAATGTTTCATAGCAAGCGGATGAATATTATGAGATTATGGTCAAGTACTTGTTTTGAAAGTATATAAAAAAGAACGAAAACAAACGTTCATTTGTGTAGTTTGAACTCGTACATAGGGTATTAGAAGACCGCCACCGAAAATGATTACAGTTGATAGTATTAGTTGGTGATGGTGTCATTCAATGATGGGAAGGAAAAAAATCGATCTTGACAAAAAAAAATCACAAAAAGAATTCAAAATGTTATCATGTAAGTATAGCTAGATGAAACCATAGTTTCATAAATAAAAAAAACATTAATTAACTAAAAAAAAATGTGTTTCATTGCCGTTTTCTTTAAACATATTATTTTTTTATCAGGATCGATTTTTTTCAGTCCCTACATCATAGGTGAAATTAGTTCTATCGTCTGTCTTCGTTTTAGGAATCGGTCTTCTAATACGCTCTATGGTATATATAAGCAGGCCAGGCAGTACATAACCAATTCGATAAGCGAAGCAATAACAATGGGACGTATCAAATCGTAATTATATACGAAACATATCGCATATGAGAAACGTTTTTAATTACGCTTTATCGTTGTGCTAAACAATTCCAAGATTTTTTGATATGGTTTTTTTAAACTTTCAATATATATTTTATTAGATTTTGATCATAAAATTATGTCTAGTTCGCTTACAATCGCAAAGTTTTTAAATTGGTAAGTATTTTGTATCAATATGAAAAAAAGTACAGATTTTTAAAGTAATTCGGCTGTGGATGTGTATCAGTTAATTTTGGAAAAGGGGAGCCTTATCAAAAATTGTTTCTGAATGGTAAAAGGATTTGCGGGGGATGAATGCTTAGATTACCAAACAAACTTATCTCAGATGGCTATACTGTAAATTAGCATTTTTAATCCGAATAACCTCCTTCATCCTTAATATTTCACCAGGCCAATATCTTAGAGGGCTCCCTGAAATTCTAAGAGTACCTTAGTATAAGAACTGTCGAGGTATCATCGATCTGGACCTATACTCTAGTAGCGATAGGATTCTCTTATAGAGTCTTCTAGAATGCTTCGAGAAGAACTATTGCTGACTCGAATGTTTTGTGCTATGGAACTAAAGATGCATAGCACGTGATTGACGACGATCCCATCTGACTGTATGGTAAGGCACACTAGCTTAATAAATGCCTATTCACTCTTCTCTTTAAATCATGCACATGGAAATCGAATTGAAGGGAATTTTTTTTCAAAAGTAGAGTGAAAATGCCTTTGCTAAGCTAGTGCGTCTTACCATCAAGGACTGCATTTTACTTAACATCAGGTTCGTGGTCAAGCATTTGCTTAGAAAATAAAAAGTAATACAAGTTTTGTCAATTTATTAATGAAATTGCAGCAAACAGTTCACATTTCGCTACGGCACAGAGCAGCTCAGCGCGTCGCCTTTCCTTCTACTTACATATTCATGTACCGGTTTAGAGTAACACTCTCTAGTCGCAAAGGGCATCGTGATATTATAACTGGCCATTATACCGTTCCTTTATTAAATTAAATTTAACTTTCGATTTTTGAAATGTTATGTGCTTCATTTTATTGCTATTAATATTGAGTAACATTATAAATACTCTCCTTGTTTCGTATGAATCGGTGGAAAAAATGTACTGGTCTGCCAAGGCACGTTGCATAAAAACATACCTGTTTTATAGAGATTTCATAAATAATACTGGCTACGATTAAGTTGAAAAAAAAAAAGTTACAGCTATTTTTGTCTTACAAGTGGGTGATTTTAATAAAAACGGTTACACTTAATTCTTTTTTCTGTTATTAGGTGTAGTTTGTTAAAATAATAAAGATTTTTTTTTAAATCTTGTATATGGATTAGATTAGATTAAGAAGCAATTTAATTGAAATAAACTCTTTCTAACAACACTTGCTTTGCTGGGAGCGGAGGATTTACGTAGTACGTAATCCTATCATCCTTGCCGAACAGGATGGATTTTCTTTTATTACCTTCAATACGATCTTATCACATGCCGATGGATTCCGTTCATCGGTGCTACGCTGTCCAGGTGTACCGGCCATTGGACATTGCTCTATAAGTTCGGCTAAAAACTTCATGTCCGGGATGTCTTCGCTTGGGGTATCGATCAACATACAACATACTAAAAAAACTATACATATGTAAATATAAATATCAAAATGTGATGTTAGATATTGTTTTTTTTTATTCCAATTTGACGCTTGATAAATCAATATTACGTGAGATAACCCGAAGAAGAAAAGAATTTGGATATCTTTTCTATAGGTGGAATACACATCAAAATGTGTACTGTACAACTTTTTAGTTGTAGCATGTTAATTGTGATTGTGTGTGTCACGTAAAAAAAAAGTGTCACATGATGACCGCGTGCCTCAATGACCGAGATGTCGCATCGACTAAATTATTTACAACTTTCTGATTTTTTTTTCTAGAATGAACTACGTTGATTACTCAGAAGGCCTCTACAATTTTTATGGAGATTTTGAGAGGTGGCACAGCTCTTCTTAGGTTGCTTAGAGTGAACCTCTTTAGAGATTAAGGTGCGAGAGGAGTAACTTTGTCTTGGGCAGTAGGAGACCCGAAAGCCCCGAGGCCTACTTGTCCGAACTCAGAATAGTGTTTAGCGTCGAAGTTATATCTTAATCCGATTACACACGCGGACACGTCCTGTCAAGAATTGATTTTTATGATATAAAAACTATTTTTATCTTTAAATCTATCTAATCTATAATAATTTATTAATGACCGTTTTCCTATACAGTATAATTATATTTTGGCAAGCAGTTTAAAGTTAATCTTTCCGCTAATGATAGTTACTAGTTACGATAACTGTTCTATTATGTTTCTCTATTAATTGCAGAAATATGTTCTTTGTCGTCTTTGATTTTTGGCAATGTTAAAAAAAATTAAAGTTTTAAAATTAGAGCCTTTTATATTCCAGTGTTGGTGGTTTGGCCTTTTCTATAAAGAGTGTATAAAGGCAAAGAATACAAGACGTCACATGCCTTCGATAATTTCTTTACACATGGATTTTCACAATGTTATCCTTCACCGCCGAGCGCGTGATAAATCGGCACTTAAAATTGCAACAAGTAAATTAGTGCCGGGCACTTAAATTGGTTCCTTGTTGTGTGAACTATGTCCAATTGCAGACGAACAATTTAGATAAATTTATAAAAATTAAAAGGGTAAAAATTTCTCATCAATAAAAATGATTTTTGTCATTTGTCGAATTTACGACTTTATATTCATTATAGAATATATGTATGTTAAATTTCAACAGAAATAAACCAATAGTACACAAAAAATAATAAATAAAATTTTATGAATATAATTAATTTATTACATATATTTTTTTTTAAAAAGTGAAGTTTTTTAATATTATTTTTTTTAATTTGTATTATCAGTAAGTTTGTATAATTGTAGTTAGATTCATCATATAACACAATAGTAACTTGTTAATAGAATTTGTTTATCTATATTATTAAAATAAATAAATTAATTAATTTATATGCTAAATTATATAGCGAATAATAGTGGATTATGCCAATAATGAATTCAAAATATACGCTAGAGATAAAGTCTCAAATAGGCGCACCTATACTGATAACGAAACATAACTTACCAGTATGTACGTTCGCTCGTGCCAGCCGAGGGGAGGAATTAATAAATCTAACCGTTACATCGTAGCTTATTCATTAGATTGAAATGACCGCGACCATGCTCTCGCGACGTGTATTGTGACACCGAAAGAGCCAAGCGAGATGTTAAAATAATACATCCCATTCTAACGCTATTTAACGTCACGCCACCAAAGACCACGAGACCTTGATGAAACAGATACTGCGCTACCTTCTCTTTTGTGGTATTTCGTTTGGTTTAATATTTTGCTTTGATTCTTTTATTATTTAAAAGTGCACCTTTAGTTTAGTGGAGATGTAGCAAAGAATCAAATAGAGTAGACAGAGATCATCGGACATCCATCGTAGCACATCTTCGCATGCATAATTGTCAGTTGTGTGTGTGGAGTCATCTACAAGGTTCACGGGAACCTCGCAGGTACGGGCCTCGGGGTGTTACCCCATTACCCGGGTTATAAGCTCCCTAGAATAGGGTTGTCAATTGATAAATTATTAGCCTTTATAGAACTAGCTCTCTGTCCACGTAATGCAAGTCGAAAGAACATCAGGTCAGGTCTATTAGAGGTTCACGGAAACCCGCCGTGCTTTTTAATGTCTAATGATTAAAGGAAGACGGAGAAATATGATCATGTTACTATTTCCATGTTATTAGTATATTTACGAGCACAAAAATACCGACTTCAAAACCAAGCAAATTTAATGCTATTACACGCGGAAATTAGGAATATTACGGAATAGAATTAATCAGAACCTAACCAAACTTTCATCAAACTACTCTTAAAGTACATACTTTCCAATAAAAAAAATAATCATCGAAACCGGTTGGTGTGATATTGAGTTATTCGTCCATTTGTGGCGCACGTACTTGTTACAAAATTAAGACTTACATGGTTTTCTCATGGATGCCAATTTCAGAATTGTACCAATTTAAATGAGATCACTTGGCAAATATAAAAAGAATCGCCGAGATCAATTCACCCAGACGAAAGTTGAGAACCTCGTCCTTTTTTGAAGGTGAAAAAACAAATGAATAAAACTTGAAAATTAAATAACAAATATTTTTTTTATTTTAATCGATAAATAATGATAACTTGTGCACAATTGTATTGACGTCATTAAAACCGATATACAGTTCAAATCGTGCTTTCATACCGGTATTAAAAGTGATAGACCTTGAAAATTTTCTACATACGTGACCAAAAACAATCATAATATTATGTTGTTCACTATTTCGTTGACCTTGCGTGGCTATTCTTTGTTTACAATTCGCTCACATATCTGCTTGTGGTGCAAATAATTATTTCTAAGAGCAGCAATTTTATTTTATTTATTTCTTACAAAGCCAAATTGGTGAAGATTACCCGTATTACATGTTCTAGACGCAAAAACTCGGTCGTTACATTTTTTATTTTTTATTAGATTAAACGCCAGTTGTAACGTGACTCTTAGAATTGTATTTATACTACTTCTTGCCTAATTTTTTTTTGTCTGTGGTATTTTTTATTTCAAATTGTTCTAAATGTGATTCACTTATAATAGTGTTCTGTATAAAACCTTCTTTGTTATATATCAGATTGAGTTTTGCTCAAGAATTTTTTGCGCTCATCCTGAACTTATATCGAAGCTTAGCTTGGGTTTTCAAATTATTCGGATTGAAACATATCATCGGCTCATTATTCGGTCCTCCTGGGCATCATTCAGTTAGCATGTTGAGTAACTATCCAAGTCAGAGTGCTCTAGAGCCTAACGCTCAATTACTCATAAGAGAGGTAGAGCTAGGCTAGCTATTATACAAGCCAAGTTTCTGTGATACATATTATATCCTTTATTTAATTTGAATTCTTAGGTTTTTTACAATATTAATATTAAATAAAACTACATTAGCTAACCCTGTTTGACACCGGCAGCGGAGCAGGGTGCGAGCAACCGGTGGTTAGGGCGATATAGAAAGAAACCTCGTGTGCCGCATCCAGAAGTACCGCCTTCTCTATCTGACCCTTGACACAGCCACTCTCCAGAGTTTTCGCTATAAAATTTCGTCAATAGTCGAATGGTGGATTCGAACCCACGACCTTACGATTGGCAGATCGTACCCTAAACCATTACGCCATTAACGCCGATAAGCCGAAGTCATGGTGGATCTCTAGCAACATATGAGACGTTTAATATAGGCACGTGTACTGTGTGCAAGATCATGCTTCTAATAATAGGGCACCAGTCACAACATTGCAAATGCCGGCAATTACACGATAAGGGATGACTCTAGTCACGTGTCGCTCAACGCCCAGCAGATATCTGGTCGCACTGGCCGGTGATGTCACATCACGCCACTTCATTATCATATCGTTAGCGGACACAATCGCGCTATAACCTTTGCCTGGCTGCTGTTAATGTTTAAAAATAAAGACTACATTAACGCGGGAATTCCGGATTTCGATTTTACGTTTATATTCCTTTTCTATTAAAAGGTTTTTACAAATTAATTTACATTATTTTACATATTACACAAAGATTTTTTCACATTTATTATAAAAAAATACCTCAATTAAATGTGCGAGTATATTAATTATTAAAAACAAAAACCGACTTCAAATCGAATCAAACATTAATTAAATTTATAACTCAGATTGTTTTCTCATGGATGCCATTGTCAGAACGGGACCAAATGGGACCACACGGGAAGTTTTAGCGTTCAAATTAAAAAAGAACCATTAAAATCGGTTCACCCAGCCGAAAGGTATGAGGTGACAAACTAAATACAGTTGAGTTGCTCCTCCCTTTTAAAGTAGGTTAAACATAGTACAACATAAACAAAAAATAAAGTCCATTACGGGAAGTTAAAGTCCAATTTACGCTAACATCGTTTATTGGTGTCATTGTCGACGGTGGTTGGAATATTAAAATTTAAATAAAAAGGAGATTAAATACTCAGTCAAATTTATTTATTTCAATATAATCTGTTTATTTTATTAAAAAATATTAAAGGCGATCGTGTTCTCAAGGCGGTACAACAGTCCAGGGCCGTTACGCTCGGTGCAGTATCACAATTTACCAAATGCTTCATTCGGAATATCTTTCATGACTATAAATAGCGCCACTTATGCAAACAGTCACACACCATAAATAACGTACTCCGAAGACCGAGGGACATCTTCAATTTTATTTCGCAGACATTCCTACATTACGCACGAAACGGTTTGTCTCTTCATTCGTTATGGTCCGGCAAAGGAGTGGAACTCTGTGCCAAAGTCAGTCTTTATGGACCATTACAATCTGGACAAATTTAAGGCCAAACACACACGTTCTAGGCTTCATCTTCGCCTTCCATCAGTCGAGATTGAAGCTAAACGTGAGCCTATTTTATTTGTTTATTACAGAATCAACAGCACTTAGGTAATAATATATTATATATCGGTTGTCTGAAGTCGTCTGTGATATCGTGGTGTGAATCCGTGTTCTAT
Organism: Meandrusa payeni; assembly: GCA_029286785.1. NCBI lineage: Eukaryota > Metazoa > Arthropoda > Insecta > Lepidoptera > Papilionidae > Meandrusa > Meandrusa payeni. The sequence goes on along the minus strand of JAGSMX010000024.1, from coordinate 12,277,602 downwards.
ACTGCCTATGGAATCAACAACACAACATACAAAAAAACTAATTCGTACATAAATGCCTTCTACCGCCCTTGCTGTAGAGCACGACAAACCTATATGTATTTCTACCGAGAAAGAGGTAGATTTTCCCTAGAAGAAGCGTGTTGAGTTGTCCGTTGAGCTGAGTGGCGGAGCCAGTGATCAAATCTCAGCAACAACAAGCAGACTTGTTCTTGTTCCTCTTCCACTCGTGCCGAGTCCGAAAGCTATCGCGCCTAGAGTAACGTTTCAAACAGTAAAAATATAATGGCTTCAATTATTTATAAATATAGGCTATATCGACTACTATAATGTCAAGTTATGGAAATTAAAAATAAATTAGCATTAAGTATTTAGTGGATAAACTACTTTTCTCACGTGTAAATAATATTTAGGCGAATGTGAATGGGGGTAACGGATTTAAAACATTGAGGCATTTTAGTCCTAAGAATCCGACTAGATTTCTTGTCAAAAACTACAGCAATTTTTTTTTAATAGTAAATTAGATACAGTATTTCTACGATACAACTATGACACATAATGCAATAATTCTTAGATTAAAATTACATTAGAAATGTTTTGGCACAAAATTGATTCTACCCCATAAAACGAACTTGACAAATGTTTTCTTAGTATAAGTGCGTTTGCGTAATTCCTGAGACCAAAGCACAAAACATCTTTATGTATCATCGGTCTTTATTAGTCACTATTGAATATCTCTTATTGAAAAATGTAATGTTTCCCGGTAGTGTTAAGGCGGCATTTTGGTTGTAATGTTGGTATATCTGAAGTTTCAGAATTAATCGTTAACTTTTTACATTAATTTAAATATCATAACTTTTAAAAACAAAAACTCATTTCTGAATTTAAGGTCCCATGTTTATTTAATCTTCTATTTCGTTTTAATACTTATTCTAAATAATTTAATACTAAATAAAAATAGTAATTTAGATAATTAAATTTAGATTAAATAAACATTAAAATATATGAATGATAGAAAAAAAAGGTCCTATTAAACCAAAATGGGATCGTCGCCAAAAAAACGAAATTTATAAATTGGCTTATAAATATCGAAGCTAAGAGAAGACTGATTAAAAAAACAATAACAAACCTTTTTCCTCCTTTCGAAATCAAATAAAAAAAATGAAACGAAAAATATAATATGTATTTTTTTTCTTTGTGAGAAAAGCAAAGAACTTTAATACATACAGCCAATTATTTTATTAATAGTTGTTTTTTATATTGTCTCCAGTCATTGCGGCTCGCGGCGCCCTTTAGCACAGACTCGATGGCCGTGGCGGAGAGAGAGCGCTGCTCCTACGGGCGCATTCCTCGCGCCGCCGCCATCGCAGGCACCGCGGCACGCCGGGTGCGTGTCTACTCCGATGGCATCTATGATATGTTCCACCAAGGACATGCGAGACAGTTGCAGCAGGCGAAGAATGTGTTCCCAAATGTGTATCTCATAGTTGGAGGTAAGAGATTATCGTTATTTAGGTTTTCATGCTGCATTTGAGCACGTTTTAGTCCAGTTCAAGCCAATGACTATGACTTAGAGAGATTATAACCTTGACGAATACGATTTTTCGTCTATAATATAGTTTAAATTACAGCGTGTGCAGTTTAAATTGTTTAAAAACACAGGAAATTTACCTATGGAGTTGTTTAAGTTTGGCGAGAAATGGATTGAACAGGTAGTCGTTATGGTCTATATTATATATGGTTGCTTTTGAGGACCGGTAGGTTCAACTGTCCAATGAACATGGGGACTAGCGGCACTGGACATCACAACTGTCACTATTTTTTCCCACGGCCTCTCCAAATAGTGACAATCCCATCCCACCAGTCCTTTCTTCACCAAACATCCTTTCGAAAATCCCACAGTTGCCAAACCAACGTTACAAAAAAGGTAAAATTGAAAGCGACGTCCTGATTCTTTATAGACTCATAGAAAGGGTAAACGAGCATTCGGCTAACGTCATGTTAAACGATAGGGGAAATGCCAGAAATGTATGTGTTATTACCAACTAACTTAAATATTCTGCTGCGTCATGGGATTTCCCGGTCCTATCGAACAACGGCCGAAGCCGTTGAAAAGATTTTCCCTCTGTTGAATACATTCCATTATGTCTTCCGTTTCATGTAATAATAATAGTTTTGATCAACTTTTTCTTTGTACATATTAATTAATAAATTGAAACTTAGTCTTAGCTGGTATTTGGCTTATGGCTGGTAAGTAAAGGTGTATGACAAACAAATGTTACATTTGGACACATCAATCGGGATTAAAATACAAATGTATTTTTACTAACGAAGCCTGGTATATAATAACTTTAACTTACAGCCTACATATATGTCCTACTGTTCGATACAGGCCTACTCAGCAGAGAGAGATAAGGGGCCGTCCATATATTACGTCATTCTAAATTAGGGTGGGGAGGGGGTTGGTCTGCGGATGACGGTAAATGATAGATAGGAGGGGGTGTTTCGAAATTGACGTCATTCTTATTTATTTATTTATAGTTTATTATTTATAATTATTTATTTGATAATATTATTTATTTATACTTTAAAAGAGTGAGTGAAAACTCCGTGGGAGTTATCCAAAGGAAAGTAAATAATAGGTAATATATTATATTATAAAAATATATAATATTATTATTCCCTATTTTTTACTTTTATCTTATCAATGATTATTGCCAAAGTAAAAATAATAAAGGTGACTCTATAACCAAGTGTTTTAATCATATAACACCCTATTTTTCTCAAATCTGCAATGTTTTAATTTCGTCAAACTGGTAATGACGTCAATTTTGGGATGTGAATGACGATAGGATGATTGTAGGGGGTCTAAAGTCTGAAAAAATCGATGACGTAATTTATGGACGGCACCTAAGGGCATAGACCGCCTAAAAATTTCTAACACGATGTGGTTTCCTCACAATGTTTTACTTCACCGGCGAGCAAGAAATCAGCGCTTAAAATTGCAAAAACAAATTCGTTGGTGCGGGGCCACTGGGGACCGATCTCGGGTTGTTAGTGTATTTTTCAACATGAGGCCCGGTCACTGAGCTACCACAGCTCTTATTGTTATAATTAATTATTAAATATAAATTAGAGATGGGTATAGCAGAAAGAGCATGTGAGTGAAATTTGTCTTTACTTTAAAACATTGTCAATCTGTGAGAATCATGATTAGGTGTAGCACCTTGTAAACATTTCACCTACGTGACGCCAGTCCTTGTGATGTCAGTATGTGGAGCATGTCGTACGTCACAGCTGTCTTGACCAGAGGAATTCTGATCGAGTTGGCGTAGTGATCGTAAAACGCAACGCAGTTGTGGCGCAACCACTTGCCAAAGCTTTTACGAACTACTTAATAAAAACAAGTCGACATTACTCTCACCTTGTTATTTATTGTCACCGAAGCGTTGCCATGACAATGTGTAATGGTAACACTACTACTACGAAGGACCTAACACTGCTTTTCATTGATCTCTTGATTAAAATAATCAACATTCCGATTTCGTAAACATTTAACATCACGTGCGACGTTAGAAATTATAATACACAACAAAACCTAGCAGTCATTTCTTATCAATGAATTCCGAACATTTTGTAAAGAAATGCAGCCGTTCAAAATACAAGAATGTAACTTTAACGGTGGATGCGATTGGTCGACGTTTTGTCGTACGAGGCTTATCTTGTGATACGCAGCGTCTTCGGTCTCTAATTACGTGTAATAATTGGTCTTATCAGCTACGTAGTGATATCCTTGCTTCAATTCTGGTAATGACGCGTGACAAGTGTAGTATTGAGGCCAGATTTGATGACCGTGCAAAATTCGTTTACCCCGCTAATATGTATCATTAGGCCAAGTCCAGCGTTAACAAGGGCATTGATTAATAAATCGTTAATGACATCAATTTTTAATTTATTATAGTTTTGTATTTAGATTAGCTTTAAAAAGATTAGCTGATAATTTCGTTCTTCCGGCTTTCGTTTAATGAATTAGTGAATCTTTAGGTTCACGTTTATTAATTAGTGTCTTTTTTTTAAATTGGAATGTTGGTAAAAAAGATGCGAGCGTAGAGCATGGATGTTAATCGGAAAAACAAATACAGACGTGTCGTTTATTCTAAGGACTCAACCCGTTGGTAACATTACGTATATAGCATTAGCAATACATAATGTTAATTATACAGTAAACGTGAAGTAGCAAACCAGAGCAAACGTAGCGGCTCAACTGATCTTAGTTTATATATTAAATGAAACAAGTATATTTACAGGTTTTTTTTCTTTATTATTTAGGGAATTTTGCCCTATCATACCCTAACCTTCGTAACACACACATCGATCGCATGAAGCGATAAAGAGAGTTAACAATGTTGCATGGCCATAGCCACCAGCTTCTTCGATCCCTCTGAAGTCGGGTCAGACAACAACATTAAAAAAGTACCCAAACTTTACAGGTTAAAACAAAAACAGGCTTCAAACCCAATCAAACGTCACGGATCAAACATTAAACAGTAGAATAAGTACTTACTTCATTTTCCATTGTCAAAAACCTACCGATATCTCAATCAACAAGCATTCTGCCATACGATTTTTGAGAGTTCCGTCGTATGTTTTTGTAATCCAAGTTCCTATTCCAAAAAATCTTATTTACCAAGTATAGATTACAATATTACTTCGTATGATATATAACATGCGACGTATTTTTGAAAATATTTTATGTAATCAAAATATATTGTTAGAAGATTTAATTTGTCAAATGATAATTAGAATATTTTTAATTTTGAATTTTTAAATACATTAAGAATGGGAGCAGTGTTATAGCTGTTCCCATTTTTTGCTGCTCTATCTCGCCGATTTAATTTTATTATTATTAAAAATTTTGCTTTTTGTTAAATAAATTAAAATTGAAAGGAATTATTCTAATTAATTGAACATAATCTTATAACAAAAAGGCCACAAAAAATGTAATATTTATATATACTTATTTATCATATGGAACGTAATTTAAACTAAAGCATTTTAAATAGAATAGAAACTCAAAATCGGTCTATAAATTACAACGTTATGGGCGCACCAACATTAAAAAACGAATTGATAACCACCTCATTTTCAAGTCGGTTAAAATGAAACAGATGAAATAATTCCGTTCCCTTTAAAATTTGATTCGATTTGAAGTCGAAAGTGTTCTTATTTTCAACCGACTTAAAAAAGGAGGAGGCTCTCAATTCGTATAACTTAAATACGTTTTTTATGATTGTTACCTCATAACTTGCGAATGGGTAAATCGATTTTGATAATTATTTTTATTTGAAAGTACGAATAACTCAAAATCACGCCAATCAGTATCGATGATACATTTTTATTGGAAAGGAATAGTTTTATGAAAATTTCGTTTGGTTCTGATTAATTCTATTTAGTATTATTCCTACGATAATTCGGACATACAAAATGCATTCAAGGGCGCCCACGCGTTTGAAGTTTGAAGTCCGTTTTTGGTTTTTGCTCGTAAATATACTTGTTACTCGTGAATACATTTGTTTATCGCAATAAATCTTTGACATTTGGCTTAGTAAACAATTTTGTTTGCAGTATGCAACGACAAACTGACACACAGCCGCAAGGGCCGCACCGTGATGACAGAAGACGAGAGGTACGAGGCGGTCCGCCATTGCAGATACGTGGATGAGGTAAGATGTCTTGAACCCAAAGTTAGTACTGATAACACTTACGTACTTGATACACGTTATCTACAGTGAGACATATAAACTGCAGCATTCGCCATTTCTCGCACTACTTGTTATTGCAATTTAAATGAGTTATTATAATAATAACTTTATTAATAATATACAAGCAAACATGTTACAACATAGAGGAGCTCTGTGCCCTCGCGGGCGCCCTAGGATCGGAATGCTAACGCGTAACATAGTAACCGTCCAAGCCGAGGTTACCCCTCACCGGGGCGACCCTTGTGTCGAGTAACTAGCGATAGAGGTTCAGGCTAAGCGACCAAGAGCTATGCCACCTCTCAATCCGGTGAAGCAGTCAAGGCCAGCTTGTCTGGCCAATTTGTGTAGTTCGTTAAAAAAAAGGACCTCTGTTTCTTGAATTAGGTGCAGTGTACCTGTATCTCAGGAGACAGTGCCTTCCATGAGTCACAATCAGTAAATCCTGTACATTAACTTTTTAAAATAATATATTAAATGCATAAATAATAATAATAATAAAAAATGTTTACAAAAGGAAAAAAGGAAAAGAACTACAGTCAAAGACGAGAAATGATGAATGTATAGCGTAGTGTGTATGTGTGTGTTTGTGTAAATGTGTGTCTTACACTAATCTTCATCATCAGCCTGTGTATATCCATTACTGGAAATAGGCCTTCCGCAATCCCTTCCAACATATACGATCCTTCGTTTTCCGCATCCGGGTTTACGGTCCATCTGGAAGGACGGCGCCCTACGCTTCTCCAATCCATGCGTGGCCTCCATTCCAAGACTATTTTCCCCTATCTGCCGTCACTGATTCGGCGGATGTGGCCAAGCTATTGTCACTTCAACTTGCTGACTTTTAGAGCTATGTCGACTTTGCTTTCCGTAAAATTTTTTCGTTTCGGATTATTTATTTTATTCGAATTGATTATTTATTATACGTTAATAATGTGAAATGAATAATAAATATATAATAAGCTCTCACATCATTTTGATATAGACATCTGATAGCTTATATGAACCTTCTCAACGTTATCAACAAAACATAACTCAATGTTCTAGATTAAAAAGAATGAAACTGAAGCTTAGAGAGATAACAATGCAAACAACAGTTTTCATAACACGTAGGTTGCTAGTGGGCGCCATTGTTACAAGCCTCTCGACGCCCACGCCTAGCTCTATATCTAGGTCACAGTCTACGAGCAGAATGCCTACATGGAATTTTAACTCTTGCAAAGAAAACACTTCTTGCGTTTTAAACTTTACGTGTAAAGAAAAAGCTCTATTTACCAAGTATCGACTACAATATTACTTCGTATAATATATAATATGCGACGTATTATTAAAAAGATTTTATGTAATCAAAATATGTTGTTTTAAGAAACAATTTGTCAAAATGATAATTAAAATATTTTGAATTTTGAATTTTTAAATACATTAAAAATGGGGCAGCGATTGTTATCGCCGTTCCCATTTTATGCTGCTCTATCTCGCCGATTTAATTTAATTATTATTAAAAATGTAGTCCTTTTTGCTTTTTGTTAAATAAGTTAAAATTGAAAGGTGTTATTCTAATTAATTGAACATAATCTTATAACAAAAAGGCCACAAAAATGTATATATTTATAAATTTATTTGCTATTGCTTGTTACAATTTAATAGTTTTTTTTTTTGTAATTGAAGCTTATTATGTAACCAGAAATCCAGTAGAATTGTCGTAGTATATTTTTTTTATAAATAAATGTGGCTATAAGGATTTCCGCTCAATGCACATCATAATTACTTGTCTACATTATGTGACTACGTATGAATGTAATTCTCATATTTATTTTTTGTATACCTATAATATTTTATATTTGCTCCTCGAACTCAATAACGTCATAAGCGTAAAAACCTGACTGAAATTTAATTATTTTTAATTAAAAAAAAAACGCTCAGAAATCACATAATCTCATTTCTACTTTTTTGCCCAACCTAGCATAGGTCTTCGTGTCACATCAGACATTGTATGGACTAAAAGTGAATTTTAATTTTTTTTGTCTTATTATTTCATAAAATCTCATAAAATAGCTTGGAGCTAGATGATTCACTTTAATAGTCGAATGGTGGATTCGCACTTACGACTATTGACGCTTCTGTTAGCTACACAGGCACCCAACGCTTCCCGAAGTGGCATATAAGTTACTTTAGCTAAGTTTGTCCCATATAGTTATATAAATAAAATAGCTACCGACCGAGTCGCGATTCGGTCGTCGTGGATCGGAACGCTTACGCGTAACATAGTAACCGTCCAAGCCAAAGTTACCCGTCATCTGGGGGACCCGTGTGTCGAGTTACTAGCGATAGAGATCAGGCTAAGCGACCTAAGAGCTTTTTTTTTTTTTTTTGTTGACGGGGAGGAAATCTTCACAAAGATACCCCGCCTTCTGGGGGGAAGGCGGCGGTTATGTGGGGATCTTACCCACTAAAACCTCCCCGGTGGCCCTTTCCTCGGTGCATGACGAGGGGCTCCGGGATCTCACGTGGAACGCACCGGAGAAGCGACCTAAGAGCTATGCCAACTCTCAATCCGTTAAAGGTAAACTGTGTAGTTTGTCCATAAAAAAAACAGGCACCCAGCGGTTGGGACGTATAAAAACTACTACCCAATGATACTTAGTGATTTATCTGCATTATGTCTATAATTTAGTTAATCGTCTTCATTACGTAGTTCGTAATATGACTCCTAATTTATTTTATAATATGGGTGAGTACGTACCATTGTGGCGGCATTCGTTATAAATAATTCCACAACGTTACCCTATCTGAACAAAAAACGAGTATATTAGTTATTGGACTGTTTTATTCCTCAATATGCACAAGTTTTTACGCTTTAGCTAGCGAGTTAGAAACTTACAAAAAGGTTACCCGTCTGCAGGTGGTGCGAGACGCGCCGTGGGAGTACGACGAGGAGTTCCTGGAGAAGCACAAGATCGACTTCGTGGCGCACGACGACATCCCGTACACCACCGAGGACTGCGAGGACACGTACGCCATGATCAAGGCCAAGGATATGTTCGTCGCCACGGAGAGAACGGAAGGTGCGTTTTCTGTAACATTTACAAAGTTCTTTTACTATAAACATATTCGTAATAAACTAGTAGGACAATTAACATATTTACACGAGTAAGAAGCAGAAACAAAAACCGACTTCAAATCAAATCGAACGTTAAACGCTACTAACCCCAGACGCTCTCCATTCATAAAAGTAAGTACCTATTATATTACGAAGTTCTGGTGCTTCCTCCACCTTCTACGTACTAGTACTGGTTAGTCATAAATCTACCAATATCTTAATCAACAAACACGTTCCCTTACGATTTCAGGAGACCATCAAAATTAACATGGGATCTAAAAGTGAACCCTTCAAATAAAAACATTAAAAATCAGTGCAGAAATGCACAAATATACAGTTGAGAGTTGAGATACCTCCATTTTAAGTCGGTTTATAATTCTATTGCTAGCTCTGTTTAGCCGGTGAGAGTAAAAGAGAAGCGAGATTTTTTGTAAAAGAAAGTTAACAATATATTTTTTCTCAAATATAATTAACTTAAGCCTGTGCTAGAAAATGGTGCACGAATCCTGGATTCGAGCCTTCCGATTTACGAATCGTGCCCTAAACCATTAGGCTATTGAAGCTTCAGTAATAATTACATATTTATTTTATAAACGATAAAAGGATTGATTAAAGCTTATTTGAAATTGTTAATAGGTGTGTCAACGTCTGACATCGTGGCTCGGATTGTACGCGATTATGACATCTACGTGCGACGGAATCTCGCGCGGGGCTACTCCGCCAAGGAGCTCAACGTTTCGTTCCTCAACGAAAAGAAATTCCGTCTGCAGAACAAAATGGATGAACTTAAAGACAAGGGAAAGAAGGTAAAATTCCTGTATATTTTATGATATTTCCTTATTATGCCACGCCTGCTAGAAATATCCTAGTCATATATATGAAGTTACACTTCTTGAGGCGCGTTATGAAAAATTATGTGAAATTTTAAAATGCGCACGCATCACTGTAACACATAAGCAACAGGTTGAAGCTGTAAACTTCTTTATATGCGTTTTATACTATTAGTGTCAACTGGTTTAGATAGATGGCGCTATTATTTATGTATTAGTGTAATACCACACTTTGAAATTAAAGCTATCTATATCATTTTAATTTGTCCATTCGCACTGGCATAAAAACGTGTTATTAACCGACTACAAAAAAGTAGGTCTTCAATTCGTTTGTGATTTTTTTAAATGTTAGAATTCATACCGCCGTCGTTTATAAGACAATTTTGTTTTGGTATTTATTGATGCCAAAGAAGTATAATTTCTCCTCTACTCACCTATTTTTTTTGTAGGTGAGAGCAAAAGGGGAACTGGGTATTCCATAGTATTGTGTGGTATTCCATCATTGGTATTGGTGATATTTCAAGATATTTTTCGCATACAGTAGTCGTAGAGCAGGGAGGCATTTTAAGGCAGCAGTAGCTTATTACGTACTCTTGGATTTAAAAATAAATTCTCCTCCTCCTCCTCGCGTCGGTTTCCTCAATGCTGAGGGTCGTGACCATCTCGTGGGAACAGTTTGTTTTTAGTGATCCGTCGCCATTTTCCTCTATCTGCAACCATGCGCAGAGCATCGCTAACCGACGTGCCTAAAGTGGTGCGGATCTGGTCAGTCAAAAATAAATTAAGGAAGCATAAATCTCTTTAAGTAGAACCTCGTTACTTAAACGAACCAAACAAACTCGAATATAGAACATGAATTTTTCGGTGACTCCTTTGAAAGAAATCAGAGTTGATAGTAAATATTAAAAAAAAGAAAATAACTATATTTAGTACGCAATTAATTTAGTACGCCGGGTAATGCATGTCGTGGATGAAGTAAATGTCATCGCATGCAACAGCTGGTGTTATATAAAGTATTAAATTGAGTCATGCATTTCAGGTTATGACGAATATCGGCGAGAAGCGGGTGGACATCCTCACAAAATGGGAAGAGAAGTCCCGTGAGCTGATCGACGCGTTTCTACTGCTTTTCGGGCCGGACGGGCGCCTGTCGAACATCTGGAACGAATCCAAGGGGCGTCTGATGCAGGCGCTCAGCCAGCCCCCTCGCCGCGGGGTCACCGCCGCCCAGCGAGAATGGAGACGTGCTAGAGTATAGGTGCACAGAATGAACATTATTTTTCATACTCCACATGAATTCCACGCATACGTACTGTCGAGTAATGCCGAAACCTGCCGCCAAAGCGCCATCTGTGGTTTTTTGACACATGTGGTATGTTTTTGTAAAAGTATATGGCAATGGGCTTGCTTGCCACCTGTCACAAATGTGACATAATCTTCTTCTCGGTCGCCTCACTCATATCAGAATGGTCGTGGCCATCATGATCCGGTTGGTTGGGCAGCAGACAGAACCCGCCGCACGACGTCTCGCCACCTACGCCTGCTGGCCGTCAATCGGGCACATTCGTGGAGGAGCACCCACCATGCCCCGCACCTGTTCCGACCATCGCATTGGCGATCTACCTCGTGGTCTACTTCCTTCACCTTTGCCCTGCACGCCAAGACGCTCTAACGAATCGTTTCCACGATGGCTAACATGCCCAAAGAACTTAAGTTACATAATAAGCTGTATTAAAAAAAGCTGTTTCTATTTACCAGTCTGTCTAGTAGTTGTAATTTTTTATATTTTTCTATAGGATTTATTTATTTGCTAAAAACAAGGTATAATTGACATTATAAACAGGCCGACATGTTTCGGCTATTATAATTAGCATGCAAATTAACATTAATGTCATTAATTATATCATATATATTATATGTCATACTTAATAAATTAGTGATAGAATTCCTATATAAAATGGAATGAGCGCTATCGTGCGTTTAATTTTTTTTTAATTCTTAGAGACGCAGATCTGTTTCCAAGCACACATATAGTGCATTACATGTTGTAATTTATTTTTACATTTGTCCAGATCAATCTCCCCACCACCGCCCAAGTCTCCGCGATACGCCATCTGTGAGCAGCAACCAGGTAACTGGGTAACTATGTTTTGCTTGTACTAGATAGTGTAGATGAATGCATTCAAGTCCCTCTTAGCTAAGTGAAACAATTGCTTATAAAAAAAAACGGGTGTGTTTTAGACCACACGACTATAGTAACAATTCTTTAGCTGTACGTATATATGCTATAATGCGTATGTATGTATAAATTTGTGTATATCTATGTATTTATACACAAATTTACTTTATACGCGATTGTTGAGAGAGAGGAGGAAATGTGGGCGCACACTGCTCCCCCTTTCTCCTGCAATAAACATGTACTATCTTAAATATACGAAACGTAACTGCTCGTACCTCTCTCTTGCTTTTACGGTAGTATACGAGACGTAACTCTCTCTCTCTTTCTACCTTCACTAACTTATACTTAACTTACCTCTCAACTTCTGTTCACAACATATTCACTAGCTTACTCCCCAAGTCAAGTGTGTGTAAAGAAGTTTTACTTATTTTACACCAACAGCAGAGAAGTTACATGGTTCAATTTATGAATGGGGTTGCTGAACATTAACAAATAAAAACACTATTTTATATTACTTATACAGTAAAAGTACATAATTTACTTTAATTTACAATGTGTACTTATGATTGAAAGTGGGAAATAGATTTAATTAATAAATTTTATTGACTACAAAACACTTGGGGACTTCAATGTATTCAAAACAAGACTAAAATGCTTAATAATTATATTTCCCCTTCCACACATTTTTACACGGCATCAATAAATTGCAGCTGGGTATAATTTATTAAATACACATCTTGGTTAGTCCAGGGGAGGGCACGCCAAATTAAAGCGGGGCGACAAATATATAATGTTTGTTTCTGCTTTTTGTGTCTAATCTGAAACGTCTGCATGGCCTACAATTTTCCGTCCGATATCAGGTATAGGCAAAATGTTTGAATTCATCCTTAAGCTTTTAACTTTATGTAAAACCTTTTGTAGTAGTGTGTGTCGCTTTATTTGCTTTGCCTAAGAAAATATATGCGTATATCTTAGTAAACGAGGAAACGAGCACACAGACTGATGTCTAGTCTGAGGTGGGAGAAACTGTTTCCTCGTATCTCAAATGTTAGCTGGCAACACATGACACCCAGCGATTGTTATGCATAATAACTACTTCCAATGATATCTTAGTGATTTACCTCAACCTTATTGTATCTTTAATTCATAATTTAGTTGATCGTCATATTAATTTGGCATTGTAAAGCCAGCTGTGACGGTATTCGTTAAAATACTTCCTTGTACAATGTTACGCTGTCTGAATAAAGCGAGTTTATTAGTTATTGAACTATTTTATTTCAAAAGACCTACATGTTAAAACATATATAATGTATGTTATATATCACAAAACACTCGTATATCGAGGTACAACTATATAGTATAATTGATTGTCTTTTTGGCGCAGATACATCAAGCTCTGACGGGTTTGGTGAGTCGGAGGAAGCAGCGCAGCGCCAGTTGACGGACGACGGCTCCGACAGTGATGACGACTACCAGGACACCAGCCCGTACCTATAGGACCCGTCCCCGATATCGCGGCCCTCACCATATAATCTACGGCCCATGTATTAGCTGTGTACAGGAGTATTGGGCTCTGCGGCTCTTCTAGCAACAAAGTGCGCTAGAATAAGATATGAACTTTAATAACGTTTCAAGAAATTTGTCACACAAATATATTTATTGTTCTTGATAGTTTGGATATTAGGGCCAATGTAAATGAAGTTCGTTTTGAATTTAGTGTTGTCGATGGTCTTGCAACACATTATTACACTCGACTGTGTAACATAAGTGGTTTTTACATATTGCTGCTCACCCCGTTCGGGGTTGGGATGCAAGTCGACTTAGTATCGAGGCTTAGTATGGCCGATAGTATTTTTTTACGATGCATATCGTCCATTGTGAACGATGACGTCTTTGGAGAGCGCATTTTATTGAAATACCTTTTGTGTTAAATTATTTTAGTGTACTGCATCAAATTCGTATGTCTGCCGTCCACGAGACGGGAGTGAATGTATTTAATCCTATTAGTTTTAAAAATATTATTATTATATTTATGATTTTAATTGTAAAATCCTTATCTCACTATGATTGTGTGCGCGCGGGTGCAGCGTGCAGGCCTCGTCTGTGCGCCACCTTTTGACATTTGATTAAAGAGGTGCTTATTTTATATGTGTTTCTTTTCATCCGTTCCTTTCGGTAATCTTCCAGAAATAGTTAAGATTCCAAAACTTATATGATGACACATGTCGTCCGATGTCCTTTTAATGATAACCATCTATTACAGATTAAACCAGTGACGAGCCCATTTCGATTATGCATGTCGGCTCAAAGACGGTATTCTAACCACAAACAATAAATATCGCAAAGTAGAGTACAAAAATAATATGTGTCATCTTAGTAAAGAATAATTTGGTTTATGACCGGATTCCACATAGATTGTCGAATCGGGAGTAACGATTTCATCCCCGAGCGAACAATAAATGGGAGTGCCCGACATAACTTGTGTTGAACTACAAAAAAAAGTTATTTATTGTTGTCACTCCTAATATTTTGTCTGTTGACTTAGCCTATGCCACTCACTTGTTCTTTTAACTCTGACGAAGTAATTGGGAAATCTATCATACTGCAGTGTGAGTTTGACCTCGTCCACCCAGCCCCGGTTAAGATGTTTATGATCAGCCACCTTGCCACAGACCCTTGAGATAGGATTGATCTCAATTTGATAACAACACTTATGAGTACTCCTTCTATTTTTACAACCATCTTCAGAAAAGGAGGACATTCTCAATTTCTGTTTGTTACATCATAATTTTAGACGGTGAACCGATTTTGATGATTCTTTTTTTATTTGAAAGCTAAAGCTTCCCATTTCAATTAGTCCAACTCTGATAATGACATACATAAGAAAACCATATAACTAATTTCTATGTATAATTTTTTATTGGAAAGGATTGTACTTCTAGGGTACTTTGATGAGTTTTGGTAAGATTCTAAATAATTTTATTTCATAGTATTCTTATTATAATTCAGAAATACAATGAGGGTGTCCGCATAATAGAGTTTAACATTTGATTCTATTTGAAGTCGGTTTATGTTTAAGCTTCTAAATATACTTGTGAACTATTATTTTGAAAATTTCAGTACAACCAGTCAAAGCATATTTCATCCATTTCTATATGGATTATTTGGTTCATCATTAATACAATATTAAAAACTGAATAAGATTAAAATGATGTGGGATGTAATTGCAGCAACTTTGTGATCAATTCCTGCTATGAGATAACATTGTCATATCAGAAAATGATAATGTTGCAAATATATGGACACATTGATATTACCATAAATTGTGATTCTAGACTACAGACAAAATTAAAAATAATAAGATAACATCTAATTATAGTTATATCTTTATTAAATACAAATTAAAAGACATTTAACACTTAAAACAACTGTCTTACAAATAAAAAATGCATTTAAATTATACCACAGTAATTGTACTAATATGATATTTTAATATGTATAGTTAATTTTACAAAACATAGAATTATATTAATTTGTTTGTAATAAAAATCAATTAATACCTTTAGTATAGTTCTCAATAAAAACTTTTTGCTTATTTTCCAAGTTGCAAACAGAAAACTAGAAATTGAGAATATTATATACATATTAATAATAGGTTAGTTTTATATGATATTGAAGAGATTGCCTTTATTTGTAAGCATATGGTGGGGAATAAAATTGATTTCTCAATTATTTATCCTTACTCTTAAACATGTAGTAAACAAAACAAAAATTATACTTTATAAATGCAATATTAAATGGAGATACAAAATTAAATTGATAATTCAGAAAGAGATGTATCAATACCAAATATTTCAGTATATTATCACAGTACTCTTAAGCCAGTGAAGTTAATTTGATCATTTTCCCTTTAAAATCAAAATTAAAGTTCAGATTTGTCAAATGTGTTCTTTTCTCCTTTGGACTTAGCATCCAATTCCTCAAATAAACATGAGTCATCAGTATTTCTCAAAGCATGCTTTGTACAAAGGTGGTGTTTTAGATCTATATCACCTTGATGGTTCCAATACCATTCTTCAATGGCAGATTCATTCTCTTCCAAGAGACTTTCACATTGAGTTTTCATATAGGTTATTTCCGCAGAAGGCTTATCCCATAGTTCAAATGGTATACCAAGATCCACTTTAACCCCTTTATCCACGAGTCCATGAAGGGTTTTAAACGTTTGGCTCATACCTTTAGCGAACCGTGTGCTGTCTTGTCTCTCTTTGTGTATATTATATTCTAGAATCCTTTCACAAACTCCCTCTAAGGATTCAATTAATCTGAGCTCCGATTTCTCATATTTCGTTTTTTTCTTTGGTTGTACATCGTCTAACGAATATCCGATTTCAATTACATCGTGCACTTTACCGGTTTCTTCAAGTCTTCCTTGTAATTCTGTTGCTAGGACTTTACAAACTTCACATCGATTGGCATATTTCACACCGACATCTTCCTCTGTCTTTACTTCAACATCTTGGCTACACAATATATTCGCCGAATATATAATTAAAATGTATACAAGTCCGCGGAAAAACATTTTAGAAAATAAAATAGTTGTATTGACTATGATATGAAGATTATAAAGTATAACGTCCACTTATGATTATCAAAGAGTATATAAAAATGTCTATGCTTGTTAATAATGTTTTGTTCTATATCGCTCACCAATAGATGGCGCTGTGCAGTTTTAATACATACTATTGAAAGCTTACATTAAGATGGTATCGCTGCATTGATTATTTTAAATAAATAAGTTAAGTTGAAAAATACAAAGTTTAATAAAGTTTAAAAAGTATACAAAGTTAAAAAAAGTTAAGTGAAGTGATAAAGTGCCTTTCAGTGAAACCCTTTCCCCAAATTAGTTTTAAATTGTACATGGTGCCGAAACCCAGATGGACTTTGGACTCTGCATTTTAAAACACTTGTAAAAATTTTAGGATTTATTCTATTGACTTAGAAAAATTGGCAGTGAATTTGGACTTAGAAAATTTTGCGCGATCTTCGACTTGTAATTTTTCAAGATTTTTATTCTATGGACTTAGAATATTTTCGAGCAAAAAAAAAAAAAAAATCCAACTTTAGTAAATTGAGGATAGATTTCATAGTGATTAACGGAACTGAAAACGTTACGTGCATTGGTGTCATTTTACGAATACAGTCACTAATTGAAAAATGGCGGAGAAATTAATAAAGAATCAAGCTGGTCAAGCAATCTATTGGGAAGGTTGGAGAAATCTCAAACAAATTACAAGAAGAGTCCGAAAAGTAGAATAACTAAAGGTTATGTGGAGACAAGAATAGATAGTTTAGAAAAGTTGCATGCAGAATTCAACAGTAATCATAAGGAACTTATCCAGATAATCAAACCCGAACAAGAACAAGTCTTACCTTACTTTACTAAAGATACACACGATGAGTTTGAAGAGATGTATGTTGCATACATGTCGGATCTTAAGGAGATAAAAGACAGATTTAATGAAAGGCATACTCCTGAATCGAATACAACACCGTGTAATGAAGTTAAGCTTCCAAGAATACAACTACCAAAGTTCAGTGGTAAATATGAGGAGTGGCAGACATTCTACGATATGTTCGTGTCGCTAATACATAAAAATGAGAAACTATCAGCTGTTCAAAAGTTGCACTACTTGAAAAGCAGTGTACAAGGAGAACCAGAGAGCATGCTGCGTAATTTCGCTACTACA
Source organism: Meandrusa payeni (assembly GCA_029286785.1). Taxonomy (NCBI): domain Eukaryota; kingdom Metazoa; phylum Arthropoda; class Insecta; order Lepidoptera; family Papilionidae; genus Meandrusa; species Meandrusa payeni. The sequence goes on along the minus strand of JAGSMX010000024.1, from coordinate 12,259,987 downwards.
GACCAAAATTATGATGAGGCTTGGAAACAACTAACTAAACGTTACAACAACAAACGGTACAACTCAAACGCAATTCTGAAGATACTTTTTCACAAAAACAAATTAATACAGATTCCTCACATGGTATTAAACAATTACTTGATACAACATCTTCTTGTTTGAAAGCATTGAACAATATGGGAATAAAAACTGAAACATGGGACGTTATAATAGTGCATATTGTGGTTTCTAAACTAGATGTGGAATCCCATAAACAATGGGAACAGCAAATAAGTCTTATGGCTGAAGATATGCCTTCGTGGACGCAATTAGTTGAGTTTCTCGAAGCTAGATTCCGAACCATGGAAATGATCGATTCTAGTAAAAGCCCTAAGCCGTTCAATCAAATCAAGAAACCAATAACTAAAACGAAATCATTTTATTCAACAGTACAGCAACAGGATAACAAGAAGAACGATTTACTATGTGCCTTTTGTGGCGAGTCTCACTATTTGAATTTGTGTAAGCAGTTTGACAAAAAATCCGTGCAGGAAAGGAGAGATTTTATACAATCAAAAGGACTTTGCTTTAATTGCTTGCAATCAACACATGTTGTTATGAAATGCCGATTACCAACATGTTGCAAGAAGTGTGGTAAAAGACATCACACTATGCTACACTTTGATAAGGAAGGTTTCACGGATCAGACGAATAGTAATCAAGGAGAGAAAAATCAAAACAAAGTTGACGGAACGAATCAAACTGGGTCATCCACAGCTAACCCACTAAATATAGTGGCGAACTTTTCAAAGCAAGATGTGAGTTGTCATGTGCTGCTGGCGACTGCTATAATCAAGGCTCGTTCAAGGAACGGGAAGACATATCCGATTCGTGCTTTGTTAGATCCAGGTTCTCAGGCTTCCTTCGTAACGGAAGCAACGGCTCAGTTACTTGGTCTCAAACGCTTTTCTGTAAAAGGCGTGGTCTCAGGTTTGGGAGGTGGTCAAACGCGTATTAAACACATGGTAACTTTAGGTCTTAAGTCGCGTCATAACCCCGAAAATACTTACCAAGTAAATGCTTATATTTTAGGTTCACTTACCTCACAACTTCCAGGTGACAAGCTGGAAAAACCTAACTGGCTGGAACTTCAGAAATTGAATCTAGCTGACCCAAATTTTGCTTTACCAGGCAAAATTGATATTTTATTAGGAGCTGAAGTGTACTATGAAGTTCTTTTAGAGGGCATTATGAAACAACCCCAAGGAAAACTCTTAGCGCAGAACACGGTCTTTGGGTGGACATTGTATGGTAAATTGTCGGATTCATCTTCAGCTAATGACAATGTCACAAGTTTACATTTGCGTTTTACTCCAGAAGACGAGTGTCTCAAACGTTTTTGGGAAATAGAGGCTGAACCTGATAAGATTCAGAAAAGACTGTCTATGGAGGAACAATTATGTGAAGACATCTATCAAGCTACAACTATTAGAAATAACGAAGGAAGGTACATTGTCAAATTACCATTTAAAAATGAGGATCCTGCATGTCAATACGGACAGTCGAAGGATATAGCAACGAAAAAACTTATAGCTTTAGAGAAAAGGTTGAATAAGGACCCCAAGTTATATGAGGAATATCGTAGGGTGTTAGAGGAATATGTCATTCTCAAACACATGGCTCTTGTTGACGCAGCGGACATCGAAAATGCAAAGGCTGTATACCTACCTCACCATGCTGTGGTTAGAGAGGACAAGGATACTACAAAAGTTCGCGTGGTATTTAATGCATCAAGCAAAGGCATCAATGACGTGTCACTTAATGACGATCTTTTGGTTGGACCTAAGCTCCAACAGGATTTGAGGCATTTGTTGATGAGATTTCGCACGCATCCAATTTGTATTGTTGCTGACCTTGTGAAAATGTATAGGCAGGTACTTGTACATACCGAAGATGCTAATTTTCAAAGGATACTTTGGAGACCCAACCCAGATTTGCCTATCCAACACTATAAATTGATGACACTAACTTTTGGAACGGCATGTGCTCCGTATCTGGCAGTTAAGACGTTACAAAGGCTGGCTGAAGATCAAAAACAGAATTATCCTAAGGCGTCAGAAATTACTAAAAGGGACTATTATATTGATGACTTAATGACCGGATGCGACACAGAAGAGGAAGCTAAAATATTTATGATGAAATGAATAAACTAATGACATGTGGAGGATTTCAACTGCAAAATGGTGTAGCAACAGCGGTGATTTATTACAATATATTGGAGAGAACAAGCACAATAAGGAACAGTTGGTGCAAATAAAAGCGGATAATATGATGAAGATTCTAGGAATACAATGGGATCGAACTACAGATAATTTTGAATACACGGTCACTTTACCCGAGGTGAAATATCCTATCACAAAGAGGCAGGTTTTATCCGATATTGCTCGATTATATGATCCAATGGGCTGGATTGCGCCAGTAGTAGTTACAGCCAAAATTATTATCCAGAAAATATGGCAAGAACATTTAGACTGGGATGATCACATCACCGGAGAGTTACAAGAAAAGTGGATGAAACTCAGGAATGATCTGGTTGAAATCAAGAAAATTGAGATTCCTAGATGGATTAAGAGTACCAGCAGCAGCTATTGTGAATTACACGCATTTTCTGACGCGTCTCAAGCGGCTTACGCTGCAGCAGTCTACATACGAGTCATAGAACCTGATGGAAAGGTGTATGTAAATTTGATATCGGCTAAAACAAAGGTTGCCCCTATAGATAAGGTTGTGTCAATTCCCAGATTGGAATTGTGCGGCGCGACTCTTGCCGCCAAATTGCTATCAGAGATATCTCAAATTATGAACATTCCGAAAGAAAACCTTTATGGTTGGACTGATTCCACGATCGTTTTAGCATGGCTGAAGGGTGGATCAAGCAAATGGACTACATTTGTCAGCAATCGGGTGTCAGATATTCTCTCTATTATGGACTACAAGCAATGGCAACATGTTTCGACTGACACAAATCCAGCGGATTGCGCATCAAGAGGCTTGCAGCCTTCAGAGATGCATTCCGAATATTTATGGTGGCACGGGCCTGTTTGGCTAAACAGAGCTAAATTAAAAGAATCGAAATTTAGTATAGATGAAACACAGGAAGAAGAAAGAATAGTTTCAATGAATATAATACAGATAAAAGAAGAGAATTATGAATGGAAGAAATTTTCAAGCTTAAAAAGGATGTTAAAAGTAATGTCATTTTGCAGAAGAATGTTGACGAAGAATAAAGAAAGACATCAATTACCTGTATGGGCTAAAAGATATGTGACAGTTAAGGAAATGAATCAAACGTTAGAGATGTGTATCAAACAAGTTCAAGGAGTTGAATTTGGAGAAGAGATAAAGTTGATACTAGAAGGGAAAGATGTCTTGAAGAAAAGCGCACTTCATACTCTCTGTCCGTTTTTGGATCAAAACCGGGTGCTGAGAGTGGGAGGACGAATTGATCAGGCTGATGTGAGTTACGACATTAGACATCCAATTATATTACCAGCTAAAAGTCATCTTACACAGCTTTTGGTTGCGGACGCACATGAGAAAACTCTGCACGGCGGACCGCAAATTATGTTGAACTTTCTTCGTTCCAAGTATTGGATATTACGAGCTAGAGATCAAGTCAAGCGATGTTATCGCAAATGTATCACTTGTATGAGATACTCCAAGGCAGCCAGAGTTCAGTTAATGGGACAACTTCCTGACGCAAGATTGAAACCTTGCAAACCATTTAAAGTGACTGGAGTTGACTATGCCGGCCCTATTAATATCAGATTTTCACCAGGCCGTGGGGCAAAATCCTACAAGGGATACATCAGTTTGTTCGTGTGCATGGTCACTCGTGCAGTACACATTGAGGCGGTAACTGATTTGTCCACAAAAGGATTTATTGCAGCGTTCAGGCGATTCACGTCAAGACGAGGTCATTGCCAAGACCTTTACAGCGACAACGGCACTAATTTTGTCGGAGCTGATAAACAATTGCGTGAGATGTTTGATTGTGCCAAATCAAATCTGCCACAGGAGATCGCTGAAGCGTTGACATTAGAATCCACGACATGGCATTTCATTCCTCCGCAGTCACCAAATTTCGGTGGTCTGTGGGAAGCAGGCGTACGCTGTGCTAAAGCACATTTAAAAAAGGTAATTGGGGATATTACGCTGACTTATGAAGAATTATCTACCGTATTATCGCAGGTGGAAGCTTGTTTAAATTCACGCCCCATATCGGTTTTGAGTGATAACGCGAATGACCCTCTCCCACTGACGCCAGGCCATTTTTTAATAGGAGAACCTATGTTTAATGTTTGTTATGACACTTATACAGATTGTAATATTACTGCTATTGATAGATGGAAATTAGTTCAGAAAATGGTTGATAATTTTTGGATAAGGTGGTCTAAAGAATATTTGGTGTGTTTGAGTCAAAGATATAAGTGGAATTCGAAATTATCAGAACCAAGTGTTAACGATATTTGTGTTATTAGAGATGATAATCTACCACCAACTAAATGGCTTTTAGGTAAAATAGTAGATAAGCATCCCGGACCGGACAATGTAACTCGGGTAGTAACTATTCGTTGTAAGAATGGATTATTAAAGAGACCATTGAGTAAAGTTTGTGTTCTTGACAAATGATTTACATTGTCACGGTGGGCGGATTTATTTTCTATTTTTTTATTTATGTTTAAGTTTCTTTTCCAGTTTGTATTAGTTAAAGATTTAAAGCAGTTTTGGATAAGTAAAGTTTTTTTTGTTTTTCATTATTTGTAAAAGAGAATATTTTTTGTTTTAAAAGGACAAGTCCTTGGTGGGCGGAATGTTAATAATGTTTTGTTCTATATCGCTCACCAATAGATGGCGCTGTGCAGTTTTAATACATACTATTGAATGCTTACATTAAGATGGTATCACTGCATTGATTATTTTAAATAAATGAGTTAAGTTGAAAAATACGAAGTTTAATAAAGTTTAAAAAGTATACAAAGTTAAAAAAAGTTAAGTGAAGTGATAAAGTGCCTTTCAGTGAAACCCTTTCCCTAAAATAGTTTAAAATTGTACAATGCTACTAATCGATTGTTTCTGACACTGACTCGGTGTCTCTGGACCAGTCTTTCGCACATAACTCCTTTTTGAATATTTTATGACCTGGTAACAAAATAATTGCTTGTATTTGCCTGGGATTTGAGGAAGATAAATTGACAGATTTTAAAACAGGATATAAATTTTATGAAGATTATTATTTACCCAAAATTTATAAAGATTTGAAAATTCACAAAATAAAAAGAACCGGTTAATATGCGTCCAAGGTAAATGTGCGTTTTCGTCGGTAAATTTAAAAATTCTGTTAATGATTTTGATTGAAGTAATATTAATTAAATAGGTAAAAAGTACTAATTTTTTAGATTTTTTTTCTAAAATTACTAATATGTTATCTAATTTAAAAAACAAAAAAATATATTTTTTCGATCTATTTTTCCGTGACTGCCTTTACGTTTTTATTTAATTGGTAAGTTTTAGTTATTTAAGTATAAAACTAGTGAGATAATTACAATCAATCAATCTTGCATTGATTTGTAAAGTGGCATAATGTGATTGGGCATTATTCACTATTACCAAACTATTTCTTTGGACCTCTGTTGCCATCCGGTGTGGTAGGGAAGCCCATTGCCCTTTTGGGGTTACTAAACCAGTTTGGGTGTAATGTCGCATGAAAAAATAGCAAATACATTGCAATGTATATTTGTGGTTAAAACAGATAGTATTGTTTATATTAGCGATTGTTGTTTATATTATCAAACGATTTTTCGTAGTATAAAAAATAAAATTTATGTTATATAAAAAGATAATTTATTGTTTACAATCTTATAAAAAATTAACAATTATAATAACACCAGCAATTTTTGAATAAAATTCTAAAATTTCTTTGGCAATGACATTGTTACTGTTTTGACCTCCATATATGGCTCCAAACAATCTGGTCCACTGAAAGAAAATACAATGACATTTAAAATGAATAATAAATAGAATTTATATTTAAAACAATAAAAATCAACTTACTTCTCCCTTTGGATACCAGAATTCTTAAATCCACCAAAAGGAGCTTGGGGTCCGAGAACTAAATAGTTGTTAACCCTGAAAATTAAACATTTTTTAAATCAGATTTTTTGAGATATCATTATTTTTTTATTGATATAGGTATTATTAATATAGGCTGATGACTTTTCAAAATGAGATTGTTATTACCAAACAGTCCCAGCTTCGACGTGTTTGCTAAATTGTAATGCGTTATTCAAATTTGTCGTGAATATTCCCGCTGCCAGACCATATTCTGTGTTGTTAGCACGCTCGAGAACTTCTTCGAGTGTTTCAAATTTAAGAATGCTTTGCACTGGACCGAAAATCTGAAAAAATATTTAGATTTAACTTACATGAGTAACTTTTATTTCGGTAATGTTATTTACCCAGGTTCGAAATTAAAATAATAATTAATCAGCGTTAGCCGATTACTTATTTACAATTATTACTATTTACAATTGTATGATTTGGAGTGAGACAATCCTTGGTTACTTGAAAATTAACTTATAAAATTTGGACCCATTATGGCAATGACCTTCAAACGATACGGGAAGTTTGTTGAAAAACGGACAGAGATGGTTGTATACAGTAGTGCGTGAATTTGCATTACACACAATATCATGATTTGGGAAGAGTTTTAACAAAATTTTTATTTTTTACTAGCCTACCCAGCCCGCTTCGCCGGGATAAATTTTGCTTTATTTTATTTAAACAATAAAATTACATCATTAAATATTTAATTTAACTCTCACAATATATTAAAGGCTATTATAGGGTTTATTATACTTCATTATACTTCAATATGGTTCATAATGACATAAATATACACAACGCATGTGTCAGTACAAATTTGGGTTATTAAACAATAAAATATCATCATAGTAGCTGTAGTTGACAGTTCAAAAAGTGCTCCGATCGTCTCCAAACTTTACTGGATCACTCGCCAGGTCAAAATATGGAGATTCCCTGAAAGTTATATTGAAATCGGTCCAACCGTTTCGGAGCCTATATGGAACATACCCACACACTTTCTCTTTTATATGTATATAGATGTAAAAATAATTGTGTCAAAAATTCTAATGCTGCTAAAAATTATAATTCTAAAAATATTTTTGCTCTAGTCGCCTCTTATATTGAAATTGAAGGGAAAACTTCGATGTTAAATTGTAACATTTAAAGAATTCATTTATGTTAACTTTGAAATTAGTACTTTTGTACCTACCTCTTCTCTAGCAATGATCATGTCATCTGTAACATCTGCGAATACGGTAGGCTCGACGTAGAAACCTTTGTTTCCTACACGGTTTCCTCCCACTAGAAGTTTTGCTCCTTGCTTTTTCCCCACCTCAATGTATCCTAAGATCTTCTTTAACATAACTCCATCAATCTGGAACAATACAAGTATATTTACGAGCAAAAATAAAAATCTACTTCAAATCGAATAAAACGTTAAACGCTAAATGCGCAGAAGGCCTTATTGTATTTCCAAATTATCGTAGAAATATTATTGAATAGAATTAATCAGAACCTAACTAAAATCTTATCAAATCTTGAAGTACATCCTTAAGAATAATAAATGACTCATAGAAATCGGTTGGCTTGATATTGAGTTATTCGTCCATTTGTCGCATAAATACTTAATGCAAATTTAAGACTTATATGGTCCTCTCGTGGATTTCATTGTCGGAATATGACCAAATTGGCGGGACCACAGGGAAAGTATTAGCTTTAAAAAAAAGAATCATCAAAATTGGTTCACCCAGTCGAAAGTTATGAGGTATTTATAGCATTAAAACATATTGATGAATTGAAAATCTGCTCCCTTTTTGAAGTCGGTTGAAAACTGAATAATACCCACGCCAAAACACATTAGAACACAGTTTTGTATTTCCAACGACACAGTTTTGGCCATTTCCTATATTCGCAAGATTATCCATGTAGTTGTAACTGACTGTGTCGTCGACTAATATTGTCGACTACATCGTCGGCTTCAATCAGAAATATTACACATCATTACGTCACACATCATTCATTACGTATATCACATCATTACGTATGTATAATATATCACATCATTACGTATGTATAATATATCACATCATTACGTATATATAATATATCACATCATATTTATGTATTTATGAGTGTGTATTCTGAAATTTTTATTTTTTCTATTTGAGTGTAATGACTTGAGCGAGATGACATTACATAATATTTCAATATCGACTTTTATTTCATGTATTATAAAGGTTTATATTGAACGCATCAATTCTTGATATGGATTCGACTTCAGTATTTATTAAGATTTTAAAATGGACAACACGCGTTACTTTAGTTAAAGCAGTTTTGCCGCATGATTTCATGCAGACTGTTATAAATTTTATCAATATATAGCTAAATGCTGAGATATTCTTACAAATGTAGATGTTAGAATATTTAAATATGTCTCTTTTTAACACATTCTATGTACCTGTGGGCCATGCTTGGTGCTAGGATCTGTTGGAGGTCCAATTTTGATATTCTTTGCATGTTCTACTGCTCTCTTAACGAACTCGTCGTAAATTCCAGACTGAACGAACAAGCGTGAAGCAGCTATACACATTTGTCCTTGGTGACCAAATACAGCGTTAGCGGCACACGGTACGGCGATATTTACTAAAAAATATGAAAATTAAATATGATAAGTGGGCGGTACTTGTATGGTTTGTTATGTTATGGTTGTGTATGGTACCTTTATAAATAACATAAAATTCGTGACACTTACAGTCGGCATCGTTCATTATAATTAGTGGACTCTTGCCTCCCAGCTCCAGGGTAACTCTCTTAAGGTTGTTAGCTCCTGCTGCTTGCTGAATGAGCTTCCCGACCTAAGCAATACGTAAATTACTTAATACGTTCATTTTCATACATCACGCTGGCTGCGCCTCGAGGTTTTTTTTCATTTTTTTATACGTACTTCAAGTGATCCGGTGAAGGAAATTTTAGCGACATCTGGATGATGGGTAAGGGCTGCACCAGCAGTTTCACCAAAGCCAGTCACAACGTTCACGACTCCTGGAGGTATTCCTGCCTCTGCCAACAGGGACGCCAGTACCAAAGCAGTCAATGGCGTCTGCTCAGCGGGCTTTATCACTACAGTGCAACCTGGCATACAAAGTAAAATTATATATAACATAGAAAACTTTATAACTGCATTTGTGTAGCATTAAAACGTAAAGTTATTTTAATTTCTGCATCATTATTCTTATTTGTAATCTATACTAATCTCGAGGTTTTGGGAAAACCAAACACAGAAGGGAAAGACAGACATGGACATTTTTTATTTTTCTATTTGAGTGTAATAAAGATGACATTACATAATATTTCAATATCGACTTTTATTTCATGTATTATAAAGGTTTATATTGAACGCATCAATTCTTTATATGGATTCGACTTCAGTATTTATTAAAATTTAAAATGGACAACACGCGTTACTTTAGTTAAAGCAGTTTTGCCGCATGATTTCATGCAGACTGTTATAAATTTTATCAATATATAGCTAAATGCTGAGATATTCTTACAAATGTAGTTGTCAGAATATTTAAATATGTCTCTTTTTAACACATTCTATGTACCTGTGGGCCATGCTTGGTGCTAGGATCTGTTGGAGGTCCAATTTTGATATTTTTGGCATGTTCTACTGCTCTCTTAACGAACTCGTCGTAAATTCCAGACTGAACGAACAAGCGTGAAGCAGCTATACACATTTGTCCTTGGTGACCAAATACAGCGTTAGCGGCACACGGTACGGCGATATTTACTAAAAAATATGAAAATTAAATATGATAAGTGGGCGGTACTTGTATGATTTGTTATGTTATGGTTGTGTATGGTACCTTTATAAATAACATAAAATTCGTGACACTTACAGTCGGCATCGTTCATTATAATTAGTGGACTCTTGCCTCCCAGCTCCAGGGTAACTCTCTTAAGGTTGTTGGCTCCTGCTGCTTGCTGAATGAGCTTCCCAACCTAAGCAATACGTAAATTACTTAATACGTTCATTTTCATACATTATGCTGGCTGCGCCTCGTGGTTTTCATTTTTATACGTACTTCAAGTGATCCGGTGAAGGAGATTTTAGCGACATCTGGATGATGGGTAAGGGCTGCACCAGCAGTTTCACCAAAGCCAGTCACAACGTTCACGACTCCTGGAGGTATTCCTGCCTCCGCCAACAGGGACGCCAGTACCAAAGCAGTCAATGGCGTCTGCTCAGCGGGCTTTATCACTACAGTGCAACCTGGCATACAAAGTAAAATTATATATAACATAGAAAACTTTATAACTGCATTTGTGTAATATTAAAACGTAAAGTTACTTTAATTTCTTCATCATTATTCTTATTTGTAATCTATACTAATCTCGAGGTTTTAGGAAAACCAAACACAGAAGGGAAAGACAGACATGGACATTTTTTATTTTTCAAATTAAAAAAAATCTATTACAAATTCGTTTCATTCAATTAACATGTATATATTATCTACCTTGGTAAATCAATTTGGATAATATACACGGAAATGAGGGGACGAAGAAGAAGAGAACAATTAAAAAAACAAGTAAATTTATGAGCAAAAACAAAAAACCGACGTCAAATCGAATCAACAAATCAAAGTTAAACACTATTACGCGATGACGCCGTCTTTGTATTTCCGACTTAAGGCGGGTTACCTAATAGAGGTTCAGGCAAAGTGACCTAAGAGCTATGCCACTTCTCAATCCGGTGAAGCAATAAAGGCCAGCCTCTCTGGCCAACTGTGTTAGTTCATCCAAAAAAAGTCCATAAAAAATGAATCATCGAAATTGCCGCGATATTGAGTTAACCGTCCATTTGTGGCGCACATAGTTGATGCAAATTTAAAACTTATTGTGCTTTCTCATGGATGTGATTGTCAGAATTAAATGGGACCACATGGATCACTTTCGAATAAAAAAATAATTATCAAAATCGGTTCACCCAAAGTTATGAGGTTGTGGTGTGGCTCGTGGAAGTAATAACGAACACACGCACTTAATGTTCACCGTTTATTTTACCTTCAAATTAGATAGCATTTAGTATAAGCGTTATATAAGAAGTAAGCACAGGATAGCGGAAGGCAGAGAATAGGATAGTCAACAGCGGAATTAGCAAGAAATATTTGCGAGCAAAAGCGACGCGTAGTTGCGTTCTAGTATAGCGATCAACTGACGCACGGCAGTCGACATCATCATCATCACCGGTCGTCTACTAGGTTCAAGGGAACCTCGCAGGTACGGGCCTCGGGGTATCGACCCCATTACCCGGGTAATCAGCGCAGGGGGCGACTGCTCCCCTGGTCGTGGGTACCGTTTAAGACGGATTTTTTAGGACTAACTATTTTTACGTCGAGGCTAATCCCTCAGCGACGAATCTAAACGGCAGTCGACGCGCTCGCCGCTATTGTTCATGCTCCCGAGCAGTATGGACATACAAAATTTATTTCACCAAAAATTAGAAATTTTTACAAATAATTTACAATAAAAAATGAAATTAAATAAGATAAATTTAAATATAGTAAACACTTCCACAAGGTAACAAAACATACAGACGAATTGATAACCTCCTTTTTAAGTCGAATGATAAATCAAAAGACATATCATTATTCACAGATTTCTTAGCAAGTTAATCAATAATAGTGGGAGGTAGCACTGACCTATCTACACAGCACTTGACCCTATTTTAGATCCGGTACAAGCATAGACTATAATTATGCTTTCAGATAGCATTTAGTATAAGCATTATATAAGAAGTAAGCACAGGATAGCGGAAGGCAGAGAATAGGATAGTCAACAGCGGAATTAGCAAGAAATATTTGCGAGCAAAAGCGACGCGTAGTTGCGTTCTAGTATAGCGATCAACTGACGCACGGCAGTCGACATCATCATCATCACCGGTCGTCTACTAGGTTCAAGGGAACCTCGCAGGTACGGGCCTCGGGGTATCGACCCCATTACCCGGGTAATCAGCGCAGGGGGCGACTGCTCCCCTGGTCGTGGGTACCGTTTAAGACGGATTTTTTAGGACTAACTATTTTTACGTCGAGGCTAATCCCTCAGCGTCAGCCTCGACGAATCTAAACGGCAGTCGACGCGCTCGCCGCTATTGTTCATGCCCCCGAGCAGTGTGGACATACAAAATTTATTTCACCAAAAATTAGGAATTTTTACAAATTAATTTACAATAAAACATGAAATTAAATAAGATAAATTTAAATATAATAAACACTTCCACAAGGTAACAAAACATACAGACGAATTGATAACCTCCTTTTGAAGTCGAATGATAAATCAAAAGACATCATTATTCACAGATTTCTTAGCAAGTTAATCAATAATAGTGGGAGGTAGCACTGACCTATCTACAAAGCACTTGACCCTAGTTTAGATCCGGTACAAGCATAGACTATAATTATGCTTTCAGATTGCATTCGGTTTCGATGAGATGGATTGCATTCATTTCGGATTCGGAAGTCGATGGAAAATAAGTCGACTGGGATGGTTAGTATTTACATATCAAGTGAAACAGTCAAGGTTGGCTTCTCTGGCTGATCTGTACATGTTCTTAAAAAATATACAATTGTAGATACCTGCGGCCAGTGCTGATATTACTTTCCAAATAAACAAGCCAACCGGTCCGTTCCATGGTAGTATTAGACCACACACGCCAACAGGCTGCTTCAGTGTGTACGAAAAGACATCGCCACCTGCAAAACAATCATTGTTAAATGTATTGTGAGAATATGTTAAAAGTGGTCAATTGAAAAGCACTCACATACTCACCGACACAAATAAACACACACCCGCCCGCACAAAAAAAAATGATATAATCACAATATTAGATATATAAATAACCATGGGAGGAAGGACTGCCAACTATCGCACAGGAAATTCCTAGTTTAGGTGGCAGTGAAACTTAAATAGAACTAATACTCGCAGTAAAAAAAGTGTAATTGGTAATACTGTTTAATATAATTTTGTTAATTAATAAAGGATATTTATTATTTTTTATTATTATTTTTATTGTAGGTAAAACATGATGAACATAATCATATTTACAAGTAAAAACAAAAATCGACATCAAATAGAATCAAACGTTCGTACGTCGTATGTAAACGTAACGTACGCCTTTTTGTATTTCCCAATTGTCATAGGAATATTACGAAATCAAAATTAATCAGAACATTAAGCTAACTTTCCTCATACTACTCTTAAAGTACATCATTTCCAATAAAAAATAATCATCAAAATCCGTTGGCGTGATATTCGGATATTCGTCCATTTGTGGCGCATATACTAGATGCATTTTTTTAAATTGAAAAATAGGCTCACGTTTGGCTTTTAAAAGACTTATATAATTTTCTCATGGATCCCATGTCAGATATGAAACACGGGAAGCACCAGCTTTCAAATAAAAAAGAATTTTCAAAATCGGTTCTCCCAGTCCAAAGTTATGCGTTAACAAACATAAAAAAAGAAAAAACGAATTGTCTTTTATCTGACGTAATGGCTGTTGCCTCAAGTTGCGTAGTACGCTAGTAACCCAAGTTCGATCCTCGATCAATTTGTTTGTTGCAATTTTAAATGATGATTTACCACGCCCTCGGCGAAAACGTGAGTCGTCTGCTAGTAAAAATTCAAATACATGTGAAGTCTCCCAATCCGCACTAGGGCCGCAGTGCAACTATGCCCTTATACTCTCTTTACAGAGAAGGCCTTCGCCTAACAGTTATAGGTACTGGTACTGTATATACTTACTTAACGGAATGGTGCTTCCTTGCACTTTGTCTGCTAAGCTGGCCAGATAGCGAATGTGATCAGCAGTTCGGGGAATGGAAAATTTCATGTTTGCGAGTAACATGCCATTGTTATGTGTTTCCAACTCGGCAATATAGTCGGCGTCCCTCAGTACCAGGTCTGCAAATTTGTTAAGCAATTTGCAGCGCTGAGCAGCATCTAGCAGTCTCCACTCCGAGTTGCGGTGGAAGGCTCGGCGCGCGGCGTTCACCGCCAAATCTATATCCGCCTGAAAGTTTCACCAATTTAACATCTTATTCAAAGCTAGGAAAACGAGTTGATAGAGAAATCGAATTGATATCGGCATTTCAAAAGTAGTCCTCCTATAACACGATACTCTTACAAAGCTTTTCATAATAAGCGATTTCCATCTCTTGTATAACAGATGTATTTCCACCTCATATTTCTGTATTGTGAAATAATTATTTTAGAGTTTATAATCATATATAATTATGATGATACCATTTCGTTTATATTCGATTTAAACCCCCCTGTAGTGAGAAAAGTAAAACGTGAATCTAATAATTATTTGAGAATAATCTTACAACGCGTTTTTCTATAACACGTAACGAATGTACCGTGTTATAGGAGCGATTGCTGTACTTGCCTTGTTTCTCCAGTAATAAACTACCATTGTTTTGTATTTAATTAATGTAATGCAATAAGTATATTTACGATTAAAAACAATAAACCACATTCACTTTGGATTATCATAAACCTACCAATAGCATAATAAAGAAGAATTCTTCGAGTTGTCTGGTATATATTGGGAATCCAGAGTCCTTTACCAATAAAATTAATGAGATACTTAATCCTATTAAACAAAAAAATAACTCAAAATCGGTTAATAAATGACATCGCATAAACGAAGAGCACGAACATTACAAAAATAAAATTAGAAAGATGACGAGATGATGGAGAGAACCTTCTCCTTTTTTCTTAGCCGGGTACGAATAAGGGTAATTACGAGTAACGTTAATTTAATGGAAAAAGATCAACAAAAATTTCATGTTCTAGTTTGAATTTGATGGGTATTAAAATTGCATTCCTGCAGTTCACATAATTTACATACCTTGTCTCCTTCTGCCACTTTGGCAATCACTGAACCATCATGTGGATTGTAGACTTCGAAAGTTTTCCCACTAGCAGAATCCATCCATTTGTTGTCGATGAAGAGCTAGTGAAAAAAACGGAAACTTAATTCTTCGATAAATTTAACAAAATCATGAATAATACAAATAAAAAAGTCTAAACAATTAATAATATAAACAATCTTAAATCGATTCTTTCTAGTCTAGTGATCTGATTCACACAAACACATACACATTGTAAAGTTTAACATATCTTTTTAAATATTTACCTTCGTGTATTTTACTTGAGGTGCCATGTTACGTCCGACTGCAAACACGTTTGCACGCACAATGAATACGAGTAGAACGATATAATGGATGTACAAGTAAGTGATATTTATATACGAGATTTGCGAGTCTACATGACTGATAAAATTTTATTTGAGAATAATCTTACAACGCGTTTTTCTATAACACGTAACGAATGTACCGTGTTATAGGAGCGATTACTGTAATTTTGCCTTGTTTCTCCGGTAATAAACTACCATTGTTTTGTATTTAATTAATGTAATGCAATAAGTATATTTACGATTTAAAACAATAAACCACATTCACTTTGGATTATCATAAACCTACCAATAGCATAATAAAGAAAAATTCTTCGAGTTGTCTGGTATATATTGGGTATCCAGAGTCCTTTACCAATAAAATTAATATGATACTTAATCCTATTAAACAAAAAAATAACTGAAAATCGGTTAATAAATGACATCGCATGAAGAGCACGAACATTACAAATATAAAATTAGAAAGATGACGAGATCATGGAGAGAACCTTCTCCTTTTTTCGAAGCCGGGTACGAATAAGGGTAATTACGAGTAACGTTAATTTCATGGAAAAAGATCAACAAAAATTTCATGTTCTAGTTTGAATTTGATGGGTATTAAAATTGCATTCCTGCAGTTCACATAATTTACATACCTTGTCTCCTTCTGCCACTTTGGCAATCACTGAACCATCATGTGGATTGTAGACTTCGAAAGTTTTCCCACTAGCAGAATCCATCCATTTGTTGTCGATGAAGAGCTAGTGAAAAAAACGGAAACTTAATTCTTCGATAAATTTAACAAAATCATGAAAAATACAAATAAAAAAGTCTAAACAATTAATAATATAAACAATCTTAATTTTTTTTAATTAGATTCTTTTTAGTCTAGTGATCTGATTCACTCAAACGCAGACACATTGTAAAGTTTAACATAACTTTTTAAATATTTACCTTCGTGTATTTTACTTGAGGCGCCATGTTACGTCCGACTGCAAACACGTTTGCACGCACAATGAATAGAA
Source organism: Meandrusa payeni (assembly GCA_029286785.1). NCBI lineage: Eukaryota > Metazoa > Arthropoda > Insecta > Lepidoptera > Papilionidae > Meandrusa > Meandrusa payeni. The sequence continues at coordinate 12,243,601 of JAGSMX010000024.1, read as the reverse complement.
CAATATAATGGATGTACGAGTAGTATTTATATATGAGATTTGCGAGTCTACATGACTGATAAAATTTTATTTGAGAATTACACCGTCATGGCTTAATGCAATGAAGCTGCCGAATGTTTTATCTTATTGTGCAATTATATTATAGTACTCCTATATCTTATCTTTCAAATGGGGTAAACATGATTAGGTTCAAATGTGTGTTCAGTGTTCCCCTAGTAAGCATTGAGATATGTAGTGTCGTATCTATACATATAAGTAAAATTGAGTGTCTGTTTTTAACATTAAAATAACGACTTTTCACTACATGCGTATGAATATCATTAATTTACATTTATTAATATAACTTTTTACCATTTTTGTCTGTATGTCTGTTTGTTCCGGCTAACCACTGGAACGGCGGTCCCGATTTTAACGGGACTTTCACTGGCAAATAGCTGATGTAACAAGGAGTAACTTAGGCTACTTTTTATTTAACCGACTTTTTAAAAAAGGAAGTTATTGATCAGGTACAATTTGTAAATTATTAATTAGCTGGATAGTTTGGTTGTGTATAATTCAGTCTTTCCCACCAATTCCTCTAAATAAAGGATAAGATGAACAGCAAGCGGAGCGTAGCAGCAACCGAGCGCTGGCGGAAAATTAAGAGCTGTAATATATTAGTTAATATGGAGATCATCACAGAGCTATCGCAGCGCTGCGCACGGCTAACCGCTACGTCCGGCGGGAATACAAATAAAGTGTGGTTGGTCTGGGCGAAGTTTATTAAAAGCCAAAAAAACTCAATATTTTATACATCACATACCACGTAACAGATATCCAAAAAAAACCAAACAAAAATCGTAAGTAAAATTTAACCAAATAAGTACTTGTTTTCAGATTACGTGGTACTGGAATTAAAGTTAGAGCCGTGGTAGCTCAGTGTCCAGGCGGTTGGCTCTTGTTGCATGGTACGCTAGCAACCCAAGTTCGATCCCCGGTGCCGGCACCAATAAATTTGCTGTTGCAATTTTATGTGCTGATTAACTACGCGCTCGGCGGTGAAGGAAAACATCGTGAGGAAACCTACATGTCTTAGAAAAATTTTCTAAGGCATGTGAAGTCTACCAATCCGTACTAGGGCCGCGTGGTGCACTATGCCTTTATACTCTCTTTACAGAGAAGGCCTGTGCCCAGCAGTGGAACATATATATTATATATATAAAGGTAACTTTAACTTTATACCAAAATTTATTATGACATTCCACAACCGTTTTATTACGTTTAACGTGATTCGATTTGAAGTCTGATTTTGTTTTTGCTTGTTAATATACTTGATTTCATTCGTGTTATTTCAAGGACGAAGAGGCAAACAAACAAAACAAAGCCAGTTACTGCGTTAGTGTTCAGCGAAATAATTTCGTGTCTGTTTTTTTATATACTGTTAGGCAAATGATGCGTCGGTCGAAACAGACACATAATATACCTGAGACAAACAACGTACATATTAAAGGTAATATTCATTATTTTTAATTGCTCTAAAAGAATGCTAGCAATATATATATATTTTTCAACAATATTACTGACATTTTTTTTGTTAACCTAAGTAAGCTTAAGCTTGCGCTACAACATGGTTCATTCCACTGTGACTGCCCTCTGCATACAATGGGTGAAAACCTCTCGTTGCCAGCCTTAATTTTACTTGTGGGAACGTACCTAACCACGTACGATGTTGAACCATTGTCACATATTGGAGGGATAACGGGAACACATGCGCACACATCCGCGGCCCCGCCTGCGATTAGCCTTGCAGCGGCTCCGTCTCGGGGAGGACGAGCTCAAAGCGCGGCGGAACATGAGACGCCTTTTCCTTCATGACCTCCGTAAGCAGGTGATGTACTACTACCGAGTCCATCACCTGCAGGCCATGAGAGCCATGCAATGCCAGCCTTTTAATCAAGGCTACAACAGTGAAAGAGAGGTCGCGGAGCGCTGTTGTTACGTTCTGCGCACACGTAATGTCGCAAGCTGCGGACAGAGAGAAGAAAGATCCTACGAAGAAGGGCACATCGTGACTTTCTCCATCTCCGATAACTAAGGCCAAGGCAGCGAAGGTGCCGTCTAACTAGAACTTATAACTATAAGGCATCGAGGTGACGCGCGCAGAGTTCCCGTGCAGAGTCAACGTCAAGGGGTGGGAGTGTGGAGTTCCAGCTTCACCTCGCCAGAGCCAGCGACGTCGGAATCACGATAGTGTGCGTTCCCGTTCCCGTGGTTCCATCTAAAAGCGTCGAGTAGAACACTCTGGGGTTTTAGTCGGTTATAGCCCGACATAACCTTGACTAGCTCCCGTGAGAGCAGGTATGTAGAGGCATTTCACCACAATGTCAATAGTCGAATGGTGGGTTCGAACCGACGACCTTACGTTCCGTAAACCGTAATCTAAACTATTAGACTATTGATGCTTGCAAACTTTAAAACCATGTTGATCGTTAAAACATTATAATTGTACATGTCCATTATATGGGCGTGCTGTAGTCTAATGTGATTATGTTATTTCCGTGTGAGATAGTCATGCAAATGACAGGCCAATTCCCATTGACAAAGAATTTTACTTGTCATACTAACATTTGTCAGTCTGTCAATCAATCAGTATGTCTGGACCCAATTAAATTGCTTCCATAGGTCTCTATTAAATTTAATAGGTATAGGTTTTGAATCCTGCGACAATGTTTCAAACATAGTTTGATTTCAATTAAGTCCCATGTTAATTTTGTTCGTATTCGTTCTCGTTAACCATTTCAAAAAAATTAAATTGTGTTAGCAGATGGTTCATCCATAGTTCGTCGATAGTCGGATGGGGTGGTTGACCTTGTATTTCGCAGACGAACCATTACGCTATTGACGCTTCTGATAAGTAAAAATTATGATTACAAATAATTTTATTTATAATTTGTATGTTTTTCTACGGATAGATTCTGTTTCAATTCGTTATCAAATTAAATTCTTACAGAATTATTATAGTAGGCAGTTTTAGTTAAGTTGTGGTTTTTTGTTTGAACAATATATTTATGAATGCCATGTTTTCCTATAATTAGTGCTTAATTTAGCCAAGTATGATTGTATTATTTATTAAGGTTTACCTCTTAATGAATATTGAAACATTATTTAAAATTGTTTTGTTGTTTTGTGTTTTCGTAACTGCGGGTCTTTTTTTTTGACGAACTAACACAGTTGGCACAGAGAAGCTGGCCTTTACTGCTTCACCGGATTTGACAGGTGGCACAGCTCTTAGATCGCTTAGCCTGAACCTCTATTAGATGGTAACTCGACACCAGGGTCCCCCCGGTGAGGGGTAACCTCGGCTTGGACGGTTACCATTATTACGCGTTAGCAGTCCGATAAGACTTGCGGGTCCTCCCCGACTACATTGATGTATACCTACCGCAATGCAGAAATAAATCCTCGTGACTGAATACCTCCTCATAAATTTGTTGAAAAAGTTATTATCAAATAAATTAAATAATGTTTTGTTATATTGACATAAAAGGAATCATCATTTTAAATATAAATCATATAATAAAACAACAAATACGTAGATATTTAAATTTATTTTTTATCCATCAGCTTAAACAACGAAGTAGTTAATCTCAACACGAAAAATACTACAGTAATAGTCTAAAATTTCTTTGGCAATGACATTGTAACAGTCTTGACTTCCATATATGGCTCCAGGCAATCAGGACCACTAAAAAAAAACAGTATTATCTATTACATTATATACTATTAATATAAATAAATATCTCTCACTGCCTGACGTATCTCTTGATTTGTAAAATAGCGCACCAATTGTCTTTTCTAACAAAGTCACTTATTTAAAGACGCAGACGTTTAACGACTACCATAAGTCATGCGCCCGCAATACTACAGTTACATAGAATTTATACAGAAACAGACAATAAGAGTACAATAAATATAATACGTGTATAAATAGTTATGAGATAGTATGATATACATCAAATAAAATCGCCAATTCAAGACAAAACATCAACAACTTACATCTCTCTGTTAATTCCTGAATTCTTAAATCCACCGAAAGGAGCCTGTGGTCCGAAAGTTAAATAGTTGTTTACCCTGAAAATAAAATAAATCAATTTAAACCTCCGAGTTCCTTATTACTTAAATGACAACTTTATAGACTGAAACGATCTAATTACCAAACAGTTCCAGCTTCTACGTGTTTGCTAAATTGTAATGCGTTATTTAAATCGGTCGTGAATATTCCCGCTGCCAAACCAAATTCTGTGTCGTTGGCGCGCTCTAGGACTTCTTCTAACGTTTCAAATTTAAGAATGCTCTGCACTGGACCGAAGATCTGAAATTTTATTGTTATTTAATTTTCTTACCAGTATTTATTACGATGTTTCTTATTACCAATGTTCGATTAGACGATTTATCAAATGGGTCATTTAATTATAATCTGCAAATCAGTCAATCCTTGCAGGCGTTTTAGTATATGTCTCATAAACACACACACAAAACGAACACGCGCAGATCGACATATATTAAACAATTTCAATAATTATACATTTTTAAATTTTAAAATTGACCCAAAATTTGAATGGAGGGTGGGCGTTAATAGCAGCGACACAATAATCTATTATTAATGTTGCTATTATAATACACAATTGTACTATATGAAACTTAGTTATGGTTTTAAATAAAGATTTTTATTATTATCATAATGCTTGAATAGACGGACCAGATCTCTGAACAATTTGACACACAACTTACTACTACAAATAATTATAAGAATAGAAATCTACCAGGGGGACAGACCGAAGCGCTTGTGAGCAGTTGATTGATCGCCTTAAAGGGAATTATGATCCTCGGCAATGAGGGAAAGATTAACGAAGAGGAAGAAGAGTCTCATAATATGAAAATGATCCTAAATCCTCCGCTTAGATGCAAGTATAACAATTGTATAAGACGTAATATTACGGATAGTTGTTGTAGCAGATAATGTAGCTACGAAGTATATCTCAATTGAATGGAGACAAACAAACAGATATCAATCGGTGCCAAAACGGATTGCATGATATTCAATTGATAAACTGCAAGCAACATACAAAAAAAATAAACCTGCAGACGGTCATACTTTTCTCAGATGAATTACGAAAGGATGAAGAAATCATAGTTCTTTATGTCCAAAATTAAAATATGGAAGAGAAAATTTAAATACAGATGGATTTAGAGTAATGTGCCTACCTCTTCTCTAGCAATGGTCATGTCGTCAGTGACATCTGCGAATACGGTAGGCTCGACGTAGAAACCTTTGTTTCCTACACGCTTTCCTCCCACTAGAAGTTTTGCTCCTTCTTTCTTACCGATCTCTATGTATCCTAAGATCTTATTTAGCATGACTCCATCGATCTGGAACAAGCAAAATAAATAAACACCCACGCTGTCGTAATTCTGTGCTACAAGCCCTTGGCTCTTACTTCAAAATCTCTTCCAGAATCTAGACTGCATGTCTAGACTCAACTCGGACTTATTTTGAGTATTGCTTGTCTTTTACATAGTCATTATATTAAATACATTTCATGTCAGTAACTGACTCTGAATGCTTAGATACATCCGGCGATGCTTAGATGTGCCTATTCTAAAATGTTATAATAAACAGTTTATAAAATGTATTTACAAAGTACCTGTGGGCCGTGTTGTGTGGTAAGGTCAGTTGGAGGTCCGATTTTGATATTCTTTGCATGTTCTACTGCTCTCTTAACGAACTCGTCGTAAATGCCAGACTGGACGTACAAGCGTGAGGCGGCTATACACATTTGTCCTTGGTGACCAAATACAGCGTTAGCGGCATACGGCACAGCCCGACTTACTAAAAATATTGAATTAAAATGATGTTTGGCTGTTTTTATGTACGCTACGTTTTATTTTTTAAAAAAATATTCCTGACACTTACAGTCGGCATCGTTCATTATAATTAGTGGGCTCTTGCCTCCCAGCTCCAGGGTAACTCTCTTAAGGTTGTTGGCTCCTGCCGCTTGCTGGATGAGCTTTCCGACCTAAGCAATACGTAAATTATTGACTACATTAAATAATGTTTTTGTAATACGAAGCATATAAATGGATAATTTACAAATGTGCTAAATATAAAGTCATTCAAATTGTTATCAAATGGAAGAAATATCATAATGCGACGTAATAGTAAGTTTTTACTATACAAATGATTGTAAGTCAGGGTATAATATTTTATAGATATAATATTTTTTATACGTACTTCAAGTGATCCGGTGAAGGAAATTTTAGCGACAACTGGATGATGGGTGAGAGCTGCACCAGCTGTTTCACCAAAGCCAGTCACAACGTTCACGACTCCTGGAGGTATTCCTGCCTCCGCCAACAGGGAAGCCAGTACCAAAGCAGTCAATGGCGTCTGCTCCGCAGGCTTTATCACCACAGTACAACCTAAATTTGTCTTACATTACTAATCGTTAACTTTAATAGATATAGAATAACTATTCCTACGAAGTCTAATAAAACACAAATACCACAATAAGCTATACAGGATTCTTTTTAATACAATTTATGTATATTAAGTGGACAATAAAAGATTTGTTTGCTGAATCTGTAAGCTTATATAATGTCCCACTGTTGCGCACAGGCCTTCTCTATATATAGATCAAGGGCATTTTCGTAAATTATTTTGAAATTAAAGGGCATATGGTGGTAAGTCAGTACTTAAGCACCTTAGCGCCAGATAAACAATAGTTATGTAAAGAACAAATATACAATTTTTCTTATTTTCAGTGACAATTTTGTAAACAGTTCTTGTTATTCCCAAATGAGACTTTTACACGAATTGTTTTGTTAATAGTAGCTTGTTAATCTAAGTCGTATTTTATATATTAACAAGAATAGAATACCTGCTGCTAGTGCCGGTATCACTTTCCAAACAAATAAGCCGACCGGGCCGTTCCATGGTAAAATCAGTCCACACACGCCTACAGGTTGCTTCAGTGTGTACGAAAACACATCCCCACCTACAAAATATACATGTGTTAAACACTTATATATACGTACTTTTTGTTTACTTAAAGTAAGGTTCACAAAGGTGGAATATGCCTTAGTTTTTTTAAAAGAAAGCTAGCAATATTTCTTTTTTTTTCAGAAATATTACTAACATTCTTATTAACCATTCCAACTAAGCTTGTGCTTGGCTAGGAGATGGTTCACGTCAATAGTCGAATGATGGTCGATTCGCAGACCGTACCCAAAACCATTAGGCTATTGACGCTTAGTACTAGTACCCGTCTAGCAGTCAACCCTGGGTGAGAGAGAAAAACATTTTGATTGGTGGATGATAACAGAACTGTTAAAAACGTATTTCCACGTTTCGCGTTTATACGTCGCGTCTTTTTCGGCCACCAAAGTAGTCAACTGTCGATAGCAGATGCTATGACAAATAGTGAATTTCAGTGACAATAGCAGACTTTTATTCGTAAACCCGTTCGCCGTTTTTCATGAGAAATTTTAATGAAAAAGTCTTCTAATATGCTATATCAATTCTCTCTCTTCTCCATTCTTATACATACACGTTTGGATAACAAGATTAAAGTAAATATTACCAGAAATAGATATTTAAATTGGTTTAAAAATAATATATAGTTCAATGCGCTGCCATTCATTGCTTGTCTTGTCTTACAATCAATCAGTGTCTTACAATCAAATATTAAATCTTTAACAGACTTTCGAAAGTATGTTAAAGATGAGTTAACTCGATTTTTCAACCGACTTTAAAGAAAGGGGATTCTCAATTCGGGCCAAGCAATTTCGATGATTTTTTTTTATTTTTATTTTTTGGTCCAATCCGTGAAAAACCATTTAAATTTGCATTATTATAGTATGTGCGCGACAAATGGACGAATGTGTTGTATTTCAGGGAAAGTTTGATGCGAGTTTGGTTAATTTCTAATTAATTCTATTACGTAATATTCCTACGATAGTTCAGAAATACAAAGAGGCCGTCCGCGCATAAAAACGTTCAACGTTTGATTCAATTTGAAGTCGATTTTGTTTTTACTCGTAAATTCACTAGTCTTATTATGTGTTCGTTTTAGAGTAAAATATCATCATTCATTTACATGGAAATTATTAACATTGCGATTTTTAAGTACTAACCCAACGGAATGGTGTTTCCCTGTACTTTGTCAGCCAAGCTGGCTAGATAGCGGATGTAATCAGCAGTTCCGGGCATGGAATATTTGCTGCTTCCCAGTAACATGCCATTGTTATGTGTTTCCAACTCGGCAATATAGTCGGCGTCCCTCAGTACCAGGTCCGCAAACTTGTTAAGCAATTTGCAGCGCTGAGCAGCATCTAGCAGTCTCCACTCCGAGTTGCGGTGGAAGGCTCGGCGCGCGGCGCTCACCGCCAAATCTATATCCGCCTGAAACGACAACCAATTGAAACCACACTCATCTATTATTATTAGGACCTGGATGATCCAGCTTTGCTCGGAATTTTTTTTGATAAAGTTTTTGGTAATTATATTTAGATACGAATTACATAATGATAAAATATGAATAATGTTTTTCGACCTTAACGACATAATAAGGGAGCCTGCATTTCATCAGAGCAAAAGCCTTTAAGATATGACTCGAGTGTCATTGTATAGATTTTACTTAAACCCAAGATCTTATTTCATATTAGTCCGTACGTTCTACGTGTACTAAAGAGAATATAAGATAGCCAATATTATACAAAACAGCATACATAATTGAGAAAACCCAATTTTGAATCATTGACATTTAAACCTAGAAAACGTATATTTATTTCAATTTTTCTTCGGAGCGATAATAATATATATATATATATATATTTTGACGAACTACACAGATTGGTCAGAGAAGCTTGCCTTGACTACTTGAGAGGTGGTATAGCTCTTAAGTTGCCTGTAAACCTATAACGCTAGTAACCCAACAAAAGGATTCTTCCTAATCCTATGAAGTAAGGTATTCAAGGGTCCCCCCGGCGAGGGTTATAACGAAAATGCTTTTCCGTTCTTTTACGTTTAGGCTGCACGGGCTAAGTAAATTAAAAAACCGTCTGGATATTAGATCCTCTGTCTATAAAATCTAGAAGAAGTAGATTACCACATGATATTCAAACCTAGAAATGTGGTCTTGAAATCCATGTATTTTTGGTAATGTTGTGTAATTTTATCAACTTTGCTAAAGTTTTTTTTTTAAATATAATTTCTAAGCAAGTGCTTGACTACGATCCCACCTGATGTTAAGCGGAAATGCAGTCCTGGATGGTAAGGTGCACTAACTTAGTAAATGCCTATTCACTCTACTCTTGAAAATACCCACATTGTAATAGGAAGGAAAGGCAAACTATTCCAGTCCTTTGCTGACTCTAACAAGCTGTTTCTATAATTATATTACTTTTGAGCACTTAGCACTGACAATAAATTATGTTTAATCGTAATGTTACATTTAAGTTATGTGTGAAAGTCATACCTTATCCCCTTCTGCCACTTTAGCAATCACGGAACCGTCGTGTGGATTATGGGTTTCAAATGTTTTCCCACTTGCAGAATCTACCCATTTGTTGTCTATGAAGAGCTGAATAATGGAAAAAAAATATTCTTAACTAATTTCAATACATAGATTTACTTTATATCTATTTGATATTCGTGATTTAATATAATATTTACATTAATTTTGTAAAATACCTATTATATTGTAAATATTTATTTGTTTAGCTAAACTAAATCATATGCCACTTCGGGAAATTAATTTTTCACGCACATATATAATGTAAATTAAAGACTTATATGGCTTTCTCATGAATTGAATCAAATGGGACCATACGGAAAGCACCAGCTGTCAAATAAAAATGCTTTCAAAGAATAATCAAAATCGGTTTACCCAGTCGAAAGATATTCACATAGAAAACAATTAACAAAACACCTTAAAGAATCGTGTGGTTAAATGGGTTTTGATAGACTTAAGTTTCTTAAATTATATATCCACATTTTAAGTTAAAAGTATAAGATCACGTGTGTTCGAAGATGATGTTATTGTTATAACTACAAATATCTTAGTGTATTTCACTAAAGGAGCCATGATACGTCCGATATGTTAGCTCTTGAACAAACTGAATGATAAAATGCCCTCGAATATCTATTTATACACGCTTAAAGCGACTCTAGATGACTGGCAAAAATTAATATTTATTGGGAGTTCCTCCGTCATGGCGTAATGCAATGAAGTCTGCCGAATATTTTTATCACATTGTGCAACTATTACATATTATGACACGTCTTATCGTACCAAAACATGAGAGTATTAATCTATATTTGTCACGTCAGATTTAATATGAGAAATTGCTTGGTTCACATTTATGAAGATGATTATAATTTACTTTATCACTTATTCTTCTATAAACAAAGCACTGATAGCCTAGAGCCTCAGCGGTTTGACGATCTGATAGCGGTGAGTTCGAATCCCAGTCGGCTTATGCAAATTATTTGTTTGGTTTTCGGGACCTAATAAGCTTCAAGAAAAGCGTACAAAGAAAGCTGTCTCTGCCTATCCCACCGGGGTTAAAAGTTTTATATTTTTGTATGTTATTTACATACATGATTACACCTGCCAATATGTTTATCTCTCTCACCCAGGTTTGATCAGTAGACAATGCCATTAAGGAATTAAGTCCTCCTTTGTGATTTTTTTGTTGATTGGAGGGCACCCACTAAAACCGCCCCGGGAGGGCCACTCTTCGGTGCATGGCGAGGGGCTCCGGGATCTTTAATGGAACGCACCAGAGATCCTCTGCACTGTGCTGCACGTTCTGGGGGAATTTACTTCCTCCCCAACACCCTTGCAGTGCTAAGGCGACACGGGACCACCAGTGTTTGCTTTTTCCCGGGTTCACTGTAGCCGACGACAAATGCCTCCACCCTTGACGTGTATACACCCGGGGCCCCTTTAGTCACTTGCCCTTTAATAGCCAGGGGGATACCTATAAGCCCAGGACTACGGGTAGTACAATAAGTGTAAATAAATATATAAATATGCATATGTAATAATAATAATACTTTTTACATATACATTCATATTACAAACGTTATTAAGTACAAATTACGTATCACGTTGTTTTTGTTTAGCAGGATCTTAGTAGGATAGGTAATAATAAAGATGGATTCTGGTGATGGTGCAATCATTCCAGAATCCATCTTCATAAATCATCTTAAAAATTTTAAAATCTCTGTGTTTTAATATCAATTTTCATATACGTGTTTTGTTTACATGTATGTGAAAAACACAAGTCATCGTTGAATATCATATTGTGGGCGTGTTATGTTATCGTGTGTGTGAATAGATGATTCCCGCGCATAGGAAGTGTAGAGGGGGGTATGACAAGCGAATTTTAAGACTCAGTATCACTCGACACGTGAACATATAACGCACGGCAAGCGTTAAAGAAATGATAAGCGATTTTTTTATGAATTGATTCATTCGAAGTATTATTGTGAGTTGGCAATCTTGTATGACCACTTTAATGGCAAATTGTGCAATCCACTGTCACCAGTGGTGTTTCCGAAACTGTACGATTTTAGGAATTGCAAGAAACGAGCCTACTCCTTTCTCGAAGGCCCGGCAACGGGTTGTGTATGTGTATAAAGTGTGTTGTGAATGTTCTTGAGAAACGGTGATCACTTAAGATCAGGTGAGCCGTAAGCACGTGTGCCCCTTTGCCTATAAAATAATATTATGTTTTTGAGCAAATTTGTATTACCTACTGAGTACAACACAATGTATTTTGTGTGATGAGATTGGATTACTATAATATATATCTTAAAACGTTTTGGAGAGAGCTCAAAGTAAAGTCCATAAAGTTAATTTATTGAAGCCAATCCGGTTCCCTACCGATGAATTTTCTGTCCGATTTTTTCTTTTTTTTTTGTCTGACAGGACCTTGACGATTCGCAATCGGCAAGGTCCTAACTGTCAGACAATTATTCATTAGGCAAATGATTTTGCGTAAACACATTCAATTACCTTTTGTGAACTATAATACTAACACTCGGCGGGCTGGGCGGATTTGTGGCAATCTGCCTGTCTGGACTTGCTAGGCGTTATTATGTCTACCTGGCTACTTCCTTACCTGGTTTATAAATATAATAAAATAAATAAATTACTGATTTTATATACTCTCTTGTACCGGGAATGTAAAACTAAAGTCACAAACTACTTGCCATATTTAACCTATAACGACACTGAAGCAATTATCTCTGGATGCTTGTGATGCACACACATACTCATGCTAACACATACACCATCTCTCTCACACACACATACATACAAGTACACAATAATTTATTTATCTCTTTTCTTTCTTATAATGTTTGTCGACAGAAGATTCATTTGTTTTATTTGTTTGTGTCTCGAGGTGGGCGTAAACTGCTGAGACACAGTTACCAACTACTCTGGCAGTTTACGAACGTTCATTATTGTTATATTTCCTTTTCTTTTGTCCAAATATATTTTTTTGTATTAAATATTGATTTATTCTTAGAGCTACAAAAATCCTCGACACGTATTTCTGTCAACATTGTTGTTTGGAACAGATCGCTATTAGCGAAAAGACTGCTTTCTATTCGGATACAAAAGGGTATCGTACTAATGTTATGTAAAATGTGTTGTTGCGGTGATCGGTCCGTATTAATTGTTATGCAATAAATAATATAATAAGTAGTGACAGTATATTTGCTAAGCCTTCGACTTACAACCTGACGGTCCGGGATTTGTACCGAGCGGGCTTGGATCAATGTGATTTCTTAAGTGAAAATAAAAACTAAAATTTGTACCCGATGTGGGATCCAATAAGCTCGGTAGAAAACAATAGAGCAGAGCAGAAATCGGTAAAAGCATAGCCATGGCTACTACCTCGGGGTAGATCCCAACTGCATTACAGCCTCGCATTTTATCACCGAGCATCGGATTTTAAATGAGCTAACCAACCCACTAGTGGAAATTCCACACATACTAAAAGATATACACCAGCCCTTATGTCGGATTCATACAAATATGAATATCATTTATGAAGAAATGACATGTATACCCGGACCACAGGCCACCCCTTCCAGGCTTAGGAGTTCACCAGCCCTGTAGTTCCGGGCTCTCAAGAATATGACTACGGTATCCCCTGCCTGTCGTAGAAGGCGACTTAAAGGGGTCTCGGGTTCACTGGGCGACAAGAGTGGGGGCCTTTGAAAAGCTGCTTTATGTTTGACAATAATATATAAATATAATAGAGTCAAACACCTTCCACGCATTTGTAGGCAGCTTCGATAAACACAGACTCTGTGCAACAAAATATATCAATGTGCAGTGAGATGGTATTAACAAACCCAACCGCGCGCGACAGCGGAGAGTTCCTGGACAAGTTAGTCCTGGAGACAGGCAGTAGGAACAATGGCGGACGACGGCGCATGCACACGTAATTATCAGGCGTCAGTCGGAAAACTTTTACACTTTTAAACTTTTACGAGTGAATGATTATTTGCATACAACCCATCCCATTTCAAATTTTATCTTTCGCTGCATTAAAGTTATTTGATTACTATCATATCGACTACTATTATAACAAAACACCATATAATGAAAAAAACAAACAAAAATATAGAAATTAAAGTTTATTTTTTGTTCATAAGCTTATATAAGTAATGGATCCCAACTCGAACAATGCTACAATAATATTCTAAAATTTCTTTGGCAATGACATTGTAACAGTTTTGACTTCCATATATGGTTCCAGGCAATCCCGTCCACTGAAAAAGAAACAACATTATCTATTACCTGTTACATTATTTATTAGCGAAAACTCACTGAGTAACTTATCATGAGATCTCTAAAACTCCGTGAAACAGCAACTGATCGAGTCGTGGTTCGGCCCTCTCGGGCGCCCTCGGATCGGAATGAGTACGCTTAACATAGTAACCGTCAAAGACTAGGTTACCCCTCACCGAGGGGACCTTGTGTCGAGCTACTACCGAGATTCAGGCTAAGCGACCTAAGAGCTATGCCACCTTTCAATCCGGTGAAATAGTCAAGGCCAGCTTCTCTGGCCAATCTGTGTAGCTCGTCATTAAAAAAAATCTCTAAAACTGTGCACCCGATTGACTTTAAACAACGTTATGCAAATCCTAACCAAAATGGATTTTACATCTACCGTCTATACAAATATTATTTTCATTGTCTCAACAAATAACTATTTTTTTTATTATTATTATTTCTAAGCAAGTGCTTGACTACGATCCCACCTGATGTTAAGTGGAAATGCAGTCCTGGGTGGTAAGGAGCACTAGCTTAGTAAATGCCTATTCACTCTACTCTTGATGCTCGTCGTTTCTTTTATTTTGAATATTTGTGTTAAAACAAAGTCCCTAACCATGTCTCACTAAACTGGTCAGTGTAGTCTGCTGTTATTAACACAAGAATTAAAATTCAGACAGATTGTAATACTTCTCTTACCATTGCCAATGTTGTTTCAATTGTTGCTATTTGTTAATCTCTTTACATAATGACATTGAAAATTATATATCAAAAATTACTACATTGTGGTTTTTATCGCAATGACAATTGAAGGACACAATGGCAAATGAAGTTTTATTTATTTATTTAAATTAACAAAAATTATAACACCGTTACAGATAATACCAATATGATGTTATAAAACTTAGTTAAATATATATTATTAAAATCAAAACAAATAAAAGCTGCTTTATGTGTGACAATAATATATAAATATAATAGAGTCAAACACCTTCCACGCATTTGTGGGCAGCTTCGATAAACACAGACTCTGTGCAACAAAATATATCAATGTGCAGTGAGATGGTATTAACAAACCCAACCGCGCGCGACAGCGGAGAGTTCCTGGACAAGTTAGTCCTGAGACAGGCAGTAGGAACAATGGTCGACGACGGCTCATGCACACGTAATTGTCAGGCGTCAGTCCGAAAACTTTTACACTTTTAAACTTTTACGAGTGAATGATTATTTGCATACAACCCATCCCATTTCAAATTCTATCTTTCGCTGCATTAAAGTTATTTGATTACTATCATATCGACTACTATTATAACAAAACACCATATAATCAAACATACCGTATCGAACATTAAAAGCTACTACGGCACGATAATTGCAAAGGTCGGATTTAATTATTCTACTGTTGAATTTCCGATAAAGTAGCAGTAGTTAGTTGTCACAGCCTTTATATATGTCCCACTGTTGGGCAAAGGGCTTCTCTGTAAAGAGAGTATAGGGGCACAGTCCGCCACGCGGCCTTAGTGCAGATTGGCAGACTTCACATGTCTTTGAAATTTTTTCTAGCACATGTAGGATTCCTCACGATGTTTTCCTTCACCGCCGAGGGCGTGGTAAATCAGCATATAAAATTGCAATAGCAAATTCATTTTGGTTGCCAGCGTACTATGCAACTTGAGGCGACTGAGCTACCAGGGCTCCTATAAAGAAATAAGGTTAATGAACTCGATTATAGTACTAATTAAATAATTTTTATATACCTCTTCTCTAGCAATGGTCATGTCGTCTGTAACATCTGCGAATACGGTAGGCTCGACGTAGAAACCTTTGTTTCCTACACGCTTTCCTCCCACTAGAAGTTTTGCTCCTTGTTTCTTGCCGATCTCTATGTATCCTAAGATCTTATTTAGCATAACTCCATCGATCTGGAACAAGCAAAATAAATAAACACCCACGCTGTCGTAATTCTGTGCTACAAGCCCTTGGCTCTTACTTTAAAATCTCTTGCAGAATCTAGACTGCATGTCTAGACTCAACTCGGACTTATTTTGAGTATTGCTTGTCTTGTAAATAGTCATTATATTAAGTACATTTCATGTCAGTAACTGACTCTGAATGCTTAGATACATCAAGCGATGCTTAGATGCTTCATAATAATAACGGAATCAACAGACAAGTAAATGTATTTACAAAGTACCTGTGGGCCGTGTTGTGTGGTAAGGTCAGTTGGAGGTCCAATTTTGATATTCTTTGCATGTTCTACTGCTCTCTTAACGAACTCGTCGTAAATTCCAGACTGAACGTACAAGCGTGAAGCGGCTATACACATTTGTCCTTGATGACCAAATACAGCGTTAGCGGCATACGGCACAGCCCGATTTACTAAAAATATTGAATTAATATATTGTTTGGCTGGGTTTATGTATGCTACGTTATATTAATTAAAAAAAACATTTCGTGACACTTACAGTCGGCATCGTTCATTATAATTAGTGGGCTCTTGCCTCCCAGCTCCAGGGTAACTCTCTTAAGGTTGTTCGCTCCTGCGGCTTGCTGGATGAGCTTCCCGACCTAAGCAATACGTAAATTAATTAATTATATGTTTATGGTCCTATTTTTTTTCCCTTTGAACATTGTTTTAAATGCTGTTTGTGATTGAATTCGCCTTATTTTAAACTTTTATTTTATACAAATAAGGAATAAATAAATATTTTTTTTTTATTTATTTAATAAGATACACCAACAGCATTACACAAGCATACATTGTTGTAATAATCAAGTTTACAAACTAAGTCCTGTTGTGTATGCCAATTACAGGTGTACACAACATGGGAGGAGGACCTGGCGCATCACCCGTACGGTTTACGTACAACGGGTGCTCTGCGCCCGGTCCTGAGCGGTGGATGCGCAGAAAGCGCAAACCTCTCACCTTCCGTCTGACGCAGGTGTTCACGGGGCATGGCTGCTTCGGGGACTACCTGTGTCGGACGGCCCGACGGGAGGCTGATGAGCGGTGCCATGATTGTGGCGCTGCGGTGGACTCTGCCCAGCACACCCTGGAGGTGTGCCCGAGATGGGCAGCGCAGCGTTGCGACTTGGCATCCGCCATCGGTGGAGTAGACCTGTCGCTTCCGAGCCTCGCACTTGCGATGGTACGGAGGCGACAGGTCTTGTCGAGTGGTCGCCTCCTTCTGCGAGACAGTCATGTCCCAGAAGGAGGCCGACGAGCGGGTCAGGAGGGAGCCGTGGGGCTCCCTCCCTCCGCAGGCGACGAGTCGGGGTGCGCAGGAGGCGTTTCAAACGACGTTATAATTTATTTGTAAATAGATACGATCTAAAATTTAATAAAAGCAAACATTTTGGTTTGTATTTATTATTTTTTACTTTTAATATTTCAAAATTTTAGAACACATTAAATATTATTAGAGAAATATATTGATAAAAACATTGCCTTATCTCTTATTAAATCAATGAAATAATTTTTGAAATAGAGTTAGTACTACTTCGTATTTTATCGCGGTTTAATTCTCATTTCAAAAACCGGCGTTTCGATTCATTCGAATATAGTTGTTCGGATGTTCGTAATAATAGTTTTTTTAAAACGATTAATTGTTTTTTAGAATTATTTAGAATATCATTAACTTTATAATCTTTATGCGTTAATTTTATAGCTCATTCTATAATTTGGCTTAATTAATCTGATATGAATAAAATGTAAATTATATTTATATACGTACTTCAAGCGAACCGGTGAAGGAAATTTTAGCGACATCTGGATGATGGGTAAGAGCTGCACCAGCAGTTTCACCAAAGCCAGTCACAACGTTCACGACTCCTGGAGGTATTCCTGCCTCCGCCAACAGGGAAGCGAGTACTAGCGCAGTTAATGGCGTCTGCTCCGCAGGCTTTATCACCACAGTACAACCTAAATTTGTCTTACATTACTGATTGATCTTATTATTTAACTTACATATAATAAAAGTAAACATACCAATATAGTGCTACTAAGATATTAAGGTTAATTGTAGAGGCATTATTATTAATAAATTATACCTGAGGCTAACGCTGGCATAACTTTCCAAATAAACATGGTGACCGGACCGTTCCATGGTAAAATCAGTCCACAAACACCAACAGGCTGCTTTAGTGTGTACGAAAACACATCACCACCTGCGAACCAATTACTTCAATAAAGCGGTGTTCTATTTACACAAATAAAATGATGTATCGGTACTCTCTAACTACCACATTACTATTTTTTTTTAAATTTAATCTAGTGAATCTCTGCGCTTAATTAGTTTACAACTAGGTTATTTCATAAAGCGGCAAAATTGTGACGGATTTTAAATCAGCGATAACCTAGCATGAAAACTAAATTTATGTTCATAGACGATTCATTTAAGAAGGACGAGAAGAGAGAACTCAAACAGTCAAATGTCTCTTATATGCCGATGATCAGATCAAATTAGAGTCTTCCGTTGTAGAACGATGGATTTGTATATTATATATGACTGATTAATTTAAATAAACTACTTACTTAACGGAATGGTGTTTCCTTGTACTTTATCAGCTAAGCTGGCCAGATAACGAATGTAATCAACAGTTCCGGGAATCGAATATTTACTGCTTCCCAGTAACATGCCATTGTTATATGTTTCCAACTCGGCAATATAGTCGCCGTCCCTCAGTACCAGGTCGGCAAACTTGTTAAGCAATTTGCAGCGCTGAGCAGCATCTAGCAGTCTCCACTCCGAGTTGCGGTGGAAGGCGCGCCGCGCGGCACTTACAGCCAAATCAACATCCGCCTAAAACCACGACCCAAATTAACACCCATACACGTATATTATAACATCATGTCTTTTATACAATATCGATTTTAAGAGAAGCATAAAGCTGCCTGCATTTCAACATTGTAACAGTCTTTGAGATGTCTAATTTGAATACGTTTATTGACTCGCATCTGGTTGCGGTGGTATTTATATACGAGTATATACAGTTCTTATATGGATGACAAAAAATAGGGACATTGTGATTGCAAGCCCGATTGTACTTAAACCCAAGAACTTTTTTTTTATGACTTACACAGATTGGTCAGAGAAGCTGGCCTTCACCGGTTTGAGTGGTGGCATAGCTCTTAGGTCGCTTAGCCTGAACCTCTATCGCTAGTAATTCGACACAAAGGGTAAACTCGACTTGGACAGTTACTATCTTATGTGTAAGCGTTCCGATCCGAGGGCGCCGGAGAGGGCCGAACCACGCCAAGAACTTACTTCATTTTAGTTGGTATGTACATATAAAACAGAAGTCATTTTTATATCAAATTCCATTTGTAATTAACATAATTTTTATGTGTCCTGATATCATACATACCTTATCTCCTTCTGCCACTTTTGCAATTACCGAACCATCATGAGGATTATACGTTTCAAAAGTTTTCCCACTTGCAGAATCAATCCATTTGTTATCGATGAAGAGCTAATTGATGGGAAGAAAAAATAATTGTGAGAAAGTTTAATTTATCAGAATAATATTAAACCAAAATAAAACTATTGTCAGCAAAGTGTTCAGGGTAATTTAAGACCTCATTCACACATTTCAGTTCAGAAAACCATAACTTATTCACACGCACATCTTTTACTATTGCATAATATTTACCTTGGTATATTTAACTTGTGTTGGTGCCATTGTGCTTCTGACTCGTACGCTGGTTTACACACTAGAAACGGAACTAAATCGTCAATAGAATAACAAGTCTATTTATACAGATTGTATGCTGACTAACGTGACTTGCAAATATTTTGTTAAATTTTAAACTGACGCCGTCATGGACCGACCAATTTTATATTACTGTGCGATTTGCATCTAACCATACTCTTAAAGAATACTATTAATGCTAATTTATCAGTGACATAAAAAATATTCATTATGATTCACCTTATTTTCATTACACACTAACATTTTTATTGTTTGATACTTAACTTGATTTTACGATCGAGTCAAGGGTTCGATTCCTAGTCAGCTTGCACGTTAGTTTCTAAACAAAAAAACATTGATGTTACGTCATTAATGTTGGACAAGGAATGTGGACTAAGGAGCCACTGCACGGGCACATTCGATTTGATAATCTGCGTCTACTGTTGCAAGAATGTGTGATTGGGATCGGGAAAGTATCAAACTTCACAGAACACCGACGTGAAGTAATGGTGCATACCACTGCGTCTGGTCTAGTGATTAAAGTGCCGGTGGCTCTTCATAAATTAGCAACGCACATACAATTCCTTAATTAGGTCCTTTATTAGGAATCTACCGACAGCCTACAGTTACTAGGAATCGAATTGTCTGCGAATCTTAACTACGGGCGGTTCATTGAATCCAAAGCGAAGGTAGCTGCTAGGAAGCTTGGAGTCCTATCAAAGGTACGGCGGTACTTCACACCGGGACAGCTTTTGACTTTGTATAAAGCACAGATCCGGCCATGTGTGGAGTACTGTTGTCATATCTGGGCAGGTGCAGCCAAATACCAACTCGCGGCACTGGATTCCATGGAGAGGCGGGCCAAAAGTTGATAGGTGACCAAGATCTACACCTAGATAGTCTTGAGCACAGGCGCAAGGTGGCCAGCCTTTCGGTGTTTTACAGATTACACTTTGGAGAGTGTGCACAGGAATTACACGAGTTAATTCCCCATCCCCATTCTACCTTCGGACGTTTAGACACGGCGGGTCTCCACCCTTTCATAGTTGATGTTCCGCGCGTCCGAACGAAGCGATTTGAGTCATCGTTCATCGTGCGTACAGCAAAGGAGTGGAATAAGTTGCCGGCGTCAGTCTTTCCGTCTAATTACGACGTGGGAGCCTTCAAGAGTAGAGTGAATAGGCACTTACTAAACTAGCGCGTACTATCTCTCAACTATATCACCACTTAACACCAGGTGGGATCATGGTCAAGCGCTAGTTTAAAGGCATAAAAAAAAAAAAAAAATTAGGTATTTGTTTGGACAGCAGTGATCACTAAACGTTAGGTGAGCCGCATGATCTTCCCTTCACCCATGAAAAAAGAAGAAAACGGATTTAGGAAAATAGATTGATCTATTGCTATTTTAAAACTAGCTGGTTATCGTTTTTGTCCACTAAACAAAGCACGTACATGTTTTTTTTACTTAATCTCATTTTGTTTATTATTTCGGCTAATATACATATTATATTCTTACTATGTATTTTATTATTATTTCTTTTACAATTATTTTGTCTGGGTTATCGGGAGGGTTCACGGGTATCTAATTAATAAAATCTAATAGCGGCATCTCATTTCCTCGTCGACGATGGTCATGCAAATTCATTATTCTAGTATAAAAGTAGAAACATAAGGCGACCTAATAACCTCTTAGGCTGAAATTTATAATTCGGGAAACAAACCAAGATGAAGGAAGAATAACTAAATAAATAAATAGTTCAGTTTTTATAAATATTATGTTTTTCAAATACCAAGAATTACCAAGAACATGTTATACGAAAAGGCACATTTTACGAATTATCTTAATATTCATCTTAGCGTGAAGGACTATAAATTACTGACTATAAGTTTGGCCTACGTTAAGCCTGAGCAAATTCAAAGTAAGCTTTATAAATTTAAGCTTTAGTTATTATATCAGAGTAATTGTAGCTTCGTTGCTATTCGCGGTATATAGGTTTAGGTATATTTATAAAAGCCTGATATTCCAGATTCATGAACCACTTGTACCCCGTTTCCTTACATCACTATCGAGGCTTGTCACCTGTGTTCTGTTATTACTCTAATTTCATAACTAAGTCCTCCAAGTTTCAAAATTGCAACATATTTTTACATACACATACTAAGGTAATTTTCTTTAAAAATATCTTCATTAAATTATGATGAAATAAGTTTGTTATTTTACAAGATAATATTATTTTAAAATGACTTCAAAGTATTATTATGAGAAAAAAAACTGGTCGTTGTTCAGCATTACGCACATTTGACGAACGTGATTAGTAGTTATTTGTGCTTATCATACACAACAAATTCTTTATCAATAATATATAATGAGTAATGAAATTAACGTGTAGTAAGTACTATGGATTCGAATCGAGTAACAATCTCACATCACGTTACATTTAAAAATACAAACAATGAACGAGTGAGAATGAATAAGCAAATCTTTGCTTCAATAGATAATCCGAGGCATTGGCGTGAGTTTGTAAATATTTACTTATTGATTGTTATCAAGAAAACTGTATATTGGGAGGAATATATATATTACTAAATTTTAGTTTACTCAGGCAGTTTGTTTTTTATGTAAAAAAGATTGTATTCCACAAATTTTTTCGTCTATCTTTACTGTCGCTTTCGTAATATATTCTCAATTCTGTTTACAGCATGCTGGCTCTTTCGAATCATAATTTTTAATTATTTCACACTGATTTAAATTCTTTCTTCAAATTCACGCCTAGCATACTTCTTAATGACCGGATCTCTGCGACATTCATTTTACTCTTACACTACCATTACACACTTAGCGGCAATCTGGCATCTCATATCTCACCTTTCGTTGTATCTCCTTCTCAAGTCCAGCATACTTGCTGTACGGCATACAGCCTAAGTCAACAAACTCTGCCATTTCATGTCCAAATAACTATCGTAAAATAGCGTACAAAAATAATCATTAAACGTCTTAGTATTGATTAATCAATAACTGAATTTGTCTATGGCATTGTCTATGGCTCTACAGATGGTTCGGTCAACGACCGATTCCGACATAATGTATGTGTATGTCGTATAGGGAGTAGGAATTGAAGGGGAAAAAATGGCGCGGGGACTCTTGGTGGGGATCATCTCACTTACATTTTCATCTTAGACGTAAGAAATAAGTGTATATGTTTTAAAAAAGACTTGGGTTAAAGGTCTTGTTACTAAGCCATAAAATATTCAACAAAAAAAAAGGAGTAGGAATTCTTGGCTTAAAGGTCTTGTAACCATCCATAAATTTAAAAAAAAAAGGAGTAGGAATTCAAAAAATCTAACTTTCATTTTAATTTTCATCGTAGACGAAACAATTAAGTGTATGTGTTTTAAAAAAAACTTGGCTTAAAGGTCATGTTACCAGGACTTAAAAGCTTAGGAGTAGGAATTTTATGCTTGAGGGAACATTAATGAGAAAAAATAGGCGCCCAACATAACGGGTTAGTTGTGTATTTGTAGTAAAATGTGTGGACCTCCTCTGGGCTGACAAGAACACAACGACATCTCGAAGTGCTCCCGGAATTACTTGTTGGAGCCGTAATGCTGGATCACAGCCGAGAAACGTAAATTACTTATAAACCTACCGTTATTAATCGCTCAGATTTATCCGTGAATTCCGATATATCATTCCGATATTTTCATTAAACATATGTTGTTTTTTTAATCAGAATCGACTTTTTTCCGTCCCATCATCAAAGGTGTCATTAGTACTATCCTCCGTCTTCGGTCTCATAATACCCTGTATATACTGGTCGTGTTCTTACTTCATAATGTTACGTCTGGTACCTTCCATTCGCGACCGTCGGAGGTTGCGAATAATCCTTGCGCGTTACCGCTATTTTATGGGCAGGCCCCACCCCTTAGATGTTAGGAGCGTTGCTGGAGTTTCTTCGGCCACTTCTTCTCCCAGCGCCAACGCTTCCCGAAGTGGCACTCAAAGTTAGTTTAGCTTTTGAATGTCTCTTAGATTATCCGTGAAATAGCAACCGACCGAGTCGTGGTTCGGCCCTCTCGGGCGCCCTCGGATCGGCATGCTTACGCGTAACATAGTAACCGTCCAAGCCGAGGTTACCCCTCACCGGGGGGACCCTTGTGTCGAGTTACTAGCAATAGAGGTTCAGGCTAAGCGACCTAAGAGCTATGCCACCTCTCAATCCGGTGAAGCAGTCAAGGCCAGCTTCTCTGGCCAATCTGTGTAGTTCGTCACAAAAAAAATCTGGTACCTTGGTTATAAACCAATATTATTTTATTATTATAAAAACTGCCTCAAGCTAAGTAAAACAAAACTTCCATAAAGCAATAAACAGTATAAGTGTACTCGTTTATTGCTTTAAGGAAGTTTTTGTATGATCAAGCTATGTAACTTATTACATGAGCACATTGGTTTATCAAAGGTTGTTAATAGTGATAATTTTTTTTAATCTTAACCAGGAAAGAAGGCAATCATTATGTAACAAATAATTGATTGATGGGTAAACATACATACATTAAACACTAGAACATACATTTGCTTCCTTAATGTACAAAGTATCATAGTTATGGGGCTAATACAAGGTTCTGGGGCCTAATTTTATCTTCCTTCTTTCACATTTGTGATTGTTGCAATTAAGAAGTATTTACCTAATGTTTGATTGTTACAAGCCTACCAATATTCAAATTAACAAATGTTCTTAATACCATTATTAGGAGAACTTCAGAACCCACAATATCAATGTGATGCTTAATAAAAAGTAAACCTTTTCAAACAACAAAAAAAAGTCACTCCGTAAATGATGGCAACCTCCTCCTATTTTGAAGAAGGTTAGGAATATGTAAGAATAAGTAATGTGTAGGGTGGTGCGGTCAATTGGATCAATGTTGGAATGGAATAAAAACATTTATAAAACAAACACTGTTTTACAACACATTACAATTGAAAATTACATTATATTAATTTAATAATAATAAAATTACATAATATTTAAGCCTCCTTTGTGGGAGACTGGTATCTGCACTAGGTTGCCCTGTCAGACAGATTACCAGACTCTTAGCTGCAGTTTTACTTCTTTATAATTATATTTGTGTTTAAGTGTGTGAAAATGGTAAGTGAGTGATTAAATAGAATGAAATTAGTTACTTGTGGATAGACACAAAATCAAAATGGTGTTGCTATATTTGTCTACAATTGAGCATTTAAGAATTAGGCAATTGTAAAAAAAAAAACAATATTAGTAATAATTCTGTAATTGTAACATTATGTAATTTTCCATACTTTGTATCCAATCATTATCAACTATTTTTTCCAATGTCATTTCTTGGAATACATCACTTCTTGATTTTTCTTGAAATCCCAGTTTATTAAACATACATATGCTGATGGAGTTTTGTAAGGAAATTTTAGCTTCAAATATTTTTATTTTAATATACTGAATTCCATATAGAAGCATTAAAATTACTGCTTCCAAGCCTCTTTTGTTTCCTCTAGCGGTTTCTTCTGCAATCATTATTTCTATCTCACCAATCATATTATCTTTATCTGTTATGAAAATATTTGTGTCGCCAATCATTGCATCTGTAATTTCAAGAGATATCATAATATGTCTGAGATAAAACACTTTTAAAGTAAATTACTATATACATTAAAGTGAATAGTATATAGAAAACATGTGTCAGGTGGGTAACTAGATAAATGCTGAGAACATGTGCCATTTCAGTGATAAGTTATGATTTTTCTATATTTATAGTAGTAGTAAAACTATATGTCATGTGATACATTTAAAAATAAGTATATTACTAACCACATTCAACATTGTTTTGTTCATATTTCAATTTGTCTAGAATTATAAAAGTACATTCTGAAAAAATATCATGATGTAATATCATCTAATTACAATTGGATACATGTACATAAAGAATGAAACATTACTATCATCATCTTCTTGCCATGTTTTTTGCATATTATATTCCTCTTCCAATGACAAAGGTTCTGATGCAGTAAGTTTTTGTAGCTCTTCGGACTTCATCCAAATATGGTATCTTTGCAAACATGAAAAAAACCAAAGTTTTAAAAACAATAAACGTTTTCAAGCCCTCACATCTATTTAATGTAATTTATTGTTCAAGGCAGGCGATATATACAGGAGAGAGAGAGAGAGAGA